>JAVGWX010000011.1:88528854-89157621 GCA_036924085.1 Ariolimax columbianus | reverse complement strand
AATACATTCAAATAAACAAATCTGAACTAGAGGTAATACATTCAAATAAACAAATCTGAACTAGAGGTAATACATTCAAATAAACAAATCTGAACTAGAGGTAATACATTCAAATAAACAAATCTGAACTAGGGGTAATACATTCAAATAAACACATCTGAACTAGAGGTAATACATTCAAATAAACAAATCTGAACTAGAGGTAATACATTCAAATAAACAAATCTGAACTAGAGAGGTAATACATTCAAATAAACAAATCTGAACTAGAGGGTAATACATTCAAAATAAAACAAAATCTGAACTAGAGGTAATACATTCAAATAAACAAATCTGAACTAGAGGTAATACATTCAAATAAACAAATCTGAACTAGAGGTAATACATTCAAATAAACAAATCTGAACTAGAGGTAATACATTCAAATAAACAAATCTGAACTAGAGGTAATACATTCAAATAAACAAATCTGAACTAGAGGGTAATACATTCAAATAAACAAATCTGAACTAGAGGTAATACTACATTCAAATAAACACATCTGAACTAGAGGTAATACATTCAAATAAACAAATCTGAACTAGAGGTAATACATTCAAATAAACAAATCTGAACTAGAGGTAATACATTCAAATAAACAAATCTGAACTAGAGGTAATACATTCAAATAAACAAATCTGAACTAGAGGGTAATACATTCAAATAAACAAATCTGAACTAGAGGTAATACATTCAAATAAACAAATCTGAACTAGGGGTAATACATTCAAATAAACAAATCTGAACTAGAGGTAATACATTCAAATAAACAAATCTGAACTAGAGGTAATACATTCAAATAAACAAATCTGAACTAGAGGGTAATACATTCAAATAAACAAATCTGAACTAGAGGTAATACATTCAAATAAACAAATCTGAACTAGAGGTAATACATTCAAATAAACAAATCTGAACTAGGAGGTAATACATTCAAATAAACAAATCTGAACTAGAGGTAAATACATTCAAATAAACAAATCTGAACTAGAGGTAATACATTCAAATAAACAAATCTGAACTAGAGGTAATACATTCAAATAAACAAATCTGAACTAGAGGTAATACATTCAAATAAACAAATCTGAACTAGAGGTAATACATTCAAATAAACAAATCTGAACTAGAGGTAATACATTCAAATAAACAAATCTGAACTAGAGGTAATACATTCAAATAAACAAATCTGAACTAGAGGTAATACATTCAAATAAACAAATCTGAACTAGGAGGTAATACATTCAAATAAACAAATCTGAACTAGGGGTAATACATTCAAATAAACAAATCTGAACTAGAGGTAATACATTTCAAATAAACAAATCTGAACTAGAGGTAATACATTCAAATAAACAAATCTGAACTAGAGGTAATACATTCAAATAAACAAATCTGAACTAGAGGTAATACATTCAAAATAAACAAATCTGAACTAGAGGTAATACATTCAAATAAACAAATCTGAACTAGGGGTAATACATTCAAATAAACAAATCTGAACTAGAGGTAATACATTCAAATAAACAAATCTGAACTAGAGGTAATACATTCAAATAAACAAATCTGAACTAGAGGTAATACATTCAAATAAACAAATCTGAACTAGGGGTAATACATTCAAATAAACAAATCTGAACTAGAGGTAATACATTCAAATAAAACAAATCTGAACTAGGGGTAATACATTCAAATAAACAAATCTGAACTAAGAGGTAATACATTCAAATAAACAAATCTGAACTAGAGGTAATACATTCAAATAAACAAATCTGAACTAGAGGTAATACATTCAAATAAACAAATCTGAACTAGAGGTAATACATTCAAATAAACAAATCTGAACTAGAGGTAATACATTCAAAATAAACAAATCTGAACTAGAGGTAATACATTCAAATAAAACAAATCTGAACTAGAGGTAATACATTCAAATAAACAAATCTGAACTAGAGGTAATACATTCAAATAAACAAATCTGAACTAGGGGTAATACATTCAAATAAACAAATCTGAACTAGGGGTAATACATTCAAATAAACAAATCTGAACTAGGGGTAATACATTCAAATAAACAAATCTGAACTAGAGGTAATACATTCAAATAAACAAAATCTGAACTAGAGGTAATACATTCAAATAAACAAATCTGAACTAGAGGTAATACATTCAAATAAACAAATCTGAACTAGAGGTAATACATTCAAATAAACAAATCTGAACTAGGAGGTAATACATTCAAATAAACAAATCTGAACTAGAGGTAATACATTCAAATAAACAAATCTGAACTAGAGGTAATACATTCAAATAAACAAATCTGAACTAGGGGTAATACATTCAAATAAACACATCTGAACTAGAGGTAATACATTCAAATAAACAAATCTGAACTAGAGGTAATACATTCAAATAAACAAATCTGAACTAGAGGTAATACATTCAAATAAACAAATCTGAACTAGAGGTAATACATTCAAATAAACAAATCTGAACTAGAGGTAATACATTCAAATAAACAAATCTGAACTAGGGGTAATACATTCAAATAAACAAATCTGAACTAGGGGTAATACATTCAAATAAAACAAATCTGAACTAGAGGTAATACATTCAAATAAACAAATCTGAACTAGAGGTAATACATTCAAATAAACAAATCTGAACTAGGGGTAATACATTCAAATAAACAAATCTGAACTAGAGGTAATACATTCAAATAAACAAATCTGAACTAGAGGTAATACATTCAAATAAACAAATCTGAACTAGAGGTAATACATTCAAATAAACAAATCTGAACTAGAGGTAATACATTCAAATAAACAAATCTGAACTAGAGGTAATACATTCAAATAAACAAATCTGAACTAGAGGTAATACATTCAAATAAACAAATCTGAATTAGGGGTAATACATTCAAATAAACAAATCTGAACTAGAGGTAAAACATTCAAATAAACAAATCTGAACTAGAGGTAATACATTCAAATAAACAAATCTGAACTAGGGGTAATACATTCAAATAAACAAATCTGAACTAGAGGTAATACATTCAAATAAACAAATCTGAACTAGAGGTAATACATTCAAATAAACAAATCTGAACTAGAGGTAATACATTCAAATAAACAAATCTGAACTAGAGGTAATACATTCAAATAAACAAATCTGAACTAGAGGTAATACATTCAAATAAACACAAATCTGAACTAGAGGTAATACATTCAAATAAACAAATCTGAATTAGGGGTAATACATTCAAATAAACAAATCTGAACTAGAGGTAAAAACATTCAAATAAACAAATCTGAACTAGAGGTAATACATTCAAATAAACAAATCTGAACTAGGGGTAATACATTCAAATAAACAAATCTGAACTAGGGGTAATACATTCAAATAAACAAATCTGAACTAGAGGTAATACATTCAAATAAACAAATCTGAACTAGAGGTAATACATTCAAAATAAACAAATCTGAACTAGAGGTAATACATTCAAAATAAACAAATCTGAACTAGAGGTAATACATTCAAATAAAACAAATCTGAACTAGAGGTAATACATTCAAATAAACAAATCTGAACTAGAGGTAATACATTCAAATAAACAAATCTGAACTAGGGGTAATATATTCAAATAAACAAATCTGAACTAGAGGTAATACATTCAAATAAACAAATCTGAACTAGAGGTAATACATTCAAATAAACAAATCTGAACGAGGTAATACATTCAAATAAACAAATCTGAACTAGAGGTAATACATTCAAATAAACAAATCTGAACTAGAGGTAATACATTCAAATAAACAAATCTGAACTAGAGGTAATACATTCAAATAAACAAATCTGAACTAGGGGTAATACATTCAAATAAACAAATCTGAACTAGAGGTAATACATTCAAATAAACAAATCTGAACTAGAGGTAATACATTCAAATAAACAAATCTGAACGAGGTAATACATTCAAATAAACAAATCTGAACTAGAGGTAATACATTCAAATAAACAAATCAGAACTAGAGGTAATACATTCAAATAAACAAATCTGAACTAGAGGTAAATACATTCAAATAAAACAAATCTGAACTAGAGGTAATACATTCAAATAAACAAATCTGAACCACGGGTAATATATTCAAATAAACAAATCTGAACTAGAGGTAATACATTCAAATAAACAAATCTGAACTAGAGGTAATACATTCAAATAAACAAATCTGAACGAGGTTAATACATTCAAATAAACAAATCTGAACTAGAGGTAATACATTCAAATAAACAAAATCTGAACTAGAGGTAATACATTCCAAATAAACAAATCTGAACTAGAGGTAATACATTCAAATAAACAAATCAGAACTAGAGGTAATACATTCAAATAAACAAATCTGAACTAGAGGTAATACATTCAAATAAATGAATCAGAACTAGGTGTAATACATTCAAATAAACAAATCAGAACTAGAGGTAATACATTCAAATAAACAAATCTGAACTAGAGGTAATACATTCAAATAAATGAATCAGAACTAGGTGTAATACATTCAAATAAACAAATCAGAACTAGAGGTAATACATTCAAATAAACAAATCAGAACTAGGTGTAATACATTCAAATAAACAAATCTGAACTAGAGGTAATACATTCAAATAAATGAATCAGAACTAGAGGTAATACATTCAAATAAATGAATCAGAACTAGAGGTAATACATTCAAATAAACAAATCAGAATGGCATACAAATAAGCAAAGTGATAACGCCTGAATATGCAATGCATTCAAATCTAATCGATAAAAGCTTCTCAGCTCCATGTGGGGAGCACAGGTCGTCAGCCAAGTCCTTCTGTCCTTGGCCACCAATTCCACATCTTTCCTTTGTCTCGTGTTCTCTTCTCCAGTGGGTTTTAGTCTGGCCTTACTTTTCTTGACTTGGGGATTCAAGAACAGAGACTTTTTCCTCGGGTCATGTTCCACTGACATCTATAGCTGGCTCCTTCCACCAGTTACACATACCATTTCAACCTCCTATGACACCCATTTATGAAAGTGTTGGACTGAATTGCTCTTTTGTATTCTTTTTGTGTTGTCTTTATCTGTACCTCCTTTGCCTACGTTGATACCAAGAACGATTGCACATCCCAACACAATCTAATTGTCGTTAATTGCTTTCATTCTCATAACATTTGTTCTGTTCTCTCTGCATGTTCTCCGTTCTAGTTATTTCATACTTAGTATATAACTTTAAGTAACGTTTATCTTTGTCTTCTTTTTGGCAGTTTTGAAAGTAGCTAGTGTCAATCTGTATCCTACTGCCTACCATTTTATATGTGCCCTTTGGGTATCTTTTAATAACATTAGGGCACACTTTTACTATAGAACAGAACTATTCCCCCTGTGTTCAGTTTCGATCTCTCATTTCCACCAGTCCCAAGATATCAATTTTTTTAGTTTATCTTCACATGAACAAATCTGGTTTGTTTTTTCCCTAGATGAGAACTAGTCACCTCTTCGGATTACTTTTATCTTTCCATGCATGACATTACTAGTCGTCTTAATAAAGGACCTCTGTTTGTCTTAGTCAAATTGCATATTTATAGTCAACTTGTCTATATTGGTTCAGTTTTTGTGGCTTAAAATCTCTAGAGGATGAGGTAAGGAACCCCATGCACAACCCTTCTTAGCTTGATAGTGTTACTTATTCTGTGTTCCCCTGACAACACCCGGTCAATGCTGACGATGTTCAGTTAGTGCCAATTGAAAAATCTGATTTTGACCACATTAAGAAATATAAATGATTGAAAAGGTTCATTTTTCATGGATTGATTTTATGATGTTTTTTTTAAAGGTTTGCTTATGTTTTGTCGCTTTACCTGTATCATTTTTGGTTTTATTTGACCGTATTTAGACATTTGTTTGATCTAAGCATGTCTAGGTATTATACATTTTGGAAAAACTACTCAGTTTCTTGAGTTGTATTCAAAACTTTGATTTTTAAACTGGTTTATGTTGTCAAACTGAATATGAACCTCCCTCCAGTACTGGAGTACACTCCGCTTGGAATGTGATGTTGGTATGTGTCATCATATGCATAACTTTCAACCATTCTTCATGTCTCACTCTTTTCAAATGTCATTTTTAGTCCACTGACATTTCTTTAAAAGTCTACAAGATTAAATGTCTTATATAAACATCTTTTTGGTTTATTTATTTGTTTATTAGGTAGTTAGAAATCTTATTGTATATAGAAAAAACTCACTTCAACTTATATGCCCAGACAGTGCCACAAAATGGACAGACACAACACAAGCAAAGGTCATTCATAATTTGTTCACGTTGTTGTCTAGAATATGATATGGAAGTGTAGAGCAGACGGAAGACAAGATAACTTAAGGAAGTACACATAATTTCTATGTCTTGGGAATGGTTTACTTAGCATTGTCCACAACAATGGAACATACTTTTTTTTTAAATGTTCTTTTTAATTTTACATGTTTGCCTCACTAGTTTCTACTGGCGGAGACACGCCAGACAGTAGTCAATTGGGCGATATTAAGACGAATAAATCAGTGCTTGGATGCATGTGTGTGTCTGTATGTACCTATGCTAGGTTTGTGCACTCCCAGAAGCCAGCCCAACCTAAGTGCAATGGAAGGGCCTCACCCTGAAGACGCGTGTAAAAGTTGTGCAAGAGTGTGATTGTTGGACAGAGTAAAATGAAACAAGAGTGTGTGGAAAGAAGAGAGCCAGAGTTACCTCGGAACATACATGAACAGATTAACCCACAAATAATGCGCTGGCACACCATTTTCTGCAATGAAAGGGAACATACATGAACAGATTCATCATCATTAGCTCTTTCCATCTTGTCAGACGATAATAATTGTGCTTTGAAAAGGTATGCAACTACAGTCAATGATGGTAACGAATGTGACTCGTAAGACCAATCCGGGCAGAGAAGTATCTTCCACAGTGTGTGCAAGAAAAATCACGACCGTTTGCGGCATCGCATGGTGTGGCGTGTCTTCTCAAACTCTGAGTCTTTAGCCTATCAGAAGTCAGTATCTCCTTTGTCTGTATTCCATGCTTAATCCTACCCCTCCATGTAACACGATCCATGGCGTCCTGTTCCCATGATTCCAAATCGATGCCTGCGTCATTCATATCCCGCTTGCATACATCCTAGTACCGAAGTAGTGGCCGGCCCCGAGACCTTTTCCCCCAACAATAATTCCCCATAGAGAAGATATTTTGGTATTCTGCCATCATCCATCCTCCGAATGTGTCCCAGCCAGCGGAGCCTTCGATGATTAAGCCTGGAAAAAATTGTGACAGTGCCTGTTCTCTCCAACACCCTCCGTTGGTGATCTTGTCTTGCCACCCAACCCCCAGGATTCTGCGCCGGCACCTCATGTGATAGCTGTTTAGCCGCCTCTCCTGGTGCATGTAGGTAGACCTCATGTGATAGCTGTTTAGCCGCCTCTCCTGGTGCATGTAGGTAGACCTCATGTGATAGCTGTTTAGCCGCCTCTCCTGGTGCATGTAGGTAGACCTCATGTGATAGCTGTTTAGCCGCCTCTCCTGGTGCATGTAGGTAGACCTCATGTGATAGCTGTTTAGCCACCTCTCCTGGTGCATGTAGGTAGACCATGTCTCACTGCCGTAAAGAAGAGTGCTGAGGACACAGGCCTGGTAAACAAGTGTTTTTATTTTAACAGTGAGCTTCTTGTTCTCCCAGACACTTTTTGTTAATCTGCTCATTGTTGCTGCTGCCTTTCTTATCCTGATATTGAACAGATTAACCCACAAATAATGTGCTGGCACAATGAAGGGACTGAGCACATATGGGAGTGTCCAACTGCAATGAAATCAGTTCTACAATTTGAGTCATCGACCAATATAATGAACTAACCCACAAGATGAGTTAATCCACCACATAATGCACTAACCCTCCAGATAATGAGCTAACCCACTAGATAATTAACTACACCACATAATGAACTAACCCACTAGATAATTAACTACACCACATAATGAACTACACCATATAATGAACTAACCCACTAGATAATTAACTACACCACATAATGAACTAACCCACTAGATAATTAACTACACCACATAATGAACTAACCCACTAGATAATTAACTACACCACATAATGAACTAACTGACAACTGATTTCAATAGTTTGTAGCTTCTTTATCCTCCTGATCTAGTACAATGTTCGCCCATCACGTGTGAAGAAAACCCCTCTCTCTCTTCCTCCATCACATGTCATGAAGATCACTCTCTTTGTGCGTCCATCATGTGTGATGAGGACTACTGTCTTTGTTCAGCTGTGTGGACAATCTTTTTTCATTTGCTCTGTCCGCTGAAATGGTTGACTTGTGCTGTGATTTGGATTAAAGTGAGAAAGATTTGCGCAATATGTTGTCCTCACTCTATTGTCCTTAGCTACCTTTGGCCAGTGACAAGACATTATGAAGATGACTGGAGATTGCACAGGATGCAGATTTTTCCCCCATTTTTACTCCCGAAGCCTTTCCCGCAAACAGGTACCCCACTAGGTAGTGGGGGTGTGACATCCAATTGGTTGAGAAAGTAGCATGACGTGGACTAAATCTTTATGTTCATAACAAAGGCACAGGAAACTGTAAGCACCAAATAATGTTCCAGATATTCGCAGAGTGTTGTCGAATCCACCCAGCGTAGTGACAGACACACTATGATTAATCTGGTTTTCCTTGAAACCAAGAGGAGGTAAGCCTGACCTAGTTAATCAGGTACTACTCACCAGGTGTGTGTTATAAACAGACTTAATTCCCCAATCACAGTTATCTGAGGGAGCTAAGATTAATTTGTATTTGGAACAAGTGTTCCCAAACACACTCACTTGGTTATTCTATTCTCAGAACACTGAAATTTATTTGGAACAAGTGTTCCCAAACAAACTCACTTGGTTATTCTATTCTCAGAACACTGAAATTTATTTGGAACAAGTGTTCCTAAACACACTCACTTGGTTATTCTATTCTCAGAACACTGAAATACATCACACAGCAACATTTTGTCAACTTGTGAGGTAGCTTCAACAAGATCCCGGAATTAGTGGATTGTATAGAAATAAATAACAATAGAATTATCTACACTACATTTCCTTTAAAGTAATTCCCTTAGGCAACTACACACTTTTGCCAACGTGCATACAGCTGCTGGAAACATTCGTGGAACCCATTCTTTGATTCCTCTCTCAGCTGTCTTGTCGCATTGGTGAATCCTTCAATCGCTGTCCTTTCAGAGCCGATTTCAGTCGAGACAACAAGAAATAATCAGCCGGTGCCAGGTTAAAAGAATATGGAGGATGTTCCAAGGTAATCACATTGTGTTTTGCGAAGTACTGCTTTACCAGTAGCAATCAATTTGCTGTTGCATTGTCAGGCAGCATAATCCAACTGTTTGTTCTCCATTTTTCTGGTTGTTTTCTTCTGATTGCATCTCTTAGACGACGGAGGATATCAACATACATTTCCTTGTTAACCGTTTGTCCTTCGGGAATAAAATCATGGTAGAAAATACCCTGGGAACAAAAAAAACTTCCAACATAACATGACTTCTCAAGCAAAACATAATTTGACATTTGTACGTTGTTCAATCAAGGACATTTTCAACTCCGACAATGCAACGAGCACAACACACAAACAAAATTCTGAAACCTGTGTTCGTGAGTATGTGTGAAGGTCACGTCTGCCATGTCATTTCGTCAAGGTCACTACCTACTTATAAATATATATTCTCCATAATATCATCTTTCATTCAAACACGAGTCAACTATTCCAGGAACTTTTTGAAGTTACCTCGTATAAGCACTAATTTACAATGGTTTATGGAGCAACCAAATACAGCAGTAATACTAACGCTCGGATGAAGGCAATGAACAAAATATGAATTGTACTTGATGGTGGAAATAAGCGGTCACATTGACAGACTACCACCGATCAGAGACTTGTGGTGCAATGGTAAAGAGAGTTTCCAGGTTAAAATATGTGAAAATGTCCAGGATTCTGATACTGTCATGTGTACCAATGGATCTGTGCTACGCAGCAAGAAAGACGGTTGGGACTTCTCTGCTAGAGTGAGAAGCAGGGTCATTGTTTATAGTAGCGGTGCATACTTGACAAAAATGTCCTGTATGAGAATGGGGATTGAGATAGTGACTTCGGCTCTAAGATGGCTGGCTATCTGGGACCTCTAAGAGCTGTAATTGTCCGACTCTCAATCCTTGCTTTGGAAGGGCTGAGTGGATAGTAGACCTCTGAAAATGTGTGTGGATCTACTGCCCTGGCCATGCTGGGGTTTGTGGGAAAGAAAGAGCTGACATCCTGGCCTCAGGAGCACTCGCAGTGGGGTAATTGTGACATTTTGAAGTTGGTCAACGACCTCCTTTTGTATGAAGACACTGCAGTAGATGAACCAACAATGCTCAGATTGCAAGCTTTTGAAATCAGATGCAGGTCCAGCAGAGAGGGACACCTGAGAAGATGGAACAATAGTGTGTAAAGTCAACGAGGTACATCAACCATCAGTTTTAACACTCTTTGTCATTTGCCGAGAGGGACCGAGCACCTATTGGTCTGGTCTGTCCAGAGCCAAATGACATCAACTCTTAGAAGAACAGAATAAAAAAAAATGTCATGTAAATCAATACAGATTGAAGGAGGTGAGTCGTCATGTTCTGGATCAGTATATCTGAGATCAAGCACAAAATGTCACGTATATCAATTCAGATTTAAGGAGGTGAGTCATCATGTTCTGGATCAGTATATCTCAGATCAAGCACAAAATGTCATGTATATCAATACAGATTGAAGGAGGTGAGTCGTCATGTTCTGGATCAGTATATCTTGACTCAAAGCAACATATATAAATATGTCACTAATAACAAAATAACAAGACATATCAGAAATATATTTGAATAACAATATATTTGTTTAGATTTGGCATTGTATTAGTATACCATATTATCATACAAAATATAGTCTATGCTTATTGAGGCAATATGTAATCTCTATAGAAAATACTGTCATGTATAGAAGCCAGACTTGGAGCACTTACACTCAGCAGGAAGTGGTTCAACACCTTTCACATGAGGTGTCTACGGTATATATTGATTGGGTGGCAAGAGAGAGTGCCACATAATGTGGTTTTGCAGTGAGCAAACACTCACAGCACGTACTCATTGTTGAGCCAATGCCATCTTTGATGGTTGGGGCATGTTCACCGCATGGAAGATGAGAGGCTGCCAAAGGATATCCTCTATGGGTATCTAGGAGTTATAAAAATTGGCTGTTCCACACTGCGATTAAAGAGCAAATGCAAGAGGGACATGAAGTCATGCCATATCCCCTCCGAGGGCTGGGAAAAATTGCTCAGCATCGAGCTCTTTGGAGACAGTTGCTTGGTGGGGGCATAGTGGCTGCTGATGCTCATAGAGGCCTTCTGGCTGCAGAGAAAAGAGAAAGACTGAAGAAATCAAGGAACACACCAGCTAGCCAGCCTCCTCAGCATGGTTGTACAAACTGGCAAGAACTGTCATTCGCGTATCGACCTTTATAGTCATAGCAGACTCTGTCGAAATACAGGAGACAAGAGTTGGACAAAACTCAGAGGGACCACACGCATGATCTAGAGAGACTGAGTTGGGCAATGATGGTCTTCACACAAACACGCTATATTTGGTCAATTTTGTTCTGTTCTATGTGTCGATACTAATTATGTTGGCTGCTTTTTGAAACCACAGAAAACTGTTTGAAAGCATGCCTGAAAACCAGTTTAATCAGCAAATATGATAGATATTCTGTTCCTATGTGAGGTACTATTGTACCAAACTATAATCACTCAAGTCAGTAACAGAATGTGCTGGGCTATCTGTCGCTGAGACGTAAGGTACTCGCCTCTCAACAGACCCCCTATCACTAAGATGTAAGGTACTCGCCTCTCAACAGGCCCCCTATAGCCGAGACGTAAGGTACTCGCCTCTCAACGGGCCCCCTATCGCTGAGACATAAGGTACTTGCCTCTCAACAGGCCCCCTATAGCTGAGACGTAAAGTATTCATTTGTCTCTCAAGAAACAAACAAATGCATGATTCAGTGGGGTGTTCAGATTCCACAAGTTTCAAGCAACATTGTGCTGCCTGGTTGTATCAGTGACGGACAATAAACTCTGAGATCCGGTGTACAAGCTGTACACATAAAAGAACCCTTGGCAGTTGCATTTTTTAAAAGCAGGCTATTAGGTAATTGGCAGGGTTGAAAATGGATAAATGTCCAGGTCAAGATGGTAGTCATCCAAAATTGCTGTTTGAAATTAGAGACCAACTAGCAAAACCATTGGCTATATTATGTTCTCAATCACTTGCAAAAGGGATTGGAAAGATGCAGGAGTAATCCCCTACATCTTTCCCAGCTCCTGGAACGCACACAATCTACAATTTTTTTTTGCTTAAATGTTTGCCTCACTAGTTTCTACTGGCGGAGGCGCGCCATTTTCCACCCCAGACCGTAGTCAATTGGGCGATATCAGGACGCATAAACCAGTGCTTGGATGCATGTGTGCATCTGTATGTACCTATGCTAGGTTTGTGCGCCCTCAGAAGCTAGCCCAACCAAAGTGCAATGGAAGGGCTTTACCACGAGGGCGCGTGTGAAAGTTGTGCAAGGGTGTGACTGTTTTTTTTTTTTTTTTTTTTGCTTAGATGTTTGCCTCACTAGTTTCTACTGGCGGAGGCGCGCCATTTTCCACCCCAGACCGTAGTCAATTGGGCGATATCAGGACGCATAAACCAGTGCTTGGATGCATGTGTGCATCTGTATGTACCTATGCTAGGTTTGTGCGCCCTCAGAAGCTAGCCCAACCAAAGTGCAATGGAAGGGCTTTACCACGAGGGCGCGTGTGAAAGTTGTGCAAGGGTGTGACTGTGGGATAGAGACAAATGAAACAGAGTGAGGTGAGTTTTTTTTTTTTTTTTGCTTAGATGTTTGCCTCACTAGTTTCTACTGGCGGAGGCGCGCCATTTTCCACCCCAGACCGTAGTCAATTGGGCGATATCAGGACGCATAAACCAGTGCTTGGATGCATGTGTGCATCTGTATGTACCTATGCTAGGTTTGTGCGCCCTCAGAAGCTAGCCCAACCAAAGTGCAATGGAAGGGCTTTACCACGAGGGCGCGTGTTAAAGTTGTGCAAGGGTGTGACTGTGGGAGACAAATGAAACAGAGGGAGGTGAGACATGCATGAAACATGCTTTATAATAAAACATTAAATCTTGTAGAACTTTGAATTTATTAATCCACATGGTTATCTATGACAATTTTGCCCCTGAGATGACCATCTGTCACTTTCTTAAAAGCCGCTGGTAGTTCGCTGAATGGGAAAACCTGATGAACAATTGGCTTGATCTAGTCAACAAAAAGAAACAAAATACAGGAAACATTTAAAAAAAATGTATAATTTATAATAATTTCCCCTAAAATGATAATTTAACTCGATTCCTTCCCTTTCTGAAAAATTTTAATTTCATTTAAATAATTAATTTACTGCTAATATGGTATATTTTTGCTACAAACAAATAAGAATAATTCGACAACCAATAAATGTTTAAGAATTTTTAAAAAAACCTAAAATGTAGTGTTAAGGCCAAATAGTATTTCAGTTTAATATGTAACAATATGCAAATTTTGAAAACCGTATTTGGTATCTACAACAGAAATGACATGAACCGTTATAACCGTATAATCTGCATGCCTTAAACTAATGAGTAAGGAAAATAACGAGCCTGGGTGATTACAGGCTCCCAGACCCAAACGTTCTGGAGGAATTTCTTAAAGGGACAAGGTCGCCCCTATGGTGACCCACCTACTTAGTGGGATGCCTGGGTTGAGTGACCTACCCTCATTTAATAATTGTCAAGATTGGATAAGATGACCCTGACGGGGCTTGTGCTGTGGGTGATTGTCAGATCTGCATGAAAAGGAACTGGCGTGCGGGTCATCCAGCGTATTTCTTTTTGTTCAATCCCCGCCCCTTCTCTTTAGCAAGTATGTCCTGTTATGCAAGATCACCATGTAGAAGTCTGGGTCGCTGCCCTGATGCTAGTTAGCTTTGGGTTGCAGCCCCTGCACTGCTCAGCATCTTGACACTAAAGAAAACTGACGATAAGCATCCTAGAACAAATTATCCTAGTAACATAGTGACTAACAGTTGTTTTTGTTAGCCAAGCTTATTTTAACTCTTCACAGCACGTGGTTAATATCCAGTTTTGGCACTAACAGCATCTTTTAACCGTTAGTATATGCGCTCATAAACCACGTTTTTTTACAAGCTTATTTTAAGGAGTTACTATTTATACTTGGCTGCTGTTACTGATTTTAGATTAGTATATTATTTATAAGGATAAACTCAAGTGTTGTATGTCAAGATATGCAAGTGTTGTATGTCAAAATATGCAAGTGTTGTATGTCAAGATATGCAGAAATGAAAGACCTATTATATGAACATAGTTAAACATAAAGTTTCAAATATTTATGAAACATACATTAAGATTGGAATAAAACAAATATAAATTTACTAAACCGAACAAAACATATTGTACTTACTATAATATTTACATCCTTCAACAATACAGAAACTTCTCAATTCTGGATCATTGTAGGGTATATTCATTTTCACAGAAGTTAGGAAAGTTGTATATGTGTCTTGTTATAAATAAACAAACTGCATGCATTTTGAAATTTGTTGTCACAATTAGAACAAATTCTAATTTACAATCAAATGTACACTTTCTATTTTAGTAGACTATTTACATTGAATATTTAAAAAATAAAACTATATTGCTTCAACATAATCAGATGTACTTGATCTTACATGTCTATGTTCTGATCTATATCAATCTTCTACTTGTTATTGGAACATGATTTGTTCCTCTAGTAAGTAGTAGCTTCTCTACTAGGCCTAGAACTAGCCAATAAGTCCAGTCAGGGAAGATGCCCTCATGTCTTCAGAGTCTGACAACTTTGTAAACTACAATAATTTTTTGAATACTAGTCAGACAAACTATCCACAATCGATAAATCATCATTTTCTTATTCAATCCATGAATTAGTAAGTTCCAATGCTTGCTTGACTGAGAATCTTTGCTTTAAATCGATGTGTTTGAAGCCATTTCTCATAACATATATGTAATGTTTACCAAAAATTACTATCCACAGAACATACCAGTTTATTTCAAATGGATGATTTTCCAACACAATGTTTTCCATAAATTGTAATGTAAATGTCTAGTGTTGATACGATTGGACACAAATTTGAGCAAACTGTCTGTAACTCCGTATAAAACTAGTATTAAAGAGGCAATGGCTGTCTGGTTTGTCAGGGACAGTCCAGGAAGGAGACGGTGGAAATGGTTTCAGATACTACGAGTTAATATACAGCACAAAGGTCAGCTATTTCCACATATGATTATATTGACACTGTTAAGTAGATAAATGCCAAGGTTGCTGTGGCCCAAAAGGTAGTAAAAGATAGTCATATTGTAACCTACCAAGCATGCCCAAAATTTCCTTTGGAGATGGGGCCAGTAAAATCTTGTGTAAAATTTGAGAAATATTTATCATTTTATTCAGCTAAAACTCAGAGGAGTATTATAAGCGATCACTAAAAAATACACCATTTTCAATACCAAAAATAGCCTACACTGGAAAGTTGATCGCAATTTGACAGTGAAAATGGTGCAAAATTGAATGTGCCAGGAGTTTTCTAGCTAGATGAGCTCCTTTCTAGTGAGAGCGACGACGACTGAGTCAAAAGTACTTACAATTAAAATTTTACTTAACTATTTCTGATTTTTAACAAATGTTTCATAAAATAAAAATTTTAATTTCATCAGAAAATGTTGGGCTAAATCAACTATATGCATTATACACAAGGGTGTATTATATGTGAGATTTTATGGTATATCCCACAAGGGTGTATTATGTGTGAGATTTTATGGTATATGCCACAAGAAGAAGACAAGAAGACCTCTACACCCCATAGAAGAAGAGAAACAACAAGTCCAGCTACTCGTGTTCCATATTGGCAAATGTGAAAAAAATGGTACCTGTCCAGCTTCCACCAGTTGTCGGACTTTCTCCATTGCTTCACCGTTTGGCATGAAGACAGCCCATCTCACACTTCTACCAGATTGCATATTCTGTGCATAAAATGAGTTACAAGATGATGTAAGCACTTCCTGCTCATTGGCAGCCTGTAGCTAGAGAGTTTTCAGGTAAACAACTAGTATTTGCTTATGTTCCAAGGAGACTGATATTTGTATGCATTCAGACTACAAAATAAGTCGTACATGAACACAGAAAGTCAAACAAATGATGTCATTTTAATGTTTGACTGATGGAAAGGTTAGAGCTTATGCTTCTCATTGCAAAAGTACCAGATTTGGTTCCTGTAGCGACATGCTACCTGATTTATTTGTAAGGAGGGCAAAGCAGTGTTTAATAGAACTAGTCACACCGCTCAAATAAATGAGAGACCTAGTACAATAAAGTCTCCAACACTTCATCCCAGATGGCAGTGTATGTCATGAGGCTACCTTTTACTTCATCATCAAGTCATGTTAAAATTATGCAACACATGTCTTGGAAAGATGAAGCTGCAGAAAGATCCAAATGGAGATGTGCCCTAAAGGGCCACCTCATCTTAGTGAAAAGGAGTACTGGCAACACAGAGAAGTGAAACGACAACACCGCAAGGAGAAAGAAAACAAAAAAAGTTAAGTAGAGAGTTTTGTTTACCACCCCAAAGTCTTTTCATCCTATTGTCAGTCATGACTGAAAGAGGCTACTACTACAATAAATGTTTATCACAACAATGACTACTGATCTGTTATCAAGTAGTGTTTATCAAAGATGCAAAATATTCAGAACATTTTATGCATGAGTAATTCATCATTCAGAATAAAAATTGTATGAATAATAATAATAGATTCACATCACAACCAAAGATGGCAACAGCATCAGACTTGTACTGCGACATGTGTTCTCATTTGGCTATAAAGATGAATCCTGGCACAGCAGACTTTGCCGCACCCAGGGCTTCATATGAGGAGGCAGCTGTGGAGTCGTCGTGCGCTCTGCTCTTTCGGGTGACACGTTTACTCTGAGCCCCCTTGATGGAGTTTCACTTTGCAATCTGAGCACCAATAGTATGCTAGAGTACCAGTTCTGTGCAAGCAGCTCCCAGGAGGTGATATCAACGTTGAAGTTGTCAGAATATATTCAATGTCAACAAGCAACTAGTGTGCAAAAGTGAGCAATGTTTGAATGCGTTCTTCAAGATTACCTTTAAAGTTTCTATGCCAGCAGAGGCCGCTGTTCGAAGCAGACCTGGTACCAACCCAAGCCTGTCACTGTTACTTAGGATTGGACTGATAAGTGTTATGAGATGAGCATTTTGCCAGGACTTCAGAAATGGGACAGCCTTTCTGGTATTGTCTTTTCCAAGAGTGTCTAGGATGTAGTCAAACCTACAGAAAATTACTCATACTACTAAAATACTAAGCAAAGCATTAAAAAATTACAGTCTGACTTGCACTAATGATACGTTGTTGAAATAATGTGGGACTAATCCGAGGTTGCATCAATCCAACCCAGGATTCATTTTCATTGGCTGTAGCAGAATTCCTTGACTTTACCATCGATGCTTCACTTTACCATCGATGCTTCACTTTACCATCCATCCTTCACTTTACCAACCATTCTTCACTTTACCAACCATTCTTCACTTTACCAACTATTCTTCACTTTACTAACCATTCTTCACTTTACCAACCATTCTTCACTTTACCGACCATTCTTCACTTTACCAACCATTCTTCACTTTACAAACCATCCTTCACTTTACCAACCATTCTTCACTTTACCATCCATCCTTCACTTTACCAATCATTCTTCTTTACCATCCATCCTTCACTTTACCAACCATTCTTCACTTTACAAACCATCCTTCACTTTACCAACCATTCTTCACTTTACCAACCATTCTTCACTTTACAAACCATCCTTCACTTTACCAACCATTCTTCACTTTACAAACCATCCTTCACTTTACCAACCATTCTTCACTTTACAAACCATCCTTCACTTTACCAACCATCTTTCACTTTACCAACCATTCTTCACCTTACCAACCATTCTTCACTTTACCAACCCTCCTTCACGTTACCAACCAGCCATTCTTCACTTTACCATCCATTCTTGACTTTACCAACCATCCTTCACTTTACCAACCATTCTTCACTTTACCAACCCTCCTTCACTTTACCAACCCTCCTTCACTTTACCAACCATCCTTCACTTTACCAACCATTCTTCACTTTGCCAACCATGTTTTAACTCACCATTAATGTTTACTGGATATATACAGACACAAAAACGAATTTCTGCTATTTTGCCCCATGTGAATATTGATGTGATTTGGGTAACAATGGAGGTGGAAACGGTTCAGTTCCACTGCCCCTTACAATGGAGGTGGAAACGGTTCAGTTCCACTGCCCCTTACAATGGAGGTGGAAACGGTTCAGTTCCACTGCACCTTACAATCCATAACTATAGAGGCATGTGAGTGAGGCTGGGAACCTCACCCTGTCAAGCAAAGTGCTACAGAACCACCTCTGACGTGGCACATAAATTCCAGCTTCCTTCAAAGAAGCATTTCAGTGGCTGCACAAGTTTCTATTAGAGTGATAAAACTAAAAGATATAACTGCTATTTTAGCTGAACTGGGTCTGTTTGAAAGCAGTATTCATATTTACTGGGCAAACCAATAAAGGTTTTCTTCTTCTTCTTTTGTCCTACTGTCCTTGTCATGAGGTGTTGCAGAGAGGCGGGATGTGTAGATTTCTTTTTATCACCAGGTGGGTAGCCTGTGCTGTTGTTAGGTGTAACTTTTTGAGTGTGTCAGAGACACCCTTGATCTACCAACATCGAGGTCAGCCCTTGCATGTAGACTGGAGACCTGCATATGAAATGCTCTCGCTGCAGGCTGGTCATAATGCATTCTGACTAAATGACCAAACTACTTGGAACTTGGAATACATGGCATCCTGGTATTCAAACAGGCATGATAATGTCTGTTGCCAGGTAGCCGAATGCTTCGGCTATATGTAGTAGGTATTTTATAACTTCCTGCGGTTTACTAGACCTGGGGGAAGGTACAAACTACTTGATTTCTTAATAAAGACAATATCTACATTATACACTTTTATGCACTAACATTATAAATATACTGTACAATATACATATATATTTTTTTTCATAATATAAGTTTCAACAAATGGCTCTATAGAAATATACGAGTTCACTTAATTCTCAATTGAATTTGAAAGAAAGTCTCACTTGTCAACATGCTGAAGCTCATTCCAGACATTTTTAGTTTTGTAATCTATGACATCAGCCCCCAAACTTGAGACAAGGTCCACAGCATCTGTGCTACAGGTGGCTGTAACATGCATGGACCATGCTTTGGCAAGCTAGAAATGTTAGTAAAATGTTAAACTAATATGAAACATCAGCAAAATAATCCATCAGGGACAAACAAATTAACAAAATAGATTTTTGAACAATTATCAATTTTTAAAATACAGAAGTTGTCTAAACCAACAATGTTTTACTTCAAAAACAGATAAACCAACTTGACAGATGTACTTACACAATAATAATAACATACTACCTGAATGGCAAAAGTGCCTATTCCACCAGAACCCCCAAGAATCAGTATTCTGGTGACAGATAAGAGTAGATATTTACTTTATGAACAATAATAACAACTTCAATTTTTTTTAAGCCTACTTAATTTTGTATGCACATAAAATATTTAAATGTGTGTTCAGATAAAACAAAGTACACAGGTCAGGTCATCCCGTAACTGCTGAGGTCATTGGGGTACACATGAAGACATGCCCACAACATCCCGCTCTATCAGCAGCTGCTGCTGCCTGTGCCTCCTCTGGTCAGAGATTAGTCCATTCTTTTATGTTGTTCTCCACCTCCATTTGGGATGACCTCTTCATCGTCTGCCTTGCACTTTTCCGTGCAGGATCGTGTTTGCAAGACCATTTGATCTCGATATGTGCTCGTACCAAGCAAGTTTCCTTCGTTTGACAGTTGCCGAGAAATCTTCAAAAGGTTTTATTGCTGTTGTAATTCTTTCTTGTATTTCCTCATTTGTAACTCGGTCTTTGTACGTGACATTTATAAGTCTTCGGAAATATCTCATCTCCAAAGTCTGTATCCTCCTCTGTAGGTCAGCTGTAATTGTCCATGCTTCACAAGCATAGAGGAATACACAGAAACACAGGAACATCCTCAAGTACGAAGAGCTGAGCATGAGCTGAGTAATTGTAATGCATTTAGAAAGTTTAATCTAATCAGAAATAGTCAGCATGGGTTTACTAGACGGAGATCGTGTTTAACAAATCTATTAGAATTCATGGAGGAGGCTACTAAAATGATAGATAAAGGGCAGCCAGTGGATGTTATTTATCTAGATTTTGCAAAGGCCTTTGATAGAGTACCTCATCAAAGATTATTTCGAAAGTTAAAATCACATGGAATAGGTGGGGAATTTGCCAGATGGATTGAAAATTGGTTAACGAGAAAAAGGCAGAGAGTGGGCATAAATAAGGAGTACTCTGAGTGGTGTGAAGTGAAAAGTGGTGTGCCACAGGGCTCGGTTTTGGGACCAATTTTGTTCTCGATATATATATAAACAATTTTGAAATTGATATGGGATTCATGATTGCAAAATTTGCTGATGACACAAAACTATGCAATAGTGTCTCATCTAAAGTAGAAGTGGATATATTGATGTCGGATTTAGATAAAATTTGAAAATGGTCTGTAAGCTGGCAAATGAAGTTTAATATAGATAAATGTACAGTCATCCACATGAGTAGATCCAATATGAAACATAATTACAGAATGGGCGAGAACAAAATTAGAAAGATAAATACGGAAAGGGACCTATTGGTTATAATAGATCATAGAGGCAAGGTGAGTGAGCAAGTTCAGGTAGCAGTGAAAAAGGAAAATGCAATGTTAGGTATGATAACAAGAAATATTAAACATAGGAGCAAGGAAGTGATAGTCAAACTGTATAAAGCATTAGTTAGACCTAGATTGGAATACTGTGTACAGGTGTGGAGTCCTTATCATAGAGGGGATATAAACATGCTGGAAAAGATACAAAAAAGAGCGACAAAACTGATAGTGGGATTCCAGTTATGAGGAAAGACTCAGAAAAACCGGCCTACAGTGTCTAGAAAAGAGATGAATTTGAAGTGACAATACAGGTTTATAAGATGATCAGAGGAATGGATAAATTAGACTATAACAAGTTTTTAAAAATACAAGCACCTACAAGAACAAGAGAGCATAGCCAACCAATTAATCAAGAGAGGTCCAGATTAGATATTAGGAAATATTTTTTTAGTCAGAGAGTGGTGAATGCTTGGAATGCATTGCCACAGGAAGTAGTGGATGAAGGGACAATTATTGCATTTAAGAATAGATTAGATGCACATAGCTTTTAGAGCAAGGTAATGTAAATAAAAATGGTTGTATACAGATTCTGCAGAGTCTTCTAAACCAGTATAAAGATGTTAAGTTAAGTTATGACTTCAACAATATATTAAAGGAGTACTGGGGAATCTTGTGTGAACATGAAAGATATTCAACAGAACAAGCTTAGAAAAATAACACTGTCAGTGGCAACTGGAAAATACTCTAGCAATTTCAGAGCGGAGGCAGAGGCACTGAGGGCTGCAGTAGAAGAAATGGCGACAGGTAAAAGAAATGAAAGCCATATAGTCCTGTTTATAGATGCCCTGGCCGTAGTCACAGCATTAAAAAGCCAGAAAAATACTGAACTTAATGATTTAAGAGCAGTACTCTGTCAACTATGCCAACAGTCCGCACAAAAAAGAGTAGTGGTACAGTGGGTTCCATCCCACTGTAACATCCAAGACAACGAGGAGGCAGACAGACTGGCAAAAGAAGGTGCAAGGCTACCACAACCATATCCTAGTGTGATATACGAAGAGTCAAAAAGGCTTATTAGAGCTAGATACATGACCAAATGGGAAACAGAACATACTGGCTACACAAAAAACGATGCCTATTACCAGTTGAACAGAAGAGAGCAGGTCGTGGTCTTCAGACTTCGCACAGGCCACAATAGACTGAGGTACCACCTATTCAACAAATTGAAGATAGGTGGCACTGATGAATGCTCGTGTGGTACCGGGAAAATGACCGCTGAACATTTGCTGCAAAACTGCCCGACATACGAGGATGAGAGAATGCAGATGTGGCCATCACCAGTGGCAACACTAGACAAGCTCTATGACAGTGTCGACAGCCTCAGGATGACCGCTGCTTTTTTCGAAAAAATTAAGGTTGACGTCTGACAGCGTACGAAGAAGAAGAAGAACAGAACAAGCTGAAGGACAGAGAAGAAGGATCTGAGATGCCATGACAAGATGGAAGAGAAAACAAAGAACATGTATAGAACTGGTATTCTCTAAGAACAGATGCCTCAACACATCACACATGTTGATGTTGGCACTCACCTCTTCATGGCAGCTTTTCGCTGATGAAGCTCACCAACAGAGCACAGTGCTGCCCATGTTGTTGTGATGACATATGGCAAAGATGCAGCTTCTATGTGTGACAGATTTTTTGGCTTCTTTGAAACCTGGAAATATAAATCTTCTACATAAAATATCCAGACTAGTAGGTCGTACCCCATATTAGTCTTATCTCTAGTCTTGACTACGCCTTGCCACTGGACCGAGGTAGCTCAGGACAAGAAAGTGGGCTTGACAACAGTGCAAATCATTCTCACCTAAATCTAATGTAAATGCAAGTCACAGCATCAGACCTATCACGCACAATCACTAGCAGAGTATATGTCATACCAGTTCTATACTTGCAGGATCAATGTCATACCAGTTCTATACTTGCAGGATCAATGTCATACCAGTTCTATACTTGCAGGATCAATGTCATAACAGTTCTATACTTGCAGGATCAATGTCATAACAGTTCTATACTAGCAGGATCAATGTCATACTAGTTCTATACTAGCAGGATCAATGTCATACAAGTTCTATACTAGCAGGATCAATGTCATACCAGTTCTATACTAGCAGGATCAATGTCATACCAGTTCTATACTTGCAGGATCAATGTCATAACAGTTCTATACTAGCAGGATCAATGTCATACTAGTTCTATACTAGCAGGATCAATGTCATACAAGTTCTATACTAGCAGGATCAATGTCATACCAGTTCTATACTAGCAGGATCAATGTCATACTAGTTCAATACTAGCAGGATCAATGTCATATTAGTTCTATACTAGCAGGATCAATGTCATACCAGTTCTATACTAGCAGGATCAATGTCATACCAGTTCTATACTAGCAGGATCAATGTCATACCAGTTCTATACTAGCAGTATCAATGTCATAATAGTTCTATACTTGCAGGATCAATGTCATAATAGTTCTATACTAGCAGGATCAATGTCATAATAGTTATATACTAGGAAACGATTTACTTATCAGTGTCAACAAAACTGGGTATACACCATACCAATGCCATACATGAAGCTAACATTATCCACCTTCACTATCCATCACATTCATTATCAATCACCTTCACTATCCATCACCATATGTATCCATCTTCATTATCCCTCACCTTCACTATTGATCACCTTCCCTATCTCTCGCCCTCCCTATCCATCACCTTCACTATCCATCTTCACTATCCAGTACATTCAATATCCATCACCTTTCCTATCTATCACTTTCCCTATCTATCAATCACCTTCCCTATCCATCACCTTCATTATCCATCTTCACTATCCAGTACATTAAAAATCCATTACCTTTCATATCCATCAACTTCTCTATCCATTACTTTCTCTATCTATCCATCATCTTCACTATCCATCACATTCACTATCCATCATCTTCACTATCCATTACATTCCCTTTCCATCACCTTCACTATCAATCAGGGTTCCCATTTACATCAATATTATCACCATTGTAACAAACATCCAAGCTATTTCTGACTAAGCGACAAGCAGACAGATATGAGATGTTGGCATTGGATACAGCCTAACAGTATATATATCGCAGCCTCGCTGTAAACTACAACACAGCTTCCTTTCCATGACGAACGCTGAAGAAGAAGTTTGTGCTCAAGTAAATGATGCTACTGGAACGGATTGTCGCTATAACATATCAAAGTTATTGGTTGTATTTCATTGTTTTGTTACCCGTTGTACGTTTAAGGAACCAATTAATAATGAGGGCCTGCTGTAAAAGCAAGCTATTTGTTATATCAATACTTTTGATAGGATTGAGTTAAGTTGTAGATTGTCTATCCATTTTTGTGCCTGTAAAAACTAAGATACAGAAATCACTATACTATCAGAAATATTTTCTATAAGACCACAGAAGTCCCCAGAACACCAGACACTAGAAATAGGGCATCAAAGGGTGCTCAGAACATGACAAGCAGTAAACTAAACACAGAGATTCCCAGAATATCTTACACCAGACTTAGGGTAAAAAAGGGTGCCCAGAATATTTTACGCAGGAAATTGAACACGGAGGTCCCTAGAATAGACACCAGAAATAGGCTTAAAATCCTAACAATGCTCGTTTAACACATTAACTACTGGATGATCTGTTCCTTAGAGGTGGTTCGACCTCTGTATGTGGAAAGAAAGACCAACGACTGGTCAGGCAAAATATACTGATCAGACATGTTAGTCAGATTCACGAAAAACATACTGGGCAAGAGCCTCACCTTGGCTTCCTCGTAGCCCTTCCTGGAAACGGACTGTTTTCATGTCAGCCTGGCTAACAAGGTGAGGAATCGACGTGATTCCTGTAGTAGTGAATGACACGCAGATGAAGCCAAGCATAGCACAACCGCCTGGAGGACCCTGTCCACCTTCATCAGCCCGCTGGAGATGTGAGGAAAGCTACTGCAACCCGCAACTTAACACCCTTTTCAGGGCGCACAAAAGAGTAAACTACTCATTGTGGGTATTTGCAAACAACAACAACAACCTCTGCAGGTCTCAATTTGGGCTATGGTGGACCAGTGGGGGAAAAGTTTCCCCATCTGTAGCATCATGGATTTTGTTTCTGAGTTTGAGGAAGTCGCACCAGCACTTAGGATTGAAAAACATGTTGCGTTGCAGTTAATTTGTGCTCGCATCATGTTTTACAAAGCTGTTAGTGTGCGAATTAGCCTGCGGTAAATCTTAGAAGGGATCAATGGCTGTTTCAGTCAATATTTAATTTGTGTTATCGCTACACTAGTCTTAGTGCTAGGAGCTGTGCCACTTCTCTGATGTTGTGAGCTGCTCATAGTGGTTAATATGTCAATGAACTTTATATACAGTGAGACTTTTACCCCTTTAGAGCAGAGGATTCTCCAATCTCATGACATTGCACAGCTAGTAAGACTGAAGTGCTGCACCAAGCAGCCCCAAGAAATGTGCACAGTGAGTCATCTACCACTATCAATGGTCATAAGTTAAAAAGTCAGTCCTGCTGAAGACAGATGTGTCAGACCGAAAGGTACAAATATCGCAGTCAAGCTGTAAACTAGCGACACAATGCATTCCGTTCTCCGGACTACATCCTACATCTTGCAAAGGCATGTGTAGCATTTGGAAAAACTAAAATCCTCAGTTTGAAACTGAAAAGGAATTAAGCTTATAACCAAATTGAAGATTTATGTGGCAGTTGTCCTACCAGCTCTTCTGTACGCCCGTGAAACCTGGCCTGTGTACAGTCTTCATTCTAACTCTTCTGTACGCCTGTGAAACCTGGCCTGTGTACAGTCAACATGCAAAGAAGCTTGACCACTTTCATCTGGGCTGCCTAAGGAAACTGCTGAACATAAAATGGTAAGATAGGATCACAGATGTAGAAGTTCTTTCACGGGCTGGCATGGTACGTATCATCCACACAACTCTGCAAATCACAGCTTAGATGGACTGGCCATGTTGACCTATGTCAGATGAGCTGCTTCCAAAGAACATATTCTATGACAAGCTCGAGTCAGGCGAGGGAGCTCACTGTGGTCAAATAAAATGTTACAAAGACACCCTGAAAGCCTCACTGAAGAACTACGATATTGACCCTGATAATTAGGGAACATTGCTGCCGATCGCTCTGCATGGCGTAATAAGATCTCTTGTGGCACAACACATATGGAGCAGACACGAATCAAGGAAGCTGTACAGAGACTAGCGACATGAAAGGCAAGAGACGAGTTGCTTCCGTCGAACGGTCAGACAGTGTTTCTCTGCCCTCAATGTGACAGACGCTTTCAGGTTCGAATTGGTTTGATCAGCCACCTACAAACCCACTCCAGTATTGACAAATGACAATGTGGTCATCTTTGCAAACAACAACCCCTTTAGAGCAGAAGAATCTCCTGACATTGCACACCTGACATTCATAAAGGTTAAAAAAACTTGAATAACCTTATGAGTTTGAAAGAGAGCTCTAGAAGCAATATCTCATATATGATATTAGAATAAAAGGAAGCTCTAGAAGCAATATCTCATATATATTAGAATAAAAGGAAGCTCTAGAAGCAATATCTCATATGATATTAGAATAAAAGGAAGCTCTAGAAGCAATATCTCATATGATATTAGAATAAAAGGAAGCTCTAGAAGCAATATCTCATATGATATTAGAATAAAAGGAAGCTCTAGAAACAATATCTCATATATGATATTAGAATAAAAGGAAGCTGTAGAAACAATATCTCATATATGATATTAGAATAAAAGGAAGCTCTAAAACCAATATCTCATATATGATATTAGAATAAAAGGAAGCTGTAGAAACAATATCTCATATATGATATTAGAATAAAAGGAAGCTCTAGAAACAATATCTCATATATGATATTAGAATAAAAGGAAGCTCTAAAAGCAATATCTCATATATGATACAGGAATACAATAATGAATAACTCAATACCACGGGGATCAGTGGATGACGAAGAAGAAGATAATAATGTTACATGTAAAAATGATTTTCCTTACATTGTCTTGTGAGGTCACAGTGTATGTGGAATGTGTTCCAGGCCTCTCTGCATTCACGGCACCCCACACCTGACAGATAAGTATAATTTAGCACTTGCATATTTTGTCAATGGAGGTGAATAAAACCTTGTAAGTGTTATATAATGACAATTCCGAGATGCAGAAGTGAATCATAAAAAACTGCAAACAAGAAAAATGATTGGGAAACCTCATAAAGAGGCATCGTTTTAGAGAAGGATGTTGAGGAAAATAAAGTAAGTAGGAAAGGGAGTGGCTGAGATCTACGATCATCCATGCCAGCCTATGTGACACATAATAATGATGACATTTTGGACAACATCAAAACACATAGAGTATAGAAACATCAGAACGCAAAAGGTATAGTAACATAAAAATGCACATAGAGTATATTAACATCAAAACACACATAGAGTACAGTAACGTCAAAACACACATAGAGTATTGTAACATCAAAACACACATTGAGTATAGTAACATCAAAACACACATAGAGTATAGAAACGTCAAAACACACATAGAGTATAGTAACATCAAAACACACATTGAGTATAGTAACATCAAAACACACATAGAGTATAGTAACATCAAAACACACATAGAGTATAGAAACGTCAAAACACACATAGAGTATAGTAACATCAAAACACACATTGAGTATAGTAACATCAAAACACAAATAGAGTATAGTAACATCAAAACACACATAGAGTATAGTAACATCAAAAACACATAAAGTATAGTAACATCAAAACACATATAGAGTATAGTAACATCAAAACACACATAGAGTACAGTAACATCAAAACACAAATAGAGTATAGTAACATCAAAACACACATAGAGTATAGTAACATCAAAAACACATAAAGTATAGTAACATCAAAACACATATAGAGTATAGTAACATCAAAACACACATAGAGTGTAGTAACATCAAAAACACATAAAGTATAGTAACATCAAAACACATATAGAGTATAGTAACATCAGTACTGATAGTTTACCACCTGAAGCGGCCTCCAGGTTGACTAGGCTCTCTGTGTGACAAGAACGATGAGTAAATGATCACCGTCACACTAAGAGCATGCCATAAGACGCAGCTAACAGTGAGTAAACCCATCTTAAGGATAGAAGACTCTCCAACTCATGGTATAACTACAACCTGCCATTCAATGTGGAGTAACCTTCTCAGTTTGATGGAAAGATCTAGAAACAATGCCTCTATAAATGATGGCACACAAATAAAATAGGACACGATTTGTTTTCCAGGAATCACAAAAAGAAGAGAACCACTTCATTTATCAAAGGTAAAATAACCACTTTGGTTCTGACAAATTGCCACTTATGAATCACATTGAAATATGTAGTGCTTACTGATAATCACTTTAGTTTGACAATGTAATTTATTCTAGTTGCCAGTTCTCCCTGTAACTTGTGTTATCCTGCATTTTGAGCAACCCAACCAACAGGCTAGTCAAGATAAGATGGTTCACTTACCTCATCCCCAACTTTAAACTTGCTAACTGCTTTTCCAGTTTCAACTACAGTTCCAGAAAAGTCCCTGCCCAAAGTTAATGGAAATTCTGTTCCCGATGTTATCACGCCTCTCCTCTTCCTCAGAACATTAATAATGTTTCTTCCGTAGCCACCTGTACAAACAAGTTTAGAATTGATGCAACGTATGTAAGGACGAGAAAACCGAAACAGACTGTCAATCAAACATCGGCCTACAGAAGCACAGATTATAATATCTGCAACATTTCTTCCTAAATGACGTAACCTGATAGATTCTACAGTTCTTAACCATTGCACTTACATCCCAAACAGTAAACAAACAATGCATATCGTATTTGAGAAAATACAGTTGTCTAGTATGTGCATTTTTTTGGCATATCAAGCTTTAAAAAATGTGTATATAATAAATCATCCCGCTAATGAATTCTGTGACCATTTAGTGAGTATTGAGAATGATATAACTTCACCAATGCACCCAACTGCCACCCTCACCCCATGTAATTGTTAGAAAAAAAGCAGCTTGGTAACAGTATATTATGAAGTGAGTAGAGGACGCTGGTGTTGGATTGGACACACAAAAAAGGAAACCAGCTGATAGCATTACAAGACAGTCTCTGTTCTAGAATCCCCAGGGCAAGGGAGGTAGTGGCAGACCAAAATCTTCCATTGAGAAGGCAGGCATGTGTTCCACAAGAAGCTGAAAAAACTTTTATTGATTGGCTGTTTTTAGAGCTTTCTTTCAAACCATGTGAAATCTGCAATACCAAAAATGATGAACTATATTATCAAATATGAAGTTCTTCTTTATATAATAATACACAGTACATTTGAGTACATAGAACAAAACGCTAATTACCCAGCATTCTAACATCTATCGGATTTACACTTGCTGCATGCACTTTGATGAGCAACTCATCCAGACTGTTAATAGTAGCAATATGTGCAGATGTGTTAAGAGTTAGCTGATTAATGTCTCCATACTGGTGAATCTGCCATGCCTGGGGTTTGGATGCAATATTTGACGACTTTCTAATAATCAGCAGTTCACTTTCTGTGTATTTCACAACTTCATCCCCAACGGTTTTGTAAACGACTGCATGTGCACGGGAGTGACTTAAAACGTGCTGATATAAGTAGCGAGAATGTCTACAGTTAACAATGCTTGCCATTATTATACAGATTAATTTTTTGCCTGTAATATTAATCAGTGCCAAAGAACGCTTGGACTTTGAAGTTTGATTCAGTTGATTCACACCGACACTGTTCTTTCAGTTGAACTTGATGAGTTTAGTTACTAAGTTAAAGTAAATCTACACGTTAAAATATCAACAAATTATCAGACCAGACTGGTGTTGATAAAAAATACGGTATTTCTATTTGCTGTCAAGCTCATACTACTAGAATTAAGTTTGATCTAAATTGACACTGGTATATTATATGAGCTTCAGGTATCCAGATCCAAACATCGGAGATGATCAATTAGAAGATGGCTATTACAGTTAACAGCAGTGTCAAAATAGTATTGTTACTATTTTCGCCCTAGCAACATCATGCGCCGTGCAGCTTTACTTAACTCAACAAGACCGGTAAGTTTAACGAGCATAGACTGTAAATTGTTAGTCAATAATCAAAGAAAACATCGAAATGCATTTAGACAAGTTCAATCTAACCAGAAATAGTCAACATGAGTTTACTAGAGGGAGATCGTGCTTAACAAATCTATTAGAATTCATGGAGGACTAAGGAGAGGTCCAGATTAGATATTAGGAAGTATTTTTTAAGTCAGAGAGTTGTGAATGCTTGGAATGCATTGCCAAGTGAGGTGGTGGAGGCTGGAACGGTTAATGCATTTAAGAATAGATTGGATGCGTATAGCTTGTAGAGCAAGATGATGTAAATAGAACTGGTTGTATACAGACTCTGTAGAGTCTTCTAAACCAGTATAAAGAAGTTAAGTTAAGTAAAGGTTACTAAAATGATAGATAAAGGGAAACCAGTGGATGTTATTTATCTTGATTTTGCTAAAGATTATTTTAAAGTTAAAATCTCATGGAATAGGTGGGGTAGTTGTCAAATGGATTGAAAATTGGTTAATGGGACGAAGGCAGAGGGTGGGCATAAATAAGGAGTACTCTGAGTGGTGTGAAATGAAGAGTGGAGTGCCCCAAGGTTCAGTTTTGGGACCAATATTGTTCTTGATATATATAAACGATTTGGACATTGATATGGGATCCATGATTGCAAAATTCGCCGATGATACAAAACTATGCAATAGTGTCTCACCTAAAGCATAAGTGGATATATTGAGGTTGATTTAGATGAAGTTTGAGAATGGTCTGCGAGCTGGCAAATGGAGTTTAATGTAGATAAATGTATAACCATCCACATGGGTAGATCCAATATAAAACATAATTATAGAATGGGCGAGAACAATATTAGAATGATAGAAAAGGAAGGAAACCTAGGAGTTATAATAGATCATACAGGTACAGTGAGTGAGCAAGTCCTGGTAGCAGTGAAAAAGGCAAATGCAATGTTAGCTATGTTAACAAAAAATATTAAACATAGGAGCAAGGAAGTGATAGTCAAACTTTATAAAGCATTAGTTAGACCTAGATTGGAATACTGTGTATAGGTGTGGAGTCCTCTTCGTAGAGGGGAAATAAACAACAACAAAAAAAGAGACGCAAAGCTGATAGTGGGATTCTAAATAAGGCTTACAGTGTCTAGAAAATAAAATAATTCCAGGTTACTTAATACAAGTTTATAAGATAATCAAAGGAACGGATAAATAAGAGTATAACAAGTTGTTTTTTTCTTCAAAATACAAACACCTACAAGAACAAGAGGGCATAGCTACAAATTAACTAAAGAAAGGTCCAGATTAGATATTAGGAAATATTTTGAATTTTTGAAGTAGTGGAGGCAGGGACAATTAATGCATTTAAGAATAGATTGGAGGCACACATCTTTTAGAGAAAGGAAATGTAAATGACACTGGCTGTTTACAGACTTTGTAGAGTCTTCTAAGCCAGTATAAAAACGTTAAGTTAAGGGCCTACTTTGTCTTTCGTTGTTTGTTTATTTCTAACATAAGAAAATACGTTTTTACTATCAGTCTTGATCCTATAAGTAAGTGTCTATTTTTGCTGCTTTATTCACTTTCTGAGCTATGTTTTACTTGTTCAAATATTTTAAATATGTTTTGTTTTTTTACTTCCATACATATATTTCTTGTTTACATAATCACAAATTGTTCTACTCTTGTTGACATCAATTCAAATTTTAAGGCCTAGTGCCAAGGTCGAGCACAACATAAATTAAGTCTTAATACATCTCTTCCAACTTCAGGCCCTCCAACACTAATTCCCATATCTCCCCTTCTCAAGCCACATACATCTTCTATCCCTCTTAACTCATCTACGCTTCTTGTTACAGGTCCCTATGAAGCATAATTGTTTAGAACAGAAGAAATTTGGGGCTGGCGGCTGTATTCTCTGAGAGTAAAATAATTGCTTGAGTAAATAGTTAGCGAAGTCAGGTCAATCCAGGGTCAACGCATGACCGAAGTGAGAGTATCGCTTACTATAAGTTGAAACTTGTCTGGATTGGGGGTAGGCGTTAGATCTAACCACGACGGACTAGTTCCAGACACAGTGGTGGGGGGAGGGGGGGGAAGGGGGTGGGGGGTGGGGGGGGGTGGGAGATTGACGACAAGGATTCCCATGTCAGGCTGTCAGATTTGGAGTGACATATACATATTTGTATCAAGAAGACTCTAGAAGGGAGGGACCAAATGAGATTGATGGCTAACCAGCCAGCTGGGGAGGACCACTCGACAGCCATTTTGGGTTTCCGTGGCTAAAAAAGGGTCTATTAAAGCGATAGTAGAGGAGCGATTCAGAAAGAGAGAGAGAGAGAGAGAGAGAGAGAGAGAGAGAGAGAGAGAGAGAGAGAAAGCATTTACGGGTGGCTATCCCATAATACACCTAGAGTCTTGCATTTTTTTAAAGTGCAAATGATGGACGGCTTGTAAACAATATGAGAAAGAGATCTGATCACTTGCGAGTGAGAAGATTTGCCTTGGTACAATTCGATAGTTGATCTAAACGGTTGTCTAGGGGACGGCGTGGCCTAGTGGTTAAGTGGCACGGCTCACAACCCAAAGGTGCTGGGTTCGATCCCCATCACAGCACCGGCCGTTACACAGGGAAGCAAACCCTTAGAAAATGCAGGAGGAAGCAGACCCTTACATAAAATGCATGCTGAAGTCGAATGCATTGGGCCGACAGTCGCAAAATAAAAACCACAGTGCAACGCACACCGCCTTGGGGGTTAGAGAAATAAGGCGAACGGAAAATAAAAAACCCTAACATTTACGGTTGTCTGACTGTTGGCCAGTAGCCATTGCATTGGTGCCTGTTTAAGAAATGGTGGCCCTTCTACGATCAAAGGTTCGTGACTCGTGACACTGGTGGTTCAAAAATAGTTCTTTCAGAATCCTTGGATAAAATATCCCGAAGGCTCTTGTGTCGTGAAATGGTGGTTCAAAAATAGTTCTTTCAGAATCCTTGGATAAAATATCCCGAAGGCTCTTGTGTCGTGAAATGGTGGTTCAAAAATAGTTCTTTCAGAATCCTTGGATAAAATATCCCGAAGGCTCTTGTGTCGTGAAATGGTGGTTCAAAAATAGTTCTTTCAGAATCCTTGGATAAAATATCCCGAAGGCTCTTGTGTCGTGAAATGGTGGATCAAAAATAGTTCTTTCAGAATCCTTGGATAAAATATCCCGAAGGCTCTTGTGTCGTGAAATGGTGGTTCAAAAATAGTTCTTTCAGAATCCTTGGATAAAATATCCCGAAGGCTCTTGTGTCGTGAAATGGTGGTTCAAAAATAGTTCTTTCAGAATCCTTGGATAAAATATCCCGGAGGCTTTTGTGTCGTGAAATGGTGGTTCAAAAATAGTTCTTTCAGAATCCTTGGATAAAATATCCCGAAGGCTCTTGTGTCGTGAAATAGTGGTTCAAAAATAGTTCTTTCAGAATCCTTGGATAAAATATCCCGAAGGCTCTTGTGTCGTGAAATGGTGGTTCAAAAAGTTGTTTTTTTCACAATCCTGGAATAAAATCCGGAAAGCACGTGATACGAAATAAAAGAGAGGTGAACCCCTAAGAATGCTCAGGGGACACATCCTCTCAGAACAGGTGTAACACGAGCACCAAAGAAACATGTTCCAAACACTTTTTGTGTGTTTTTTGTTGTTTTTTTTGTTTTTTGCGTTCTCCTTATTTTCTCTAATCCACAAGGCGGTGTGCGTTGCACTGTGGTTTTTATTTTGCGCCTGTCGGCCCAATGCATCCGACTTCAGCATGCATTTTATGTAAGGGTCTGATTCCTCCTGCATTTTCTAAGGGTTTGCTTCCCCGGTGTAAAGGTCGGTGCTGTGATGGGGATCGAACCCAGCACCTTCGAGTTGGGAGCCGTGTCACTTAACCACTAGGCCACGCCGTCCCATTTCCAAACACTTGAGAACTGGTAATTGGTATGAGAGTGAGTGGTAGCGAGAGTCTTCTTTTGGGAGCTCAGTTTAACCCATGTTTATACGTTTCGACAGTCTACCTGGATGGAGGACTGCACATTGATTCCCCAATCTCAACGACCCGGAGGAACGGTCGAAGACAACGAGTTAACTAGTTAACCACTTCTTCTTCTTCTTCTTCTTCTTTTTCTTCTTCTCCCTCTTCTTCTTCTTCTTCTTCTTCTTCCCCCGCTACCAAACTCTGAACATGGCTTTGCAAGTAACAGGATGTAGTCTAGAGAATGGAAATCGTTGTGTTGCTAGTTTACAGCTTGACTGCAATATTTACACCTTTCGGTCCGACACATCCGTCTTCGGCAGCAGTTAACCACTAATTTGTAACACGGTTGGATTAGATTAAATTTAGGTTTTGTGTTAGTTCAGATAGGAGACTTAGGACCTGGGTAAATTAGTTACGGAGGTTACACCAAGAGCTCATGCTTGAATCCTCTGTGTTGGTTAATATATTATATTTTTTAATTTAGTGGTTCTTTTCTTTTGTTTGATATTGCTTTAACAAATATTCTTGTAAATAAACGAATTATCTTGCTTTATGGTTAATGCAAGTTGTTAATGTTTTCTATGTTGAAGCCGTAACGTTATGTAATCCATGTTGTAACTCTTAAGATCGGCTACAGATAATGCTATCTGCAGACGGCTCTGCTACGTTCTTTCAAGCTACATCATTTCATAATTATCACACGCAAGACCTCGTGCTGTAGTACATGGCGCCAATTTGACCACTTATGATGACATCACGTGATTCGATCAGTCAATCAAATCTCTCTCGCAAACGATGAAATACAGATGGACAATTAAAAACTAAATAAGTAGATCTATGTATGGGGGGAGTCGCGTGGCGCAGTGGTTAGCGAGCTGGCTTAATGAGTGGTTCTGGGTTCATTCCCCAGTTGAGGTGGAAATGGGTACCGGTTCAGTCCGGGAAGTAAAAGCGGCGAGGGAGAGGAGATGACTACCGCCCTCATAAAGCCGCGCCGAGCCTTTGAAATATGAGATCGCTTACACCTTACAAAGAGAAAATCCTTTCAACTCACCTTTGAATGTGTAGTTTAACTCTACTCTGCAAACCTTCTTGTGGACTCATTTGCCTTCATCAGGAACAGGAAGTCCTTTTCTATGGACATCATTGACAGAACACAATGACGACTGTCAGTCCACTCCTTGGGAGTTTGCTCCGCTGATAACCAAGATGCAGAAACAGTCAATATTAATTCGCAAAGTTTGTGAAGTTTTGGTAGACCACTAGAGGTGGCGGATAGTGGAACGACTCCCATATATTGTGTGTCAGTTGTGATCTATGCCAGCTATAACAAGACGAATAAGCAGTCGCGGGACAAACGGTAATGTATCACAGCAGGACGGGGTGGGACAACAGGTGGCACTGTTGCCCCTACTGAAATATTCCATATGTCCGATGACGGGTACATTCTAGCCAGAAAGAGCCGCTTAAAGGTCTAGCCTAGGATGGACAATTTGGTAGGCAAATCAACCAGCTGCCTTGCAATCACCACCTGGAGACAACCCAGAATACATAACACAACCCGGTCTGCCGAAGACAGGGTGTGTTAGCTACGCGCATGTGTTAACACCGGGAAAAATTAGGACACACAGGCATCCACATGCATGGTCATGCGACAATATAAAATTAACGTTGTGGCGACTTCCCACCCCTATCAGCTGCAATCGAGAAGGGACGGAACCGGGTCCTTAGCCTCAAAAGGACTCACCCAAGCAACATATGCCTCTGCCGGGGTAAGACAGTAGTGCAACAGATCAAGCAACCAACTGCCTTGTCCAATGAGACCTACGATGCCCAATGAGACCTACGATGCCCAATGAGACCTACGATGCCCAATGAGACCTACGATGCCCAATGAGACCTACGATGCCAAACCTGGCCAGATGGAGCCGAGGTGAGGCAGAAGCTGATGGAGAGGACTGTGGACTTAGTCCTATCTATAGGATTATAAATCTAGCATGACCTTTGTTCAGAAGAAATTTATGAATTTTGTCCACATGCATTTCTGATGTGTAGTGGTAGAACATTCGCTTTTCATGGAAAAAAGGTAGGAGGTTCAACTCCCGCAACCGTTACGTTTCAGTCAACCCAGTTGTAAATGTAATTGGTATTGAAAATTGTCAAACGGCAATGAATAAAGAATGTCACAATTATTTTACCATTGATACAATATTTTGGCATTTGAATATTTAAAAACCATTTGTAATGTCATTATGCATGCCTTGCATTTATGGAATATACGCCCCTGATGTATGTATGTATGTATGTATGTATGTATGTATGTATGTATGTATGTATGTATGTATGTATGTATGTATGTATGTATGTATGTATGTATGTATGTATGTATGTATGTATGTATGTATGTATGTATGTGTGTATGTGTGTGTGTGTGTGTGCGTGCGTGTGTGTGTGTGTGTGTGTGTGTATGTGCGTGTAAGTATGTATATATGTATGTGTGTGTGTGTATGTGCGTGTATGTATGGATGTATGTGTGCGAACATTCCGTGCCTTCACTGTCTGCGATTATGCAGATTCAATATCAGACTCGTCAGCCATCTTTGCACCATCCACAACCCCGACTCAGAATACTCAACTGAAAGGGTTGTTTGAACGGAAAGAGAAAAGGTCTTCATAACTCGTGATGGACGAACAACAATGTATGTGTATGTATTTATGATTTAGTCGGTCCTTTTCTGATAAGGTGTGTAAAAGTTCTTTTTTATTCTTATGGTTTATATGTTCTACAAGATGGTGTAGCCGGCACCAAACTGCCTTAATAATCTATAAGACATACCTGGATCGTTATTATCCGTTGTTCCCATAGCCGGCCCCGGTAAAACACGCATCTTTCAAATATATTTGGACCTATACTCTATTAAGCCGGATTCAAACTTGCAGTGGACCTAAACTTGACAGAGTTTGCTTGAAACATGTTGTGAGCTGTTCTCTATGAAGCCTGATTCAAACTTGCATTGGACCTAAACTTGACAGTTTGCTTGAAACATGTTGTGAGACCTACTCTGTAAAGCTTGATTCAAACAGGTATACCGCAAGACAACACGTGTAGTTCACGTGTATAAGCAGTGTCTACTCATATTTAACCAAATACGACTATGTGGTTGGAAGAAGCGAACTGATGTAAACGGCTGTGCTGTGAAGTGACCTTTGATGTTACAGTGGATGTATGGCAATCAATAGTTGGTAGTGTATGTGAGCTAGAGTAGTTTGCGGTGAGCAGGCCTATGTCTAATACATAAAACTGAGATATGTAGATAGTAGACATCCCTGCAATGTATGTATTGATTTCAATAACCGCACCTGCTTCTCTTTATATCAAATCGAAACTTTATGAGCTATCCATGAAGCAAATTTCCGGCTGCTTGGTATGATCTTTCGCTGTTGATAAGAGAGAGCTTATTAATCTTTATAATTGAAAACGTTGTCCCCCCATTTCAGTTTGCCTTAAGTTTAGCCTCGTGCACGTAGCCCCGTTCTTACATTATCACATATACATTTTAATACTAATGATTATTTTGTTTGAAGAAAAAAAAGTTACATTGTTCATCAATGTTTCACACTAACACAGAGTAACAAATAGAGATGCTTCTGATAGCAAATAAACAAATGTATTCGTGCTAGTGTCTTCTCTTTTGTAAATTTGAGTAGTTACGCGACCACTTAAAAAAGGCTACCGAGTGCATTGCAGGTTGGGCAAAGTATTTCCGTCGTTTAAACGCTCACCCTTTGGTGTTTGCATTCTTAGCTGAATTTGTGAAAAACGGGTGAAGTTTGACATCAGTAGGAATTGGTAAGTTTTACTAACTAGTCGAACCTAACAATCATGCCGTGACTGCGGTTCTGTTACCCGGAAGTGGAGTTTTGAGAGTGCGATACTATGTTTGTTGTCTGCCTGAAGTGCTTGTTTGAGTCCTGACTGTCGTCCAGGTCTCCTGCTATGTGGAGCTCAATCTATACTGACGAGACTGAGCAACCTGGTTGGCTTGAAACGGGTCAGTGTAATAAACTATGACTCTGACTAGGCTAGACACATTCAAATTAAGTATATTTGATCAGCGAAAAGGAGTTCAGTTGTTGGGTGCCCAGCATCATTTTGCTTGTTTTTGTTGGTTGTTATCAACGCCTATCATCACTATCATTACTACCAATAAATGAAAAGTTACAGGATACACGCAGAGTGACAAACCACACAGAGTGAACGAGTTACACGCTCGTCTCATCTGCCCACTTATTTCGTATGGCGGTATTGGGAGATGCATGCTTCTTTCGTTGTCATCTCTGTTGTCTTTGACATTCTCAATCCATACATGATACTTTACTACTATTACTACTAAGTATGATACTTCTGACAGCAGTAGCCTGAGTAGCTTTTTTTTCACACCGTTAACGACATCACTAACAGATATACTACTAAATGAAAGATTAGTCATTGTATTTTTACTTTCAATTGCAATCAGTCATAAGATTTCAGTTCCTCATGTTTGTAAAAGGTGAAAGTTTTGTTATTCCTAGTTTAGTGTAGTTAGTACTTACCCAACACATCCGTGTTAACACTGCTTTCTGTCAGTCACGTACAATTTTATAATATTGTTAATGTTGTTTGTCTGGACTTGACCTTTCATTATATGTCAAGTGTTCTTGTGATGAGTGAATGTGTATCTTACCAATCTAGTACTAGTAGCTGTGACTAACATCAATTCATTCCTATATTTTACTTACTTGTAAACTTTCTATTCGTCATCCACTTGGGTTCTTCTTTCGGACATCATTCTCATGCTTTTGATGGCTTGTATTGACAGTTTGGTAGGACTGATTTTTGTGAAGGTGAACATTGATTCTATTTTCTGTCTCATGTAGTCAGCACATTTATTTATGAACATAGACACGCTAATAATGTCAAATGAAAGGTGCAGCTCAGAATTGATTAATGGAATCTTCTTATTTTTCTTCTTCTTGTTTGTCTTTTGTCCTACTGCTCTTGCGGTGTCGCAGAGAGGAGCTATGCTCAGATTTTTGGTTTGTGCTCGGTGGGAGGCTTGTTCTGCCAGCATGTTGAACTCTTGGAGTGTTTCTTTGATTAACTCCTTCCATCGTTGCTGGGGTTGACCTCTTGTTTGTGGTTCTGAAACCTCCATGTAATATGATTTCGCTGCAGGTTGATCATACTGCAACATTGTCAAATGTCCAAACCATTTTATTTTTTATACAGTAATTAATCGATGTAGTCCCCACCACATTCCTCAGTGTGTTATTGTGAATTTTGTAGCGAATTGTCTTTCCTGCTGCACTTCATACACTTCACATCTGACATGTCTCGATCTGACATTTGTGCTGATCATATAGGGCCTAAGTTTGACACTGATAACATAACATAGGGATAATAATGGAATACCACTTACAAAAATACATTATAGAAAAGGAAAAAGTAAACTCTGCAACCAGTAAGTCTCTGGGAGAAAGCGGGAAAATAGTTCTCCAGTGTTAATATAGAGTAGATCTTGTTATATGGAAGCAAGTTATGGACAATGAATAGGAAAAATAGAAAACAGGTAACTGAAGGCCGCAAATGTATGGTTTTACAGAAGTATGTTAAGAATCCTAAGAATATGGGCAGCTAGTGAAGTTGCAAATCTGTCAAAGGGAGCTTATTAAAAACATACAAAAAAAGAGACATTCCAATTTTGTGTCTGCATACTTGACATACATGTCTTTCTATTTCATCAAATAGAATTGTGTATGTTCCGTTGCAGGCCATGGGTGTTAGTTCAAGCATCATTACATGATACACATAGTTTCTGTATATCTCAAGAGACAAATGTCTGCAAATGTTGCACAATTGTGGTTTTGTTTTTATTTTTCATTTTGACAAAGTTCTTGCATGCTTCTTTCTATCCACGCAGTGTAAATATATATTATACCCATTATTAATCATTTCATCTGATTTTGAACAAGTCTTTATGTCTCTCATCACTACTACAAGTATTTCTGTAAAATTATATTATGGGCTGTTTTAATAATTACTTTGATTTCATATTGAAGTTTTCTCAGTTTGTGGTTTTTTTTTAGGGTAGAAATTGGTGCCTGTTGGTCTGAGTTCATACTGCTGTAGAGACTCATTCATGTTTAATGCCACCTCCAGTATAGACTCAGTCATGTTTAAAGCCAACTGCTGTATAGACTCAGTCATGTTTAAAGCCAACCGCTATATAGACTCAGTCATGTTTAAAGCTAACTGCTGTATAGACTCAGTCATGTTTAAAGCCAACTGCTGTAAAGACTCAGTCATGTTTAAAGCCAACTGCTATATAGACTCAGTCATGTTTAAAGCTAACTGCTGTAAAGACTCAGTCATGTTTAAAGCCAACTTCAGTATAGACTCAGTCATGTTAAAAGCCAACTGCTGTATAGACTCAGTCATGTTTAAAGCCAACTCCAGTATAGACTCAGTCATGTTTAAAGCCAACTACAGTATAGACTCAGTCATGTTTAAAGCCAACTCCAGTATAGACTCAGTCATGTTTAAAGCCAACTCCAGTATAGACTCAGTCATGTTTAAAGCCAACTCCAGTATAGACTCAGTCATGTTTAAAGCCAACTCCAGTATAGACTCAGTCATGTTTAAAGCCAACTGCTGTATAGACTCAGTCATGTTTAAAGCCAACTCCAGTATAGACTCAGTCATGTTTAAAGCCAACTCCAGTATAGACTCAGTCATGTTTAAAGCCAACTGCTGTATAGACTCAGTCATGTTTAAAGCCAACTCCAGTATAGACTCAGTCATGTTTAAAGCCAACTATAGACTCAGTCATGTTTAAAGCCAACTACAGTATAGACTCAGTCATAACTTTACTAGAGCCTCTTCTTATGATTGTATCTTTGATGTTTACACAGTCAAACAAGTTCCAGTGATGAACTTGACCGTTTAGAGTTTCTCTTTAGCTTTGTACAGCTTTGAGTTTGGTGTTGAATTATTGGGTCCGTGTATCTTTCTTAAATGGCCTACAGGGAGCATTCCTTCAATGCATGCTGAGTAGTTTGTTCATTTAGTTCACATGTTCACAGTGGTGAAGCAGACAGTAGTGGCATGTATATGTGTCTGTTCAGTCTGTTATACCCTTTTCTGAGACAAAGAATGGTGATCTGTCTCTGCCGATCAAGGAGGTGATAGCCATCATTTGGTTGGTTTTGTTATCTTCTTTTCAAAGTATGTGATTTAAATGTTTTCTTGTTCACAATCTCCTTCCCTTTTTGAAACTAATCTGCTTACTTGATCCCAGTTACACCACAATGGGATGGTAGTCTCTGAAGTATTTTTCGCTTTCTGGCAGTTACCTTGTTTAATCAGTGGAACATGAGGTGAGGACAAGGAGTTGGATAGGATACACATTAAGGAAACCAGCTGATAGCATTACATGGTGGCCTCTGTTCTTGAATCGCAAGGACAAGAGAGGTAGAAACAGACCAAAACACACATGGAGAAGAAAGCTTGATCAGTAGACAGTAGGAAACAGTAGACGTGAACAGAGCTGGAGCGGATGAAAGGAGGACTTGACATCTATATTTTGAAGACGTATTTCACAGGGAGCTGAACGGCTTTTACTAATTGATTGACACCTTTTTATTGGTGATCATGATGAAAGTTTCATTTTTGTTGTTGTTGCACTACTTTGATGAGATTAGTTTTGTCAGAAACTTCTACCAAACACAGTACACACATTGTGAACTTGAAAGTGTCTCTGTCAACTGCTTGGAGATGTTAGATCATTACTGTGTAGTTTGGTTCATGTTAAATTCTTCTGAAGTCACATTGGTCTTGGTTTTCATTGTATTAATGGTAAGACTTAAGCTGCTGGATGCTATAGAAAACATATGTTAGTCTGCCATTCTATTTGAGAGCTGGTTTTGAGGCCTCAGTCATCAGCAAAGGGATCTAAGGTGGTTGTTTCCTTAACCTTTGTAAAGTCATTATTTTTTATCTTATTCAGAATCAAAATAACTACACTGTGTTGACCAATAGGTGTTCATTCTCTCTTTCTCTCTCTCTCTCTCTCTCTCTCTCAGAAAATAGAGAAGGGTATTGATACTAATGGTTCCAGTAGTCCATTTGATTACACACTCCTTCTTCTTCACCCTTATTACAAGCACACACCCCTGTTCCATCCTTTAAGGTGCATGTTCCTGTTCTACTCATGTTTGATGTCAAAACTCTAGTTTGTGAGTCGCCAATTCTATTGAACTCATTGTCATCATCCAGCAGGACAACATGGATTAAATTAAATATCTCCCCATTTCTATCCATGGGAACTTTCAACTCCAAAATGTATGTCAACTCTTTCATTGCTGTTAACCAACACAGAACCACACAAGCTACTAAAGGCTTGAGGCCTCTATGTTATGTCTGCCATCCACTCCTGCCATAACCATCCTTCATATACCTAAAGGTTAAGATCAGACACAATGACTACCCTCATCAGTGAGGTCTCTCAGAAGCAGCTGCATCATATATCTGACTTCATCATGCATTTTATATAAGGGTCTGCTTCCTCCTACATTTACTAAGGGTTTGCTTCCCCGGGGTAACGGCCGGGGTTTTAATTGGAGAGTGAACCCAGCGCCTTCAGACTGTGAGCCGTGTCACTTAACCATTAACCACGCTTTTAGTAAAGTACTGTCAAATAAAGTACTATGTAGTAAAGTATTGTGTAATAAAGGACTATGCAATAAACTACTGTATAGTAAAGTACTGTATAATAAAGTGATGTATACTAAAGTGCTGTATACTTAAGTGCTACATAAGAAAGTACTATTTAATAAAATGCTGTATAACTAAGTACTGTGTAATAAAGTGCTGTGTAATCAAGGAATATGCAATAAAGTAATGTGTAATGAAGTACTATATTATAAAACACTATAATAAAGTATTGTATACTAAAGTGCTGTATACTAAAGTACCATGATGTGTATTCATTATAGAATGTGTTTAGCACATGTTTGGCAGATGAAACAAATACCTACACCAAATTATTCACAAGTTGGAAGGGCAGCTTCTTCAATAAAACTAGTGTGGGAGCATATTGTTCTGATATTGATGAATCTTTGCCCTCAAGGTGTAATTTTTAATGATTTGTATGGAGTGTTCAATAGGGAGGCCTTTTATTGCAATGCTTTCTATAGTGAAGCCGGTGTATTTATATATATGTTGCAGCTTTTATAGAGATCACATTGTAAGCTTTTGTTGACGTAGAAACGCAGGTGTATGAGTTGCTAGTTATTAACACCTGACAACTGTAGAACCATATATACACACTATATGTTCAAATATCAGTCAGTCGCTGACTAGAGAAATGCATAGCAATATTAGGTGAGTCTTTTTTTTGAATAAGCTGAGCTTCTTTTATCAAATATTTGGTTTTGATATTTAAGATCTTACTTTGTAAACTTACTCTTGACAAGAATGGTGATTTGTGTAAAAACATATTTTTGGCATTTGGTGTGAAACACCTGTAAACTAATTATTATTTCGTTGTCTAATACAAGCCTGTGTTAAGACCAGCTAGCAAATATTTGTTTAAATCACACGTCAAAGTGCAACCATTACTTATGTCTTAAGTCAGTTAAGTCTGCATGCTTTGGCTCATAATAATATTTCTTTGTGTTTTATTTCATAAGTCATTCAGTACAATGACTTTTGATTTCCTTGGACGTTCATTCATCTTTGATTAAGTAAACCACAATGTTTCTTTGTGAGTCCATGAAGATGTTCAGTTACCTTGTATAGTTGTTGTTGTAGTCCAGTCCAGTTCACTGCTCGCAGCATGAAAAGTGGTGACACATAGTGTCCATGGTTGTTTATGCAAGGTTTAGTTCATAATTATAAAATGATTTCTCTATTTTTCGTGTACTTCAGTTACTTCCATTTGCCCTCTTCTTGGCCAGTTCCATGTCAGTAATTGCTGTACCGGGTAGTAGAGTGGGTGAACTAAATGATGGTGCCAGATCTGCTCTGTCTGTACCTTCAGTCATATGCCGGGTTGGTTTAGACTAAGATTAATTGATATAAATTGTTAATTCCTGATGGTCTAATTTGTTGTTGTTGTGATCAACAGAATGGTAAACTGAATGAAGCCAGCACCAGCCATCGGTTCTAGCGATCTCATGGTGGGGGAACGTCACTTAGAATTGGTAGTGATGGCCAGGAAGAAATGGTCTTCCTTTTATTCTGTGGCTGGGATTTGCTTTGTCATCTTTGCCATTATCAACGTAGGCTTATGGTGGCTGGCTCCAAAGTTCAGTGGCCCGGTGCTAACCCGAGACTTGCCTGCTGAATTGCAGAGCCAAGAGACAGTTGTCATTAACCCAACATCACCTCAGGCAGAGCCTAGAAACAAAAACTGCACCTTCCACAACTTCACATGTTTAGAAGTCTACCACTGTGGATATGATGATCAAACAATGATTAGTGTATATATATACCCAATACAGCAGTATTATGATGAGAATGGAAATGATATCACTCCTCCCTTGTCTAAGGAGTTTGAGGAAATATTACGAGTTATTGCGGACAGTCCTCACTATACAAAGGACCCAGAAACTGCCTGTATTTTCATCCCATCCATTGATTTACTCAACCAAAACTTAATCAAACCTGACAAAGTTTCCCAGATCCTAGCACATCTGAAATGGTAAGTAATGATCTGTCAGAACTTTCTGTTAATTAACATTGTGTTTACTAGTGCCAGAATGGGTGCCATTAATTTGTGCATATAAAATATATGTTTAATTTCATATGAACTTTTATCAGATCTCATGCTATTCATTTTCACACAAGACATATACTTTGTCTTTCTTATTGCCTGTTTGTTGAGATACTTTGTCTAATTCTAAAGAGCTTATGCAAGGGGCCTGTCATAAGTCTTTACCCTACCATGAAGGAGGAGAAAGTGGAAATTTGGCACATATGTAGCTCATTCAATTTGTACTGGACTTGAGAAGTATGAATTTCCCTCCTCAACGGGTTTGCTCGGTGTGGTGTATGGCGTAACACACGTTATTGACTGAATCTGCTACTCTAACGGTTTGTCAGAACAATGGAGAAATCAGAGGCCAGAACTGGGATACAATTCTTGATGTTGCACAGAAAAACACCTACAGAAGTACACAGGGAGATGGAACCAGTGTTTGAGGAATTCTGTCCTTCGTATGCTTCTGTAAAAAACTGGTGCAGGCAGTTTAAGTGTGGTCATTCTCATGTTGCTGATCTTCCAAGATCAGGAAGACCATCATCACAGTGCAGCGATGAAAATGCTGCAAGAGTGAAGAAAATCATTGACCAGGATAGGAAAATGACAATTGCAGAGATATCTAGGTCAGCAAAACTGAATGAAAGTACAGTTTTTATAATTTTACACAACAGACTGAACATAAGAAAAGTGTGTGCCCGCTGGGTCCTGTGTCTACTAACATGTGAATAGAAACAAACGAGGGTTTATTGCTGTGGCCAGTTGCTCAAAATTTGTCGGTTGAAAAACATGTTGTCGACCACGGTGACAGTAGATGAGACTTTGGTTCACCATTATGACCCAGAATAAAAAATTTCCAGCATGCAGTGAAAAACCCAGGCTCGCCAACACACGTCAAGCCAAGAGCACAGAAATCTGCAAGAAAAGTGATGCTGACTGTTTTTGGGACGCCAAAGGTGTCATATTGAAAGATTACTTACCTCATGGCAACACGGTTAAGGGGCAATATTATGCAGATCTTACCAAACTAAAAAAGACTGTGACCAGAAAACGAGGAACAGCGCGCACTCAAATTCTGTCTTTGCTTCAAGACAACACACCCTCCCATAAAGCAAGGCTTGTGCTGCAAACAGCCAACGATTTGAATATTGAAATTCTTCCACATACACCACATTCTCCAGATTTAGCTCTATCAGACTTTTTTCTTTTCCCGAAACTTAAAAAACAGCTGAAAGGAAATCATTTTGACAGTGACAAAGATGTGATACTGGCTTGTGATAACTGGTTTAGTTACAAAGATATGTTATTTTATTCTGAAGGTCTTTTCAAGGTCACGCAGAGATGACAGAAATGTATAAATTCAGGTGGTGGCTACATTGAGAAGGAATAAGCACTGTGCCAAATTTCAACTTTCTTTCCTACTCGTTCATGGTCAGAGACTTATGACAAGCCTCTAGTACTATTCTTTCAGTCTGTTTGTGCATTCAAACTAATTCTTAGTTGTGCCAGGTTGAATTCTGGGAAGGTGTCAGAACCACTTTATTTTCTGTCTGCCTCTGTAGTTGATATAGGGTGTTGTTCCTACCAATGTCATGTTTTTACCTTTGACCTGGTGTGTTTCTCCTCTCCTGTATTGTATAATGACCTTGGTGGACACATATAACCAAGAGCTGGTGGTATTATACTGTTTATCAACTGTTGTTGCTTGGTTTCCATGACAATTATTATTTGTAACTGAGCTGTGTGCTCATTTTCTAGGCTTGGCTTTTCAAATCATATTTTTAGTTTTCTGTCTATCCGACCATCTACGGTTGATTGGTTATTGATCCAACGACATGTGGGTTCCTGCCCTTCGGCCCCCAACCATCTACATACACATGTTTCCAAGGTAGCCAATCATTGGACACAAAACCACTTACTAATATATGACAGCTCCTGCCCAGCTGTAACAGTATGGACACCACTATTCCCACAGCCTGAGTGGGTCAATTGATTGCTTGTTAATTCATTATCTCTGTGACCACCTGCCTCAGTTTTGTTGTCCTCCCCACCTGTAACTGGGCGAACTCAGCGAAAACCACCACTTCCTAAGCAGAGCATTTAACCTTGTTGTTGTTTATTCTCTCCAAACCTACCTGTATTTCTAGATAATTAATATTCCTGCCTGGAAGTGGTCACAACAAGTTTTAGAGAAACATTTGTTCAAGATACGTCCAAGTAGTGGTACAAGTTTTAGAGAAAAATTTGTTCAAGACACTTCCAATTAGCGGTACAAGTTTTAGAGAAAAATTTGTTCAAGACACTTCCAATTAGCGGTACAAGTTTTAGAGAAACATTTGTTCAAGACACTTCCAATTAGTGGTACAAGTTTTAGAGAAACATTTGTTCAAGACACTTCAACCTTATTAAACCAGGGACTGTGGCTTGGGAAGTCTGTTACAGATGTCAGTTTTTGATGTATTTGATCAATGTGTTATCGGCATGGAAATTTAGTGAAACTGGAGATCTGGTTACCTTTGTTGCACCTCTGCTACAGGTACTGATCTGTATATTCTGTCTCATTGTTCTTTTATTGCAACTATTTTAGAGGTATAAGATTTGTCCCATGTTAGTTACATTATTGTCAGGAAATGAAGTTGTTAGAGACTTCAGTATACTAAACCACAATTTGTATGAGGTAGGGTAGTCAGTTACTTTTCTCGCTGCCTTTTACTTTCTTAGTCGTATGCTAGGTAACAATTTACAGCTGGGTTGACGGTTGTGGCTCGTACCATTGTACTGGAAAGCCTTTTACTTTCTTAGTCGTATGCTAGGTAACAATTTACAGCTGGGTTGACGGCTGTGGCTCGTACCATTGTACTGGAAAGCCTTTTACTTTCTTAGTCGTATGCTAGGTAACAATTTACAGCTGGGTTGACGGTTGTGGCTCGTACCATTGTACTGGAAAGTGAATGGTCTATTCTACCACTACACTAATGAGTCAGAATTTTAGAGTTACAGATCTGTAATAGTCTGCCACTCACATGTCACACCAGTTGCTGGGTTCTTGGTGTGGTTTCTTATGTGCCTGTTTGTGATAAGCAGTGTTGCCCTGGCAGAATTGGCCAACATTTTCCAACCAGGCGTGATCATAGATGGCGGAACAACCTTCAAAACTGGAGTGCCAGTCTCAAATAAGCCAGATTCTAACTACGATTAAGCAGCTGGTGTTTCCTAGGAGGATGTGAATGGGAGGAAACCTGCTACCCCCATGAAATACTCAATATGTCCAATCTCAACTAAGCTGTGGCTGTGAGGAAGGCGACCTTGCAGGCACCATCTGGAGTCAGAAAGACTATGTCAGACCAATCAGAACAAAAAACATAATCTAGCCAGCCGAAGATGGGGTGGGAGCTACAACACAGTCATCAGGAACAGGAGGACACAGATACAATCTCAGGGTGTGGTTATATGCCAAACTGTATTAATGTTCCTATCAGCTGCTACTGGGGTGGAACAAAGTCAGGCTGTTAGTCTCGATAGGGCTCACCCAAATGTGGATCAAAGTCAGAGTCTTAGTCTCGATAGGGCTCTCCCAAATGTGGAACAAAGTCAGGCTGTTAGTCTCGATAGGGCTCACCCAAATTTTGAAACAAAGTCAGAGTCGTAGTCTCGATAGGGCTCACCCAAATGTGGAACAAAGTCAGGCTGTTAGTCTCGATAGGGCTCACCCAAATGTGAAACAAAGTCAGAGTCTTAGTCTCGATAGGACTCACCCAAATGTGGAACAAAGCCAGAGTCTTAGTCTCGATAGGGCCCACCCAAATGTGGAACAAAGCCAGAGTCTTAGTCTCGATAGGGCCCACCCAAATGTGGAACAAAGTCAGAGTCTTAGTCTCGATAGGGCCCACCCAAATGTGGAACAAAGTCAGAGTCTTAGTCTCGATAGGGCCCACCCAAATGTGGAACAAAGCCAGAATCTTAGTCTCGATAGGGCCCACCCAAATGTGGAACAAAGTCAGAGTCTTAGTCTCGATAGGGCCCACCCAAATGTGGAACAAAGCCAGAGTCTTAGTCTCTATAGGACTCACCCAAATGTGGAACAAAGCCAGAGTCTTAGTCTCGATAGGGCTCACCCAAATGTGGAACAAAGTCAGAGTCTTAGTCTCGATAGGGCCCACCCAAATGTGGAACAAAGTCAAGAGTCTTAGTCTCGATAGGGCCCACCCAAATGTGGAACAAAGTCAGAGTCTTAGTCTCGATAGGACTCACCCAAATGTGGAACAAAGCCAGAGTCTTAGTCTCGATAGGGCCCACCCAAATGTGGAACAAAGCCAGAGTCTTAGTCTCGATAGGGCCCACCCAAATGTGGAACAAAGTCAGAGTCTTAGTCTCGATAGGGCCCACCCAAATGTGGAACAAAGTCAGAGTCTTAGTCTCGATAGGGCCCACCCAAATGTGGAACAAAGCCAGAATCTTAGTCTCGATAGGGCCCACCCAAATGTGGAACAAAGTCAAGAGTCTTAGTCTCGATAGGGCCCACCCAAATGTGGAACAAAGCCAGAGTCTTAGTCTCTATAGGACTCACCCAAATGTGGAACAAAGCCAGAGTCTTAGTCTCGATAGGGCTCACCCAAATGTGGAACAAAGTCAGAGTCTTAGTCTCGATAGGGCCCACCCAAATGTGGAACAAAGCCAGAGTCTTAGTCTCGATAGGGCCCACCCAAATGTGGAACAAAGCCAGAGTCTTAGTCTCGATGGGGCCCACCCAAATGTGGAACAAAGTCAGAGTCTTAGTCTCGATAGGGCCCACCCAAATGTGGAACAAAGCCAGAGTCTTAGTCTCAATAGGGCCCACCCAAATGTGGAACAAAGTCAAGAGTCTTAGTCTCGATAGGGCCCACCCAAATGTGGAACAAAGTCAAGAGTCTTAGTCTCGATAGGGCCCACCCAAATGTGGAACAAAGCCAGAGTCTTAGTCTCGATAGGACTCACCCAAATGTGGAACAAAGCCAGAGTCTTAGTCTCTATAGGACTCACCCAAACGTGGAACAAAGCCAGAGTCTTAGTCTCTATAGGACTCACCCAAATGTGGAACAAAGCCAGAGTCTTAGTCTCGATATGACTCACCCAAATGTGGAACAAAGCCAGTCTTAGTCTCGATAGGGCTCACCCAATTGACTGGTGCCTCTGTCAACCAAATTGTCGGGGAAGGGAAGGTAGTCCCATAACAGACATTGGTGTTGAGGATGAAGTGTTACACACGTCATTGTACGAGACCACATCTTATTTATGAGTGAGGTGACCAGTTTCCTTCCACGCTGCCTTTCCTTCCATAAGAGTAAACTGTATACACATTTACAGCTGAGTTGACTGCAGCATGTTGGTAGGGAGAGTTGAAGAGCACCTTTGCAGTGAAAAACGGGTACTCCCTCACTATGTGACTCAGAGGACTACAGTAACTGACCAAACAAACATTTGTACCAATGGATGCCTGCAAACAATTTCTGGGTACGGTGTATAGATGTGCTGGTAGCTTACCTATATAAATTGTAAGCAGTAGTACATTTCCTCTGGTATATTCCTTTTGTTTGACTGTTAGACCATCATTGCTCTTTGTTTTATTTCTTTGATACAAAGATTAAATTCTGTCCAAGGTCCATTCTTCATCAACGTAGCATATATGTATGACCTTATTAAGCTGAACACAGTCGTAAACATGCTTTGTTGGAAGCAAGCATATCATTACAGCTACCCTTTGGAATATGAGGTCAACCCTATGTCACGATGAGCTCGATATCAGCCTGATGATTGATTTGATCAAATATTATAATAGCTAAGTGGGTGCAAAGGCCAGGGTCAGATGAAAGGCCCACCCCCCCCCAATATCCACACTCCTGAAAACATGATGTGTGGCAGCAGCCTGGCCACTGAGTTGGGATCAACTGATCCCACATTAGTGAGCCTTCTGAGAAACCTTGTATTGCACTACAGCAGGTAGGACACTTATCCACCTTCTTCAGTATGCCTTGAGATGTAAGACAAGTGACTACAAACCCAATACCAGAGAACATTCATCCGTTGGGGGGGAGAACTCAGTTTGAGGTGAACAATTACAGAAAAATAACTGCCAAGCTACCTCCAATTCAAAGCAGCATATTGATAACCTGCTGATTGGGTCTGATTGTTTGATGTCCTTTGCTCATTTATGGGCTCATATCAAACTGTAATCAAGAATGTATTTTGTAACACACACACTCTGATCATATGAGACTTCATATGAGGACTTCCATATGAGAAGTGTGAACTCACCATGAGTATGAATGAGTCCGAATGAGTTCACTCTTGGCCTATGAAAGGTCTAGCATTCTTCTTATCTTCTTCCTCGTTTACCAACGAACATTCACATCAGTGGCTCTAACAAAGTTATTTTTATGTCTCATGGGGTTGCTTTGTATTCTGTTCTGTGTCAGGGCAGTGTAATCACCTAGTATGTGTTTGGTGCACCCCACCTGCAAGGCCTCGTATGATATGTGTAATAAATGTCATGACCTATTTATCCAACGTCAGGTGGAACCATGGAAAAAACCATCTTCTGTTCAATATGCTGCCAGGAACTGCTCCAGACTTCAGCAATTACTTGGGTGTCAACACGGGCAACGCCATGGTGGCTGGCGGGGGGTTCTCATCCATTACTTATCGACGGACATTTGATGTCTCCATTCCAGTTTACAACTCTTTGATTGAAGATGTGGAACTCACTATCAAATCTTACAAGTAAATGCCACTCCATTTTTTAGGCTAAAATTAAACACAAAAGTGTCAGGAGAGTTTTGATGAAATTGCAGGAAAGTACACAAATCTATAGGCCAGCAAAGCTTTCTTCGCAGCTTGAACATTCAAGAAAGGAATGTAGAATGTTAATCGTTTTTATTTGACTATCTAAATCATCCTTGTGTGGGTTCTTGGGACTAAATCATCCTTGTGTGGGTTCTTGGGACTAAATCATCCTTGTGTGGGTTCTTGGGACTAAATCATCCTTGTGTGGGTTCTTGGGACTAAATCATCCTTGTGTGGGTTCTTGGGACTAAATCATCCTTGTGTGGGTTCTTGGGACTAAATAATTCTTTTCTGGTCATGGGGACTAAATCATCCTTGTGTGGGTTCTTGGGACTAAATAATTCTTTTCTGGTCATGGGGACTAAATCATCCTTGTGTGGGTTCTTGGGACTAAATAATTCTTTTCTGGTCATGGGGACTAAATCATCCTTGTGTGGGTTCTTGGGACTAAATAATTCTTTTCTGGTCATGGGGACTAAATCATCCTTGTGTGGGTTCTTGGGACTAAATCATCCTTGTGTGGGTTCTTGGGACTAAATCATCCTTGTGTGGGTTCTTGGGACTAAATCATCCTTGTGTGGGTTCTTGGGACTAAATCATCCTTGTGTGGGTTCTTGGGACTAAATCATCCTTGTGTGGGTTCTTGGAACTAAATCACCCTTGTGTGGGTTCTTGGGACTAAATCATCCTTGTGTGGGTTCTTGGGACTAAGTCATCCTTGTGTGGGTTCTTGGGACTAAATCATTCTTTTCTGGTCATGGGGACTAAATCATCCTTGTGTGGGTTCTTGGGACTAAATCATTCTTTTCTGGTCATGGGGACTAAATCATCCTTGTGTGGGTTCTTGGGACTAAATCATTCTTTTCTGGTCATGGGGACTAAATCATCCTTGTGTGGGTTCTTGGGACTAAATAATTCTTTTCTGGTCATGGGGACTAAATCATCCTTGTGTTGGTTCTTGGGACTAAATAATTCTTTTCTGGTCATGGGGAATAAATCATCCTTGTGGGGGTTCTTGGGACTAAATAATTCTTTTCTGGTCATGGGGACTAAATCATCCTTGTGTGGGTTCTTGGGACTAAATAATTTTTTTCTGGTCATGGGGACTAAATCATCCTTGTGTGGGTTCTTGGGACTAAATAATTCTTTTCTGGTCATGCGGACTAAATCATCCTTGTGTGGGTTCTTGGGACTAAATCATTCTTTTCTGGTCATGGGGACTAAATCATCCTTGTGTCGGTTCTTGGGACTAAATAATTCTTTTCTGGTCATGGGGACTAAATCATCCTTGTGTGGTTTCTTGGGACTAAATAATTATTTTCTGGTCATGGGGACTAAATCATCCTTGTGTGGGTTCTTGGGACTAAATAATTCTTTTCTGGTCATGGGGACTAAATCATCCTTGTGTGGGTTCTTGGGACTAAATAATTCTTTTCTGGTCATGGGGACTAAATCATCCTTGTGTGGGTTCTTGGGACTAAATAATTCTTTTCTGGTCATGGGGACTAAATCATCCTGTGTGGTTTCTTGGGACTAAATAATTCTTTTCTGGTCATGGGGACTAAATCATCCTTGTGTGGGTTCTTGGGACTAAATAATTCTTTTCTGGTCATGGGGACTAAATCATCCCTTTCTGGTCCTTGGGACTAAATCATGCCTTTCTGGTCCTGGGGACAAATCATTCTTTTCTGGTCCTGGGGACAAATCATCCCTGTTTGGTGCTGGGGACTAAATCATCCCTTTCTGGTCCTGGGGACTAAATCATCCCTTTCTGGTCCTGGGGACTAAATCATCCTTGTTTTAGTCCTTGAGACTAAATCATCATTGTGGGGGTCCTGGGGACAAATCATTCTTTTCTGGTCCTGGGGACTAAATCATCCCTTTCTGGTCCTGGGGACTAAATCATCCTTGTTTGGGTCCTGGAGACTAAATCATCCTTGTGGGAGTCCTGGGGACAAATCATTCTTTTCTGGTCCTGGGGACTAAATCATCCCTTTCTGGTCCTGTGGACTAAATCATCCTTGTGGGGATCCTGGAGACTAAATCATCCTTGTGAGAGTCCTGTGGATTAAATCATCATTGTGGGGATCCTGGAGACTAAATGATCCTTGTGAGGGTCCTGGGGATTAAATCATCCTTGTGGGGGTCCTGGGGACAAATCATCCTTTTCTGGTCCTGGGGACTAAATAATCCCTTGCTGGTCCTGGGGATTAAATCATCCTTGTGGGGATCCTGGATACTAAATCATCCTTGTGACAGTCCTGGGGATTAAATCATCCTTGTGGGGGTCCTGGGAACTACATCATCCTTTTCTGGTCCTGCAGACTAAATCATAATTTTCGGATCTTGGGGACTAAATCATTCTTGTGGGGGTCCTGTGGACTAAATCATCCTTTTCTGTTCCTGGGGACTAATCCTTTTCTGGTCCTGTGGACTAAATCATTCTTTTCTGGTCCTGGGGACTAATCCTTTTCTGATCCTGGGGACTATATCATCCTTGTTGGGGTCCTGGGGACTAAATCATTCTTTTCTGGTCCTGGGGACTAAATCATCCTTGTGGGGGTCCTGGGGACTAAATCATTCTTTTCTGGTCCTTGGGACTAAATCATTCTTTTCTGGTCCTGGGGACTAAATCATTCTTTTCTGGTCCTGGGGACAAATCCTTTTCTGATCCTGGGGACTATATCATCCTTGTTGGGGTCCTGGGGACTAAATCATTCTTTTCTGGTCCTGGGGACAACCATCCTTGTAGGGGTCCTGGGGACTAAATCATCCTTTTCTGGTCCTGGGGACTAAATCATTCTTTTCTGGTCCTGGGGATTAAATCATCTTTTTCTGGTCCTGGGGACTAAATCATTCTTTTCTGGTCCTTGGGACTAAATCATTCTTTTCTGGTCCTGTGGACTAATCCTTTTCTGGTCCGGGGAACTAAATCATTCTTTTCTGGTCTTGTGGACTAATCCTTTTATGGTCCTGGGGACTAAATCATTCTTTTCTGGTCCTGCAGACTAATCCTTTTCTGGTCCTGTGGACTAAATCATTCTTTTCTGGTCTTGGGGACTAATCCTTTTCTGGTCCTGGGGACTAAATCATTCTTTTCTGGTCCTGTGGACTAAATCATTCTTTGCTGGTCCTGGGAACTAAATCATTCTTTTCTGGTCCTGGGGACTAAATCATTCTTTTCTGGTCCTGTGGACTAAATCATTCTTTTCTGGTCATGGGGACTAAATCATCCTTGTGTGGGTTTTTGGGACTAAATAATTCTTTTCTGGTCATGGGGACTAAAACATCCTTGTGTGGGTTCTTGGGACTAAATAATTCTTTTCTGGTCATGGGGACTAAATCATCCTTGTGTGGGTTCTTGGGACTAAATAATTCTTTTCTGGTCATGGGGACTAAATCATCCTTGTGTGGGTTCTTGGGACTAAATAATTCTTTTCTGGTCATGGGGACTAAATCATCCTTGTGTGGGTTCTTGGGACTAAATAATTCTTTTCTGGTCATGGGGACTAAATCATCCCTTTCTGGTCCTTGGGACTAAATCATGCCTTTCTGGTCCTGGGGACTAAATCATCCCTTTCTGGTCCTGGGGACTAAATCATCCTTGTTTTAGTCATTGAGACTAAATCATCCTTGTGGGGGTCCTGGGGACAAATCATCCTTTTCTGGTCTTGGGGACTAAATCATCCTTTTCTGGTCCTGGGGACTAATTCATCCCTTTCTGGTCCTGGGGACTAAATCATCCCTTTCTGGTCCTGGGGACAAATCATTCTTTTCTGGTCCTGGGGACAAATCATCCCTTTTTGGTCCTGGGGACTAAATCATCCCTTTCTGGTCCTGGGGACTAAATCATCCCTTTCTGGTCCTGTGGACTAAATCATCCTTGTGGGGATCCTGGAGACTAAATCATCCTTGTGAGGGTCCTGTTGATTAAATCATCATTGTGGGGATCCTGGAGACTAAATGATCCTTGTGAGGGTCCTGGGGATTAAATCATCCTTGTGGGGGTCCTGGGGACAAATCATCCTTTTCTGGTCCTGGGGACTAAATAATCCCTTGCTGGTCATGGGGATTAAATCATCCTTGTGGGGATCCTGGATACTAAATCATCTTTGTGACAGTCCTGGGGATTAAATCATCCTTGTGGGGGTCCTGGGAACTACATCATCCTTTTCTGGTCCTGCAGACTAAATCATAATTTTCTGATCTTGGGGACTAAATCATTCTTGTTGGGGTCCTGTGGACTAAATCATCCTTTTCTGTTCCTGGGGACTAATCCTTTTCTGGTCCTGGGGACTAATCCTTTTCTGGTCCTGGGGACTAAATCATCATTTTCTGGTCCTGAGGACTAAATCATTCTTTTCTGGTCCTGTGGACTAAATCATCCTTTTCTGGTTCTGGGGACTAATCCTTTTCTGGTCCTGTGGACTAAATCATCCTTTTCTGGTTTTGGGGACTAAATCATTCTTTTCTGGTCATGGGGACTAAATCATCCTTGTGTGGGTTCTTGGGACTAAATAATTCTTTTCTGGTCATGGGGACTAAATCATCCTTGTGTGGGTTCTTGGGACTAAATAATTCTTTTCTAGTCATGGGGACTAAATCATCCTTGTGTGGGTTCTTGGGACTAAATAATTCTTTTCTGGTCATGGGGACTAAATCATCCTTGTGTGGGTTCTTGGGACTAAATAATTCTTTTCTGGTCATGGGGACTAAATCATCCTTGTGTGGGTTCTTGGGACTAAATAATTCTTTTCTGGTCATGGGGACTAAATCATCCCTTTCTGGTCCTTGGGACTAAATCATGCCTTTCTGGTCCTGGGGACTAAATCATCCCTTTCTGGTCCTGGGGACTAAATCATCCTCGTTTTAGTCATTGAGACTAAATCATCCTTGTGGGGGTCCTGGGGACAAATCATCCTTTTCTGGTCCTGGGGACTAAATCATCCCTTTCTGGTCCTGGGGACTAAATCATCCCTTTCTGGTCCTGTGGACTAAATCATCCCTTTCTGGTCCTGGGGACAAATCATTCTTTTCTGGTCCTGGGGACAAATCATCCCTTTTTTGTCCTGGGGACTAAATCATCCCTTTCTGGTCCTGGGGACTAAATCATCCCTTTCTGGTCCTGGAGACTAAATCATCCTTGTTTTAGTCCTTGAGACTAAATCATCATTGTGGGGGTCCTGGGGACAAATCATTCTTTTCTGGTCCTGGGGACTAAATCATCCCTTTCTGGTCCTGGGGACTAAATCATCCTTGTTTGGGTCCTGGAGACTAAATCATCCTTGTGGGAGTCCTGGGGACAAATCATTCTTTTCTGGTCCTGGGGACTAAATCATCCCTTTCTGGTCCTGTGGACTAAATCATCCTTGTGGGGATCCTGGAGACTAAATCATCCTTGTGAGGGTCCTGTGGATTAAATCATCATTGTGGGGATCCTGGAGACTAAATGATCCTTGTGAGGGTCCTGGGGATTAAATCATCCTTGTGGGGGTCCTGGGGACAAATCATCCTTTTCTGATCCTGGGGACTAAATAATCCCTTGCTGGTCCTGGGGATTAAATCATCCTTGTGGGGATCCTGGATACTAAATCATCCTTGTGACAGTCCTGGGGATTAAATCATCCTTGTGGGGGTCCTGGGAACTACATCATCCTTTTCTGGTCCTGCAGACTAAATCATAATTTTCGGATCTTGGGGACTAAATCATTCTTGTGGGGGTCCTGTGGACTAAATCATCCTTTTCTGTTCCTGGGGACTAATCCTTTTCTGGTCCTGGGGACTAAATCATCCTTTTCTGGTCCTGGGGACTAAATCATTCTTTTCTGGTCCTGGGGATTAAATCATCCTTTTCTGGTCCTGGGGACTAAATCATTCTTTTCTGGTCCTTGGGACTAAATCATTCTTTTCTGGTCCTGTGGACTAATCCTTTTCTGGTCCTGGGAACTAAATCATTCTTTTCTGGTCTTGTGCACTAATCCTTTTATGGTCCTGAGGACTAAATCATTCTTTTCTGGTCCTGCAGACTAATCCTTTTCTGGTCCTGTGGACTAAATCATTCTTTTCTGGTCTTGGGGACTAATCCTTTTCTGGTCCTGGGGACTAAATCATTCTTTTCTGGTCCTGTGGACTAAATCATCCTTTTCTGGTTCTGGGGACTAATCCTTTTCTGGTCCTGTGGACTAAATCATTCTTTTCTGGTCCTGGGGACTAATCCTTTTCTGATCCTTGGGACTATATCATCCTTGTTGGGGTCCTGGGGACTAAATCATTCTTTTCTGGTCCTGGGGACTAAATCATCCTTGTGGGGGTCCTGGGGACTAAATCATTCTTTTCTGGTCCTTGGGACTAAATCATTCTTTTCTGGTCCTGGGGACTAAATCATTCTGTTCTGGTCCTGGGGACAACCATCCTTGTAGGGGTCCTGGGGACTAAATCATCCTTTTCTGGTCCTGGGGACTAAATCATTCTTTTCTGGTCCTGGGGATTAAATCATCCTTTTCTGGTCCTGGGGACTAAATCATTCTTTTCTGGTCCTTGGGACTAAATCATTCTTTTCTGGTCCTGTGGACTAATCCTTTTCTGGTCCTGGGAACTAAATCATTCTTTTCTGGTCTTGTGGACTAATCCTTTTATGGTCCTGGGGACTAAATCATTCTTTTCTGGTCCTGCAGACTAATCCTTTTCTGGTCCTGTGGACTAAATCATTCTTTTCTGGTCTTGGGGACTAATCCTTTTCTGGTCCTGGGGACTAAATCATCCTTTTCTGGTCCTGGGGACTAAATCATTCTTTTCTGGTCCTGTGGACTAAATCATTCTTTGCTGGTCCTGGGAACTAAATCATTCTTTTCTGGTCCTGGGGACTAAATCATTCTTTTCTGGTCCTGGGGACTAAATCATTCTTTTCTGTTCCTGTGGACTAAATCATTCTTTTCTGGTCCTGTGGACTAAATCATTCTTTGCTGGTCCTGGGAACTAAATCATTATTTTCTGGTCCTGGGGACTAAATTCATTATTTTTTCTGGACCTGGGGACTAAATCATCCTTTTCTGGTCCTGGGGACTAAATCACCCTTTTCTGGTCCTGGGGACTAAATCATCCTTTTCTGGTCCTGAGGACAAAATCATCCTTGTAGGGGTCATAAGGACTAAATCATCCTTTTCTGGTCCATGTGGACTAAATCATCTTAGTGTTGGTCTAAGGGTCTAAATCATTTTAGTTATAGTCTTGGGGTTTCTTGCTGGGAAAAGAAGAGTAGGTCCACTGCTCCTACTATTCATGTTATTAAAGTTGACTGAAATAGTTTAAAAATAGGCTGGCGGCAAACTCCTCTTGTAAAACATAGTATATCAGAAACCAGCGCTGCAAGAATGCATAAATGTTCTAGTTCAGGCTTCCTACGAATAGGAAGGAAGGGCAGTCAGCTTCAGTGATGACCATTAATGCATTCAAGAATAGATTGGATGCGCATAGCTTTCAGAGCAAGGGAATATACATGTGAATGGTTGTATACAGACTCTGCAGAGTTTTCTAAACCAGTATAAAGATGTTCAGTTAAGGGATGTCAGCCAGCTTCCTACAAAGAGGGAGGGAGGCCAGCCGCCAACTACAATGCGACCTCCCCCCCCCCCCCCTACATTTTCTATTAGAACCATTAAAAAGAAAAACAAATCATCTTATTTCATGATATTTTTTACATTTTATTAGTTTATAAAAAAATAAACAGAAGTTAAAGTAAAGTAACCCATAGTATTACTGCCATGTGAGGTGTTAGCGATCTCACATTTCAAAGGCTCAGCTATATAAGGGCGGCAGCCATCTCCTCTCCCTTGCTGCTTTTACTTCCCGGACTGAACCGGTACCTATTTAAGGCTGGGTCGACCAGGGAGCCGTTGTGGTCTGAAAAAAACATTACCGCCTCAACTGGGGAATGAACCCAGGACCACTCAGATGCGAAGCCAATGTGCTAACCACTGCGCTACGCGGCTCCCTAAAACAGAAGACAAGATCAAATTGTAATGTCCTATTTGATTTTAATGTTTACCAGTAATACAACATAAGTGTCTTCGTCCTGATCAGAAACTTAACATTTGTAAGTGCTTGAGAATTCTTGCAGCGAATTGAACATTAGCAAACAGGTATTGCCATGTTTTTGTTTCAGTGAGAACCGAAGGTGGCTCTTATTGTCTGCGCAGTTTGGCCTCAACCCTATCTTCAAGTCCAAGATCCAGTCTCTTGTTAGACTTGACAGCAACGTTGTGATGATTGATCGCTGTGGACCTCACCCATTTAATTACTCACTGAGGTGCGACTTTCTGGGCAATGTGTACATGTATCCTAGTATCTTACAGGTAAGTCGAGTTAAACATTGTTAAACAACTATGTTAAACAACTGTTCTGCTAGTTATTCTCAATCATCATCATCATTACATACAGCATGTTTGGATCCTGGGTAGTCATCCTGATGTAACAAAATGACTGTCTGATGTAACAGAATGACTGTTGGATATAACAGAATGACTGTTGGATGTAACAGAATGACTGTCTGATGTAACAGAATGACTGTCTGATGTAACAGAATGACTGTCTGATGTAACAGAATGACTGTCTGATGTAACAGAATGACTGTCTCATGCAACAGAATGACTGTTGGATTTAACAGAACGACTGTCTGATGTAACAGAATGACTGTCTGAGGTAACAAAATGACTGGCTGATGTAACAAAATGACTGTCTGATGTAACAAAATGACTGTCTGATACAACAGAATGACTGTCTGATGTAACAAAATGACTGTCTGATGCAACAAAATGACTGTCTGATGCAACAGAATGACTGTTGGATGTAACAAAATGACTGTCTGATGCAACAAAATGACTGTCTGATGCAACAGAATGACTGTTGGATTTAACAGAACGACTGTCTGATGTAACAGAATGACTGTCTGATGTAACAGAATGATTGTCTGATGTAACAATCTCATCTCTACACTGTGTTTGCTCATGTAGGACTCCACGTTTTGTTTGGTGGTTCGAGGCAACCGCCTGGGTCACCCTTCTCTTGTGGATGTCCTCATGGCTGGTTGCATCCCTGTTGTGGTTGCTGATGGCTACCTCTTGCCATTTCATGAGGTCCTTGACTGGAGCAGGTGGGTTATTAGTCTACTGTTTGTTATGGGACGTTTAATACATCATCTCCGTGGTCCTGTATGGTATGGGACTTTTAATACATCATCTCCGTGGTCCTGTATGGTATGGGACTTTTAATACATCATCTCAGTGGTCCTGTATGGTATGGGACTTTTAATACATCATCTCCGTGGTCCTGTATGGTATGGGACTTTTAATACATCATCTCAGTGGTCCTGTATGGTATGGGACTTTTAATACATCATCTCCGTGGTCCTGTATGGTATGGGACTTTTAATACATCATCTCAGTGGTCCTGTATGGTATAGGACTTTTAATACATCATCTCCGTGGTCCTGTATGGAATGGGACGTTTAATACATCATCTCAGTGGTCCTGTATGGTATGGGACTTTTAATACATCATCTCCGTGGTCCTGTATGGTATGAGATGTTTAATACATCATCTCATGGTTCTATATGGTATGACGCATGTACAACATTTCATGGTCCTATATGGTATGAGGCATGTACATCTCGTGGTCCAAAATGGTATGAGGCATGTACAACATCTCGTGGTCGTATATGGTATGAGGCATGTACAACATCTCGTGGTCCTATATGGTATGAGATGCCATGTATGAGGGGCATTCAAATCAAACCAGGACTTTTTGTTCTAGTTTTTCCTGAATGGGTTATAGCGTGCTGGAACTACTATCATTAGTTCGGGGCACTTGTGCCCCTTTACTGCTAGGTAACCCACTTGCTATGGGCCAGTCACGTGACAGATAAATAAAAATGGCGGACAACACTGTTAGTGCTTGCATGGAACAGCGTGTTGTGATGAAGTTTCTTGTGTAAGAAGGCGGGAAACCTGCAGGAATTTATAAAAGACTGCAACCACAATACGGGGAATAGACATTTGAAGGGTGCAAGCGTTTTATAGAAGGCTGTACATCCGCGAGCGATGGTCCCAGCCACCAAATCCTGAAGACTCTTTGTTCCCATGAAGACCATGTTCAATCATATATGCCAGGAGTGTACAGCCTTTTGAAGTCATGGACAGCATTATAAAATTTGAAAGGCCCAGTTGGCCGACTTTAAATAAAATTGTTGATACACTCATGTAACCATAATATTATGAAGAGTATAGATTTATACTGGAATACAGTTATTTGTATATGTTAACACAACAATACATTCAGATATCAGTTATTGTAAATTAGTTAGACACAAAATTACATGCATGTGTATAATGTGTACCTGTGAGGTGAGCTATTGAGAACCGATGGCGTTTAGATCTCGTACATTTGTGTATGACAAGGACAAAAATAGCACCACTGCCCCACAGAGAGCATGTCGTAAGAGGCGACTAACTGTATAACAATATAATAATGTTCGCTTAGGTGTCTGAGGCACGTTGTGTCGGTAGGCCACATCCATGACCAACCGCTACGGCGTGGTTCCAGGCCTCGTCCAGGGCAGAGGAGGAGGTTTATATCTGCTGGAGCCATACCATACGGGACAACCTCCATCCGGTCGGGGGGAAGTCTTTTGGTGCTGAGGAATGATTTGTGAAGTATCTTGTGTGCCGGACTTTCCTGGTCCAGCCTTACAACATGACCAAACAAGAAACTCGGCGGTGGTCAAGTATTTCTGAGATTGGGAGTAGGCCTGTTTTGGTGGAGACCTCCACATTGTGGATGTAGTAATGCCATTGAAGGCTCAGGATATGCCGCTGGTTGCGGATGTGGAAGGCCTCTAGTCTCGACATTCCATGTTTCAGCAATGTCTAGGTTTCGGAGCCGTAGAGCAGGACTGGAACAACGCAGGACTGGTAGATCCGGATTTTTGTTTGAAGAGTGATTTTGCCATTACTCCACACATGTTGGAGGTCGTGCATAGCAGACGCAGCTAGTCCGATCTGCCTTGACATATCAGGACCGCTGCGCCCATCAGATGATATCATGCCGCAGTGTGACCTTGGGTTTCGATACCACTTGGGTGCTGTGTCGGAAACACAGTTCTGAACTTTGGTCTTTACCCAGGATATAGACAGGCCTAGAGAGGGTGTTTCACTGTCTAGCATTTCCAGAAAGCACTGCAGCGCAGGGCTGTCTGTGTCAAACAGGACAATGTTGTTCACGTAGGCGGGATCAGTGAAGGTTGACTGATCAATAGCAATACACTTTTGGTGCATGCTGAGGCGGTCAAGAAGCCAGTCAACGGCCCCTTGATCAGGTGCGCCTATTCCCTGGAGGGCTTTCCATAGAGCTGACCGATCAACCGAGTCGAAGGCCGGATTCAAGTCCACGTATGCAGCGCACAAGGGGTGGTTGAAGGCTTGGTGCAGTTTGGCGAGGAGGCGCAGAGCAAGGATAGCGTCGGTTGTAGAATGACCCAGAGTGAAGCCAGACTATTGTGCGCAGCATTTTGTGCTCAAGAGAGACTTGAGTCTGGCCAGTAAGACGTGAGCAAACACCTTCCCCGGAACCGAGAGTAGTGTTATAGGCCTGTAATTACTTCAGTCTTTGTGACTCCCCTTGCCTTTGTACAGGGAGATGACGATTCCATTGCGCCAGTTAGACGGGACCTGTTCCGTCCTCCATACTTGCAGGAATAAGTGATGGAGGGCAGAGCTGATCAGGTCAATGGCGTGTTTCAACAGCTCCGGCTTGATGTGATCCGGGCATACGCTCGTCCATCTCTGAGTTTTCGAATGGCAGCAAGAACTTCAGCTGGGGGGGGGGGGGGGGGGGTGTGTTCTGTATCTGGGAGATTCAGCAGATAGATCATGACATGTCGCTGCCAGTGGGTGGTTAAGAGCATGCATGTAATGATCTTTCCACCTGTTCGCTACCTCCTCGTGCGACGAGCACAGGGAGCCATCAGAGTTATTGATGAACTCTATGCTGTTTTTCTTGTTCTTTTGCCTCCAGGGCGGTGGAGCCTGATAGATGAGATCTAAGACCAGCTTCGACTTCATCAGCAATTTCGTTTAGAAAGCGTTCCTTGTCTGCCCTGACCGCCACGCGGAATTGGTCTTTCAGCCATCGCCGTTTGGCATGGTCATTGTGAAGCCTGGCTGAGTTCTTTTGTAGTAAGAAGTCATACGAGGCATCGAAGAGCCATTGCTGACACTTTGGGGATCTTGGCCGGTGATCTCGGACGTAACCTCTCCTTCTTTTGAATTCTTAATCCGGCGAAAATCTCGTCACCCCATAGGAGGATAACTTTCAGAGAACAGAGAGGAGTGGCGCGTATACGTCAGAAGACTGATACACAGGAGACGGAGTACTCCTTACAAAGTCCCTCCTCGCAGCGGATTATCCGGCTCTCTCCCAAGAACCTCCAAGGATCACGGTTGCCACATCCACTGCTCAAACAGAGTACGGCAATGCCCCCTCACCGGAGATTGCGCACCTCTATCGAAACATGTCACCAGCACCATCAACATAGCTGCGCTCCCCCCCCCCCCCTCCCCCGATATAAGGGGCCTGATGAGAGTCGCAACATGGAATGTTCTGACACTAAATGGGACTGGCTATGTCACTGCACTGGCCAGAACGCTAGGTTGATTCAACATTGCAATCGCCGGTGTCACTGAAATAAAACTTGGCCAGTATGTTTTACCTGACCCTGACTATGTTCAATCATGTTTTACCTGACCCTGACTATGTCCAATCATGTTTTACCTGCCCCTGACTATGTCCAATCATTATGTTTTGCCTGACCCTGACTAACTATGTCCAATCATGTTTTACCTGAACCTGACTAACTATGTCCAATCATGTGTTACCTGACCCTGACTAACTATGTCCAATCATGTTTTACCTGACCCTGACTAACTATGTCCAATCATGTTTTACCTGACCCTGACTAACTATGTCCAATCATTATATTTTACCTTACCCTGACTATGTCCAATCATTATGTTTTGCCTGACCCCGACTATGTCCAATCATGTTTTACCTGACCCTGACTAACTATGTCCAATCATGTTTTACCTGACCCTGACTAACTATGTCCAATCATTATGTTTTGCCTGATCATGACTAACTATGTCCAATCATGTTTTACCTGACCCTGACTAACTATGTCCAATCATTATATTTTACCTGACCCTGACTATGTCCAATCATGTTTTACCTGACCCTGACTAACTATGTCCAATCATGTTTTACCTGACCCTGACTAACTATGTCCAATCATTATATTTTGCCTGACCATGACTAACTATGTCCAATCATGTTTTACCTGACCCTGACTAACTATGTCCAATCATTATATTTTACCTGACCCTGACTATGTCCAATCATGTTTTACCTGACCCTGACTAACTATGTCCAATCATTATATTTTGCCTGACCATGACTAACTATGTCCAATCATGTTTTACCTGACCCTGACTAACTATGTCCAATCATTATATTTTACCTTACCCTGACTATGTCCAATCATTATGTTTTGCCTGACCCCGACTATGTCCAATCATGTTTTACCTGACCCTGACTAACTATGTCCAATCATGTTTTACCTGACCCTGACTAACTATGTCCAATCATTATGTTTTGCCTGATCATGACTAACTATGTCCAATCATGTTTTACCTGACCCTGACTAACTATGTCCAATCATTATATTTTACCTGACCCTGACTATGTCCAATCATGTTTTACCTGACCCTGACTAACTATGTCCAATCATGTTTTACCTGACCCTGACTAACTATGTCCAATCATTATATTTTGCCTGACCATGACTAACTATGTCCAATCATGTTTTACCTGACCCTGACTAACTATGTCCAATCATTATATTTTACCTGACCCTGACTATGTCCAATCATGTTTTACCTGACCCTGACTAACTATGTCCAATCATTATATTTTGCCTGACCATGACTAACTATGTCCAATCATGTTTTACCTGACCCTGACTAACTATGTCCAATCATTATGTTTTGCCTGACCCCGACTAACTATGTCCAATCATGTTTTACCTGACCCTGACTAACTATGTCCAATCATGTTTTACCTGACCCTGACTAACTATGTCCAATCATTATGTTTTGCCTGATCATGACTAACTATGTCCAATCATGTTTTACCTGACCCTGACTAACTATGTCCATTCATTATATTTTACCTGACCCTGACTATGTCCAATCATTATGTTTTGCCTGACCCTGACTAACTATGTCCAATCATGTTTTACCTGACCCTGACTAACTATGTCCAATCATGTTTTACCTGACCCTGACTAACTATGTCCAATCATTATGTTTTGCTTGACCATGACTAACTATGTCCAATCATGTTTTACCTGACCCTGACTAACTCTGTCCAATCATGTTTTACCTGACCCTGACTAACTATGTCCAATCATTATGTTTTGTCTGACCCTGACTAACAATGTCCAATCATGTTTTACCTGACCGTGACTAACTAAGTCCAATCATTATGTTTTGCCTGACCATGACTAATGTAACAGTTCCCGCCGGAGCAAGGGGAGTTTAGGATGCCTGAACATGTTAAAGCTTAAAGCTACCTGAATGCATGGCAAGGTCACTCACCGTCTCAGCAAAGGAGAACAGAGTTGGGTTAAGGAATGTGGACAGGTAGAAACTGACCACTGGCCTTCCGATTTTGGTAGGGGGAGATTGATTGACAGACGAAATTGGCAGCGGGGCTTGCTGCGACAGAATGAGTGACAGGTGTGCAAAGTGTTTCGTTCCAATGGGACTGAAGATGGCCATCACCTGAGATCGATTGGTCAAGCTCTGGCCTTGCTTGAGGATATATAACTCGAGACAAAGTTTAGCTCGAGAGGCTGGAGAGAGAGAGGCAGTATGGAGGAGAGAGAGAGAGAGACTGAATGTAGGTAGTATGTTTAACTCACTGACTTAGATAGAGGAGCGATTGATAGACGGTTGGACGAATGTTTAGTGATAGAACAGGATCGCTCAAATAGGTGTGTGAGTTTTGCATTAATAGATAATCTGAACGTGTGTTTGTAAGCAAGGACACATTGTGAGCGAGTTATGTCGAGATCGCCCGCCTGAGGGGATTTCAGTGAGGAAGAGTATTTGATAAGGTGTGTTGAAGACGCGGTTAAGGCGATGTGTGTGTGATGTAATTGCAAGGCAATAGAACTTGGTTTTTAGTTAGTTGGGAATTCCATCAATAGCTAATGCTTACAATTCCCATTTTAGTAGAATGTTTAGTTAAGAAATGTATTATATTGTGTTTGTAATTTCTCTACTCATTCTATGATATGAGTATGATTTAATAAATATGCCACCTGCTGTGTGATATGTCATTTACTGAGTATGGTCATGATGATGTGGATGAGTGTGAGAATGTTCTAAGTTAGAATAACGGCCAGGGCAAACAGTGGGGTCTGCTACCCTAACTATGTCCAATCATTATGTTTTGCCTGACCCTGACTAACTATGTCCAATCATTATGTTTTGTCTGACCCTGACTAACTATGTCCAATCATTATGTTTTGTCTGACCATGACTAACTATGTCCAATCATTATGTTTTGTCTGACCCTGACTAACTATGTCCAATCATTATGTTTTGTCTGACCCTGACTAACTATGTCCAATCATTATGTTTTGTCTGACCATGACTAACTATGTCCAATCATTGTTTTTCCTGACCCTGACTATGTCCAATCATTATGTTTTGCCTGACCCTGACTATGTCCAATTATTATGTTTTGCCTGACCCTGATTAACTATGTCCAATCATTATGTTTTGCCTGAGCCTGACTATGTCCAATCATTATGTTTTGCATGAGCCTGACTAACTATGTCCAATCATTATGTTTTGCCTGACCCTGACTATGTCCAATCATTATGTTTTGCCTGACCCTGACTATGTCCAATCATTATGTTTTGCCTGACCCTGACTATGTCCAATCATTATGTTTTGCCTGACCCTGACTATGTCCAATCATTATGTTTTGCCTGACCCTGACTATGTCCAATCATTATGTTTTGCCTGAGCCTGACTAACTATGTCCAATCATTATGTTTTGCCTGACCCTGACTATGTCCAATCATTATGTTTTGCCTGAACAGACATTAATCTCTATCTCCATAGAGACTGTTTAAGTGTAAGCAAACAATGATGACATGAATTAGGGGCAGAAATTGAGTGTCCATTCTCTGACACAAACGTCTTTCTTCATCCATCTTTATTCCAGGGCATCAATACGCATAAATGAGGAACAGCTGTCTGATGTTGTAGAAATATTAAAGAATTACAGCATGGAACGAGTCTACAACATGCGCAGACAAGTTCAGTATTACTGGCAGAAGTACTTTAAATCTCTGTCAGATATCACGCTGACAACGCTGCAGATAATCAACGACCGCATGTTTCCATTTGATGCCACCACATATGATGAATGGAACGAGCTACCAAATCTGGTGAGCTTTCTCTTAATCTATGTTCAAGATTTTTTTTATTCATTGTCAATGTTTTGTTTTTTCTGTTCTTCTCTTAGCAAGCATTTATCTCTGTAATTGTCTTTTTGTTTTTCTGTTCTTCTCTTAGCAAGCATTTATCTCTGTAATTGTCTTTTGTTTTTGTTTTTCTGTTTTTGTGTTTCATCATTTTTGTCATAACAAATTGTGCTGGCCTTTGCTATCAGCCCCATCACCGTTCTTCCTTTACCAACGCCCCCCCCCCCCCGCTCCCCCATCTTCTCTTAGTCATTCCAACTCTTCAACTCCTGTGGCTGTAAAGCTGTAGAGGTCCTTCTTATGTATGTGCCTGTAATGGGGTGTGCAGACAAACGGACAATTAACCTGTTGTATGATGAATGAGTCTTCACCTTTTGACCTTCACGAAGGACACTGTTCGGAAGGAATTTCATTACCTTAAGAATGTTTGCCAGGCACGGCTGACAACCTGCACTTTTTATTGTCAACTGTCAGGGTTTATTTTGCAGGGTACATAGATCCTCCAAGTTTGTTGTTAATCTCCGATAGGACTAGGCACCTGATCTTACCTTCCTTGAGACCAAGGGACCCTTGAAATTTGTGAGATTCGAAACGCCCATTGTTCATTTCTTGAGAGACAAGCAGCACCTCAGCTATAGCCACTCCCTTGCCTTCACTATCAGCTATAGCCACTCCCCTGCCTTCACTATCAGCTGTAGCCACTCCCTTGCCTTCACTATCAGCTATAGCCACTCCCCTGCCTTCACTATCAGCTGTAGCCACTCCCCTGCCTTCACTATCAGCTGTAGCCACTCCCTTGCCTTCACTATCAGCTATAGCCACTCCCCTGCCTTCACTATCAGCTGTAGCCACTCCCTTGCCTTCACTATCAGCTGTAGCCACTCCCCTGCCTTCACTATCAGCTGTAGCAACTCCCCTGCCTTCACTATCAGCTGTAGCAACTCCCCTGCCTTCACTATCAGCTGTCTCTGGTGTACTCCCATGACCATCCTTCCTTATTCGCTCCAGTTGGAGCATGGGACTGTCACTGCAATACATGGTCTATGTGCTCATTGAGTGGTTATTGCTCTAGTGCTTTGTTTGACATGATGAGGTTGCCAGCACTATGCACAACCCTCTCTCTCATCATGTGTAGAACAATACTTACTTTTTGTATTCTGGGCACCAGGTCAGACATCACATTTCCAATGCTCGGCTATGTGGATTGCCAAATTGAATGTTTCCAGTAGGTTTGAGCAAATCAAATAGGTTTTGTTTTGTGACAGTATATCGCGTAGGACAGTTTGCAATTCATCTTTACACCCAGGTACTTAGGGGCCATACTGTGTTCCAGCTCTTGTCCTTGCCATTCGATCTGTAGTTTTCTTTTTGGCTCTCTATTTCTGAGATGGAAAGCACATATTTAGGTTTTGCTGGAATTTGGTTTGAGGTGATTTTTGTGGTAATGTACGGCAAGGGCATCAAGGGCACTGCTGTGTCGTTGACATAAATGAATTTTGTCACATCTGTGTCCATAGGTTGGTCTGTTGTATATGTTCTGCAACATAGGTTATAGGGCGCTTGCTTGTGTCAGCAGAACGATGCAGTGGACCTATTACTTGTTCCCTTGCCAGTGGTCAGGGGTCCACACTGTGGCTAATGTATGGAAGTTGCCTCATTGTGTGTTTATAACGTAAAGAAAAGTATATAGAAACTTGATAAGAGATATCCGGAATGGGCTGTCATTGCTGAGTGATATGGATCACAAGTTGGTAAGGGGACGGCGTGACCTAGTGGTTAAGTGACACGGCTCACAACCGAAGGTGCTGGGTTCGATCCCCATCACAACACCGGCCGTTACCCTGTGGAAGCAAACCCTTAGAAAATGCAGGAGGAAGCAGACCCTTACATAAAATGCATGCTGAAGTTGGATGCACTGGGCCGACAGGCGCAAAATAAAAACCACAGTGCAACGCACACCACCTTGGGGAATAGAGAAAAAAGGCAAACGTAAAAAAAAAAACCCAAAAATAAGTTGGTAGGTGTTTCTCATATTTGATTGAGCAATTATAAGTTGTTTATGAATATGAGCACTAACTGTTTTGATTGAGCAATTATAAGTTGTTTATGAATTGGAGCACTAACTGTGTTGATTGAGCAATTATAAGTTGTTTATGAATATGAGCACTAACTGTGTTGATTGAGCAATTATAAGTTGTTTATGAATATGAGCACTAACTGTGTTGATTGAGCAATTATAAGTTGTTTATGAATATGAGCACTAACTGTTTTGATTGAGCAATGCAATTATAAGTTGTTTATGAATATGAGCACTAACTGTGTTGATTGAGCAATTATAAGTTGTTTATGAATATGAGCACTAACTGTTTTGATTGAGCAATGCAATTATAAGTTGTTTATGAATATGAGCACTAACTGTGTTGATTGAGCAATTATAAGTTGTTTATGAATATGAGCACTAACTGTGTTGATTGTTTGCTGCAGAAAGCCATCAAGAACCCTTTGTTCCTACCACTGCGAGCTCCAAAGTCGCTTGGCTTCACCACAGTCATCCTGACTTATGACAGAATTGATTCCTTGTTCCAAGTTGTTCGTCAGGTTGGGAAAGTACCAAGTCTGTCTAAGATCATTGTTGTCTGGAATAATCAGGAAGTGGTTCCACCTCCCAGTAAGTGCTTTGGGTTGCTTAGTTACAAATGTTGATTCAATGCTATTTTCATTTATGTTAACTTATCTTATGTTATATTAGCTAATGTTATATTATGTTGTGTAATGTTATCGCATGTTGTGGTAACTAATGTAATGTTATTGTATGTTGTGGTAGCTAATGTAATGTTATCGTATGTTGTGTTAGCTCATGTAATGGTATCTTATGTTGTGTTGGCTCATGGCATATTGTATAATGTTATCTTATGTTGGCTCATGGTATGTTGTGTTATGTTATCTTATGTTGGCTCATGGCATATTGTGTTATATTATCTTATGTTATCTTATGTTGGCTCATGGCATGTTGTGTTATGTTATCTTATGTTGGCTCATGGTATGTTGTGTTATGTATTTTTATGTTGTGTTAGCTCATGTAATGTTATCTTATGTTGTGTTATGTTATTTTATCTTATGTTATGTTACACAGAACTGAGAAGGTTGCACTCTAGGCATTTGTTGTATACATCGTTAATCCTCCATTCTTTCTCACATTTGACTCATTGTGAGATCTATGAACTTTACCAATTTGTTAACCACACTATTAGAAGTCAGCTCAAAACCACTGAAACTGTCCTAGAAACTGTCAAATGTGACCAAAAAACATAAAAGTAAAACAGGAACACTACTATCATGTGTCTGTCACTTGTGGTTGGAGAACAGAGAGTTGTATCACATATATTAAAATGTTGTTGCCAGCTAAGTTCAACATGTCAACTTTGATATTTCACTGATAACACATTTGTCAAGACAAGAGGACATACACACAATCATTCTGTGTAATATAAATGATATAATCTGCAAGTTAGCCATAAAATGAAATGAAATCAGATTAAATGTTCTAAAACAACTGGCTAGATTTTAGGCTAACAGCCAAGGCAGTTTTTTTTGTTGGATAGACTTAACAAAAATGATCTGGATCTGGTAGGAAAATGGCCAAGTTGGCAACAAAAGGAGAGATGAACCCTCGGAGGGGTGTCAGTATAATGTATAAATTTGCTACTAGCTTGGAATCTGGCTTGTGGTTCTCTCAAATTGTCATTTTATAATTGTTGTTCTATTATTTTATTTGACAACTTCAGTGAGTCAGTGGCCAAACATTGGCAAGCCCATTAAAGTGATACAGACCAAATACAACAGGCTGAGCAACAGGTTAGTTCAGTAGGTAGAAGACAGGGGGGGGGGGGGGGGGGAAATGAGAAATGTCGAGAAACAATAGGCAGCAGAGAGAAGGGAGTATGGAAGGTGTTGAGGTTAGTTCAATAGGCAAAATCACGAGAGGGAGAGAGAGGCTGAGTGTGTGGGGGCAAGGGAGGCAGAATTGAAAGAGAGAGAACCACGATAGAGGTGCTGAGCAAGAAAGGATGTATTTTAAAAGCTTGTTGTGTCTTCGCTGTAGACCTGGCTAAAGTAGAAGCAGGTATTATTGGATGTAATGAAGATTTGGTTGGAGTTATCTTTTCATACCTGCAATATTGTCCTTTATATCTGCATGCAAAATGTTGACAACTTTGCTTGACTGATCTTTGCAGATTTTATCCGTATGATGAGATAGAAACAGAATGTATTCTGGCACTTGATGATGATATTGTGATGTTGACCCCTGATGAGGTGGAGTTTGGCTACGAGGTGAGATAATGTAACAATATGTCTACTTATTGTTTGTATGTGCATTCTGGCCTTTTTTCCTCTAGGTCACAACTCTCACCATCTCTACCTGTCTGGTTCCTGGTCTTATCTCTTCTAGGTCACAACTCTCACCATCTCTACCTGTCTGGATCCTGGTCTTATCTCTTCTAGGTCACAACTCTCACCATCTCTACCTGTCTGGATCCTGGTCTTATCTCTTCTAGGTCACAACTCTCACCATCTCCACCTGTCTGGATCCTGGTCTTATCTCTTCTAGGTCACAACTCTCACCATCTCTACCTGTCTGGATCCTGGTCTTATCTCTTCTAGGTCACAACTCTCACCATCTCTACCTGTCTGGATCCTGGTCTTATCTCTTCTAGGTCACAACTCTCACCATCTCTACCTGTCTGGATCCTGGTCTTATCTCTTCTAAGTCACAACTCTCACCATCTCTACCTGTCTGGATCCTGATCTTATCTCTTCTAGGTCACAACTCTCACCATCTCTACCTGTCTGGATCCTGGTCTTATCTCTTAAGTAAAAGACCTGTTGGGTTTAGATGAAAGTTCTAGAAACAATATCCCCTATATGATACAGGAAATACTAAAACAGTACCACATATATGATACAGGAATGAAAGAAAGCTCTAGAAACAATATGACCTGTATAAGACATGAATAACTGAAGGATTGACTGCTGTGAATCAGAAGATGTATAAAACACACAACATTCCTGAGTGACTGGACAACTAATGTAGGTTTTGTAACACTTCCATTGTTTCCAATATCAAGTGGTGTACGGCAATACATGGAAGGAAATACCCAAAACTGTACAAATGTTGGGATATCCTGGCAAGTTTGTGTACAGGTTGTACTTAAGTTTACTAGATCAGTTTTTCCCAACCTTTTAACACCTTTTTACAATTGCGGACTGGTGAAAATAGGGAACATTTTTCACAGACCGCTCTGGCAGAATTAAGAAAAACACTGTTTGTGCGTTAGTTTTTAAATCTAATATTATACAAAGATGATTGTTTGTGGTTATTTAAATTAACCCGAAACTGAGCAGTAAATAAAACTACTAATAATAAAACTACTAATAATAAAACTACTAATAATAAAACTTCTAATAATAAAACTTCTAATAATAAAACTTCTAATAATAAAACTACAAATAATAAAACTACTAATAATAAAACTACTAATAATAAAACTACTAATAATAAAACTACTAATAATAAAACTACTAATAATAAAACTACTAATAATAAAACTTCTAATAATAAAACTACTAATAATAAAACTTCTAATAATAAAACTTCTAATAATAAAACTACTAATAATAAAACTTCTTGTAATTTTCAAAAAGCAATCATCATCATCATCATGTAGCATTTCCTTTGCAGAACGTCGCTCTTATGACAACCGATATGTAAGACACTCAATCTCTGGTCAGCTCTTCCGCCTCTGCCACTGCCAATCCCAGAGCCTCTTTAATGTTCCTTGTCCATCTTCTCCTCGGTCTATCTATGCCACTTTTGCCAGGTAACATACCCTACAGTATATTTCTTTCTAGGCCATTGTGGCGTTTGATGGGGCCATAGTATGTTGATTTCAATATTTCATTCAAGTAAAGTTAGTGACAGGTGTGGAGGGATGTTGTTGTCTAATATCTGTTCTGTTACCCATGTGAAATCTGCTACTGCTTCTTTGCTAGAATATTTGATAATCGTGGCTGCAGCGTTGTTTCTTAGAACGAGCGATCCATTGACATCCATCCAGTTTCTCTGTTTGGGAACGAGCGATCCATTGACATCCATCCAGTTTCTCTGTTTGGGTTTGATTACTGGCAGGGCTGAAAATGTCTTCTCACACCAAACTGGTAGTCGAATATATGACAACAATTTAAAAGAACTTAGTTCACCTCAAGACAAACTCCACAGATAAAAGGTTAAGTCGTAATAGCTTTTTCACTGACTGGCAGGACATTTCTGCGGACCGGCGGTTGGAAAACACTGTACTACATTATCATGTCAAATCATTATCTTTTATTACTGATGATGGCAAACAGATGGAAAAGGGAGGGCAGAGGAGTTGTGTGTGTGGGTGCATGTGGCAAACCGGGAGGGGAGGGGAGAGAAGAGTTGTGTGTGTGTGGGTGCATGTGGCAAACAGGGAGGGGAGGGGAGTTGTGTGTGTGGGTGCATGTGGCAAACAGGGAGGGGAGAGAAGAGTTGTGTGTGTGGGTGCATGTGGCAAACAGGGAGGGGAGGGGAGGGGAGAGTTGTGTGTGTGGGTGCATGTGGTAAACAGGGAGGGGAGGGGAGAGAAGAGTTGTGTGTGTGGGTGCATGTGGCAAACGGAGGGGAGGGGAGAGAAGAGGTGTGTGTGGGTGCATGTGGCAAACAGGGAGGGGAGGGGAGAGAAGAGTTGTGTGTGTGGGTGCATGTGGCAAACAGGGAGGGGAGGGGAGAGAAGAGTTGTGTGTGGGTGCATGTGGCAAACGGAGGGGAGGGGAGAGAAGAGGTGTGTGTGGGTCCATTGGCAAACAGGGAGGGGAGGGGAGAGAAGAGTTGTGTGTGTGGGTGCATGTGGCAAACAGGGAGGGGAGAGAAGAGTTGTGTGTGTGGGTGCATGTGGCAAACAGGGAGAGAAGAGAAGAGTTATGTGTGTTAGCGCATGTGTGTGTTTAATAAAAAAACAATTTTTGTTGTTGTCTTTGATGTTGTTACCCATGATGGCAGGTGTGGAGGGACGTTGTTGTCTAATATCTGTTCTGTTACCCATGATGGCAGGTGTGGAGGGATGTTGTTGTCTAATATCTGTTCTGTTACCCATGATGGCAGGTGTGGAGGGACGTTGTTGTTTAATATCTGTTCTGTTACCCATAATGGCAGGTGTGGAGGGACGTTGTTGTTTAATATCTTTGTTGTTACCCATAATGGCAGGTGTGGAGGGACGTTGTTGTTTAATATCTGTTCTGTTACCCATAATGGCAGGTGTGGAGGGACGTTGTTGTCTAATATCTGTTCTGTTACCCATGATGGCAGGTGTGGAGGGAACACCCTGACAGACTTGTTGGCTACCCATCTCGCCTTCACCTCTGGCAGAATGAATCACGAAGCTACAGCTATGAATCTGAGTGGATGAATAATATATCTATGGTGCTAACTGGAGCAGCCTTCCATCACAAGGTCAGTTAGATTTTGCCTTCATGTACACATATTTATGTTTTCTCTCAAGTACTTTGCCTTCATGTACACATATTTATGTTTTCTCTCAAGTACTTTGCCTTCATGTACACATTTATGTTTTCTCTCAAGAACTTTGCCTTCATGTACACATTTATGTTTTCTCTCAAGTACTTTGCCTTCATGTACACATATTTATGTTTTCTCTCAAGTACTTTGCTTTCATGTAAACATATTTAAGTTTTCTCTCAAGTACTTTGCCTTCATGTATACACATTTATGTTTTCTCTCAAGTACTTTGCCTTCATGTACACATTTATGTTTTCTCTCAAGTACTTTGCCTTCATGTACACACATTTATGTTTTCTCTCAAGTACTTTGCCTTCATGTACACATTTATGTTTTCTCTCAAGTACTTTGCCTTCATGTACACATATTTGTTTTCTCTCAAGTACTTTGCCTTCATGTACACATTTATGTTTTCTCTCAAGTACTTTGCCTTCATGTACACACATTTATGTTTTCTCTCAAGTACTTTGCCTTCATGTACACATTTATGTTTTCTCAAGTACTTTGCCTTCATGTACACATATTTGTTTTCTCTCAAGTACTTTGCCTTCATGTACACATTTATGTTTTCTCTCAAGTACTTTGCCTTCATGTACACATATTTTTCTCTCAAGTACTTTGCCTTCATGTACACATATTTGTTTTCTCTCAAGTACTTTGCCTTCATGTACACGTACGGTATGCCAGGCAACCTGAAGCAGTGGGTAGATGAACACATCAACTGCGAGGATATCGCCATGAACTTCCTTGTCAGCAATGTTACAGGGAAAGCACCAATCAAGGTCAGCATTGGTTTCTGCTATGAATGTTGGCTCGACCAGAATCTCTGTTTGTCACCTTGTCTCTGCTTATTGCATCTGCTCAAACAACTTGAACCCTTTCCAGTCCTTGATCATTTTGCCGATTTGTGACTACAGGGCAAGTGCAGCAACTCTGTATGTGATGTGGTTATATTCAAAATTAAATAAATTATTATTAAACAAATTGAGCTCTACGGCAGTGTCGACAGCCTCAGGATGACCGCTGCTTTCTCCGAACAAATACAAGTTGACGTCTGACAGCGTACGAAGAAGAAGAAGAAACAAATTGAGCTAAAATGACGATATGAATATTGTAAGACACGTAGCTAAACTATCTATGACATAAAATATTCATAATTTAATTAAATATGTTAGGATGACGATTTACAAGGCATTAATACTGAGGTCAAAATACGATGGAAACAATAACTCACCACGTCATGTGTATCTTGGCGTAAATCCCTCAGTTCTTCTTCGATGTATGTCTTGGAAAAGACATTGTGATGCTGTGTCGTAGTTTACAGCGAGGCTGCGATATCTGTACCTTTCGGGCTGACACATCCAATTTCACCTGGTTTTTTTTAGTACCTGGTTTGCCTTTCCACTGTGATCCCCATACCATGGCCAGACTACACTACTGAATAGTGCAGCCTGTTTTCAGGGATGCCACATGAATGCGGAATAGGGTCTTGGTCAATTTTGGATCACTGACACTGTACAAGCAGTCAGCTATGGGTCACTGACCCTGATGCAAGCAGTCAGCTATGGGTCACTGAACCTGATGCAAGCAGTCAGCTATGGGTCACTGACCCTAATGCAGTCAGCTATGGGTCACTGACCCTGATGCAAGCAGTCAGCTATGGGTCACTGACCCTGATGCAAGCAGTCAGCTATGGGTCACTGACCCTAATGCAGTCAGCTATGGGTCACTGACCCTGATGCAAGCAGTCAGCTATGGGTCACTGACCCTGATGCAAGCAGTCAGCTATGGGTCACTGACCCTGATGCAAGCAGTCAGCTATGGGTCACTGACCCTGATGCAAGCAGTCAGCTATGGGTCACTGACCCTGATGCAAGCAGTCAGCTATGGGTCACTGACCCTGATGCAAGCAGTCAGCTATGGGTCACTGAACCTGATGCAAGCAGTCAGCTATGGGTCACTGACCCTAATGCAGTCAGCTATGGGTCACTGACCCTGATGCAAGCAGTCAGCTATGGGTCACTGACCCTGATGCAAGCAGTCAGCTATGGGTCACTGACCCTGATGCAAGCAGTCAGCTATGGGTCACTGACCCTGATGCAAGCAGTCAGCTATGGGTCACTGACCCTAATGCAGTCAGCTATGGGTCACTGACCCTGATGCAAGCAGTCAGCTATGGGTCACTGACCCTGATGCAAGCAGTCAGCTATGGGTCACTGACCCTAATGCAGTCAGCTATGGGTCACTGACCCTGATGCAAGCAGTCAGCTATGGGTCACTGACCCTGATGCAAGCAGTCAGCTATGGGTCACTGACCCTGATGCAAGCAGTCAGCTATGGGTCACTGACCCTGATGCAAGCAGTCAGCTATGGGTCACTGACCCTGATGCAAGCAGTCAGCTATGGGTCACTGACCCTGATGCAAGCAGTCAGCTATGGGTCACTGACCCTGATGCAAGCAGTCAGCTATGGGTCACTGAACCTGATGCAAGCAGTCAGCTATGGGTCACTGAACCTGATGCAAGCAGTCAGCTATGGGTCACTGACCCTGATGCAAGCAGTCAGCTATGGGTCACTGACCCTGATGCAAGCAGTCAGCTATGGGTCACTGACCCTGATGCAAGCAGTCAGCTATGGGTCACTGACCCTGATGCAAGCAGTCAGCTATGGGTCACTGACCCTGATGCAAGCAGTCAGCTATGGGTCACTGAACCTGATGCAAGCAGTCAGCTATGGGTCACTGACCCTGATGCAAGAAGTCAGCTATGGGTCACTGACCCTGATGCAAGAAGTCAGCTATGGGTCACTGAACCTGATGCAAGCAGTCAGCTATGGGTCACTGACCCTAATGCAGTCAGCTATGGGTCACTGACCCTGATGCAAGCAGTCAGCTATGGGTCACTGACCCTGATGCAAGCAGTCAGCTATGGGTCACTGACCCTGATGCAAGCAGTCAGCTATGGGTCACTGAACCTGATGCAAGCAGTCAGCTATGGGTCACTGAACCTGATGCAAGCAGTCAGCTATGGGTCACTGAACCTGATGCAAGCAGTCAGCTATGGGTCACTGACCCTGATGCAAGCAGTCAGCTATGGGTCACTGACCCTGATGCAAGCAGTCAGCTATGGGTCACTGACCCTGATGCAAGCAGTCAGCTATGGGTCACTGACCCTGATGCAAGCAGTCAGCTATGGGTCACTGACCCTGATGCAAGCAGTCAGCTATGGGTCACTGACCCTGATGCAAGCAGTCAGCTATGGGTCACTAAACCTGATGCAAGCAGTCAGCTATGGGTCACTGACCCTGATGCAAGAAGTCAGCTATGGGTCACTGAACCTGATGCAAGCAGTCAGCTATGGGTCACTGACCCTAATGCAGTCAGCTATGGGTCACTGACCCTGATGCAAGAAGTCAGCTATGGGTCACTGACCCTGATGCAAGAAGTCATCTATGGGTCACTGACCCTGATGCAAGCAGCCAGCTAATGCACTGCTGCATCTTGGCCCCACTGCCTAGTCCCATTACCACAGACCCTTTCTGCTGTGCCCCAGTCAAAGTCTGAATCAGGTATGTGTTGAATATCCATGAGTTATACAGATGTGTGATATCCAGATGTGTAATCATTGGTCTGATAAAATAATAAATCATTTCTCCTATCGTGTAGTCCAGCTAGCTCTAAATGTGTAGACTTTGTCATTTCACCACGTTCTTGAATGTCTGCCTATTGGAAATGACTCTACAGTTATATGGCAACTATGCATGTGCAAATCATCGACCATCTTGTAGGTTACTTTAAAACCTGAAATTCCATAAATTGACAGAACATAACGCATGTGTTAGAAGTCGGTGTCTGCCGAATTTGGCGGGAGTCTACATTTTGCGGGTGGTTCATTTCGTTTGAATTGAATACTCAATAGCTGACTGCTTGTCTCAAGGTCAGTGAACCAGACTTTACCAAGATCTTCTTCTGCCTCCACGAGGAGGCCCTGCAAACAGGGTGCACTAGTGTTGTCTGGCCAAGGGATAGGGGTTGCAGTGGGAAGGCAAATCTGATACTAAAAAAAAGTCAGTTGAAATCTGATGTGTCAAGCCGAAAGGCACAGATATTGCAGCCTCGTTGTAAATAAACTAGGTCATGATGTCCTTTCCCAAACAAAAACCGAAGAAGAAACCTCTGTTGCTGCTTACAGCGGTAGTTTGTTTACTGGGGGCTGTCATACCTACCTTCACTTTCTTTTTTTCACCTTTAGCTGTATTGAGATTTCTTTGTTCTGTTTGCCTGCATTTGGGCTCTACAAAACATGTTGTAAGAGACAGCTAAGGAAGTTTGTGGCATGATACTAGCAACCTTATAATGTCAAACAAACTGCTACATAAGTTAACCACCGTTAGAAGCCATGCATTTATTCAGCACTGCCTCCCTGCACGAGCCGTGACCACACTGGTGTTTCCATGCTCCTTGGGGTGTGAAACTGGATCAAAACCAAGAAAGAATAAGATCAAAGAAAGACAGCACACCAACAGTCAGCCTGAACTATACTTGTGTGCACATAGAGAAATAGTTCTCTCCTCTGTCAATAAATGCAGACCCCAGCACATCTAACTATATCCATACTCATGTCAATAAATGCAGACCCCAGCACAGCTAACTATATCCATACTCATGTCAATAAATGCAGACCCCAGCACAGCTAACTATATCCATACTCATGTCAATAAATGCAGACCCCAGCACAGCTAACTATATCCATACTCATGTCAATAAATGCAGACCCCAGCACAGCTAACTATATCCATACTCATGTCAATAAATGCAGACCCCAGCACAGCTAACTATATCCATACTCATGTCAATAAATGCAGACCCCAGCACATCTAACTATATCCATACTCATGTCAATAAATGCAGACCCCAGCACAGCTAACTATATCCATACTCATGTCAATAAATGCAGACCCCAGCACATCTAACTATATCCATACTCATGTCAATAAATGCAGACCCCAGCACAGCTAACTATATTCATACTTATGTTTTGCTACTCATTCCCAGGTTGTGCCTCGTAAGAAATTCAAGTGCCCAGAATGTGTGAAGGAGATGTTGTCAGCTGACACATCCCACATGGTCGAGAGATCTGAGTGCATCAATCACTTTGTGGAGTTGTATGGGTCTATGCCACTCAAATCCATAGAGTTCCGAGCTGACCCAGTTTTGTACAAGGACAAATTGCCAGGTGTACTGAAAAGGTTTAATGACCTTGGAACATTGTGATGTGCTACTGTACAGACAGCTAAGGTCATCATTGCCAGAGTCCCTACTGATTGGCTGATGTGTAGTGAGAGTATTGTACATTTTTCTCTGACATCTTCCATCGCTATTTGAGTTGTAAATGACAGATTTACTGGAACATCTTATTGGGAGATAACCCTTGTCATTTCATATCGTCAGTATTTTTGCAGCACCTGACATCAGTAAAATCAGACTTTGCTGCTCATATCTGGCTATGATTGTACTGAAGATTTTGTGTTTTGTTTCAAGCAGTTGGACTCTGTTTTACCCATTACTCTCAAAACAGAAAGAGATCTGTTTTTGTTTTCTTTGCTAGAATGCTCTGGTGCTGCTAGGTGTGTGAATTATTTCTTCATTATTATTGTGGGCCAGTTTAATTTATTGGACTGTCCAATTGAGGAGTGTACTTTATTGCATACTTGACACTTTCGTTCAGATTCTGGCATGAAAGGTTGCATTTACATGTTACCATACCACGTGTGATGTGTGATCTTTTCATGTGTCACCATACCATGTGTGATGTTCACCATACCATGTGTGATCACTATACCATGTGTGATGTGCTACCATACCACGTGTGATGTGTGATCATGTCATGTGTCACCATACCATATGTGATGTGTCACCATACCATGTGTGATGTGCTACCATACCATGTGTGATGTGCTACCATACTATGTGTGATGTGTCACCATACCATGTGTGATGTGTGATCATGCCATGTGCTACCATACCATGTGTGATGTGCTACCATACCATGTGTGATGTGTGATCATGCCATGTGCTACCATACCATGTGTGATGTGCTACCATACCATGTGTGATGTGTCACCATACCATGTGTGATCATGCCATGTGCTACCATACCATGTGTGATGTGCTACCATACCATGTGTGATGTGTCACCATACCATGTGTGATGTGTCACCATACCATGTGTGATGTGTCACTATACCATGTGTGATGTGTGATCATGCCATGTGCTACCATACCATGTGTGATGTGCTACCATACCATGTGTGATGTGCTACCATACCATGTGTGATGTGTCACCATACCATGTGTGATCATGCCATGTGCTACCATACCATGTGTGATGTGCTACCATACCATGTGTGATGTGTCACCATACCATGTGTGATGTGTCACCATACCATGTGTGATGTGTCACTATACCATGTGTGATGTGTGATCATGCCATGTGCTACCATACCATGTGTGATGTGCTACCATACCATGTGTGATGTGCTACCATACCATGTGTGATGTGTCACCATACCATGTGTGATGTGTCACCATACCATGTGTGATGTGTCACCATACCATGTGTGATGTGTCACCATACCATGTGTGATGTGCTACCATGCTCCAACTGGATTGACACATCATGTTGTTTGTCTACATCCACTAAATGGCTGTGCACTTGTTACTGTTTATGTCATACACACGAACATGTTATTTATTTTCTTGGGAATTTACTTGATTTAGCTGTCTTATTGAACTCTTTACTGTCTGGTCAAATTTGGCACATTTGTGACTTACAGTCCGAGACAAGTGCTGCAACTCTGTTTGTCAAACAGTTATTTAAAATAAAATGAATGAATATTAAACAAATTTAGCAAAAATTATGATATGACATAAAGTATTCATAATAAAAATATATATTAGTATGAAGCACTATATGTATTAATGTGGACGGTGAAATACCTCACATTTAAGTTAAAAACTTACCACTCAAGTTGAAATTGTTGCTTTATCCCCCTCTAAAACTTTACTATGTTGTCTGTTTCAAAGTCAGATTATAAATGGAACTCATCTTGAATATATATGTATAATTTAAATTTGTGATTATTGACCTGATCGAATAATAAGTCATTTATCGGCCATCGGTGTTCTATTTCATCGGGGAGATTGTGACAAGTTTAACATTTCAGCACGTTTGTAACTACGGAACTGACAAAAATAACTCTACATTAATTAAAAGCTGTGCATGAGGTTGATACTTTGCCATACTTTAAGTTAGTCAAAATATGGGCTCTAAACTAAGCAGCGAAACACCAGTGTCGGATACAGATTTTTTAACTGAATCGCATTGTAACTAATGTTTTCGCTCCACCGATGTCTATCAAATGGAATTGTGAAGAGGTAATGAAGAAAGTTCATAGTTTAGTTTTCAATATCATCTCCCAAATGTTTGGCGTCACCGTGCCCAACTTCTGAACGACTACATAAGGATGTTCAATTTGTCATCCAAATAAAAGTATCCATATCCAAGTTATCATGTTTTAGTTCTCAATGAACAAAGAAGTAGAGAACAAACAAGTAGACACATTGTGTGCATTTTTTCTCACATTTGGGAGAGGCTTCGTACTGATGGGCTAAATCCTGTTAGGGATGAACAAGAAATTGTTGACACATTTCTGAAATAATGGCACTACTACATTGACTTGTAGGTTTGCGTAATATTACAATAACAACAGATATACAAATAGAACAGGAAAGAACATTGCATCACCCCATGGACGTTTAATGACAAAAGTGGACAGATGAGTCTACATTTACTTTTGATGAAGAAGTGTGTCAAACTGTCTAGCAGAAATCTCTCTCTGTCAATATCAGAGTGTCTGTTAATGACAGTCCCTAAAGATGCTGCCACCTGCATTTTATTTATTATTAATTAAGTGGATTGTAAATAGAATACGTACTTGGGATCCTCAGTCAATAATAAATTATCCCTGGACCAAGAGATCAATATCAGGATAAGAAAGGCAGCAACAACAATGAGCAGATCAACAAAAAGTGTCTGGGAGAACAAGAAGCTCACTGTTAAAATAAAAACACTTGTTTACCAGGCCTGTGTCCTCAGCACTCTTCTTTACGGCAGTGAGACATGGTTTACCTACATGCACCAGGAGAGGCGGCTAAACAGCTATCACATGAGGTCTACCTACATGCACCAGGAGAGGCGGCTAAACAGCTATCACATGAGGTCTACCTACATGCATCAGGAGAGGTGGCTAAACAGCTATCACATGAGGTCTACCTACATGCACCAGGAGAGGAGGCTAAACAGCTATCACATGAGGTCTACCTACATGCACCAGGAGAGGAGGCTAAACAGCTATCACATGAGGTCTACCTACATGCACCAGGAGAGGAGGCTAAACAGCTATCACATGAGGTCTACCTACATGCACCAGGAGAGGAGGCTAAACAGCTATCACATGAGGTCTACCTACATGCACCAGGAGAGGAGGCTAAACAGCTATCACATGAGGTCTACCTACATGCACCAGGAGAGGCGGCTAAACAGCTATCACATGAGGTCTACCTACATGCACCAGGAGAGGAGGCTAAACAGCTATCACATGAGGTCTACCTACATGCACCAGGAGAGGCGGCTAAACAGCTATCACATGAGGTCTACCTACATGCACCAGGAGAGGAGGCTAAACAGCTATCACATGAGGTCTACCTACATGCACCAGGAGAGGCGGCTAAACAGCTATCACATGAGGTCTACCTACATGCACCAGGAGAGGCGGCTAAACAGCTATCACATGAGGTCTACCTACATGCACCAGGAGAGGCGGCTAAACAGCTATCACATGAGGTCTACCTACATGCACCAGGAGAGGAGGCTAAACAGCTATCACATGAGGTCTACCTACATGCACCAGGAGAGGTGGCTAAACAGCTATCACATGAGGTCTACCTACATGCACCAGGAGAGGTGGCTAAACAGCTATCACATGAGGTCTACCTACATGCACCAGGAGAGGAGGCTAAACAGCTATCACATGAGGTCTACCTACATGCACCAGGAGAGGAGGCTAAACAGCTATCACATGAGGTCTACCTACATGCACCAGGAGAGGAGGCTAAACAGCTATCACATGAGGTCTACCTACATGCACCAGGAGAGGAGGCTAAACAGCTATCACATGAGGTCTACCTACATGCACCAGGAGAGGAGGCTAAACAGCTATCACATGAGGTCTACCTACATGCACCAGGAGAGGTGGCTAAACAGCTATCACATGAGGTCTACCTACATGCACCAGGAGAGGAGGCTAAACAGCTATCACATGAGGTGCCTGCGCAGAATCCTGGGGGTTGGGTGGCAAGACAAGATCACCAACGGAGGGTGTTGGAGAGAACAGGCACTGTCACAATTTTTTCCATGCTTAATCATCGAAGGCTCCGCTGGCTGGGACACATTTGGAGGATGGATGATGGCAGAATACCAAAATATCTTCTCTATGGGGAATTGCAGTTGGGGAAAAGGTCTCGGGGCCGGCCACTACTTCGGTACAAGGATGTATGCAAGCGGGATATGAATGACACGGGCATCGATTTGGAATCATGGGAACAGGACGCCATGGATCGTGTTACATGGAGGGGCAGGATTAAGCATGGAATACAGACAAAGGAGATACTGATTGCTGATAGGTTAAAGAATCAGAGTTTGAGAAGACACTCCACACCATGTGATGCCACATGGTCCTAATTTTTCTTGCATACACTGTGGAAGATGCTTCTCTGCCCGGATTGGTCTTACGAGTCACATTCGTTACCGTCATTGACTGTAGTTGCATACCTTTTCAAAGCACAATTACTATCGTCTGACAAGATGGAAAGAGCTAATGAAATAGAATACAATTTAAAGCTTGAGGCATTGACAAAATTGTCAGGTTCTATATAGTAGAGACATATTACAATTTCTTTTCATTCTACAAATCAAATTGTCATATCATACAATTGGAATGTGACATCCCTTCAGTCGCTCCATAGGACACCCTGCATGTGGCTGCAGATTTGCAAGTCACAGTATCTTTAGCTGTGAGCAGGGCATCCTAATTGTTGGACATAACACTTGGCCAGAACTCTTCATGCACATATTAATATTATTCCACTATAAGATTCCTGGCCACTAGTCTATATATAAAATCATAATTTAAGCTGTTTGAAAGGACTGTGACATGACCCCACAAAACTGGACACAGCAGTCACACACTGAGAGCATTACTGAATAATGGCTGGATAGTTATAAAGGTTCAGATGGATCTGCAAGCAGGGACATATGTGAACATATGATTTAATCAACTTATAACTTTTTGAAGGTTTTTTTTTCTTCCTCAAGAACCAAGCTCAAGTAACTTGTGACAACAACTCAACAAGAAACAGTATAAATGCAACATTTTCCTGTGATTTAAAAAACAAACAAATGTCTACTTACATCTTACATTACTTTACGTAATGAGGTTAATGAAGTAAGAAGTCTTGAAAATCCCTCACATAATGAGGTTGATCAGGTAAGATGTTTGAGGTGTCCCTCACATACTCATGTTTGAGGTGTCCCTCACATACTCATGTTTGAGAAGTCCCTCACCTACTCATGTCCCTCACCTACTCATGTTTGAGAAGTCCCTCACCTTCTGATGTTTCAGAAGTCCCTCACCTACTCATGTCCCTCACCTACTCATGTTTGAGAAGTCCCTCACCTTCTGATGTTTCAGAAGTCCCTCACCTACTCATGTCCCTCACATACTCATGTTTGAGATATCCCTCACCTACTCATGTTTGAGAAGTCCCTCACATACTCATGTTTGAGATATCCCTCACCTACTCATGTTTGAGAACTCCCTCACCTACTCATGTTTGAGAAGTCTCTCACCTACTGATGTTTGAGAAGTCCCTCACCTACTCATGTTTGAGAAGTCTCTCACCTACTGATGTTTGAGAAGTCCCTCACCTACTCAAGTACGATGTCTGGAAAAACAAGTCAAATTTTCTCAAAGGACAGATGTGGAGGAAGCTCATATAATGATGACATCCATTGTATTTGTGTTGAACTGATCTGCTACCAAACCTGTACATATTCTTAGAACAAACTCCAGTTTAAAGAATCTACCTATGAGAGGGCCATACAAAAGCTGCAAAATAACAATCATCAAAGAAACAGTGTAATTTATTTAGTTACAGAAAGAATCCCAAAAGTTGATCAAACTTGCTCATTGTTAAACAATGCTGCAAAAGCTTGGTTGTGTATGGTCATGTCACACCATGACTGATGTTATATCTTTGTATAACAATATTTGTTGTTTATGGAATGCCTGTTTGACATAATCCTTTCAATCATCATCATCATCATGTGCAACTCTGACTGGATGGATCTCCACATTGATAGAATGGTCAATAAAAGTAGAAAATGGGGTTTCAATAGAGACAAAAACAGGTGTAAACACAAACCTGCACCAAATGTCAGCAGATTCTGTTTTACCTTGATCTTCAGCTTCCCCTGGACAAGGTAATTGGTCCTATGCCCAGCCCTCCTTAGTCACCTCTTATAGGTTACACCTGTTTGTGATAATTGTAACACCTGTACTTTGGTCGTTCCGTCTGTGTTCTCTGTAGCTGGTCATTCCGTCTGTGTTCTCTGTAGTTGGTCGTTCAGTCTGTGTTCTCTGTAGCTGGTCGTTCCGTCTGTGTTCTCTGTAGCTGGTCGTTCCATCTGTGTTCTCTGTAGCTGGTCGTTCCGTCTGTGTTTTTTGTAGCTGGTCGTTCCGTCTGTGTTCTCTGTAGCTGGTCATTCCGTCTGTGTTCATTGTAGCTGGTCGTTCCATCTGTGTTCTTTGTAGCTGGTCATTCCATCTATAGCTGGTCGTTCCGTCTGTGTTCTCTGTAGCTGGTTGTTCCGTCTGTGTTCTCTGTAGCTGGTTGTTCCGTCTGTGTTCTCTGTAGATGCTGTCCATTTCTCTTCTGCCATAAACTGGCCAAGGTGAAGACTGCTGATTATCTTTGTTGACCAAGTGTTGTCTTCTTCTTCTTCTTCGTACTCTGTCAGACGTCAACCTGTATTTTTTTGAAAAAAGCAGCGGTCATCCTGAGGCTGTCGACACTGCCATAGAGCTTGTCTAGTGTTGCCACTGGTGATGGCCACATCTGCTTTCTCTGATCCTCGTATGTCTGGCAGTTTTGCAGCAAATGTTCAGCGGTCATTTTCCCGGTACCACACGAGCATTCGTTAGTGCCACCTATCTTCAATTTATTGAATAGGTGGTACCTCAGTCTATTGTGGCCTGTGCGAAGTCTGAAGACCACGACCTGCTCTCTTCTGTTAAGCTGGTAATAGGCATAGTTTTTTGTGTAACCAGTATGTTCGGTTTCCCATTTGGTCATGTATCTAGCTCCAATAAGCCTTTTTGACTCTTCGTAGGTCACACTAGGGTCTGGTTGTGGTAGTCTTGCACCTTCTTTTGCCAGTCTGTCTGCCTCCTCGTTGCCTTGGATGTTACAGTGGGATGGAACCCACTGTACCACTACTCTTTTTGGTGGGGACTGCTGGCATAGTTGACACAGTACTGCTCTTAATTCATTAAGTTCAGTATTTTTCTGGCTTTTTAGTGCTGTGACTACGGCCAGGGCATCTGTAAACAGGACTATATGGCTTTCATTTATTTTGCCTGTCACCATTTCTTCTACTGCAGCCCTCTGCCTCCGCTCTGAAATTGCTTGAGTATTTTCCAGTTACCACTGACAGTGTTATTTTTTTACCATTTGGTAGGCGCAGGAATGCCCCTGCCCCTCCGTTCTGTGTTGTGTTTGTTACAGAACCGTTGGTGTATGCATGGGTCCAGTCCATGCTTGGGTAGTTTTTCGTTATGTACCTCAGGGTTATGTCTCTTCTTTCTTTTTCAGTCTGGCTGTTCTTTTTCCCAATACCTGGTATGTTTTCTACCACCTCTGGAAATATATGCTGCCTCCAGGTAGGTTTACGTACAGTAGGGATGGGCTTTGGTGTTGTTAATGTGTTCGTAGGGTCTTCGCTCATCTTTGCTTTGGCTATTTCTGCAAAGTTTCTCCGCTTTAGATTCCCATTTCCAAAATTATTTAGTCTCTAATGCATTGGATGGTCTGTCAGTCTTCTGAGTTTCTCTGCTTGCTGCTGGGCTCTGCTGTCTCTTCTGTCGGTCATGGATTGCAGATTTGTAATCTTTTCAAGTTCTACAATTGGCGTTGACTTCATGCCTCCTGTTTTAACTGACCAAGTGTTGAATGACAGAAAAGTGTGAATGATGCTATGTGATGTGCAGTACAGTTCTGTGGAGTTCGTGGATAACTTTGAAGATAGTCAACAAACAGTACGGGCCACGACGACATGTATACATCAGACAACAGAAAAGAAAGTGAAGTGGAATTGAGCAAGATACTTTTAGGTGATGAATGTGCCTTGATTCAAAAAGGACATGAGTTAGAGGATTTGGCCGTCTTGTATCTTTCTTGCAGCATTCGTGACTTGCAGGTCTGTGGTTTGATTTCAGATTGTTCATTACTTCTCTGTTCTGCTGACTGGTGTGTAGGTTTTCAGAGTGGCTGTGATCACTCAGTTGTGTTTGTTTGTTTGTGTGTGGATAATGGAACATTAATCTGAATGTTAGAAGAGATCAGACTGCATTGCGGGAAGTCATAAATTGCTTTGTAAACTCAACTAGTTTGTTTGTGTTTTTGAATTACGTTGAGAAAAATGAATTGTGTGGCGTGTGAACTAATGAGGCTAGTGGATGTGTGTGTGCGAGAACATCAAGACACACTGCCAGCTGGTACAGTTTATCTGTGGCCACAAATAAATAAGGAAAATGATGAAGAAACATAAAACACCTGGCTCAGTCAAAATGGAGACTTACTACAGAACCATATTTTTTTGGTCTTTCTCATTTACTTTGTTTCCTAAAACTAATAAGTGAATTGTAGTGTGTTTAATGCCATAAGGTCCAGTGCATCCAACTTCATCATACATTTTAAAAATGGGTTTATTTCCCATAGAAGCACTACTTTACTGAATCTGAATATTTGCCTGTTTGGGCTGTGTCATTAACCACCTTACTACGTCATGCACCCCCCAGAAGAAGATATTCAGTGTGTCATTGGCACGTGATAATTGTTTCTACTGAGACTCAATGGTTGATTGATATGCAGACAATACATGTTGTCACATCTGAGTGGTGCTGCGTGTCTTCACACCCGATGGTGCTGCGTGTCTTCACACCCGATGGTGCTGCGTGTCTTCACACCCGATGGTGCTGCGTGTCTTCGCACCCGATGGTGCTGCGTGTCTTCGCACCCGATGGTGCTGCGTGTCTTCGCACCCGATGGTGCTGCGTGTCTTCGCACCCGATGGTGCTGCGTGTCTTCACACCCGATGGTGCTGCGTGTCTTCACACCCGATGGTGCTGCGTGTCTTCACACCCGATGGTGCTGCGTGTCTTCACACCCGATGGTGCTGCGTGTCATCACACCCGATGGTGCTGCGTGTCATCACACCCGATGGTGCTGCGTGTCTTCACACCCAAGTTGGTGCTGCGTGTCATCACACCCGATGGTGCTGCGTGTCTTCACACCCAAGTTGGTGCTGCGTGTAAACACACCTGATGGTGCTGCGTGTCTTCACACCTGATGGTGCTGCGTGTCTTCACACCCAAGTTGGTGCTGCGTGTCTTCACACCCGATGGTGCTGCGTGTCTTCACACCTGATGGTGCTGCGTGTCTTCACACCTGATGGTGCTGCGTGTCTTCACACCTGATGGTGCTGCGTGTCTTCACACCCAAGTTAGTGCTGCGTGTCTTCACACCCGATGGTGCTGCGTGTCTTCACACCTGATGGTGCTGCGTGTCTTCACACCTGATGGTGCTGCGTGTCTTCACACCTGATGGTGCTGCGTGTCTTCACACCCGATGGTGCTGCGTGTCTTCACACCCAAGTTGGTGCTGCGTGTCTTCACACCCGAGTCTTACCATGTGACATCACACCTGAGTCGTACCACATATCACAACAGAGTAATACCAAGGTTGAAAAGACCACTGTAACCTTCCAAGTAAGAGGTGACTGAAGAGGGTTGTGTATAGGGTTAGAAACTTCATCATGTCAAACAAATTGCTAGAGAAACCACCACTGCAAAAAAAAAGTGCTTTTACACAGGCTACCTGTAATGAGCCATCTACAGGGGTTATCTGATGCTTGGTAAGAAGCAACAACTGAAGAAACACATGATGTCACTAACCAAAATGGTTCTGATAGTATTCATTCAGTGACCAGCCCCAGGGCCTGTTTGAATAACCTCCTCCAAGATTCAGGTCAATTCATGAAACTGAGACCAGTGACCAGCCCCAGGGCCTGTTTGAATAACCTCCTCCAAGATTCAGGTCAATTCATGAAACTGAGACCAGTGAACAGCCACAGGAACAAGATTCCCCACTCAGACTCTGAGTACCAGCTATTTGTGGAATAAGCAATTGTGTGTGAGAGATGTGTGAGCAAGGGTCATTCTTCTTTGAGATGTGTGAGCAAGGAACATTCTTCTTTGAGATGTGTGAGCAAGGGTCATTCTTCTTTGAGATGTGTGAGCAAGGAACATTCTTCTTTGAGATGTGTGAGCAAGGAACATTCTTCTTTGAGATGTGTGAGCAAGGGTCATTCTTCTTTGAGATGTGTGAGCAAGGAACATTCTTCTTTGAGATGTGTGAGCAAGGAACATTCTTCTTTGAGATGTGTGAGCAAGGGTCATTCTTCTTTGAGATGTGTGAGCAAGGAACATTCTTCTTTGAGATGTGTGAGCAAGGAACATTCTTCTTTGAGATGTGTGAGCAAGGAACATTCTTCTTTGAGATGTGTGAGCAAGGAACATATCCACTCTACAACATGTTCATAAATAAGGAATCATCGTAGAATACACAAGCAACATATGTCTGTTCATATGACTTAGTCTTGGTGATATGTCTGTTCAAATAAACAGAATCCTGCTCACAAAGATCAAGGACAAGCCAGTGGATATATTGTTCTTTATTGTACAATTACAATTTAAAAACAATATTGACAATTAAAAACAATATTGACATCACAGAGATCACTATAAGACTATCTCTATAGGGTACTGGCAAATATACAGACACACCTTTAGCAGAGTGGCTGTCACCTTGTGCATTGTAATAGAACAAGTGTTGTTACTGGAAGCTGCTGCTAGGTTTCAGGTAATCCCTCATATTTTTCTCACAAGGACAGTACCATCTATTTTTCATGTATTAAAGTGGACAGTACCATCTATTTTTCATGTATTAAAGTGGACAGTACCATCTATTTTTCATGTATTAAAGTGGACAGTACCATCTATTTTTCATGTATTAAAGTGGGCAGTACCATCTATTTTTCATGTATTAAAGTGGGCAGTACCATCTATTTTTCACGTATTAAAGTGGGCAGTACCATCTATTTTTCATGTATTAAAGTGGGCAGTACCATCTATTTTTCACGTATTAAAGTGGGCAGTACCATCTATTTTTAACGTATTAAAGTGGACAGTACCATCTATTTTTCATGTATTAAAGTGGACAGTACCATCTATTTTTAACGTATTAAAGTGGACAGTACCATCTATTTTTCATGTATTAAAGTGGACAGTACCATATGCCTGTGATAATTTGATGACAATATGTGTGTAGGAGTTCTCAGTGAGGAGATTCAAGGCAGTAGACATCTTCTGATCCCCAGGAAAACAAAATTATTCACGAATGTATTCCTGTATCCTTGTAAGGAGTATTATTTGTAGATCTTTCTTGTAAACTCAGATGGCTATTCCACATTTGGTAGACTTTTGGACTGTATGAAGGGTTGGGTGTGCTACGGCAAGAGTTGGAGAGTCATCTGCACTAAAGAGATTAGATCACACTGCTGGCTGTCTCTTACATGCTTTTAGTATTGCAGTGATCTCTCTCTTGTCTGTCCCACACACACAGCCCTCCTGAACACCACTTAGGCAGCGGTAGACTCATAAAAAGGTTATAGAACATGTGTAAGAAAGTGGAGACATGGAATAACAAGAGTAGAGTTACCAGATCTAGCAAGATGGATGCTTTAGAGACATGGAACAAGAGTCACCAGATCTAGCAAGATGGATGCTTTAGAGACATGGAACAAGAGTCACCAGATCTAGCAAGATGGATGCTTTAGAGACATGGAACAAGAGTCACCAGATCTAGCAAGATGGATGCAGTAGAGACATGGAACAAGAGTCACCAGATCTAGCAAGATGGATGCTTTAGAGACATGGAACAAGAGTCACCAGATCTAGCAAGATGGATGCAGTAGAGACATGGAACAAGAGTCACCAGATCTAGCAAGATGGATGCTTTAGAGACATGGAACAAGAGTCACCAGATCTAACAAGATGGATGCTTTAGAGACATGGAACAAGAGTCACCAGATCTAGCAAGATGGATGCAGTAGAGACATGGAACAAGAGTCACCAGATCTAGCAAGATGGATGCTTTAGAGACATGGAACAAGAGTCACCAGATCTAACTAGATGGATGCTTTAGAGACATGGAACAAGAGTCACCAGATCTAACAAGATGGATGCTTTAGAGACATGGAACAAGAGTCACCAGATCTAACTAGATGGATGCAGTAGAGACATGGAACAAGAGTCACCAGATCTAACAAGATGGATGCAGTAGAGACATGGAACAAGAGTCACCAGATCTAACAAGATGGATGCTTTAGAGACATGGAACAAGAGTCACCAGATCTAACTAGATGGATGCTTTAGAGACATGGAACAAGAGTCACCAGATCTAACTAGATGGATGCAGTAGAGACATGGAACAAGAGTCACCAGATCTAACTAGATGGATGCAGTAGAGACATGGAACAACAACAAGAGTCACCAGATCTAACAAGATGGATGCAGTAGAGACATGGAACAACAAGAGTCACCAGATCTAACAAGATGGATGCAGTAGAGACATGGAACAAGAGTCACCAGATCTAACAAGATGGATGCAGTAGAGACATGGAACAACAACAAGAGTCACCAGATCTAACAAGATGGATGCAGTAGAGACATGGAACAACAAGAGTCACCAGATCTAACAAGATGGATGCAGTAGAGACATGGAACAAGAGTCACCAGATCTAACAAGATGGATGCTTTAGAGACATGGAACAACAACAAGAGTCACCAGATCTAACAAGATGGATGCAGTAGAGACATGGAACAAGAGTCACCAGATCTAACTAGATGGATGCTTTAGAGACATGGAACAAGAGTCACCAGATCTAACTAGATGGATGCTTTAGAGACATGGAACAAGAGTCACCAGATCTAACTAGATGGATGCAGTAGAGACATGGAACAAGAGTCACCAGATCTAACTAGATGGATGCAGTAGAGACATGGAACAACAACAAGAGTCACCAGATCTAACAAGATGGATGCAGTAGAGACATGGAACAACAAGAGTCACCAGATCTAACAAGATGGATGCAGTAGAGACATGGAACAAGAGTCACCAGATCTAACAAGATGGATGCAGTAGAGACATGGAACAACAACAAGAGTCACCAGATCTAACAAGATGGATGCAGTAGAGACATGGAACAACAAGAGTCACCAGATCTAACAAGATGGATGCAGTAGAGACATGGAACAAGAGTCACCAGATCTAACAAGATGGATGCTTTAGAGACATGGAACAACAACAAGAGTCACCAGATCTAACAAGATGGATGCAGTAGAGACATGGAACAAGAGTCACCAGATCTAACTAGATGGATGCTTTAGAGACATGGAACAACAACAAGAGTCACCAGATCTAACAAGATGGATGCAGTAGAGACATGGAACAAGAGTCACCAGATCTAACAAGATGGATGCTTTAGAGACATGGAACAACAACAAGAGTCACCAGATCTAACAAGATGGATGCAGTAGAGACATGGAACAAGAGTCACCAGATCTAACAAGATGGATGCAGTAGAGACATGGAACAAGAGTCACCAGATCTAACAAGATGGATGCAGTAGAGACATGGAACAAGAGTCACCAGATCTAACAAGATGGATGCTTTAGAGACATGGAACAAGAGTCACCAGATCTAACAAGATGGATGCTTTAGAGACATGGAACAAGAAGAGCGAAATACATGGGCCAGCTTGTGTTTCACTGGATTCTGAGCAGTTTACAGAGTTCAAAGGTCACTAATGTCTATGGAAAATGATTCGCTTACTGCTGAGAAAATGATTAAATTTCCAAAAGACAAAATCAACAAGTTGTCATTGCCATTCTTGTACAAGTCATTTTCAATAGGAGGGTTGTACCAAATATTTGCTTCAGAGTTGAATCGTGGATTGAATTAGTTATTCATATTTGGTCAGATCGTACATCTGTTGAGCACAATGTCAGACAAATAATGATGTCTTTCGTCAGAGAATGTTGACTTTTTATAAAAGTGTGCGTGTTTCATGCAGCAATGAGTGTTAAACTGGGTTACATTGTTGTATTAGCATCACCCAATCAAAATCCAAATGATATCAGGTGAGGTTGGAGACTTACTCAATTTGTGAACTGCACTTAAAAACTATTAAGCCTGTTGGTTAATGGCATAAAATTATACTAAAACACTTGCCCTATTTTTGGAAGAAGCTGTCGGTTCCTACTGACATTGTTGTTGACTGATTAAAAAACCAGTATTTGAGACAGTCGTAATTGTCATAGATAATGACACGTATGCCGTTCTGCCTGAGGTGTTGCTGAGACTAGCATCAAATGGCCAGAGATGATGGATGGAATATATTTGATGATTTAGGAATGATTAACTCATTAAAAAAAAAGAAATGAAATATTCATGAACAATTCATGAACATAATAACAACTTTCACTATTTGATATACTAAAGAAACTGAAAATAAATTAAATGAATATAGGGTACGAACACAACACCACTCGTCCATCAATGTGCAGCAAGTTTTCAAACAGTCAGTGCCTAGAATTGTTTCATTTACCATAAACAACACCACTCGTCCATCAAGTTTTCAAACAGTCAGTGCCTAGAATTGTTTCATTTACCATAAACAACACCACTCGTCCATCAAGTTTTCAAACAGTCAGTGCCTAGAATTGTTTCATTTACCATAAACAACACCACTCGTCCATCAACGTGCAGCAAGTTTTCAAACAGTCAGAAAGTGCCTAGAATGGTTTCATTTACCATAAACAACAAATTTTGTGATAACTGATGTCAATGGTTTCAAAGTCGTGATTTGATGTACAAGCATGCTACTGATCCAGACCGCAGTGGAGAGTCGATGTCAAACAGATGCACTGTGGAAACTGATAAGGACATACAAACGAAAAACAAACACATGTGGACTTTTTCTGCTACAAAACAAACATTGACAATTGGCTAGTTGACCTTATCAAACATTGACAATTGGCTAGTTGACCTTATCAAACATTGACAATTGGCTAGTTAACCTTATCAAACATTGACAATTGGCTAGTTGACCTTATCAAACATTGACAATTGGCTAGTTGACCTTATCAAACATTGACAATTGGCTAGTTGACCTTATCAAACATTGACAATTGGCTAGTTAACCTTTTCAAACATTGACAATTGGCTAGTTAACCTTATCAAACATTGACAATTGGCTAGTTGACCTTATCAAACATTGATAATTGGCTAGTTGACCTTATCAAACATTGACAATTGGCTAGTTGACCTTATCAAACATTGACAATTGGCTAGTTGACCTTTTCAAACATTAACAATTGGCTAGTTGACCTTATCAAACAAAACTAAATATGAGAAGTTATTATTATTCATATCGTTTGTCAGTTTGAAAAATAGATCAGGAATGGTCTTCAACAATGTACACAGACTGCTATTTTCTAATACAAGAGGCAGTCAATCATGGACAAAAGAACTTTTAAGAAGTTTCATGTATCTCTCGTACAACATATAGTAAGAAAGGAACCCCCCCCCCCCCCCCCCCCCCCCCCCAGCAAACCCAATAAACTGCAATCTAACAAATAATAGTAGACAATAATAGTTTCCCATCGCAAGCGAAGATGGCAACAGTATCAGTCTTGTACTACGAGATGTGTTCTCATATAGCTATATCAACCAATCCTAGCACGGCAGACTATGCAGTACCCGGGAAACTCATGTGAGGAAGGGGCTGTGAAACCATTGCGTGTTCTGTTCTTTTGGATAGCACATTTACTCTCAAACTCTGTGATCTGAGCACCTTTGGTGATGCTTGCACACCAGGTGAACCAGTTCTGTGCAAGGAACTCCCAGAAGGTGACACCGACGTTGAAGCGTTTCAGAGACACTTTCAAGGAGTCTTTAGTGTTTCTTTTGTTTCACTAATCTAATTTGTATCTGACAAATACATCTCAAATATATGACCACCAGACCAGAGAAACACAAGTTGAAGCGACAAGAAGGGTGTGACCAGACAGAACGTATACCTCTGTGATATGTGTACAACTACATTTAGTTATATTAATGCAGGCGTTCAACTTCTATTTCATGAGGTGACACAGTCAATTAACGTCACATGCAAATCTGTTGGACAAAGTGACTTTACCTACTAATCGTCATGCAAATCTGTTGGACAAAGTGACTTTACCTACTAATCTTCATGCAGATCTGTTGGACAAAGTGACTTTACCTACTAATCTTCATGCAGATCTGTTGGACAAAGTGACCTTACCTACTAATCTTCATGCAGATCTGTTGGACAAAGTGACCTTACCTACTAATCTTCATGCAGATCTGTTGGACAAAGTGACCTTACCTACTAATCGTCATGCAGATCTGTTGGACAAAGTGACCTTACCTACTAATCGTCATGCAGATCTGTTGGACAAAGTGACTTTACCTACTAATTTTCTATAAGATTTTGTACAATTCATGTTTAATGCAAACATCTTTCTATTCAGTGCACATCTGTGTAGGTCGGTATCCATTTTCTGATAAAATGGAAAGCCATTTATCCATTATTTTATTCCCTGTAGAATATAATACTTGGGAGGTGTATTAGTGCTTTCTTCTCAATCCAGCAGGCTAACTGCACATACCAAGTGTTGTGGAGCCCTGGATGAGTTTAAATATGTATCCATGACAAACCTTATGCCCCTGAGTTTACATTCAAGAAACTGGTGATATTTTTTCCCTTTGTACAAACTTCACACAGAATCGCAATAGGTCATGGACTGCAGAGAAATATACGGCAGTGGTCTATAATTTACACATGTGTCAATCAGTGAATACATTTTTGTTAATGGAACCAATCATTTGTATGGATCAATTGAGTCGCTGTTGTAGGGCAGCATGGGTAATTTGTACTTCATCATCCAAACACCCATTAGCAGACACGAGACTGCTAGAATCCAGCCTGTGTATGTTGTAGCCAGCATGACCAGTAGAACACTGTACGGGGTTAAGAACACCACAATGGGCTCGGATACAATCTGGCCCTTCCATAAAATGCCCCAAGCAACACAGAAAACAGGGACTGTCACAAACACCAGAACAACTTCCACCAATCCCCCTAGAGATGTCACGAAGGAGGCAAACTTCCACAACCGAGAGTGCATAACGGTGGAGATGACTAGAGTCCCGACAGAAGCCATGATTATGGGGGTGGCCTGTTTGCTGCCACTGAGGTTGGGCAAGAAGAGCGCATCTTGATGGAGGCATCCCAAAACAATGGTCCAAGAACAGCACTGAAAAAACACCAGAATCAAATGTTAAAAGTGTGTGTGACTGGCCTCAGAGTTTCATACTATATTTAAATGGAACTTCTTGTAAACATGTGTTTGTGTGCAAGAGTACAACCAAGTCAGACTTTATAATTTCTCTATGTTACACATAACAGATAAAGAGTACATAAATATACAACTTATCACTAGATACAACTATAAACAGTCACAAACACATTTACACTAAAGTATGTTGGATCAATAAATGCTACATGTCAAAAAGACTTGCTCATTCAAATTAATAAAGAAACAATTTCCTGTTGATCAAATAGATGCACAAGATCAGCTTGCACATACATAAATGTACATACCCATAAGTCACGGAGAGTCTGATCAAGAGGTCCCTGTGTGCAGGCTACTACAAATGTGACAATGGTTATCATGTTACCAATAACTGGGAGGGTAACTCTGCTAGCCTTTTCTTCGCTGGTTGTCATGGGCAACTTTTCTGGTCCCTGCAATAACAACATAAGCTTATATTCCTGGTCTCTGCAATACATGGGAAGCTTCATCACATTCTACACACTTGTATTAACATAGACTGACTGATGTAACCACTTAATGAATCTTGGAAAGCTGTTCTTCAAATAATTGAACATAGGAATTGTAAAAGTTCATCTGGCTGAAACAATAGAAGTCAACTTAATGTTTTCTAAGATCAACGTTCTGGACTTATTTTGGCTCTTCATGTCACTGTAACAGCTGTTCCCAATACAGGATGCATTTATCAAATCAGTTCTGTGGGCTCTTCAATGAATTGTTTCTGTACTCATTTATCAGTTCTGTGGGCTCTTCAATGAATGGTTTCTGTACTCATTTATCAGTTCTGTGGGCTCTTCAATGAATGGTTTCTGTACTCATTTATCAGTTCTGTGGGCTCTTCAATGAATGGTTTCTGTACTCATTTATCAGTTCTGTGGGCTCTTCAATGAATGGTTTCTGTACTCATTTGTCACTAAATAAGACTTCGAACTGGTGTATCACGATGCAGGAAAAACCTGAAAAGATGGGGATACAGGGATGATGGAACATACGAATATGGAGTAGCACAAGACCAGGACCATCTGCCCAAACCTCCGGGAGACTTGTAGAATGGATGACCTGCTGAGTGCCAGTGGCAGGGCAATCCACGTGGCTGAATACTGGAAAAATGAAGTGTGATGTAGTGCCTAGGACACGGAAAGTAAGTAAGTTCTGTGGGCTCTCCAATGAATTGTTTCTGTAGTCATTTATCAGTTCTGTGGGCTCTCCAATGAATGATTTCTGTACTCATTTATCAGTTCTGTGGGCCCTTCAATTAATGTTTCTGTAGTAAATAATTTCATATGATGAGGTTGCTAGCACCATTCTTGACTGCTATAGACTGTCCATTTTTCATTCACATACGAAAGAGTGGCCCCACAGGACAATAGACCTTGATCTTGGTACACTGGCTCCTTGTCTGTCCCAAACATTTGTTCATAGTCTTCTTAAAGTAACACATGTCTTGACAATCCTGTTGTGGGCCAGTGTACTGTCTTGACAATCCTCTTGTGGGCCAGTGTACTGTCTTGACAATCCTGTTGTGGGCCAGTGTACTGTCTTGACAATCCTGTTGTGGGCCAGTGTACTGTCTTGACAATCCTGTTGTGGGCCAGTGTACTGTCTTAACAATCCTGTTGTGGGCCAGTGTACTTCCCTGATGAGTGTACTGTCTTGACAATCCTGTTGTGGGCCAGTGTACTTCCCTGATGAGTGTACTGTCTAGGACAATCCTGTTGTGGACCTCAGTGTACTTTCCTGATGAGTGTACTGTCTAGTTCAATCCTTTTGTGGGCCTCAGTGTACTTTCCTGATGAGTCTACTGTCTAGTTCAATCCTGTTGTGGACCTCAGTGCACTTCCCTGATGAGTGTAATGTCTAGTTCAATCCTGTTGTGGGCCAGTGTACTTCCCTGATGAGTGTACTGTCTAGTTCAATCCTGTTGTGGACCTCAGTGTACTTCCCTGATGAGTGTACTGTCTAGGACAATCCTGTTGTGGGCCAGTGTACTTCCCTGATGAGTGTACTGTCTAGGTACGTAAAACCTCACCAGCTTGGAGATGTTGGCCCTGTACATAGATGTTTGGTTCATGGTAGGGCTTCCTGTGAGTGGGTAGAAACATTACTTCCAATTTTGTTGTTGACTGTGAGACCAAAGTTACTGCATGCAGCTGTAAACCCATCCATGGTGGTCTATATGTCCTGTTCTGAACAAATGTTAATGGCAGTCATCAGCCTCTCATAAAGCATAGGGTACCCACTGTATCACTGAATCCTCCACTAAAACACAGTGTGTTATGATGTAGCAATCACTTTTAAATGAGATTGTGCTGGTGTTATTCTTTGCATTTCCCAGGATTCATGCTCACAAATGATTATATTTCATCTGTCTGAAACAAGTTGCTTTTTCATTGTTTAATTAGGACTTACGCTATGAGTGAAACATAGGCCCAGTCCACCCTACACCTGGGCACAATCACTCCTACACCTGGGCCCAGTCCACCCTACACCTGGGCCCAGTCCACCCTACACCTGGGCCCAGTCCTCCCTACACCTGGGCCCAGTCCTCCCTACACCTGGGCCCAGTCCACCCTACACCTGGGCCCAGTCCTCCCTACACCTGGGCCCAGTCCACCCTACACCTGGGCACAATCACCCCTACACCTGGGCCCAGTCCACCCTACACCTGGGCACAATCACCCCTACACCTGGGCACAATCACCCCTACACTTGAGCCCAGTCCTCCCTACTCCTGGGCATAATCACCCCTACACCTGGGCACAATCACTCCTACACTTGAGCCCAGTCACGCCTACACCTGGGCACAATTACCCCTACACCTGGGCATAATCACCCCTATACCTGGTCACAATCACCCCTACCCCTGGGCAAAATCACCTCTACACCTGGGCACAATCACCTCTACACCTGGGCACAATCACCTCTACACCTGGGCACAATCACTCCTACACCTGGGCACAATCACTCCTACACCTGGGCACAATCACTCCTACACGTGGGCACAATCACCATTACAGCTAATATGAGCTTGCAGCCTCACCCACAACCCTATTTAATTGCCTTTACTACATCCTTGGACGCTTACATTGTCCTGTCAACCTGGGTACATGCTGTTGTACAGAAACATGTGGTAGAGTTGGATGTGTTGTTGCATCTATTGTGGCTTCTCTTCTCACCATTAAGACTTACCTTTGTGCACTGGACCACTTTCAGAACAACTGAGATGATTGTACAAGTGACAACAACAGCTCTCCAAGATGGCAGCTCCAACATTGACAGAGACAGGTGTGATGGCAGTGACATGGACAGACAGACCACATCCGAGACCAACATACAAATGCAGCAGGTGACTGCAGTGGCAATGCTGAAAGTAACAAGAGAAAGTATTCAACAGCTGAACCAAAACCTTCTCCGTTCACTGTCACTAGCAGTCTGGTGTTCAACAACATGACCTTAGGTGTAGCCTTGCGTTAGCTACGGTTGTGAATTCCCCAAGGGTTTTCATGTGAAAGACTGCCTCCATATGCAATCCTCTGTGAACTAAAGTCAACATCAGCAACCACTTTGATGAGCATGCTGTCTGCGTTGTTATATATCCTCAATCTATAACAGGTTGGACAAGTGAGGTGGGACAGGTGAGGTGGGACAGGTGAGAAGGTGGGACAGGTGAGAAGGTGGGACAAGTGAGGTGGGACAGGTGAGGTGGGACAGGTGAGAAGGTGGGACAAGTGAGGTGGGACAGGTGAGGTGGGACAGGTGAGGTGGGACAGGTGAGAAGGTGGGACAAGTGAGGTGGGACAGGTGAGAAGGTGGAACAAGTGAGGTGGGACAGGTGAGAAGGTGGGACAGGTGAGGTGGGACAGGTGAGAAGGTGGGACAAGTGAGGTGGGACAGGTGAGAAGGTGGGACAGGTGAGGTGGGACAGGTGAGAAGGTGGTACAGGTGAGAAGGTGGGACAGGTGAGGTGGGACAGGTGAGGTGGGACAGGTGAGAAGGTGGGACAAGTGAGGTGGGACAGGTGAGAAGGTGGGACAAGTGAGGTGGGACAGGTGAGAAGGTGGGACAAGTGAGGTGGGACAGGTGAGAAGGTGGGACAAGTGAGATGGGACAGGTGAGAAGGTGGGACAAGTGAGGTGGGACAGGTGAGAAGGTGGGACAGGTGAGGTGGGACAGGTGAGAAGGTGGGACAAGTGAGAAGGTGGGACAGGTGAGAAGGTGGGACAGGTGAGGTGGGACAGGTGAGGTGGGACAGGTGAGGTGGGACAGGTGAGAAGGTGGGACAAGTGAGGTGGGACAGGTGAGAAGGTGGGACAAGTGAGGTGGGACAGGTGAGAAGGTGGGACAAGTGAGGTGGGACAGGTGAGAAGGTGGGACAAGTGAGGTGGGACAGGTGAGAAGGTGGGACAAGTGAGGTGGGACAGGTGAGAAGGTGGGACAGGTGAGGTGGGACAGGTGAGAAGGTGGGACAAGTGAGAAGGTGGGACAGGTGAGAAGGTGGGACAGGTGAGAAGGTGGGACAGGTGAGGTGGGACAGGTGAAGTGGGACAGGTGAGGTGGGACAGGTGAGAAGGTGGGACAAGTGAGGTGGGACAGGTGAGAAGGTGGGACAAGTGAGGTGGGACAGGTGAGAAGGTGGGACAAGTGAGGTGGGACAGGTCAGAAGGTGGGACAAGTGAGGTGGGACAGGTGAGAAGGTGGGACAAGTGAGGTGGGACAGGTGAGAAGGTGGGACAGGTGAGGTGGGACAGGTGAGAAGGTGGTACAGGTGAGACAGGTGAGGTGGGACAGGTGAGGTGGGACAGGTGAGAAGGTGGGACAGGTGAGGTGGGACAGGTGAGGTGGGACAGGTGAGAAGGTGGGACAAGTGAGGTGGGACAGGTGAGAAGGTGGGACAAGTGAGGTGGGACAGGTGAGAAGGTGGGACAAGTGAGGTGGGACAGGTGAGAAGGTGGGACAAGTGAGATGGGACAAGTGAGAAGGTGGGACAAGTGAGGTGGGACAGGTGAGAAGGTGGGACAGGTGAGGTGGGACAGGTGAGAAGGTGGGACAAGTGAGAAGGTGGGACAGGTGAGAAGGTGGGACAGGTGAGGTGGGACAGGTGAGGTGGGACAGGTGAGGTGGGACAGGTGAGAAGGTGGGACAAGTGAGGTGGGACAGGTGAGAAGGTGGGACAAGTGAGGTGGGACAGGTGAGAAGGTGGGACAAGTGAGGTGGGACAGGTGAGAAGGTGGGACAGGTGAGGTGGGACAGGTGAGAAGGTGGGACAAGTGAGAAGGTGGGACAGGTGAGAAGGTGGGACAGGTGAGAAGGTGGGACAGGTGAGGTGGGACAGGTGAGGTGGGACAGGTGAGGTGGGACAGGTGAGAAGGTGGGACAAGTGAGGTGGGACAGGTGAGAAGGTGGGACAAGTGAGGTGGGACAGGTGAGAAGGTGGGACAAGTGAGGTGGGACAGGTGAGAAGGTGGGACAAGTGAGGTGGGACAGGTGAGAAGGTGGGACAAGTGAGGTGGGACAGGTGAGAAGGTGGGACAAGTGAGGTGGGACAGGTGAGAAGGTGGGACAAGTGAGGTGGGACAGGTGAGAAGGTGGGACAAGTGAGGTGGGACAGGTGAGAAGGTGGGACAAGTGAGGTGGGACAGGTGAGAAGGTGGGACAAGTGAGGTGGGACAGGTGAGAAGGTGGGACAAGTGAGGTGGGACAGGTGAGAAGGTGGGACAAGTGAGGTGGGACAGGTGAGAAGGTGGGACAAGTGAGGTGGGACAGGTGAGAAGGTGGGACAAGTGAGGTGGGACAGGTGAGAAGGTGGGACAAGTGAGGTGGGACAGGTGAGAAGGTGGGACAAGTGAGGTGGGACAGGTGAGAAGGTGGGACAAGTGAGGTGGGACAGGTGAGAAGGTGGGACAAGTGAGAAGGTGGGACAGGTGAGGTGGGACAGGTCAGAAGGTGGGACAAGTGAATAGGTGGGATAGGAGAGCAACCTCAGCTGGTGGCACAATTGAAGTGCCCTGGTTAATGAAGTGTTCTACATCTGCCCTCCTTCCCAGACATCAACCATTTGCTGGTAGTCAGTCTCAATTCTCTGCCAATAAGGATTTCAATAGCTCCATTGTGGACAATCGTTGAAAGCCTATCCTGTCCTGGATAGTTTTCTCTCTCATATCTAGTATTTAGAAATTGTCCTGTTATAAATTCTCTTGACAACTTGTCCAATTAAGTGTGACTGTATTTTAACGATGCATGTAATTATTATTTTCCATATAAGGTAATCTCTCTTAACTGCACGGACATGAGCTAATTTGTTCAACATTTTCATCAAACTAACAAGAATTTCTTTTCCCTCAGGTCCCATGTCTGCGCCAGATTGTGATTCTGTACTTGGTTAATTGTTGTCTTTAATATCTCTTAGCCCCCCCCCCCCCCCCCCCCCCCCGAGAAACCACCACTGCCATCTACAGAAGCCATCACTACAATAATAAACATGTTTTAATGCAGGCTTACTGCAGAAGGTGACCAGAATATGGTGCTCCATGCTCTTACTGCATCCCAGGAACAGATGTATTAGTTGATGCTTAGAGCTTAACTGGATAAACTTCTGATAAGTCAACAAATGAAACAGTACTACGACAGCACACACAAACTAACCAGTACTCGATGATTCTATCACTGAACTAACCAGTACTCGATGATTCTATCACTGAACTAACCAGTACTTGATGATTCTATCATAGAACTAACCAGAATTTGATAATTCTATCACTGAACTAACCATAATTTGATAATTCTATCACTGAACTAACCAGAATTTGATAATTTTATCACTGAACTAACCAGTACTCGATGATTCTATCATGAAACTAACCAGAATTTGATAATTCTATCACTGAACTAACCAGTACTTGATGATTCTATCACTGAACTAACCAGAATTTGATAATTTTATCACTGAACTAACCAGTACTTGATGATTCTATCATGGAACTAACCAGTACTCAATGATTCTATCACTGAACTAACCAGTACTTGATGATTCTATCATGGAACTAACCAGTACTTGATGATTCTATCACTGAACTAACCAGTACTCGATGATTCTATCACTGAACTAACCAGTACTTGATGATTCTATCACTGAAGCATCAAGAAAGTGATGATTCTATCACTGAAGTATCCAGAATTAGATAATTCTATGACTGAACTATCTGGAATTTGATGATTCTATGACGGAACTAACCTGTACTTCATGATTCTGTCAGAGATCTCAGTCATCTCTGTGATGATGATGCAGACAAAGAGTAGGATGAGCAGAGCTATGCTGTCCAGGACACACAGGACTGCATACAGCAGGATCAGCTCAGACCAGAGCTGTAAACAACATCAGAGTTCAAAGGTTAATACATTCCACTCAAACACATACTTGAACCAGTAGACTCCACATTCACCACGCGCTGCAAATAGGGAAACTGACAGCAAATAGGGAAACTGACAGCAAATAGGGAAACTGACAGCAAATAGGGAAACTGACAGCAAATAAGGAAACTGACAGCAAATAGGGAAACTGACAGCAAATAGGGAAACTGACAGCACGCACACACACACACACTTGCTGACATGAACAGAACATTTGCCCGCCAGTCAAACTGTACAACTCACACACACTAGCTAACATGAACAGAACATGTGCCCGCCAGTCAAACTGTACAACTCACACACACACTAGCTAACATGAACAGAACATTTGCCCGCCAGTCAAACTGTACAACTCACACACACTAGCTAACATGAACAGAACATTTGCCCACCAGTCAAACTGTACAACTTACACACACTAGCTGACATGAACAGAACATTTGCCTGCCAGTCAAACTGTACAACTTACACACACTAGCTAACATGAACAGAACATTTGCCTGCCAGTCTTCCCCTCCCTTCTACATCTCTTCCTCTTTCCCCACTTCTCTCTCCTCCCCTCTCTACCTGCAAATCTCTTCCTCTCCTTTGTCTCCCCATTCCTCTACCTGCACATCTCTTCGTTTCTCCCCCATCTCCCTATCACCAGAAGAGTGGATTATGCCTTTTATTTATTTGTCTATTGTTTATTTGTTGTTGTTGCTGAGGTTACCCTAAAATGACATGATAAACAAATGGAATGTATGATCAAAGTCTAAATCAGATTTTAATACATAATGAGAAGACAAAATCACAGGCTCATCTAGGATTTGAACCACAGACCTTTAGCACCTTAGGATCACAACCCTAGACCATCCCACGATTGCAAATAAAGTTTCAGAAAGGAAGTATCTAGTGTTGGTTTGTTTTGACTTGGTAGACATACAGAACACATTTCATTTTAAACAAAATGAGCTCATTTTATTGATTACAAAAAATGAGCTGGCTCTACTGTTATGTGAATTCTGTGGAGAACACAACCGGAAAATAAACAAACTGCAGCTGAACTATTTATTAATTTATAGTGTGCTGAGGTTATCCGAAAATGACGTCATTACTAGACACACAATATAGTAGAATGCACTCCGCCTTAAGAAAAAAGGTGAGCGCAAATAAAACCCAACAATAACCAAACAAACATACTTACATAAATACATGCTCGTAGCCCTAGACATACAGCGAGAACATGGGAGATAACAACCGCTGTGCGAGGGGATAATTCCACTTTTAATGATACAATGGCTGCCAGGATAAACACACTGAAAATTTCCATCCACTGGAAAATGGAATAACTGAAAGAATAGAGTGGAAAAGGATCAAAGACCGCAAGATTGTTTTAATTAATTCATGTATATATACATTTATTTCACATAACATACATATTACAAACAATAAAGAAGACATAAATAAAACTTGACAAAAACATATTTGTTTAAACAATTTATGGCCCACAGTTGAGTATCTCTTTGATTTGTAGTTCCTCTTATATAAGAATGATGTAATAATGGTGTCAAGGGAGTCCTATTCTATGAAAGTCTCATACCACTCAGGTGACATCAATGTCTACAAATTATTATTGTTTTTTATGAATGTATATGGTTGTTGATGCATGGGCAGTGTCCAAGACAGATCAAGTTGGAGATCACCAAGTGTATATAATGAAAGCAATGGTCATTTTCTTGTTATTCTGGAAAACAACATTTTAATTTAAGTCTTTCAAGATGCTTTATGTTGACTTATATTTTATGTATTTATTCTTTTATTATACTTAAGGTATTTGTTTATATTGTATGTATTTATTTATATTTTATGTATTTATCTCTGTACGTATTTATGCAAACTAAATAAAGGGGAGGGGGAGGGGGGCGGGCGTGCGCTTGGAGCTGAGGTGGAGGTTCGGAGCTGACCACTCTTGCGTTCCAATTTAGCTTAGTGGGAGTTGGTGATAGTCAGAAGCCGCCACGACCGGCCACACATTTTGGGGATAATCATCCAATAACAACTAGTTGGAGGTAATTCCAAATTAAGAGTGATGGCTAAGTCAGACAACCAACAGGAGACCATTGGACAGCCATGATGTTGCTCAAGACGATAAAATACTCAGCAAAGATTAACTCAGAAAGAGACTGGCTAGGAGAGAGATTGATAGGCTGTCAGTGGTCTGACAGGTTGGCTAGGAGAGTGAGTGTGAGTTTGCAAGGTGACTGAACGAGCATACACCTCAGGTTTTTGCCAGTCGCTCTATAGGTGTTTATGTTGGACACTCTGTGAACAGTAATAGATCTGAATGTGTGTCGTACGTGCAGGACGCCTAGTGAACGATGCGTGATCTAATTACATATGAATGTTAGAATATGGGAAGTGATCGAAGTAATTGTGAACGTACAGATCGCCTAAGGACGAGATCTGAATGTCTGTGGTATTGTGCAGAACACTTTGAGAACAATGTGTGTTCTGAGTGTATGTGTATACACAGATCGACTGAGTATGTGACAGAACAAGTGAGTACGTGATCTGACTATAAGTGATGTGATCTAATTACATATAAATGCACAGATCGACTGAGCATATGTGAACCGATTGTATGTGGATATACAGATCACCTGACTGAAGGAGATCTGATTGTGTGTGAATGCACAGAACAACTGAGTACGTAATACGATCGCAAGGACGAGTTTCGAGATGATCACATTTTGAATGAGTCTCATTTGGAAGACAGGAACTTGTCAATAACAAGAGAAGAATTTGAAATCCCATCACACTCAATCTGGCATAACAAAGCACACGGGATAGATGATATTCCAATGAAACTCCTCAAAGCAGCAGTAAATGGACTGCAAGATTGACGTTCCCGTCATGTGAACACGATCTACCGAGGAGGAGCATGGCCTGCAACATCAGTGATGTTATCAATACTAAAAATAGAATACAATTGATTGCAGCCAATATTGTACGATAAGCTTAATATCACATGCTTCGGAAATTCGATGAGAAAATAAAGTTGATAGGGAACATGGTGCATAGTCATATAGTGGTAATGGTAGGGACAAATACCAGGACAGTGGTAATGGTAGGGACAAGTACCAAATTCAGTGGTAATGGTAGGGACCAATAGCATTACAGTGGTAATGGTAGGGACCAATAGCATTACAGTGGTAATGGTAGGGACCAATAACAGGACAGTGGTAATGGTAGGGACCAATAGCATTACAGTGGTAATGGTAAGGACAAATAACAGGACAGTAGATGTTCAAAGAGAAAATGATGAATAACTACTGAAAATTAATGAGTAAACTTAAAAAAGGAAAGTACAGGAAAGTAAGCATGATGGATATCTTAGATAGAGTCTCATGGGATTGATTATTTAAACAGTAAGAGAGTAAGTTCTTTTTCTCCTTCTTCTTCTTCGTACGCTGTCAAACGTCAACCTGTATTTTTTCTAAGAAAGCAGCGGTCATCCTGAGGCTGTCGACACTGCCATAGAGCTTGTCTAGTGTTGCCACTGGTGATGGCCACATGTGCTTTCTTTGGTCCTCGTATGTCGGGCAGTTTTGCAGCAGATGTTCAGCTGTCATTTTCCCGGTACCACAAGTGCATTCGTCAGTGCCACCTATCTTCCAGTTTATTGAATAGTTGGTACATCAGTCTGTTGTGGCCTGTACGGAGTCTGAAGACCACGACCTGCTCTCTTCTGTTCAACTGGTAATAGGCATCGTTTTTGTGTAGCCAGTATGTTGTTTCCCAGTTGGCCATGTATCTGGCCCTAATAAGCCTTTTGGACTCTTCGTAGGTCACACTAGAATCTGGTTGTGGTAGTCTTGCACTTTCTTTTGCCAGTCTGTCTGACTCCTTGTTGCCTTGAATGTTACAGTGGGATGGAACCCACTGTACCACTACTCTTTTTGGTGCTGACTGCTGGCATAGTTGACAGAGTACTGCTCTTAAATCATCAAGTTCAGTATTTTTCTGGCTTTTTAGTGCTGTGACTACCGCCAGGGCATCTGTAAACAGGACTATCTGGCTTTCATTGCTTTCGCCTGTCAGCATTGCTTCTACCGCAGCCCCCAGTGCCTCTGCTCTGAAATTGCTTGAGAATTTTCCAGTTGCCACTGACAGGTTTATTTTTCTACCGTTTGGTAGGCTCAGGAATACCCCTGCCCCTCCGTTCTGTGTTGTGTTTGTTACAGAACCGTCGGTGTATGCATGGGTCCACTCCATGCTTGGGTAGTTTTCCGTTATGTACCTCAGGGTTATGTCTCTTCTTTCTTTTTCAGTCTGGCTGTTCTTGTTTCCAATACCTGGTATATTTTCTACCACCTCCGGAATGATATGCTGCTTCCAGGTAGGTTTGCGTACAGTAGGGATGGGCTTTGGCATTGTTACAGTGTTCATAGGGTCTTCGCTCATCTTTACTTTGGCTATTTCTGCAAAGTTTCTCTGCTTTAGTTTCCCATTTCCAAATCTATTTATTCTGATGCATTGGATGGTCTGTCAGTCTTCTGAGTCTCTCTGCTTGCTGCTGGGCTCTGCAGTCTCTTCTGTCGGTCATGGATTGCAGATTTGTAATCTTTTCAAGTTCTACAATTGGAGAGTAAGTTCAACCTCAGGTTACAGGTGTTGTGTCCAGAAATGGCTATAGAATTTATTGGTGAGAAAGTGGACAGATGTAAAATGCTAGATAGGAAAGGTTTACATCTTAATCAGATAAGACAGTGTGCAATAGCTAAAGATATTTTTCATCCTTGTGTAAAACATTGAAACTAGTAAGGCCTATAAAGGATGGGACAAAAGATAGGTCTAAAACAGGGTGTTGTAGGGAATGCAGTTAACAGTTGCTTACAGGGAGAATGAAAATTGAACGATACTTACAGGGAATATGAAAGTTAAACAATATGTAAGATGAACAATTTGTACGGAAAGAATGAAAGTTGAACAATATGTAAGATGAACAATTTGTACGGAAAGAATGAAAGTTGAACAATATGTAAGATGAACAATTTGTACGGAAAGAATGAAAGTTGAACAATATGTAAGATGAACAATTTGTATGGAAAGAATGAAAGTTGAACAATATGTAAGATGAACAATTTGTACGGAAAGAATGAAAGTTGAACAATATGTAAGATGAACAATTTGTATGGAAAGAATGAAAGTTGAACAATACTTACACAGAGAATGAAAGTTGTGGATGAACAACGACGACTATGACTCCCATGATTCCCAGCACTAGCGCCACCTTCAGGACTTGTCTTGTGTGTACAGAACTGATTGTCCGACTATAGAGTAGAAACAGACCTCCTCCCAGCATGCACCACAGACCTGAGACAGAGAGAGAACAGTCACATGTGAGCATCTACTACAGAACTCTAAATGGAAAAATTGGTCCACATAAGTGTATACAGACATACGAGGCATGTTCAAATGAAACAGGACCGAACTGCACCAAGTGAACATGCGTACAATGTGCATGATGGCTTCACTTCTGAGGTAAACAGAACATACCAACAGTTAAGTTAGTAAAATTTCATTATTCTCCGACTCATAGTTTCCTCAACAGACCGTTGAAAACATGCGGGTGTGATACGGAATCCGTCGAGAGTTGATGAGCAATCAGTGATTCGGTTTCTAACAGCTGTAGGACCAGTTGACATTCATTACAGAATGCAGGCATTGTATGGTGACAAAAGTGTGTCGAAGACAACAGTGAAGAACTGGACAATGATGTTTAAAGAAGGACGTGAGTTAACGAAAGATCTTCCGAGACCAGGTCAGGGGCATATTGTTGCGTCAGAATTTGCCATCAACCACCAAAATTGATGCAGAAATTTGGGTGGACCATCGCCGGAGCTTACGTTCGCTAGCAGAGGAATTCGCTGTGCCGCTAGGGACAGTTTAAATGATGGTTAGCAATAAACTGAAGTATCGGAAGGTGTGTTCACAATGGGTACTTCGGTTGCTCACCAACCACCATAAGGAAGAATGCATGGGATGTAGATTGAACCACTTGCTGCGATACGAAGAGGAGGGTGATTCGTTTCTTTTGCGAATAGTGGTAGGTGATGAATTGTGGTGCCACCACTTTGAGCCAAACAGAAAAACTGCAAGCATGCAATGGAAACATCCCGATCCTGGATCAATGAAACCAAAATAATTCAAGTCACACATTTCCGCTGGTAAGGTTATGCTCACAGCATTTTTTTTACCATGAGGGACTTTTGTTGGTAGACTTTAAAGAGCCGAACGTGAACATCAACGCCATCCGCTACAATGACACACTAGACACGCTGCATACAGCAATCAAGAATAAACGATCCGGCATGCTTTCGCGTCCACATGTCGTGAACATTGTTCATAAAGCATTAGCACAGAAAAGGTAGGAAGTACTGCCACACCCATTCTATAGTCCCAATTTGTCCCCGTATGACTTCCATTTGTTCGGACCCGTAAAAAAGTTTCTGAAGGGACAAAGATTTGACCCCGATGCAGACATTATGGCCTCGGTGACCAAGTGGTTCAAAGAGCAACCAAAGTAATTTTTTTCTGACGGCATCCGCTGTGTACCCAAGCAGTGGGATGCATGTCTGAATGCATATGGTGACTTTTTCTAACTAACCCTGTGGCATGTTTGCTTCATAACAATTTCTATATTTAATTATGTCACACCAGATGATGTAACTTTCAAATATTTGTAATAAAGCCACTGGGTCCGGTTTCAGTTGAACACGCCTCGTGCATGGGTGATAAGCAGACATATAAGGATGACATACAGACATATTGGAGCGATATATAGACATGGCAAATAGACCTATAGGGCAACATACAGATATACATGGGATAACATACATACGGGAATGATAAACAGACATGCAGTGATGACATACAAATAGACATATAGAGATGACTAACATGCAGCAAGGACATACAGGGACGACGTTGAAACGTACCAATGACATTTGTGTAGGATGCTGAGCCCTGGTACATGAGCATGGACAAGGGAAGCAAGAAGTGGTGGCTGTTGACGGCTAGAGCACCTAGCAACATCATCAGCTGGCCTGCTATCTGAGGAGATAATCATATCAGCTGTTATGTTAATAACTTAGCTTGATAGCCTTTTCAAACTCTTGTATGCTCGGTTTATCGTCAAGTTCCTGCAACACCTGCAGAATCTCATTTTCGTTACGAGCAGAGTAAACCACTACATTGTTACAGGTGTACAAGACTGAATAGTGTTCGGCCCATCTCGAGACTAGAGTAAACCACTACATTGTTACAGGTGTACAAGACTGAATAGTGTTCGGCCCATCTCGAGACTAGAGTAAACCACTACATTGTTACAGGTGTACAAGACTGAATAGTGTTCGGCCCATCTCTTCATTTGCATATCCTTGTCCAGAATAATCTTACCTGTCGGAGATTTCGCCACTACTACTATCACCACTACTACTACTACCACTACTACTACCACCCCTGCTACTCCTACTACTATCACTACTACTACCACCACTACTACTACCACCCCTGCTACTACTACTACCACTACTACCACCCCTGCTACTACTACTATCACTACTACTACCACCCCTGCTACTACTATCACTACTACTACTACTACCACCCCTGCTACTACTACTATCACTACTACTACCACCCCTGCTACTACTACTATCACTACTACTACCACCCCTGCTACTACTATCACTACTACCACCACCACTACTACTACCACCCCTGCTACTACTACTACTATCACTACTACTACCACTACTACTACCACTACTACTACTACCCCTGCTACTACTACTACTATCACTACTACTACCACTACTACTACTACCCCTGCTACTACTACTACTATCACTACTACTACCACTACTACTACCACCCCTGCTACTACTACTACTACTACCATCCCTGCTACTACTACTACTACCACCACTACTACCACCCCTGCTACTACTACTACTACTACTACCACTACTACTACCACCCCTGCTACTACTACTACTACTATCACTACTACTACCACCCCTGCTACTACTACTACTACTACCACTACTACTACCACCCCTGCTACTACTACTACTATCACTACTACTACCACCCCTGCTACTACTACTACTACTACCACTACTACTACCACCCCTGCTACTACTACTACTACCACCACTACTACCACCCCTGCTACTACTACTACTGTCACTGCTACTAACACTACAGCAACCACTATCACTACTACTACCACAACTACTGCATTTACTACTGCTACTACCACTACTACTACCACCCCTGCTACTACTACCACTACTACTACCACCCCTGCTACTACTACTACTACCACCCCTGCTACTACTACTACTGTCACTGCTACTAACACTACAGCAACCACTATCACTACTATTACCACAACTACTGCATTTACTACTGCTACTACCACTACTAGTTCTCATGATGTTTAGTGGGTGGAATGACTAATAAGTTAAACAAGATATTACACTCAAACCTGAACTATGACATTCCTGAAAACTAACAAACATAAAACAGTGAAATAAATGTGCTCTGTTTGAGCTAACTTACCTCAGGGTACCAGAGCTGGTACATTCAGGAGAATTCTAGAAATGTTGATGAGAAGAGCACAGAAAACATTGAAATAAAGTCAGAAAGGTGTTAATAACAGTTCAATTGTTGCACACGTTCTCAACAGGGAGTGGTGCCACAATACGATAGCACTTCTGTACACATGTACTGTGCGTACGAAAGGAGATGAGTGGTGCCACAATACGATAGCACTTCTGTACACATGTACTGTGTGCAGGTTTAATCAGGAAGAAGTAGTCCCAACTGTCTAGGCTACGCTCTATGAGGAGAAGCATCAGAGAAGACATGGCTGCCTGCAAGAGATCTTCCCTACAGTTTAACATGAGTCCACGGAACAGTGTCAGCAACCAAACTGATAATTAAGAGAAGGACCACCATCACCTCCTACATGGTACAATAACAGAAACTGCATATATCATCTGTTGCTGTTATCTATGGTCCTACAAGAATGCCCACTGAGCAGTTTGGTCAAACTAGAGATGGGAGAACAAAGACATGTTTCATTAAAGGATATCTGTACAGTTGTGTACATGAAGAAACATGGCATAACTGTGTATGGTGTGTGTACATGAAGACACATGACATAACTGTGTATGGTGTGTGTACATGAAGAAACATGGCATAACTGTGTATGGTGTGTGTACATGAAGACACATGACATAACTGTGTATGGTGTGTGTACATGAAGACACATGACATAACTGTGTACAGTTCATGTACATGAAGACATGTGACATAACTGTGTACAGTTCGAGTAAATGAAGACATCTGACATAGCTGTGTACAGTTCGTGTACATGAAGACATGCGACATAACTGTGTAGTTCGTGTACATGAAGACACATGACAACTGTGTACGGTTTGTGTACATGAAGACATACTGGTTTGGAACCTGAGAAGCAAAGAATAGAGTCACTGCAACTTACCAAGCATGCCATAAAAGGTGACTAGAGTGTGTTGTGCATGCAACAAAAATTGTTACAGAAATCACAACTGCAAGAGCAAACAAAATTCTTTAGTTATACAATCTTCCAGGTAGGGGCCAGATGGGTAGTCATGGATGGCCCAATGCATGGTCAGGGGTGAGAAGAAACAAATGGAAGCAAGCAGAACTCTGGTAGCAGACATCTTGAACTGAACGTGTGGGTTAGTAGCAAGCAGAACTCTGGCAGCAGACATCTTGAACTGAACGTGTGGGCTAATAGCAAGCAGAACTCTGGCAGCAGACATCTTGAACTGAACGTGTGGGTTAGTAGCAAGCAGAACTCTGGCAGCAGACATCTTGAACTGAACGTGTGGGTTAGTAGCAAGCAGAACTCTGGTAGCAGACATCTTGAACTGAACGTGTGGGTTAGTAGCAAGCAGAACTCTGGTAGCAGACATCTTGAACTGAACGTGTGGGTTAGTAGCAAGCAGAACTCTGGCAGCAGACATCTTGAACTGAACGTGTGGGTTAGTAGCAAGCAGAACTCTGGCAGCAGACATCTTGAACTGAACGTGTGGGCTAATAGCAAGCAGAACTCTGGCAGCAGACATCTTGAACTGAACGTGTGGGTTAGTAGCAAGCAGACATACACAAATTGATTTTGGTAACAATGTCAGACTTACTTCAAAACCAGACTTGTCTCCCATCAATCCATAAACAAAAACAGACAAGACCACATATGTCATGAGTCCCAGTGCTGCCATCTCCAGGAAAGTCACCTCCCCATTTTCCTTGTCAAGAATTAATGACATGGCACTAGCAAGGGACTTGGCGATGTGAACAGCTGATGAGACAATGGCAGCCTTTCTGGAGATCTTCTGTGCCACGTGCAGGCGGTGGATCGTGTAGCTGGCACTAACGCTGGTCAGTTGGAGACGTGAGGTGGAGTACAAGTCGGTGTTATGCAGTGACACCTCACAGACGGTCAACACTGTGGATAGGTCATTATGAGCTTATATTTGAATCAATCAATGTAAATATCCAGATATTGTCCTAAGTAATTTCTACCATTGGGAAATTGTCATACAGGGAACACTTCTCCAAGAAATTCTCCGCAAAATAATCCTACAGGAAATGCTCTCTCCGCAAAATAGTCTCACAGGACATGCTACTCTACAAAAAATTCTTCAGAAAATGCTATTGCACTAAAATAATCTTTCAGGAAATGCTATTGCACTAAAATAATCTTTCAGGAAATGCTCCTGCACAAAATAATCTTTCAGGAAATGCTATTGCACTAAAATAATCTTTCAGGAAATGCTCCTGCACAAAATAATCTTTCAGGAAATGCTCCTGCACAAAATAATCTTTCAGGAAATGCTCCTGCACAAAATAATCTTTCAGGAAATGCTCCTGCACAAAATAATCTTTCAGGAAATGCTCCTGCACAAAATAATCTTTCAGGAAATGCTATTGCACTAAAATAATCTTTCAGGAAATGCTCCTGCACAAAATAATCTTTCAGGAAATGCTCCTGCACAAAATAATCTTTCAGGAAATGCTATTGCACTAAAATAATCTTTCAGGAAATGCTATTGCACTAAAATAATCTTTCAGGAAATGCTCCTGCACAAAATAATCTTTCAGAAAATAATCTTACAGATTGAAAACAGTTCTAGAAAAGCTAAAAGAGTAATGTGTTCCATGTAGGGAAGTAAACCCCAAGCATAAAAAGTGGATAACTAGATTTGTAGTGAAATGTAGAAGAGTGAAAAATAAAGCATGGAAAAAATATATAGAGGCATGTAAATCAAAAGAAACATATTACAAATATTTGGACAAGCAGAACATAGTTCAGAAAGTGAATAAAACAGCAAAAACAGACTTTTAAAAAAAAACTAGCTCAGAGGATCAAGACTGATAGTAAAAGCTTATTTCTTATGTCAGAAATAAACAAAGAATGAAAGACAAAATAGGCCCTCTCATAGACAGTACAGGGAAAATAATAAGTGAGAATAGGGAGGCAGCTAATCTACTCAATCAGTACTTTGGCACAGTCTACACAAAAGAGGACTGCTCCAATGGAGGAAATGGTTTAAAAAAAATTGGAGGGGTTGAAAGTGGATAAATGTCAAGATGGTATTCACCCAAAATTGCTGTTTGACATTAGAGACCAACTAACAAAACCGTTGGCTATATTATGTTCTCAATCACTTGCAAAAGGGGATTGTTCCACGGGATTGGAAAGATGGAGGAGTGATCCCCTTATTCAAAAAGGGTAAAAAATCAGATTCAGTAAATTATAGACCTGTGAGTTTAACGAGCATAGTCTGTAAATTGTTCGAGTAAAAAATAAAAGAAAACATTGTAATGCATGTAGACAAGTTTAATCTAATCAGAAATAGTATACAAAGGGTTTACTCAAGGGATATCGTGCTTAACAAATCTATTAGAATTCATGGAGGAGGTTACTAAAATGATAGATAAAGGGGAGCCAGTGGATGTTATTTATCTAGATTTTGCAAAGGCCTTTGATAGAGTACCTCATCAAAGATTATTTAGAAAGTTAAAATTATATGGAATAGGTGGGGAAGTTTGAGAATGGATTGAAAATTGGCTAACAGGAAGAAGGCAGAGAGTGGGCATAAATAAGGAGTACTCTGAGTGATGTGAAGTAAAAAGTGGAATGCCACATGGCTCAGTTTTGGGACCAATTTTATTCTTGATATATATAAACGATTTGGACCTCCCCATCTACATTATCCCTGATCTCCCAAAACAATAAGACCTCCCCATCTACATTATCCCTGATCTCCCAAAACAATAAGACCTCCCCATCTAAATTATCCCTGATCTCCCAAAACAATAAGACCTCCCCATCTACTTTATCCCAAACATTGTTTGGCCTACAGAGTGAAGAATGTAAACTCAATGTCTCCTGTATCGACACTATCCTAAATGTAGACTTACCTACAGCTTGAAGTACCAACAAAGTGCCCAGTGTGTCTTGAGCATCTATAGAAGCCATCCACAAGCAGAGGAGACACAACAGGAAGTTCACACAGATCATCAGGTAGAATGCATTCAGTGGGAATATTCCCATGAAATAATGCCTGGGTCAGAGTTAAGAAGAACACGTGCATTCTTCTTCCTATTTGCTGTTGTCTCTCCAATAATCACACCTACTTATCTTAACAACCTGAATGTCTATCTCAGTTCCCTGATCAATAACTGGCAACTATCATGATCTTCATTTTGGCTTCAATAGTTTTTCACCAAAATGTCTGGGCCAGGTGGCCTTCCCTTCTTAGTTCGACCCATTTTTCATCAAGGGTGGTCATCCTTGAGCGGGTCCCAACTCAGGATCCAGTCGTTTCTATAGGGGGTGTGTGTCGTCCAGTGTGATAATAGTCTGTCTGTGAGGTTGGTAATGTATTTTTCTAGTGAATCTCGCCAGCGAGTTGGGGGCCGTCCCTGAGGTCTCTTTTTGTCCCGCGCTACCACATGGTGGCCATCCCTCTGTGGACTATATCATGATGGTTCTGGTCATGGTGGCCTTCCCTCTGGGACCTGTATCATGATGGTTCTGGTCATGGTGGCCTTCCCTCTGGGGGTCTTAGTCATGATGGTTCTGGTCATGGTGGCCTTCCCTCTGGCACCTATATCATGATGGTTCTGGTCACGGTGGCCTTCCCTCTGGGGGTCTTAGTCATGATGGTTCTGGTCATGGTGGCCTTCCCTCTGGGGGTCTAAGTCATGATGGTTCTGGTCATGGTGGCCTTCCCTCTGTGGACTATATCATGATGGTTCTGGTCATGGTGGCCTTTCCTCTGGGGGTCTTTTTTTTTTTTTTTTTTTTTTTTTTTTTTTGCGTTCGCCTTATTTTCTCTAATCCCCAAGGCGGTGTGCGTTGCACTGTGTTTTTATTTTGCGCCTGTCGGCCCAGTGTATCCGACTTCAGCACGCATTTTATGTAAGGGTCTGCTTCCTCCTGCATTTTCTAAGGGTTTGCTTCCCCGGGGTAACGGCCGGTGCTGTGATGGGGATCGAACCCAGCACCTTCGGGTCGTGAGCCGTGCCACTTAACCACTAGGCCACGCCGTCCCCCCTCTGGGGGTCTAAGTCATGATGGTTCTGGTCATGGTGGCCTTCCCTCTGGGACCTATATCATGATGGATCTGGTCATGGTGGCCTTCCCTCTGGGACCTATATCATGATGGTTCTGGTCATGGTGGCCTTCCCTCTGGGACCTATATCATGATGGTTCTGGTCATGGTGGCCTTCCTTTGTGGAATATGTCATGATGGTTCTGGTCATGGTGGCCTTCCTTTGTGGACTATGTCATGATGGTTCTGGTCATGGTGGCCTTACCTCTGTGGACTATGTCATGATGGTTCTGGTCATGGTGGCCTTCCTTTTTGGACCATGTCATGATGGTTCTGGTCATGGTGGCCTTCCCTTTGTGAACTATATCATGATGGTTCTGGTAATAGTGGCCTTCCCTTTGTGGACTATATCATGATGGTTCTGGTCATGGTGGCCTTACCTCTGTGGACTATGTCATGATGGTTCTGGCCATGGTGGCCTTACCTCTGTGGACTATGTCATGATGGTTCTGGTCATAATGGCCTTCCCTTTGTGGACTATATCGTGATGGTTCTGGTCATGGTGGCCTTACCTCTGTGGACTATGTCATGATGGTTCTGGTCATGGTGGCCTTTCTTTGTGGACTATGTCATGATGGTTCTGGTCATGGTGGCCTTCCCTTTGTGGACTATATCATGATGGTTCTGGTCATGATGGCCTTTCCTCTGGGGGTCTAAGTCATGATGGTTCTGGTCATGGTGGCCTTCCCTCTGGGACCTATATCATGATGGTTCTGGTCATGGTGGCCTTCCCTCTGGGACCTATATCATGATGGTTCTGGTCATGGTGGCCTTCCTTTGTGGAATATGTCATGATGGTTCTGGTCATGGTAGCCTTCCTTTGTGGACTATGTCATGATGGTTCTGGTCATGGTGGCCTTCCTTTGTGGACTATGTCATAATGGTTCTGGTCATGGTGGCCTTCCCTTTGTGGACTATATCATGATGGTTCTGGTCATGGTGGCCTTCCCTTTGTGGACTATATCATGATGGTTCTGGTCATGGTGGCCTTACCTCTGTGGACTATGTCATGATGGTTCTGGCCATGGTGGCCTTACCTCTGTGGACTATGTCATGATGGTTCTGGCCATGGTGGCCTTACCTCTGTGGACTATGTCATGATGGTTCTGGTCATGGTGGCCTTCCCTTTGTGGACTATATCATGATGGTTCTGGTCACGGTGGCCTTCCCTTTGTGGGTCTTAGTCATGATGGTTTTGGTCATGATATCAGGATTTGTATAGTATGACTTGTTCATCTCAATGGGAAGCATGTGCCCACACTGCAGTAGGCTGAACTGAACTACTTGACCTGCAGACAATTTGTATGAAAATGTGGATGTGCTCTAAGAATATTGCTGGTGGTGCTTTGGTCTACATGATGAGCTTGCTAACACCATTGAACATTTCAAGTTAGTGAAATCATGTGATGTACTGCAGAGTAAGATAACTTCAAGCAACAAATAAAACCGGCAAGGATACTTCAAATTGTGTGGCATTCCTTGAATCCACAGGATGAACAAAGCGACTAGGCTAGTGACCAGCACCAGGGCAAGGACCTGGGGAGGACATGAGAAGCTTACATGAACAATAATAACAAATTTCACAAAGACAGAATATATTTATTGAATCTACTTATAATTCTTTAGATTTGGTTTCCTATATATCATTGTTGACCAACATGTTATCAATTAGTGCTGATTTCTTTCACAATTAAATGTAATGAATTGTCAATATTGTATAGTACTGATGTCACTTCTCAATGAGACATTTGTGATGTCACTTGCAGTCAGCTCAGCTGCTTATATTAGACCTTTAATAATTAGCGAACCCAGCGTACTTGGAACCTCAAAGTGTAAACAGAGCTCTTTCCTTTAAACTTCTTCCTTTACCTATGGAACATTGAAACTAAAATATACATTTTTTTCTATTGCAACTTCATTACAAGTGTTTCTTCTTCTTCTTCTTCGTATGCTGTCAGACTTCAACTTCATTTACAAGTGTTTGATTCCAAGACGAAAAGAGACAAATTATGGAGGCAAAGGATGAGAGATGGAAAAATAAATGCTGGAGCAGAGCACAGCAACCACTCTGTGCTACCCAAGCAGCAAAAAGAGATCTTCTGAAAGGGACCCCCCCCCCCCCCCCCCCCCACACACACACACACACACTAATGACAAGATTCATTCAAACTGCACAACATTCGCAATTCTGAAACAAACTAGTCATCCACTGAACAACCAATGCCGAGACAGAACCAACTGGAAACTGAGCTGAGACCCGCACAAGAACCAAATATCAGACAAGACCAAGGAACGCAGTACGGTTCAAGTCCAGCAGACTAAGCAGAGCAATGCACCCACCTTCTACCACAAACTGGTACAAGAGCTGAGACCTGTACAAGGGCAACTAGTGATGTGATAGACAAATATATATATATATATATATAGTGGTGTGATAGACAAATAGCTGCCCTTGTGAAAATGTATGGATAAGATGTAAAGTTCTTGGCTCTCAAGAAACAAATGAATGAAAGCCCCAAAACAGTGTGTATTCAAATCTGAACAAGTTTCAAGCATACCCTAGTCTTGTCACAACTAACTTTGACGGTCAGGTGTATTGTTCATCCTTGTCTAGTATTCCTTTCACTTTTGTTTGAATGCATACTAGTAGCTCATGTTTCTCTCTCCAAGGAGTTTGTTCGTTATGGGGATGTCAACTTCAGGTAGGTCTGTAGTTTGTGAACTTGTTGGCCTGGTGCATAAAACTGCTTCTTTTCAGTCGTCCCATTGCAAAATTTTGGAATCTGTTCTTCGCCGAACGACTCAACATGCAGAGGAACTTTTCTGCATGTGTAAGTACCGTCATGTCTCTGTGGTGGTGTTCTCTTAGTGCTTGTGTCGTCCCCATGCAAGGCATAATAAAGTATAACATGCCAGGGAGAATGGGACCACCCCCCCCCCCTCCATTGTTGCCCTATTTCACACTCAACAGTAATAGTGTGTCATACCATCACCAACCACATACCTCCTTATTTTTAACAGTAATAGTGTGTCATACCATCACCAACCACATACCTCCTTATTTTTAACAGTAATAGTGTATCATACCATCACCAACCACATACCTCCTTATTTTTAACAGTAATAGTGTGTCATACCATCACCAACCACATACCTCCTTATTTTTAACAGTAATAGTGTGTCATACCATCACCAACCACATACCTCCTTATTTTTAACAGTGATAGTGTGTCATACCATCACCAACCACATACCTCCTTATTTTTAACAGTAATAGTGTATCATACCATCACCAACCACATACCTCCTTATTTTTAACAGTAATAGTGTATCATACCATCACCAACCACATACCTCCTTATTTTTAACAGCAATAGTGTATCTTACCGCCATTACCACTCTCCTCTTTTTAAAAGCCAGGACAACTCCCAGTGCAGCAAAGATTGCTATGGCAACAGGCAGGAGTGGGAGAAAGTGGGAATCTAAGCCGTAAGCTTGCAAAACGGGATAGCAGACAAGGGTGCAGCTGACACCACTAGCCCAGCGCACATAAATTGCTGTGGAGTATGGCAGACCTGTGGAAGATATGTGAACAGTGTTGTGTGAATGCGAGAAAACACCTTCAAACATGTGAACATACGACCACAAGCTGGAGGGTTTCCTGTTGTCTCACTCAGAGGAAGAGAAACAACTGACTTGAAAGTTAACAAATTTCACTTGATAGAGTAGAGGTTGATTATATCTAATGTAACATATTCCTGATATCAGTCATTTAAAGCTAAATATAATAAATGCTTCAGCGAGCTTGTGGCAGCAAAAACAGATGTTGGAGATAATCATCTACATAATACACTCTATTATTTGGTGGTGAATTGGCAGTTCATGATTTAAAAGTGACTCCTTTTATTATTATTATTAAATAGTTGTTTTTCACTTCAGACTTCACAGGAAAATATTTGTATCTTTTTCTTCATCATTCGTTCTCAATCTTCAGCCACCAAACCCTGAACAGGGCTGTGCAAGTAGCAACATGTAGTCTGGAATATGTTGTGTCACTAGTTTACAGCTTGACTGCGATATTTGCACCTTTCGATCTGACACATTCGTCTTCGGCAGCAGGCATTTTTTAGCACCGGTTTAGCCTTCCCTCTCCGATCCCTTCTCCTTAGCTAGCTTGCTCTGTTATCCAGGATCACCGTGTGGAGGTATAGAAGAGTCTTGGCAGCTCTGGTTGGCTAGCAGTAAGCTATTGGTACCTGAGCACTGCAGCTCATGTGCTATTCGGTGACGGTGTGGGCTAGTGGTTAAGAAACACAGCTCACATCATGAAGGTGCTGGGTTTGCTCCCCATCACAGCACCGGCTGTTACCCCGGGAAAGCAAACTCTTAGAAAATGTAGGAGGAAGCTAACCCTTACATAAAAATGCTTGCCGAAGTCGGATGCAGGTGCATAATAAATACATAGTGCAACACACACCGTCTTGGGGAATAGAGAAATAAGGCGTAAGTAAAAAAAAGAGTGTTGTTCAGAATCTTGATCCTTTTTTTCCCCCTTAATCTGATTGATTTGCCTAAAATATGCCCTTCTACTATCTATTAATAGTTCAGCTCAAAATCCACAAACACTGTCACCTCAGTATTTTGTGGACATTTATAGACTGGGAATGTCTAGCTTTTATGGTAATTATAAACATCAAAGAACGTTCTTCAATACTTTTAACCCTGCTTGTGGGTGGTCGTAAGATCAAAGCATTGTGTGTGTTTGTGTGACTCATGCAGGCTATGATAGTGAGTTTTGTCGTTTCTGTGAATGCGATTTTGAGGCTGCAATGTCTTACTTATCAATTGTAAGTATGAATACAATAGTATTAAGCAATGGAAGTTGAAAGTAGATATCGTCAGCGCATGATGCCCATGCTGCACTACGTTTGGACTGACTATTTTTTAACCTGGTTATGGATACCTTCTATTACCCTGGGTAATAATAGTGTACAGTATTTGTACAAATATTGATAAATGACCGAATTTATGTTTGCTGACTTTATGTCCTGCCGAATGAATAATTCTGTTAAAAGTAAATAATATCAAAAGAAGAATGAGAAGTGGTCAACAAGGTATGAAACACTTAACTAACAACAGGGCTGCAGGCAGGAACCTGCGGGGATCATTTATGACAAGAGATCTCTGAAACAATAATGTCTGGTGGGCATCATTTTGAGAGGGCGTGCAACATATTGCTGCACCATTCAACATCTGGACTGAACCATACAACATCTGGACTGAATCATACAACATCAGGACTGAACCATACAACATCTGGACTGAACCATACAACATCAGGACTGAACCATACAACATCTGAACTGAACCATACAATATCAGGACTCAACCATACAACCTCTGGACTGAACCATACAATATCAGGACTCAACTATACAACCTCTGGACTGAACCATACAACATGAATAATGTAGAAACTGTTGATCGTAATGGAATCAAATGGAAATGTACTTGAACTAGCCCCTTCTTAGATGACCCCTACTCCACAGTGACAGTGATAAGTTACTGAAAATTCAAACAATGACAGAACAACACTTGATGGACATATTACATGCGATGCATACTTGCCTAGATGCTCAAAGATCTGCCGGATGCTGAGAAGTGTAGACAAGAACAGGTCTAGAGATACTATAAAGATCAGCTGGACCTGCACATAGCGAGACAAACATTTCATGAAACAATCATCCCAAAGGAGAGGTGAATATGTCTGTCTGTCTGTCTGGGGTAGGAGATATGTTACATGAGTTACCTGTCAGGGGTAAATGGTTTGCCTGTTACTTGAAAGGGATGTGGTCTATGTATCACACGGATTGCACTGGATAATACATAAATTGTCTTCTTAAAGGAAAAATGTCAATTTTCATTAATTTTTGGGCCCTGGACACAAAAATGACAATCAAATTGGTTATTTGGCTCTAGTTTTAGAGATAAATAGATTCTAATGTACAAATGACTCAGTCCACATTGAGTATAAAGGTAATCATTTTCTCAATGCTGTATTTCTATTGCCATGTATCAGCCTGCCATTCACACATATACACTGTATTGCGTCATTTTCAGATGCAATGTAGTCAAGTCATAGCATTGTGGCATTACAATTGCTGATGACAATGATGCATTAGTTAGTTGTAAATTCAGTCTCATAGGGTCAGCAAGTCTTGAGCAACTCTCGTTTACCCCTTTCCGTAAGTACAATACAGGCGATCCCTGTAGTTAATGGCTATTGATGCCTAGTGACTGTATTAATAGTGCAGTTAACTTTTGTTACATTTGTGGGGAAGTCATGTTTGCAAGCCAGAAAAATTCCATAGTGAAAATGGCATTTGAGCTATATTTCTGATGCAAAATTGGGGATTCGAACAAGGCATAGGCCCCAAACATATGCTGCAGTACGTGTGCAAGAGATCTTATGAAGTGACAGACTAACAAGTTGTGATGCTATTTGCTGTTTCTATGGTGTGCAGAGCCAAGCAATCTTGCAAATGGATGTTACTTCAGCATGGTTCCATTTTCTGCTGGCATCCCCAGGAAAAAGAAGTGGACACTAGCGTACCTGAATATACAATCTGCTCTCCAACAAGTTCTGCAGGGCAAAGGACTTCCTCTTTTCGAACCTCCAAATGAATTTTCCATTGACTCAGACGACGAGAATCGAGGTGAACCAACGTCAAGTTATTAGATCTATTCCATATATCTGTCACATATCCTCACTCAAGAAGAATTTAACTACCTTGTTCATGATCTGAAGCTGTTCGACCAAAGTCAAAGCGAATTTACTTGGATCAAGACTTAAACAATGGAAACTTCATTTCACAGTCATGAGCAGTTTGCTCCTTGCTCCAGAAAGGAAGATGACCTAGTACTCTCACACCATGATATAAATTCTTTGTTTTATATCTACTCACATACCATGAGATAATTCACTGTTTCATATCTACTCACATACCATGAGATAATTCACTGTTTCATATCTACTCCCATACCATGAAATAAATTCATTGTTTTCTGGAATCCATGGACGATAAAGTGATCCTAGTGTTAATGCATTATGTTCAGTTGATGAAGCAGAGTCTACATAGTCTATCCACAGATTTATCAACTGTAAGGCAACTGATAAAACAATATACAGATTCGAGCAGTGCTTTTGAATGCTATTAAAGAAGGGATTTAAAAGTGTAGCTGATGGAGGAACACTTGCCAATATGCATGGCTGCTGACTAATTTTATGTGTGGACTAATCACAAAATAAACACAACACAATAACATATAAGTCAACTCATAAATTCTTAATACTTACAAAGAAAATCAGAGACAATGGAGCTGGAATGTCCACAGCTACAACCGATAGGAGGATATGAAGCAATGGACCCAGCAAGATAAAGATGAGCACTGTCACCACCAGTAATGGAACCTGCACCACGTCCAGGTTGTCCTCACCTGCTGTTTGTGTTTTGAAGGATGACAAAGTTGGCACCAAGTACAGCTGCAGCAACACAAACCTGGCAATAGAGAATATTTGTGTGGGTGGGTAAACTTGAATGAAGAGCTGCACCAATGATCAAAGACACTAAGGATTGTAACTGGAGGTCACAAAGATGGTAGCTTAACGTTGACAGTTGATATAATCATTTCTTAGTTAAGCCATGGCACAGTGGAATGTTCTAAGTAAGCACAGTTTGTGCACACAAAGCAGGCAAGTCCGATTGTGCCAAAAACAGCAAATTTGAATATTTTTGTTTGTTTTTGCGTTCGCCTTATTTATCTATTCCCCAAGGCGGTGTGCGTTGCACTGTGGTTTTTATTTTGCGCCTGTCGGTCCAGTGTATCCGACTTCAGCATGCATTTTATATAAGGCTCTGCTTCCTTCTACATTTTCTATGGGTTTGCTTCCCCGGGGTAACGGCCGGTGCTGTGATGGGGATTGAACCCAGCACCTTCGGTGTGTGAGCCGTGCCACTTAACCACGCCCCCCTAAATTTGAACATAAAAGTGATACAGTCATATTTGAACAAAAAAAAATATTTTCATTTAAAGTTTGGTGCGAAATAACATAACAGTTGCTAGTTTTTATTCTCGCCTGACAATTGAAAGCAGACAATATCATCTCTCACAACTCTTGACGCTGCCAAAAGCATTTAGTATAAGCGGAACATGAAGGTAACTGTACACGATCAGAAATTCTGAGAAGACAAGGGTGCAGACAGATCCAAGTTGAGATGAACCTTGAAGAGTCACCTCAGACTTGGTGAAAAAATCTATTGCAACAAGGAGAAGAGAAATGATTAGAAAAAGAGAACGAAAACCTCAGCAGTTACCATTTCAAAGTAGCATCATCCTAGAGTCAGCCATGACAGAAAGGGGCTACTATACTTTACTATAGCATACTATAATAATTGTTCAATTGAAACTAGTTTCAATAAATGAGTTTAATTGTAAAAGTCCTTCTTTGAAGAACACAAACATGTACACTGTAAAATGCTTCAGTGCAGACATTACGTACACTATTCTTTCAATGTATTGTACGACCTGCTCCCCTTCAGTGCAGACATTACGTACGCTATTCTCTCAATGTATTGTGCTCCCTGCCTATAACTGTTGTGTCATGTTGTAAATTAGCAGAAAGTTAAAACAATGCATGTGGGTCAGCCAGCCTCATTGTGATGATTTACTATGAGAGATGAGAGGCTTACTATGAGAATATTAAGAAAAACCAACAATTTTCAGACTTAAAGTCGGCTCACACTTCTTGCATATAAACTCATATGATGGGTGAAACAAGCAAGTACTTAAGCATCTATTACCATAACTAAGTTAATCACTCAGTAAATGTCCAAGAAAGTAAGTAATATCTAATTCTGCCTGTACCTTCATTTGTGTGAATCCTGAGGAGCAAAGAATAGGTCTACAGCCCTACAAGCCTGGTGTAACAGGCAACTAAGAGAGTTGTGCATGGCACTAGCATCCTTATCATACTGGAGTGTCTTGGAACACTCATTAATCAGTATATAAGATGATATTGCAATGTAAATAAAGATACACTTATTTGTTGAAACTAAATTAGTCTTTTAGAATGTCCACTCACACTGACACTAACAAATTAGTCTCTAGAATATGTCTACTCACACTAACAAATTAGTCTCTAGAATATGTCCACTCACACACACACTGACACTAACAAATTAGTCTCTAGAATATGTCTACGCACACACACTGACACTAACAAATTAGTCTCTAGAATATGTCTACGCACACACACTGACACTAACAAATTAGTCTCTAGAATATGTCTACTCACACACACTGACACTAACAAATTAGTCTCTAGAATATGTCTACTCACACACACTGACACTAACAAATTAGTCTCTAGAATATGTCCACTCACACACACTGGCACTAACAAACTAGTCTCTTGAATATGTCCACTCACACACACTAACAAATTAGTCTCTAGAATATGTCCACTCACACATACTGACACTAACAAATTAGTCTCTAGAATATGTCTACGCACACACACTGACACTAACAAACTAGTCTCTAGAATATGTCCACTCACACACACTAACAAATTAGTCTCTAGAATATGTCCACTCACACACACTAACAAATTAGTCTCTAGAATATGTCCACTCACACACACTGACACTAACAAACTAGTCTCTAGAATATGTCCACTCACACACACTGACACTAACAAACTAGTCTCTTGAATATGTCCACTCACACACACTGACACTAACAAATTAGTCTTACAGAATATGTCTACTCACACACACTGACACTAACAAACTAGTCTCTTGAATATGTCCACTCACACACACTGACACTAACAAATTAGTCTTACAGAATATGTCTACTCACACACACTGACACTAACAAATTAGTCTTTAGAATATGTCTACTCAGACACACTGACACTAACAAATTAGTCTTTAGAATATGTCTACTCAGACACACTGACACTAACAAATTAGTCTTACAGAATATGTCTACTGACACTAATGCCAATCCTAGATAATGTATAAACAAAAACACATCAATTTGGTTGCAGAAATGTGTGTCATGAGTAGCTCATGCGAACAAGATTGTCTAAAAATACTAATTAAACTGAAATAATACAAGTTCTTTATAATAACAAAAATAGATTAAAGCATAAAACAAAACAAAGAGGTACAAAACTTAGGCGACCTTACCTTGTTCTGGTTTCTACCCATTTTGGGTCAGAAAGTGTCCAGAAAGCTACGATCTACAGTGTGATAACACTAGGTCAACAGACTTAATCTCACTTAGCGCTACGTCAATGATAATACAAGACAAGACCAAAACTCACCAGAGAAATGAGAAAATGGTTGGAATGACTGAAGCGGATACGACTGTTCCCAGTGCCCAGCAGACGAGACATGAACAGACAAAAGGGTATACTGTAAACAGCAACTGCTCTGAGACCTAAACCAGGAGAGAATGCAAACTTGACAAACCCAGCACAGTGACTCCTTACAGTCATAAGCTTGAATAAGTTATCAAAAACATACTAACATGCACTCACATTTCTTAGACAAAGTATAGTTAAGTTGAAATTTCACAAGCATCAGCATCTTTGAATATTGTCATTTACTGCTATAAATAGAAATTTCAGGTTTACAAAAACCCCTCACTTTATTCTTGTCGTCCTCTTCTATCTTTTCCTTGTAGTTTATAGTACTCAAGATTATAGTGCAGTTGCTTATAGTCCTCAAGATTATAGTGCAGTTGCTTATAGTACTCAAGATTATAGTACAGTTGCTTATAGTCCTCAAGATGATAGTGCGATCAGTTCTATGCTCAGCATCAGCATCCCCCCCCCCCCTCCAAGGATATTATTATTTCTCTGTGCCCCCATTTCAGCCCCCAGACACCACTGATATTGTACATGTTATGACAGATTCTGGACATCATATACCCCTTGTTGAGGTGCAATGTTATTTAGTGGTAGAACACTTAATCTATGACACATGGCATCACACCAGCCATGGTTAGGTGGTTTGTTTAGAGCAGCATAGATGGTGCCTAACAGGCTGCGGGTCTACTTTGCTCTAGTGTTTGAGTCCATTAAGATGGATTCGCACACGAGTTAACCACCCTCCGCGGCACTTGTCCCAGCGGAGTAATAAGCTGCTTAAGCCTAGCCCGCTAAGCAGGAAATCTTCCTCCCAGCTACATGCAGATGATACCAGAGCTGGGACCTGCACAGGGATATTCGTCCATGCAGAGGTATAGGTCGAGTGAGAACACTTAATCTGACATATATTTAGAAAAAAGACCAAAAACAACAGTTGGGTAAATGATAGAACATGTTTTTACCAAATCAGGATGTCATGATATGGAGCATGGTTGGTCTAGATTGACTGAAGCCATCTGCAATCATTACTGACTGCCTAAAATAACACTTCTAAATAATATTCAACAACAGAATACATCAAAATAAAAACATAATGTCAGGTCTTTATAATTATTACAAAACAAGTGGCTTAGACAATATGAAGTTTTTTATTCACATGCTGGACGCTGGTTAAAATATATTAAAATATTAGTCTAAAACATAATAGAATTGTGCAGAGCTTGAACATTTAAAGAAACATGAAGTGTGGTTTGAGTTGTCTAGTATCAATATATACATGCAAGTGAGGGAAGAGATATAACCATGAGCTTATGTCATGGAATAAGATGACAGATCTTACAGCAGCCAAGACTGGCTCCTCCATTCTGAAAGCCTTGAACTGCAGCAACACCCATCCTGCTGTTAGCACCACAAACAAGTTGATCAGGGCCACAAGAAATATGTGCCAGAAGGAAATCCTGAAACAAAGAAGCAATATGCAGTGCACACAAAATTTGGTCCGGCAACCGATCACACCTTCTACTTTTACTGGAGTTTGACTTAGTCGATGCTGATCTCAACTCTTCACATTTCATGTACAAACCAACATCTAAAGCCTACTGTTACTAGACCTCCATGTCCTTGTGCTGCTGATGCAATCAATGCAGTAAAGAGTGTAACCTCCCCAGACTGCTCCCATTGGCACAGAGAACGGAGTGGGCATTACTGTACGCACCAAAGCATCAGCTAAACCATATAGCTTTATCAGACATACTGTTTCTGTTTCTAAGAATCTACATCACTGCACTCTGGGCATACTCATAGGTGCTCATTCTCTCTCAGCAAATGGCGTAGGGTATGGATGCTGATGGTCTCTGTACACTCTCCTGCGCCCAACTCCGCTCGAGCCTCGTTTAATGTAGAAACTTTGCAGCCTGTGGATTACTGCTTCATCTATTGCAGTGTCCTCATCTAGCAGACGGTCATTGATTGATTTAAGAATGTCACTTCTATCCATCACTAATGTGCCCATGATGGAAGCTTGTGAAGCCATGATATCAACTCTTATATTGTCCTAAACCCCAGCATGAGCAGGACAGTAGATCCATGTCAACCCCTGGAGGTTTGAGGCCTTAACAGCTGCTATCCACTCATACCTAAGCCATCACTTCTGTGCCTTCTGAAGTACGGATTGCACGTCTGTTACAATGCCTGCCTTTGTTATTTAAGTCTCAGATATCTATTTCAGTGCTGAGGTCACTGCTTCCGTCTCCATTCTCAAACTGGAGGTTGTTGACATGTATGCCCTACTGTGCTCAGATATGACCTGTCCTCTCACTCTAGCCATACTAACTCTAAACATACTAACTCTAGACATACTAACTCTAGCCATACTAACTCTAGACATACTAACTCTAGCCATACTAACTCTAAACATACTAACTCTAGACATACTAACTCTAGACATACTAACTCTAGCCATACTAACTCTAGACATACTAACTCTAGCTATACTAACTCTAGACATACTAACTCTAGCCATACTAACTCTAGACATACTAACTCTAGACATACTAACTCTAAACATTCTAACTCTAGACATACTAACTCTAGCCATACTAACTCTAGACATACTAACTCTAGCCATACTAACTCTAGACATACTAACTCTAAACATTCTAACTCTAGCCATTCTAACTCTAGACATACTAACTCTAGCCATACTAACTCTAGCCATACTAACTCTAGACATACTAACTCTAGCCATACTAACTCTAGACATACTAACTCTAGCCATACTAACTCTAGCCATACTAACAACTTCAAGTTATGTCAATCATCAACTGAAACATTTTCAGCTCCCTGTGAAGCATTGACATAAAAATGTTGACCTGCTCATATTTATTCACGTTTGTGTGTGACTTAATGTCAACAGGTTGTGGTAGCCAGTCCCATGCTCAACCCTCCTTAGCTGTCTCTAATGACATGCCTGGTGAATTACAATGTTACAATTAAATGCTCCACTTATGAGCCTTGGTAACACACTGACATTAAAGCTGTTTTTTAGAAATAAAAACATAAGATAGGAAAGAAGGACACTGCTGCATGTCATCAAAGCGTAGTGATAGTAATTCAGATCAGGTTCCTTCTCCACATTGAGAGTTGGCTGTAATAGATCTTCAACTCTTGTTGTTTCTTGTCCTGATGGTACGCTCCCAGGGACTCCTCATGTTATATTCTCATTGCTCTTGCCTGTCTACAAACTCTATTAAAATGATTTTAACTTTACATGTTCAATATAATATGTACCTTGTATCTCCTTCACTATTTCCTTGTACAATACTAACATTTGCCTAGGAATTCTTAATTTGTTTTACTTTTCCACCTACAATTTTGTCTTCCACTAGTTTTCTGATTGTTCATTTTGACTGCACTACACAGTAATGAAGAATATATGACATATGATGACTAAAATTATTAACTTGCTTGATATATGTTTAAATGACATTGATAGTTTGTCCATCACAAGTGATGAAGACCACTCTCTTTGTTCAGCCGTGCGGACAGTCGTATCTCTTGCTGTGTTGATAGTTTGTCCATCACAAGTGATGAAGACCACTCTCTTTGTTCAGCCGTGTGGACAGTCGTATCTCTTGCTGTGTCCATCCATCACAAGTGATGAAGACCACTCTCTTTGTTCAGCCGTGTGGACAGTCGTATCTCTTGCTGTGTTGATAGTTTGTCCATCACAAGTGATGAAGACCACTCTCTTTGTTCAGCCGTGTGGACAGTCGTATCTCTTGCTGTGTTGATAGTTTGTCCATCACAAGTGATGAAGACCACTCTCTTTGTTCAGCCGTGTGGACAGTCGTATCTCTTGCTGTGTCCATCCATCACAAGTGATGAAGACCACTCTCTTTGTTCAGCCGTGTGGACAGTCGTATCTCTTGCTGTGTCCATCCATCACAAGTGATGAAGACCACTCTCTTTGTTCAGCCGTGTGGACAGTCGTATCTCTTGCTGTGTCCATCCATCACAAGTGATGAAGACCACTCTCTTTGTTCAGCCGTGTGGACAGTCGTATCTCTTGCTGTGTTGATAGTTTGTCCATCACAAGTGATGAAGACCACTCTCTTTGTTCAGCCGTGTGGACAGTCGTATCTCTTGCTGTGTCCATCCATCACAAGTGATGAAGACCACTCTCTTTGTTCAGCCGTGTGGACAGTCGTATCTCTTGCTGTGTCCATCCATCACAAGTGATGAAGACCACTCTCTTTGTTCAGCCGTGTGGACAGTCGTATCTCTTGCTGTGTCCATCCATCACAAGTGATGAAGACCACTCTCTTTGTTCAGCCGTGTGGACAGTCGTATCTCTTGCTGTGTCCATCCATCACAAGTGATGAAGACCACTCTCTTTGTTCAGCCGTGTGGACAGTCGTATCTCTTGCTGTGTTGATAGTTTGTCCATCACAAGTGATGAAGACCACTCTCTTTGTTCAGCCGTGTGGACAGTCGTATCTCTTGCTGTGTCCATCCATCACAAGTGATGAAGACCACTCTCTTTGTTCAGCCGTGTGGACAGTCGTATCTCTTGCTGTGTTGATAGTTTGTCCATCACAAGTGATGAAGACCACTCTCTTTGTTCAGCCGTGTGGACAGTCGTATCTCTTGCTGTGTTGATAGTTTGTCCATCACAAGTGATGAAGACCACTCTCTTTGTTCAGCCGTGTGGACAGTCGTATCTCTTGCTGTGTCCATCCATCACAAGTGATGAAGACCACTCTCTTTGTTCAGCCGTGTGGACAGTCGTATCTCTTGCTGTGTCCATCCATCACAAGTGATGAAGACCACTCTCTTTGTTCAGCCGTGTGGACAGTCGCATCTCTTGCTGTGTTGATAGTTTGTCCATCACAAGTGATGAAGACCACTCTCTTTGTTCAGCCGTGTGGACAGTCGTATCTCTTGCTGTGTCCATCCATCACAAGTGATGAAGACCACTCTCTTTGTTCAGCCGTGTGGACAGTCGTATCTCTTGCTGTGTCCATCCATCACAAGTGATGAAGACCACTCTCTTTGTTCAGCCGTGTGGACAGTCGTATCTCTTGCTGTGTCCATCCATCACAAGTGATGAAGACCACTCTCTTTGTTCAGCCGTGTGGACAGTCGTATCTCTTGCTGTGTCCATCCATCACAAGTGATGAAGACCACTCTCTTTGTTCAGCCGTGTGGACAGTCGTATCTCTTGCTGTGTCCATCCATCACAAGTGATGAAGACCACTCTCTTTGTTCAGCCGTGTGGACAGTCGTATCTCTTGCTGTGTTGATAGTTTGTCCATCACAAGTGATGAAGACCACTCTCTTTGTTCAGCCGTGTGGACAGTCGTATCTCTTGCTGTGTCCATCCATCACAAGTGATGAAGACCACTCTCTTTGTTCAGCCGTGTGGACAGTCGTATCTCTTGCTGTGTCCATCCATCACAAGTGATGAAGACCACTCTCTTTGTTCAGCCGTGTGGACAGTCGTATCTCTTGCTGTGTCCATCCATCACAAGTGATGAAGACCACTCTCTTTGTTCAGCCGTGTGGACAGTCGTATCTCTTGCTGTGTCCATCCATCACAAGTGATGAAGACCACTCTCTTTGTTCAGCCGTGTGGACAGTCGTATCTCTTGCTGTGTTGATAGTTTGTCCATCACAAGTGATGAAGACCACTCTCTTTGTTCAGCCGTGTGGACAGTCGTATCTCTTGCTGTGTCCATCCATCACAAGTGATGAAGACCACTCTCTTTGTTCAGCCGTGTGGACAGTCGTATCTCTTGCTGTGTCCATCCATCACAAGTGATGAAGACCACTCTCTTTGTTCAGCCGTGTGGACAGTCGTATCTCTTGCTGTGTTGATAGTTTGTCCATCACAAGTGATGAAGACCACTCTCTTTGTTCAGCCGTGTGGACAGTCGTATCTCTTGCTGTGTCCATCCATCACAAGTGATGAAGACCACTCTCTTTGTTCAGCCGTGTGGACAGTCGTATCTCTTGCTGTGTTGATAGTTTGTCCATCACAAGTGATGAAGACCACTCTCTTTGTTCAGCCGTGTGGACAGTCGTATCTCTTGCTGTGTCCATCCATCACAAGTGATGAAGACCACTCTCTTTGTTCAGCCGTGTGGACAGTCGTATCTCTTGCTGTGTCCATCCATCACAAGTGATGAAGACCACTCTCTTTGTTCAGCCGTGTGGACAGTCGTATCTCTTGCTGTGTTGATAGTTTGTCCATCACAAGTGATGAAGACCACTCTCTTTGTTCAGCCGTGTGGACAGTCGTATCTCTTGCTGTGTCCATCCATCACAAGTGATGAAGACCACTCTCTTTGTTCAGCCGTGTGGACAGTCGTATCTCTTGCTGTGTCCATCCATCACAAGTGATGAAGACCACTCTCTTTGTTCAGCCGTGTGGACAGTCGTATCTCTTGCTGTGTTGATAGTTTGTCCATCACAAGTGATGAAGACCACTCTCTTTGTTCAGCCGTGTGGACAGTCGTATCTCTTGCTGTGTCCATCCATCACAAGTGATGAAGACCACTCTCTTTGTTCAGCCGTGTGGACAGTCGTATCTCTTGCTGTGTCCATCCATCACAAGTGATGAAGACCACTCTCTTTGTTCAGCCGTGTGGACAGTCGTATCTCTTGCTGTGTTGATAGTTTGTCCATCACAAGTGATGAAGACCACTCTCTTTGTTCAGCCGTGTGGACAGTCGTATCTCTTGCTGTGTTGATAGTTTGTCCATCACAAGTGATGAAGACCACTCTCTTTGTTCAGCCGTGTGGACAGTCGTATCTCTTGCTGTGTTGATAGTTTGTCCATCACAAGTGATGAAGACCACTCTCTTTGTTCAGCCGTGTGGACAGTCGTATCTCTTGCTGTGTCCATCCATCACAAGTGATGAAGACCACTCTCTTTGTTCAGCCGTGTGGACAGTCGTATCTCTTGCTGTGTCCATCCATCACAAGTGATGAAGACCACTCTCTTTGTTCAGCCGTGTGGACAGTCGCATCTCTTGCTGTGTTGATAGTTTGTCCATCACAAGTGATGAAGACCACTCTCTTTGTTCAGCCGTGTGGACAGTCGTATCTCTTGCTGTGTCCATCCATCACAAGTGATGAAGACCACTCTCTTTGTTCAGCCGTGTGGACAGTCGTATCTCTTGCTGTGTCCATCCATCACAAGTGATGAAGACCACTCTCTTTGTTCAGCCGTGTGGACAGTCGTATCTCTTGCTGTGTCCATCCATCACAAGTGATGAAGACCACTCTCTTTGTTCAGCCGTGTGGACAGTCGTATCTCTTGCTGTGTTGATAGTTTGTCCATCACAAGTGATGAAGACCACTCTCTTTGTTCAGCCGTGTGGACAGTCGTATCTCTTGCTGTGTCCATCCATCACAAGTGATGAAGACCACTCTCTTTGTTCAGCCGTGTGGACAGTCGTATCTCTTGCTGTGTTGATAGTTTGTCCATCACAAGTGATGAAGACCACTCTCTTTGTTCAGCCGTGTGGACAGTCGTATCTCTTGCTGTGTCCATCCATCACAAGTGATGAAGACCACTCTCTTTGTTCAGCCGTGTGGACAGTCGTATCTCTTGCTGTGTCCATCCATCACAAGTGATGAAGACCACTCTCTTTGTTCAGCCGTGTGGACAGTCGTATCTCTTGCTGTGTTGATAGTTTGTCCATCACAAGTGATGAAGACCACTCTCTTTGTTCAGCCGTGTGGACAGTCGTATCTCTTGCTGTGTCCATCCATCACAAGTGATGAAGACCACTCTCTTTGTTCAGCCGTGTGGACAGTCGTATCTCTTGCTGTGTCCATCCATCACAAGTGATGAAGACCACTCTCTTTGTTCAGCCGTGTGGACAGTCGTATCTCTTGCTGTGTCCATCCATCACAAGTGATGAAGACCACTCTCTTTGTTCAGCCGTGTGGACAGTCGTATCTCTTGCTGTGTCCATCCATCACAAGTGATGAAGACCACTCTCTTTGTTCAGCCGTGTGGACAGTCGTATCTCTTGCTGTGTTGATAGTTTGTCCATCACAAGTGATGAAGACCACTCTCTTTGTTCAGCCGTGTGGACAGTCGTATCTCTTGCTGTGTCCATCCATCACAAGTGATGAAGACCACTCTCTTTGTTCAGCCGTGTGGACAGTCGTATCTCTTGCTGTGTCCATCCATCACAAGTGATGAAGACCACTCTCTTTGTTCAGCCGTGTGGACAGTCGTATCTCTTGCTGTGTCCATCCATCACAAGTGATGAAGACCACTCTCTTTGTTCAGCCGTGTGGACAGTCGTATCTCTTGCTGTGTCCATCCATCACAAGTGATGAAGACCACTCTCTTTGTTCAGCCGTGTGGACAGTCGTATCTCTTGCTGTGTTGATAGTTTGTCCATCACAAGTGATGAAGACCACTCTCTTTGTTCAGCCGTGTGGACAGTCGTATCTCTTGCTGTGTCCATCCATCACAAGTGATGAAGACCACTCTCTTTGTTCAGCCGTGTGGACAGTCGTATCTCTTGCTGTGTTGATAGTTTGTCCATCACAAGTGATGAAGACCACTCTCTTTGTTCAGCCGTGTGGACAGTCGTATCTCTTGCTGTGTCCATCCATCACAAGTGATGAAGACCACTCTCTTTGTTCAGCCGTGTGGACAGTCGTATCTCTTGCTGTGTCCATCCATCACAAGTGATGAAGACCACTCTCTTTGTTCAGCCGTGTGGACAGTCGTATCTCTTGCTGTGTTGATAGTTTGTCCATCACAAGTGATGAAGACCACTCTCTTTGTTCAGCCGTGTGGACAGTCGTATCTCTTGCTGTGTCCATCCATCACAAGTGATGAAGACCACTCTCTTTGTTCAGCCGTGTGGACAGTCGTATCTCTTGCTGTGTCCATCCATCACAAGTGATGAAGACCACTCTCTTTGTTCAGCCGTGTGGACAGTCGTATCTCTTGCTGTGTTGATAGTTTGTCCATCACAAGTGATGAAGACCACTCTCTTTGTTCAGCCGTGTGGACAGTCGTATCTCTTGCTGTGTTGATAGTTTGTCCATCACAAGTGATGAAGACCACTCTCTTTGTTCAGCCGTGTGGACAGTCGTATCTCTTGCTGTGTTGATAGTTTGTCCATCACAAGTGATGAAGACCACTCTCTTTGTTCAGCCGTGTGGACAGTCGTATCTCTTGCTGTGTCCATCCATCACAAGTGATGAAGACCACTCTCTTTGTTCAGCCGTGTGGACAGTCGTATCTCTTGCTGTGTCCATCCATCACAAGTGATGAAGACCACTCTCTTTGTTCAGCCGTGTGGACAGTCGCATCTCTTGCTGTGTTGATAGTTTGTCCATCACAAGTGATGAAGACCACTCTCTTTGTTCAGCCGTGTGGACAGTCGTATCTCTTGCTGTGTCCATCCATCACAAGTGATGAAGACCACTCTCTTTGTTCAGCCGTGTGGACAGTCGTATCTCTTGCTGTGTCCATCCATCACAAGTGATGAAGACCACTCTCTTTGTTCAGCCGTGTGGACAGTCGTATCTCTTGCTGTGTCCATCCATCACAAGTGATGAAGACCACTCTCTTTGTTCAGCCGTGTGGACAGTCGTATCTCTTGCTGTGTTGATAGTTTGTCCATCACAAGTGATGAAGACCACTCTCTTTGTTCAGCCGTGTGGACAGTCGTATCTCTTGCTGTGTCCATCCATCACAAGTGATGAAGACCACTCTCTTTGTTCAGCCGTGTGGACAGTCGTATCTCTTGCTGTGTTGATAGTTTGTCCATCACAAGTGATGAAGACCACTCTCTTTGTTCAGCCGTGTGGACAGTCGTATCTCTTGCTGTGTCCATCCATCACAAGTGATGAAGACCACTCTCTTTGTTCAGCCGTGTGGACAGTCGTATCTCTTGCTGTGTCCATCCATCACAAGTGATGAAGACCACTCTCTTTGTTCAGCCGTGTGGACAGTCGTATCTCTTGCTGTGTCCATCCATCACAAGTGATGAAGACCACTCTCTTTGTTCAGCCGTGTGGACAGTCGTATCTCTTGCTGTGTCCATCCATCACAAGTGATGAAGACCACTCTCTTTGTTCAGCCGTGTGGACAGTCGTATCTCTTGCTGTGTTGATAGTTTGTCCATCACAAGTGATGAAGACCACTCTCTTTGTTCAGCCGTGTGGACAGTCGTATCTCTTGCTGTGTCCATCCATCACAAGTGATGAAGACCACTCTCTTTGTTCAGCCGTGTGGACAGTCGTATCTCTTGCTGTGTCCATCCATCACAAGTGATGAAGACCACTCTCTTTGTTCAGCCGTGTGGACAGTCGTATCTCTTGCTGTGTTGATAGTTTGTCCATCACAAGTGATGAAGACCACTCTCTTTGTTCAGCCGTGTGGACAGTCGTATCTCTTGCTGTGTCCATCCATCACAAGTGATGAAGACCACTCTCTTTGTTCAGCCGTGTGGACAGTCGTATCTCTTGCTGTGTCCATCCATCACAAGTGATGAAGACCACTCTCTTTGTTCAGCCGTGTGGACAGTCGTATCTCTTGCTGTGTTGATAGTTTGTCCATCACAAGTGATGAAGACCACTCTCTTTGTTCAGCCGTGTGGACAGTCGTATCTCTTGCTGTGTCCATCCATCACAAGTGATGAAGACCACTCTCTTTGTTCAGCCGTGTGGACAGTCGTATCTCTTGCTGTGTCCATCCATCACAAGTGATGAAGACCACTCTCTTTGTTCAGCCGTGTGGACAGTCGTATCTCTTGCTGTGTTGATAGTTTGTCCATCACAAGTGATGAAGACCACTCTCTTTGTTCAGCCGTGTGGACAGTCGTATCTCTTGCTGTGTCCATCCATCACAAGTGATGAAGACCACTCTCTTTGTTCAGCCGTGTGGACAGTCGTATCTCTTGCTGTGTCCATCCATCACAAGTGATGAAGACCACTCTCTTTGTTCAGCCGTGTGGACAGTCGTATCTCTTGCTGTGTCCATCCATCACAAGTGATGAAGACCACTCTCTTTGTTCAGCCGTGTGGACAGTCGTATCTCTTGCTGTGTCCATCCATCACAAGTGATGAAGACCACTCTCTTTGTTCAGCCGTGTGGACAGTCGTATCTCTTGCTGTGTTGATAGTTTGTCCATCACAAGTGATGAAGACCACTCTCTTTGTTCAGCCGTGTGGACAGTCGTATCTCTTGCTGTGTCCATCCATCACAAGTGATGAAGACCACTCTCTTTGTTCAGCCGTGTGGACAGTCGTATCTCTTGCTGTGTCCATCCATCACAAGTGATGAAGACCACTCTCTTTGTTCAGCCGTGTGGACAGTCGTATCTCTTGCTGTGTTGATAGTTTGTCCATCACAAGTGATGAAGACCACTCTCTTTGTTCAGCCGTGTGGACAGTCGTATCTCTTGCTGTGTCCATCCATCACAAGTGATGAAGACCACTCTCTTTGTTCAGCCGTGTGGACAGTCGTATCTCTTGCTGTGTTGATAGTTTGTCCATCACAAGTGATGAAGACCACTCTCTTTGTTCAGCCGTGTGGACAGTCGTATCTCTTGCTGTGTCCATCCATCACAAGTGATGAAGACCACTCTCTTTGTTCAGCCGTGTGGACAGTCGTATCTCTTGCTGTGTCCATCCATCACAAGTGATGAAGACCACTCTCTTTGTTCAGCCGTGTGGACAGTCGTATCTCTTGCTGTGTTGATAGTTTGTCCATCACAAGTGATGAAGACCACTCTCTTTGTTCAGCCGTGTGGACAGTCGTATCTCTTGCTGTGTCCATCCATCACAAGTGATGAAGACCACTCTCTTTGTTCAGCCGTGTGGACAGTCGTATCTCTTGCTGTGTCCATCCATCACAAGTGATGAAGACCACTCTCTTTGTTCAGCCGTGTGGACAGTCGTATCTCTTGCTGTGTCCATCCATCACAAGTGATGAAGACCACTCTCTTTGTTCAGCCGTGTGGACAGTCGTATCTCTTGCTGTGTCCATCCATCACAAGTGATGAAGACCACTCTCTTTGTTCAGCCGTGTGGACAGTCGTATCTCTTGCTGTGTTGATAGTTTGTCCATCACAAGTGATGAAGACCACTCTCTTTGTTCAGCCGTGTGGACAGTCGTATCTCTTGCTGTGTCCATCCATCACAAGTGATGAAGACCACTCTCTTTGTTCAGCCGTGTGGACAGTCGTATCTCTTGCTGTGTCCATCCATCACAAGTGATGAAGACCACTCTCTTTGTTCAGCCGTGTGGACAGTCGTATCTCTTGCTGTGTCCATCCATCACAAGTGATGAAGACCACTCTCTTTGTTCAGCCGTGTGGACAGTCGTATCTCTTGCTGTGTCCATCCATCACAAGTGATGAAGACCACTCTCTTTGTTCAGCCGTGTGGACAGTCGTATCTCTTGCTGTGTTGATAGTTTGTCCATCACAAGTGATGAAGACCACTCTCTTTGTTCAGCCGTGTGGACAGTCGTATCTCTTGCTGTGTCCATCCATCACAAGTGATGAAGACCACTCTCTTTGTTCAGCCGTGTGGACAGTCGTATCTCTTGCTGTGTTGATAGTTTGTCCATCACAAGTGATGAAGACCACTCTCTTTGTTCAGCCGTGTGGACAGTCGTATCTCTTGCTGTGTCCATCCATCACAAGTGATGAAGACCACTCTCTTTGTTCAGCCGTGTGGACAGTCGTATCTCTTGCTGTGTCCATCCATCACAAGTGATGAAGACCACTCTCTTTGTTCAGCCGTGTGGACAGTCGTATCTCTTGCTGTGTTGATAGTTTGTCCATCACAAGTGATGAAGACCACTCTCTTTGTTCAGCCGTGTGGACAGTCGTATCTCTTGCTGTGTCCATCCATCACAAGTGATGAAGACCACTCTCTTTGTTCAGCCGTGTGGACAGTCGTATCTCTTGCTGTGTCCATCCATCACAAGTGATGAAGACCACTCTCTTTGTTCAGCCGTGTGGACAGTCGTATCTCTTGCTGTGTCCATCCATCACAAGTGATGAAGACCACTCTCTTTGTTCAGCCGTGTGGACAGTCGTATCTCTTGCTGTGTCCATCCATCACAAGTGATGAAGACCACTCTCTTTGTTCAGCCGTGTGGACAGTCGTATCTCTTGCTGTGTTGATAGTTTGTCCATCACAAGTGATGAAGACCACTCTCTTTGTTCAGCCGTGTGGACAGTCGTATCTCTTGCTGTGTCCATCCATCACAAGTGATGAAGACCACTCTCTTTGTTCAGCCGTGTGGACAGTCGTATCTCTTGCTGTGTCCATCCATCACAAGTGATGAAGACCACTCTCTTTGTTCAGCCGTGTGGACAGTCGTATCTCTTGCTGTGTTGATAGTTTGTCCATCACAAGTGATGAAGACCACTCTCTTTGTTCAGCCGTGTGGACAGTCGTATCTCTTGCTGTGTCCATCCATCACAAGTGATGAAGACCACTCTCTTTGTTCAGCCGTGTGGACAGTCGTATCTCTTGCTGTGTCCATCCATCACAAGTGATGAAGACCACTCTCTTTGTTCAGCCGTGTGGACAGTCGCATCTCTTGCTGTGTTGATAGTTTGTCCATCACAAGTGATGAAGACCACTCTCTTTGTTCAGCCGTGTGGACAGTCGTATCTCTTGCTGTGTTGATAGTTTGTCCATCACAAGTGATGAAGACCACTCTCTTTGTTCAGCCGTGTGGACAGTCGTATCTCTTGCTGTGTTGATAGTTTGTCCATCACAAGTGATGAAGACCACTCTCTTTGTTCAGCCGTGTGGACAGTCGTATCTCTTGCTGTGTTGATAGTTTGTCCATCACAAGTGATGAAGACCACTCTCTTTGTTCAGCCGTGTGGACAGTCGTATCTCCTGCTGTGTTCGCTGAAATGGGTGACTTGCGCGGAAATTTGGATTAAAGTGAGGAAGAAACTGCGCCTTTTGTCAACCTCACTCACAGAGCCTAAGCTACCTTTTGCCAGTGGCAAGACATTCATCGAGACGACTGGAGATAGCATAGGATGCAGATTTTGCCTCAGGGTTACCACCGAAGCCTTTCCGTAAACATGTAACCCGCAGGGTAGAAAGGTGGGAAGGCATCTAACGCAGTTTGTCGTGCCTTTTCGATAACCACAAGAGGTCATATGGACAACACTCAGCGTGTGAGTGAGTCTGGCATCTCTCTCCAGCTGTATTTAAATGACATATGATGACTAAAATTATAAACTTGTTTGATATATGTTTAAATGACATATGATGACTAAAATTATAAACTTGTTTGATATTTGTTTAAATGACATATGATGACTAAAATTATAAACTTGTTTGATATTTGTTTAAATGACATATGATGACTAAAATTATAAACTTGTTTGATATGTTTAAATGACATATGATGACTAAAATTATAAACTTGTTTGATATATGTTTAAATGACATATGATGACTAAAATTATAAACTTGTTTGATATATGTTTAAATGACATATGATGACTAAAATTATAAACTTGTTTGATATATGTTTAAATGACATATGATGACTAAAATTATAAACTTGTTTGATATATGTTTAAATGTTATTTTCCTTATGCTGCTAAAAGTATTTTGATTCTCCCAATTGTCCTAATAAAACAGTGGCATATTTGCAAGAACCATGGAAACATCTCATTATGAAATGCTAATGCCAACTGTAGTCTGCATCACTATGCATGTGTTGTGATAACATGTTTGTAAACAACTATGAGCTGTCATCTGATTGATGACAGAATAAATTCTTCTGCTCCTTATTTATTCTTTTATTTTGTAATAAGTGTCAAAGTGGGCAAATTCAATTTCCTGTCCATGTTATTATATGTTAGAATAATGTTTTTTCTGGGTCATAATTACTTTTAACAGCTCTATTATTACGAGAGCTTTTATTTGCTTTTTCACTTATCTGCCCATAATATCCTGATAATTGAACAGTATGTGAAGAGTACTGAAATATGTGTATTCTGATTTTGAAAATGTTCAAAAATATATCATCAGATTAAAATAATAATATATTTATTTATTAATTGCCAGGAATTCAGAGGTTGCAGAAACAACATATGACTAAAAAAAGCATTCTAGAAAACAAACTTACCACAAGAGAGGAACAACTGATGCCAGTACATACGTATGAGTTGGTATGAAGATAATCACAAATGTGATAACACACCTGTACAAATGCACAGCATATATCACATTACATAACAACTGGGCATATAAGCATATTTGTTTGTCATTCAAACTGATCAAAATTGAATATGCAAACAAAGTACACACATTATGTTATATATGTAAGATTCACCAAAAAATCTAATAAATCTGCCATGTCAAATGCACGTACACTCAATGAAATACCTCAATATGGACACTAACGGATAGCATACTACAATTTGTTGTTTGTAACACATAACTGTATGAGTGGCTGAGTGCTTTAAGCAACTGTCTCACTCATATAGCAAAGGAACTGAGTTCAACCCCATGCCTCCATACACCTAGGCTCTTCGAACTGTAAATGTGTGCCTGACCTACTGTTGGGAAAAGCATGGAAGAGAACTGGTCAGCCAACCGCAGGATATAACTAGTATAATGAATCCTCTAACACTTCATCTCTGATGGCATCACCTACTATGAGACTATCTTGACTTTTTATACTGCATAAATCATACACTTTCAAACTGGACCAAATCTATACCACCAAAATGTTCATCCAAACCATATATTTGTGCTGCCACTCACTAGTCTATTTTTGTATGTTTTGCGTTGGCCTAATTTCTCTATTTCCCAAAGCGGTGTGTGTTGCACTATGTTTTTATTGTGCGCCTGTCAGCCCAGTGCATCCGACTTGAGCATGCATTTAATGTAAGAGTCTGCTTCCTCCTGCATTTTTTAAGGGTTTGCTTCCCCGGGGTTATCAGTTGATGCTGTGATTGGGGAGCAAACATAGCACCCTCGGATTATGAGCTGTGTCACTTAACTACTAGCCCACGCCCTCCCCTATTCAATGGCCTGACAGAGCCCCGAACACATCCACTTAATCTATCATTACTGTACTGTACATCATACATGCCGCACAAGTTACCCCTCAGTAGGCACTTTACTAACTCACTATAAGACTGGTTCAAAAAGATAAATTGTGACGTAATTGTTGAAAAAAGGAACATTGTCCACCACTATAGTGATATAATTGCTGAAAAAAGGAACATTGTCCACCACTATAGTGATATAATTGCTGAAAAAAGGAACATTGTCCACCACTATAGTGATATAATTGCTGAAAAAAGGAACATTGTCCACCACTATAGTGATATAATTACTGAAAAAAGGAACATTGTCCACCACTATAGTGATATAATTGCTGAAAAAAGGAACATTGTCCACCACTATAGTGATATAATTGCTGAAAAAAGGAACATTGTCCACCACTATAGTGATATAATTGCTGAAAAAAGGAACATTGTCCACCACTATAGTGATATAATTGCTGAAAAAAGGAACATTGTCCACCACTATAGTGATATAATTGCTGAAAAAAGGAACATTGTCCACCACTATAGGGATGTACTTGGCCCTTTTCAGTTTCTCTCTGCAAATAGAGCTGCAAGAGTCACCTAATCCTATTGTAGGCCATCTTTGTAGCTATGCTCAGTTTTCATCTTCCATTGTTGTACACCATGTTCTTTGATGTCTCCACACTTTTCTCTTCAGGGTTCATGTCTGCATAGATTGTTAGTTATTTGCTATCCATCTTCTCTTTAATCTTATCTGTATTGCTTTATTTTTTGTTCCTACCACAAGTATATTGACTTGTACAGCTGCTCTTTTTCTATATTGTTTCTATATACCCTTAAGATGCATGGATGAACTATTGCTGTCACTTCCACTTGGTGTAAGTCTGCACCAAAGCAATTTAAGTGATTTGGTTTCTGTAGCACATACTTCATATAAGGTTGCTAGTCCAAAGGAATTTCCAAACATATTCTTTGTAACAATAACAAGCTAACTGGGTTGAAAGTGCTGTTTCACTGAAGATATTCAATATCAGCTGTCCAAATTGTCTGCACACACAAGTGAAAATACAAATTTCCAAACTGCATTAAAGCCATGCATTATATGCTTGTTATTTTAGAAGTGTAAGAAGTACATCACCATTTCATACCTTTTTCTGTTTTATTTGCACGATGTGAGTCATTATTTATTTGAATTTAGTATTTTCATGCTCTAAGCTCATAATATTCATCAAGATACCTTCTACTGTCTCCAAGCTGGGTCATAATAGCTATAACTGCAGTTCCAACAGAAGCCAACAACACCAGACTGCAAAATGTCAACAAAATTATTACAAAATATTCATTCATAAATCATTTTTATTTGTGTACAGAAAACGAAGAAGTTATAACAAAGAGAATGTTATCATAAATGATCTTTATGCAAAGTAAACACAATGTGGTCCACTATGATTTAAAACTTACTGACTGTATGTCTGCAGACTATCAAATGTATTGCCATTTCTTGGAATAATCTGTACTTAGCAATTTGGCATAACGTGACAGGACATTCAGTTATCTTCACATTGGAATTGACAACAGTGAATGGTTGTATCTGCTTTTGTATTTTCCCCATTCTAATTTCTAATGAATTTTTAGAAAAATAACAATATTCCTCCAATATCTACAAAGATTCTTCAGTCTAAAAATCAGCACAAAGAGCATACAATGCTGATAGATTTGTCAGAGGAATAAAACTGAGATACTAAGTGAATTAAAAGAGCATGTTTGTCAAATTAGTAGTTCTATTTGAAGTAACAAGACGATCTAGTCATGTTGTCAACATTATCTGCTAATATTTAAAATATTTGAATTAAATTGTTCAAAATGACATATTTATTCATGAATTCTTCCGGATATTGGGATTTAAAAACCAACAGAAAAAGAAACTTCATTGAAGTCATATTTTTTGACAAAAGTCTACTTCTTAATTATTGCAACTTATTATCTTTTCAGGAACAGCTTTCATGGTTGAGCGATATTGACATTTCACATGTTTAACTGGAGATCTTCTATCACATGACTGACTTGGGTGGCATTTCACATGTTTAACTGGAGATCTTCTATCACATGACTGACTTAGTTGGGTGACATTTCACATGTTTAACTGGAGATCTTCTATCACATGACTGACTTAGTTGGGTGGCATTTCACATGTTTAACTGGAGATCTTCTATCACATGACTGACTTAGTTGGGGCACATTGACATTTCACATGAGTTACTGGATATCTTCTATCACATGAGACTTAGTTGGGTGACATTGACATTTCACATGTTTAACTGGAGATTTTCTATCACCTGACTGACATGGGTGACATTGACATTTCACATGTTTAACTGGAGATCTTCTATCACACGAGTGACTTAGTTGGGTGACATTTCACATGTTTAACTGGAGATCTTCGATCACATGACTGACTTAGTTGGGTGACATTTCACATGTTTAACTGGAGATCTTCTATCACATGACTGACTTAGTTGGGTGACATTTCACATGTTTAACTGGAGATCTTCTATCACATGACTGACTTAGTTGGGTGACATTGACATTTCACTTGTTTAACTGGAGATCTATCACATGACTGACTTAGTTGGGTGACATTTCACATGTTTAACTGGAGATCTATCACATGACTGACTTGGGTGACATTGACATTTCACTTGTTTAACTGTAACTGGAGATCTATCACATGAGTGACTCGGTTGCTTCTCTTCTAATAATGATTATGGGGCTGGGGAAGGAGGTTTGAGATCTTATTTTCTTGTTCTTGTGGCTTATAGCATCTACTGGATGGCTTAACCTAATCACCTAATCTGGGACACGCTCAACCTTCCATAGTTGTTTCTAACTTACCCGGCAGATTATATTTGTACTATACATAGAAAGATGTATGAAAGGGGGACCCTATCTTGCCCCAAATTTTCTTTGCATGTATAGCGTCGACGATAAGACATTGCGACTGGAGTGAGTATGGCATCCACATAAATGGTTGATTACTCAACTATCTAAGATTTGCAGATGATATCACACTTATCACAGAGACACATACCAAAGTGACACAGATGCTAGCATCACTAGTAGCGACGGGTAAGAAAGCAGGCCTCACCATAAATATAGAAAAAACTAAAGCTATTCGCAACCGCTTTGTGGTGCCCAACCTGTGTCCCTAAATGATACACTACTGGAATATGTCGCGAATACATTTACCTCAGCAGCCTCCTCAACATGGAAGAGAACCTGAAGCCCGAGATTGCCAGGCGCCGTCGAGTAGGCTGGGTCGTCTTCAACTCGATAAAGGCGGCAACAGACGCCACGAGAGACACCAGACTGCAAGCTAACATATTCGACTCAGTGGTCCTACCAGGGCTATGCTATGGAAGTGAAACCTGGTCTCTGACAAAAGTCATGTAGAAACAGCTAAGGACAACACATGTCTCGCTTGAGCGCTGTTTCGTGGGCCTATCACTTAGACAACAGCACCAGATGGGCTTACACAACAGTGACATCCAGGCATTGTCACATGTCAAGGATCTCATACATCATGTCAACAACCTCAAGCCCCGCTGGGCTGGCAATGTAGTCAGAAGGAAAGACAAACACTGGAGCACAACAACCACTCTGTGATACAAGCACAGCAAGAAAAAGACCAACTGGCAGACCCTCCACTAGATGGTAAGATTTGCTCGAGCTACACAACACTCACGATCCTAAAAGAAACAGGTTATCCGTCCACTGGATAACCCATGCACAATGCAGAATCGACTGGAAACCGAGATGAGACCAGCACAAAAACCAAAAAACCAGCACTGCTCGAGCCCAGCCCACTAAGCAGGGAAATGCACCCGGCTACTACCAACTCGCACAAGAGTTGGGACCTGCAGAAGGGCAAATGCTCTTGTAGATGCACAGGTCGACTAAGACTATATATTTTCTACCTTTGTTGCCAGGTAAGCACACAGATTTTCTGTTAATTCTGTCGAAACCTTTTTAGCTCCCTGTGGAGCACAAGTCTTAATAAATACATCCAAGTGATCAAATGTCAACCGGTCGATTTCTGTTGAAGTATTAGCAACTTACAGTTTCAACAGAATGTGGTAGCCAGCTGCATGCCCAAACCTTCTTATGTTACAACATGCCTGGCAGGTTACAATACACTATGCTTTACTTTCCTTTCAGGCCTCGGAAACACATCAAAAGAGATCAATGACAAACATATATAGTCTAGTCTACCTACATTTTCCCCCTGAGAGCCAGCACTAACAGCATATATAGTCTAGTCTACCTACATTTTCCCCCCGAGAGCCAGCACTAACAGCATATATAACCTAGTCTACCTACATTTTCCCCCTGAGAGCCAGCACTAACAGCATATATAACCTAGTCTACTTACGTTTCCCCTCCGAGAGCCAGCACTAACAGCATATATAACCTAGTCTACTTACGTTTCTCCTCCGAGAGCCAGCACTAACAGCATATATAACCTAGTCTACTTACGTTTCCCCTCCGAGAGCCAGCACTAACAGCATATATAACCTAGTCTACTTACGTTTCCCCTCCGAGAGCCAGCACTAACAGCATATATAACCTAGTCTACTTACGTTTCCCCTCCGAGAGCCAGCACTAACAGCATATATAACCTAGTCTACTTACGTTTCCCCTCCGAGAGCCAGCACTAACAGCATATATAACCTAGTCTACTTACGTTTCCCCTCCGAGAGCCAGCACTAACAGCATATATAACCTAGTCTACTTACGTTTCCCCTCCGAGAGCCAGCACTAACAGCATATATAACCTAGTCTACTTACGTTTCCCCTCCGAGAGCCAGCACTAACAGCACATATAACCTAGTCTACTTACGTTTCCCCTCCGAGAGCCAGCACTAACAGCACATATAACCTAGTCTACTTACGTTTCTCCTCCGAGAGCCAGCACTAACAGCATATATAACCTAGTCTACTTACGTTTCCCCTCCGAGAGCCAGCACTAACAGCATATATAACCGAGTCTACTTACGTTTCCCCTCCGAGAGCCAGCACTAACAGCATATTTAACCTAGTCTACTTACGTTTCCCCTCCGAGAGCCAGCACTAACAGCATATATAACCTTGTCTACTTACGTTTCCCCTCCGAGAGCCAGCACTAACAGCATATATAACCTAGTCTACTTACGTTTCCCCTCCGAGAGCCAGCACTAACAGCATATATAACCTAGTCTACTTACGTTTCCCCTCCGAGAGCCAGCACTAACAGCATATATAACCTAGTCTACTTACGTTTCTCCTCCGAGAGCCAGCACTAACAGCATATATAACCTAGTCTACTTACGTTTCTCCTCCGAGAGCCAGCACTAACAGCAAGGCTGGAAGGCTTGTCACAAATACACGTTTGTTGTATCGAAATGGACCTGGGTCCACCAGATTTTTCTGCCGGCTATCCTCTTTATCAGCCTTTGACCAATCAGGATTTGGCAGAAACTTGTCATAAAGGAATGGATCATCCATTGGATCATCATCTGATTCTCCAGATGACCCTGAGCCATTCTGTACATTTGTTCTATGATGCAGGGAATTCTCTGCATCTTCAAGGAATGTTTCCATCATCCTGTTGGGAAAAACATAAATTATGTAACATATCCTGGTAAACAAGACTTCTGTACTTTACCAATGACTTCCATATAATTGAATGATAGCGTTGAAGTTCTATTTATAGTAACTGTTTTCAAATAACAGGCAGGGGACGGCGTGGGCTAGTGGTTAAGTGACAAAGCTCACAAGCTGAAGGTGCTGGGTTCGCTCTCCATTACAACACCAGCACCCCGGGGAAGCAAACCCTTAGAAAATGCAGGAGGAAGCAGACCCTTACATATATGCATGTTGAAGTCAGATGCACTGTGCCAACAGGCGCAAAATATAAACATAGTAAAATGCACACCGCTTTGGAGAATAGAGAAATAAGGTGAATGTCAAACAAACAAAAAATAATAGGCAAAGACTATATTCAATCAACAATTCCTTAACCCATTAGTGTCATAGAAGTGCCATGGTGCATACATCAACACACAAAAATCCTCCATAGTCCTCTAACCTCAGCTCTGTGAAACAATGTGGACAATCATGTCCTGACCCATTCTTTGCTGCTATCAACCTAGGACTTGCTTTGTCATCCTATCTTTTCATGTTTGAAAAGAAACAACCCATTGTGTTCTAATGCAATATACTGTAAATATACATATTATAATGAGTATGGGAATGGAGCAGATGAATAGTTTTATCAACTAATACTTCTTTGGTATTTGTCCTGAGAAGGAAGTTGAGATGTTTAGAGCGAGACTGCGATACCTGTGCCTTTTGGTCTGACACATCAGATTTCAGCTGGCCTTATTGAGTACCGGGTTTGCCTTCTCTCTGTGGTCCCTATCCCTTGGCCAGACTACACTAGTGATTAATGCAACCTGTTTCCAGGACCATCCCATGGTGACCTGATGCTATGGTGACCTGATGCAAGCAGTCGGCACATTCACTGCTGCATCTTGGCCCGATCAATTTGCACATAAATTATGCAAGAAAAAAATCAAATAATTGGGATATCTGCTACCGACAGATGCAAAACATATTGTTCTCATTTACATGCCATACTACGATCTTGTGTAGAGGCAATGTTTTAGACGGACTCCAGTCAACCCAGCTGTAAATGGGTGCCTGCCTACTGAAAGAAAGAGAGGGCAGAGGTCATAAACAGAGCAAAAGTGAGGTGAAGATCAATTGCCATTTTAAAAAAAATGAAATCTAATATTTAATCTCTATAGACTTGGAATTCTAAATGTACTACTCTTTACTGATGACCACCTTACCAGGCAGAAGAATGTCAGCTTCTGACATAATAACTGACTTAATCATGCTACATGGTTGTGGGCTATATAAAGATGTACACAGGGAAAGTTGTTAAGGTTATATTAACACAGGTCGAAGAGCTAAAATATTAGTACTAAGTCATCATTATTTATCCACTCGTGTCATTAGACATCTTGGGGAGGTATCGTTTTTTGTCATGTGTCAGCTTTGTCACCATGTTGTTGTGAATCTGTATTTTTTCAGTGTCTTACTGACACCATCTGTCCATCTTTTTCTTGGCCTGCCTCTTGCTCTGCAGCCCTAATTTCTGGTATTGTAGATAAGCGCAGTTGGTAACTTTGGTTACATTCTGATTAGGTGTCCGAACCATTTTTTGTGTGCCTTTCTATGTATTTCATATACATTGTTGCACCCAACTTCTGTCTGATCTCGTCATTTCGAACTCTGTCGAGCTTTGTGACCTATACAGCCTTACTCAAACACCTCATTTAGCATACCATGATTTTTTTCTTGTGTCTTGGTGAGAGTCCATGTCTGACACTGGTAATATGGAGAGTTGAATTAAAATACTATTTATCAGCTGTCTCTTTGTCTTCATTGATATGTGTTTGTGTTTGAATTATGGTGAGAGCTGATAGGAAACCGCATTTTATTTTTTAGTTCTAGATGTCACCCAGATTCAGCCTTCCATCTTCCACACAGCCCAAGTATTTGAATTCTCTTACTTCTTTATGTGCCTTTTATCTGAATATTTTGTGTTTTATCTATTCTGCTGATTTTCATTGTCTCTGTCTTTGCTGTATTAATCCTCATATTATATCTATTGCAGGCATTGTCAAAGGCATTTAAATGCTCTTTGAGGTTATGGATCTCCCATAGGTTGTTTCTATCCACTCAGTCAAATGCTTTCTCCTGGCCTATAAAGACAAAATGTTCTGTTCCTGATTGTATTCAGGGAAAAAAACATGAAAAAACTTGTAAAAGTTGATTAAGGTTGAGTTTAATCAAAATTTAAAAATGGGTATGGTCAGATACCGCACTGAGACGAGAACACAAACAAAACCTACGTTACGACCAATAGGCCTTCATCAGGGACAACAATACTGAACTAACAAATCAACATATAAGAAAAAATGGTCAACTCATCTGTTTCTGATAGTAGACCCAGTCTGTCTAAGGGACCGGTTGGGCCAGATGCTTCACTGAAACTGAATCGGAGCGGTCAAACACAAAGTGGGGGAATGTGCCGGATAAGCCAATGGTGCTCCAGATGGGAGAACAAAGAGAAGGCAATATAAGCCAGGAGGGCGTGAGATTGATATAGGAGGGGGTGGGGGGGCAAAGGAAGACAAATAGATGGGGGCCAGTGTGAGGGTTTAAGAAAAAGTATGGAAGATATTAATGCCATGTGGTTGGAGACAGCCCATACTAGAGTATTCAATAGTTTGTTCCCAAATCTTCCTTTTCTGAAGCCAGACTGAGTATCATTTTATTGTCGTCTGATTATTGGTCTTGTTTTGTTCTTCAGGATCTTTGCATACATTTTACTTACATGGCTCTAGAGATATATTCCCCTGTATGCTTCAGTCTCTTTTATTTCCTTTTTACTTCCAAATGTAAGTGCACTTCTTTAAAGGCTGGCTCAAGGAAAAGGATGCATTAAGAACAAGAATGGAGACATCATGCTTGATGAGAGAATATATATATCAATCAGATGGGCAGAATATGTAAGTGAACTGTTCTACGCCAGCAATGGCGACAAACCAACATTTAATGACAGCACCAGCATTCTCAAATCAGAGGTAGAGAAAGCTATAAAATATTTGAGCAAGGGGAACACAACAAATATAGTAGAGGCTCTAGAATCTTTTGGTGCAGATACAATCTCTGATCTATGTAAGGACATATGCAATACAAGATTTATACTGCGTGACCTGATTACATTAGCATTTAAACCACCCTTAAAAACCTTGTGCAACTGAATGTTGAGATTTGAGCCCAACCAGCCTGATGAGCTACACCATTAAGATACTGCTAAAAATTATTCAGGAGAGAATTAGACGATTAGACAACATAATTCTTAGTGAACAATTTGAATTTTTACGGAGCAGCGGAAAATGAGAAACAATATTTTGTATAAGGACACTTGCCACCTATTTGGCTGTTATAAGTTTCTTGGCAAGTGTGCAGTACGGTAGATTCCATTACATTTCGCGTGAGCCCCAAGCATTCACCTGAGAAAAAAACCCAGTGTCTGGGAAACTGGACACAAAGGGGAATCGAACCCGGTGTGTTGGGAATGTGAAAACTGAGCGAGTTTCACCCCTAGGCCATACAGCCTCCAAAAAAGCATTTACATGTGCTATATAGATTACAAAAAGACCTTTGACAAAGTCCAACTTAAGAAACTAATTGCATATGTGAAAAACATAGGCATGGATGGAAAAGACACAAGAATACTCAGTAACCTATACTGGAAGCAAACTGCCACTATAAGATCTGGCAGAATTTATTCACCATGTACAGATGGGAAAAGAAAGAGTTTGATAAGGATGCTTACTGTTTTCTTGTTTGTTTAATATTTACACAAAACACATTTGTCAACCGATAGAGAAAATGTCAGGACTCATTATCGGTAGAGAATCAATAAATAATCTCAGATATGTGGATGACACAGTTCTGTTTGCTGCAAGTGAACAAGAACTGCATAAATGTGTGATTCAAGGAAAGAACATGTCAGAAATATGGATTTTACATTAAAATTGAGAAAATAAAAATTATGATAATTAGCAAAAGTAGATAGGAAATATGCTCTACAGATAAGAATAGATTAACAAACACTAGAATAGGTCAAGAACGTCTATTTAGGAAATATAATGACGGAGGATGGAAGATGCAAAATAGAATAAAAAATGATGAGAATACTGAATATGAAAAGCTATTTTCACTAGCATATCCAAACAAGCACCTCACAAATAAAAAAAAGAGTAATCAGGTGTTATGTATATTTGTCATTACTGTAGTGTATGGTGTAGAAACATAGACAATGAACAAACAATTGATACCTTTGAAATGTGGATAACTCTAAAAATTAGGTGCATCACGTAGAAAGAAAAAACAACAAATAAAGAAGTCTTGGAGAAATAGTGGCATAAAGAGAATGATGAACATAATCAAGTCAGATAGTAAAGATATTTTGGTTACATGTGTACTGTGTACAGGTGTGGAGTCCTTATCATAGAAGGGACATAAACATGCTAGAAAGAATACAAAAAAGAGCGACAAAGATGATAGTGGGATTCCAGAATTACAGTTATGAGGAACGACTCAGAAAAACCGGCCTACAGTGTCTCGAAGAGAGAAGAATTCGTGGTGACTTAATACAGGTTCATAAGATGATCAGAGGAATCGATAAATTAGACTATAACAATGTTTTTTTAAATACAGCCACCCACAATAACACGAGGGCATAGCTACAAGCTGACTAAAGAGAGGTCCAGGTTAGATATTAGGAAATATTTTTTTAGTCAGAAAGTGGTGTCTGCTTGGAATGCATTGCCAGGGGAGGTAGTGGAGGCAGGGACAGTTAATGCATTTAAGAATAAACTGGATGCGCATAGCTTTTAGAGCAAGGTGATGTAAATGTAACTGGTTGTATACAGACTCTGCAGGGTCTTCTAAACCAGTATAAAGACGTTAAGTTAAGTTACATCAAAAGACATAACTGTGATTACACCTTGCTCATTTGCTGAAAGGAAAGATGGATGGTGAATATGTCAAGGCCAGAGGTAAACAACGCTAGTGCACAAGGCGTATTTTAGTAGGATAATATCAAATGATGGATGGAGAAAAGCCTGGCAGATTGCACTATCAAGAAATGAGGCAGATTATGTTATAAATCCATCGCAGCCGCTATCTTCAATGTGGAGATGACACTTGAAGCTTTTCACAGATAGTCACAGTGAGTATAGTATAAGTATATACATCAAAACTAGAATTCAAGAAGCCAGCCGGATAAATTCAATGATCAATGCACATCATATGACTGACTGTCTGAGTGATCTATCAATCAGACACTAGTGAATCAGTACCTTATATTTAACTTTACAGATTTGTAAAATGTGTTCTCATGGTCATGGGGTCCTATTTTAACTTTGGTTATTGTGTTGAGATTTATGTTTTGAAAAAACTATGGCATTATAATTGATTATAGAGTTTTAAAAAAAGTGTTGATTGAGTGTTGCCAGTGTTGGAACAATCAATTAGTATCAATCAGCTCTAGGCAGTCAGTGAGTATCACTGGACACTGTCAAGTGTGATGTATTGTATGGTGTATTAGTATTATTACCATCACTGGTCATCATAAACATTGTTGATTGTTAGTTGAGTTACTTCAGTTACTCAAACTCAAGTGAGTTAGTTCCGTTAGTTATTAATATTATCCCCATCCGGTCATTGTGGCACAGTGAGAATCTGACTCGACCACATTTTGGCGATTGCCTATTCTATAATTAACCTACGCTGGGCTGTGGTGGAATTTTAAATAAGCTGGCAATCTGAATACCTTGCTGTTGAAGTGGAATCCTCGATTAAATTCAAGAACTTCTCACCACTAACGTCCCACCTGCCAAACAATGTGCAGCCATATTGCGTTTGTCTTTGCAGAAAACCCCCACAAAACGTCACAAAGCAACTAATGGGCAAGGGAAACTACACACGTTTTGAAACGTCACAACGGATGGTGGTGGCCATGATGGCGGCAGTTGGGTGCATGGAGAGCGGATTGTTGGACACGACAAATGCATGTGCAGAAGAGACAAACTTCTGATTTATCCAAACTGTGCAAAAAGAATGGCGTACAATATAGTTAGCTTTTTAGGGAACATCTGTATACGAAAAGTCTAATGGATTCTGTATTGGACAATGCTATGGAATTGTCAGGAGCAGTCGTTTTCGCAAAACCATCGATTCCATCGCTACGTCCAAGACACATCAGGGGCTGCTCGGATCTGCCGAAGAAAGGAAAGTTAGACACTGCAGATGCATTCTCTGATTTACAAGCAGTGAGGTAAATATTATTTTTTCTCCACAAGGATGGAATATAGATCCTCCAGAAACATAAGTTTAATATGCGTTGTGCACTCGCTTGTCATGGAGTCTGTCGTCTGGACGAAAATCCATAACTGATTTGTTCCCCCTTAGAATCCGCATATTCAGACCTCCAGATTTCTAAATTATACATCATTAAAATATTATTAAACTAATTAAAGTGATTATTTATAAGGCCACATATTTTTTATGGCTCGAATTTATTCGTTCTGGGGCAGCCGGAAATGAATTTGAATGCGCCTGTTGAAATAGCATTTCAGTTCTGATTTCAAATATTTGCTGACATGCGTTTATATATAAATTATTAAATGTTTATTTAAAAAATGGTTTAGTTCATCAATGGATACTACCGTCGGGGAAAAAGCATTAAAGACTTATTTGTACTACGTAGATTTTTTTCTGAGGGGGACTGACCAGTTCCTTTACTGTTAGTCACTAAGTCAGGTCTACCCATTTCGTTTACAGCTGGGTATATTGAACATGTTGGAATCAGAGAGAAAACTCTGCCCTTTGCCGGGATTGTGACGCGCTCTAACCACTCAATAGGCTAGTATCAGCTAGTACCACAGTGATTCATTTTATTAGTTTCGTTTACAGAGATGCTATGAATACCTCAACTCAGTTTATGTCCAAATTTCCCCAGTGAAAACTTGAAAGTGCTATCATTTCATTTTTGCTTCAAAATGACATTGCCACTCTTTATACTGGTTTAGAAGATACTGCATACAACCAGTTTCATTCACATTACCTTACTCTAAAAGCTATTCGGCAGAATGCGCATCCAATTTATTCTTAAGTGTATAAATTGTCCATGTCTGCACTACTTCCTGTGGCAATGCATTCCAATCATTCACCACCCTCTGACTAAAAAAGTATTTCCTAATATCTAATCTGGACCTCTCTTTAGTTAATTTATGGCTATGCCCTCTTGTTCTTGTAAGTGGTTGTATATTGACAAACATGTTATATTCTAATTTGTCTGTTACTCTGATCATTATACAAACATATATTGTCACCTCGAATTCTTCTAAATTCTAGCTGGTTTTTCCAGATTCTTTCCTCGTAACTTATTCTGGAATCCCACTATCAGCTTTTTCGCTCTTTTTTGTATTCATTCCAGCATGTTTATATCCCTACTATGATAAGAATTCCACACCTGTACACAGTACTCCAACCTAGGTCTAACTAATGATTTATACAGTTTGACTATCACTTCCTTGCTCCTATGTTTAATATTTCTTTTTATCATACCTAACATTGCATTTGCCTTTTTCACTGCTACCTGGACTTGCTCACTCACATTACATGTATCAGTGTATGATCTTTTAAAACCTCTAGGTCCCTTTCCTTTTCTATCTTTCTAATATTGTTCTTGCCCATTAGGTAATTATGTTCCTTGTTTGGATCTACCCATGTGGATGACTGTACATTTATCTACATTAAACTCCATTTGCCAGCTTATCGGCCATTCTTGAATTTGATCTAACTCTGACCTCAATATATCCACTTCTGCTTTAGATGCGACACCACTGCATAGTTTTGTGTCATCAGCAAATTTTGCAATCATGGATCCCATATCAATGCCCAAATCATTTATATATATCAAGAACAAAATTGGTCCCAAAACCGAGTTCTGTGCCACTCAGAGTACTCCTTATTTATGCCCACTCTGTCTTCTTCCCGTTAACCAATTTTCAATCCATTTGGCAACTTCCTCACCTATTCCATGTGATTTTAACTTTATAAATAATCTTTGATGGGGTACATCTATCAAAGGCCTTTGCAAAATCTAGATAAATAACATCCACTGGCTCCCCTTTATCTATCATTTTAGTAACCTCCTTCATGAATTCTAATAGATTTGTTAAGCACAATCTCCCTCTAGTAAACCCATGCTGACAATTTCTGATTAGATTAAACTTGTCTAAATGCATTACTTCTTGCTGTCAATTTCACATTCACAATAGTTATGTCCTGGATTGATGTCACTGCACTCTAAGCAAACCCATAGGTGCCCAGTCTCCAGATATTAAATGATAAAGAGTGATGGTTCCAATAGCCTACTTCTTGTACCACTCTCTTCCCTGCTTGAATGATATTTTATTTCAAAAGTCTGCTAAAAGGTTGTCTATTTGTCTACTATTTCTTGATTATTCATCTTGCAACTTTCAAGTCTACATTTTGTTGTCACTGGGATATTAGTGTTCATTCTGCCAGTATGCACCTAAACTGCATAGTTAAGACAGGAGGGATACCTTGTTGAAACAAGACCATCCACAGTTTTAAAACATGAAACATGTTTTCCTATTTTTAGTTTGGAAATTAAAGTGGTTGCAAGGAACTGAGGAATTGTTCTTGGCTTGCTCGCGTGAACGCCTTTTACAAGTTTCCACTTTTGTTGAATATTAATGAATCTTACAGGTGTACCCAGTCTAAAACTATAGATCATGATTTAGATGACAGCAGTAATGCATAGTCATGTTTCTTCTTTTCTCAAAGTCTTTGAGTCATTTAATGATTTCTGTTTCCATATCCTCAAGTCGTGTGTTCCTTCTTTTTTTGTACTCTTGTCCAGAGCAGTGTTAATTGTCTGTGCCTTGTTTTCTAGATTAATTAATGGTGTTCTGTTCCATGGATGGCTTCACATTGGACTGTCTTGTTACATATTCGATTACATATGTATGCTGTGTCCTTAAAAAGGTGGTGTTGGTGATTCTAAGTTTGTTTTATTGTTTCTGTGCTTGAAAATAAATTGTTCTCCTATCACAGCTGGTTCTTATATTTGTTAGTGAGAATACTTTAGAAAACTCACCTGGTCCTTTCATTAGGTATCTACTGATAGATGATATAAAAAATCCAAGGTACCTATATTCTTTTTGTTTTCTGCCTTTTGAGGCATTTGCCATCAGTGAGATTGTACCTTCAAAGTATTTCCTTTCTTAAAATAATGCCTCTTGTGCTAAGTAGCATTGTGTGTAATTTTTTTTTGTCTTCTCAAACCTGCCTCTACTTAGCCTGTATAATAATTTTCCTTTGGACATTGACTACTTTCAATGCATAATCATTGTTTTACAATTTTCATGGCAATATTCGCCCATAAAATTGTCATTTGTAATGATGTGCACTAATTGGTGATTTTAGATCACATAATTTTGTATGCTAACTTAAAAATTAAAATTTGTTAACTCAAAGATGTTATTATATTGCATATTTATCCAATGCGAATGTGGCATTGAACATCACTGACGTGTTCTGTATAGGTGCTTCCTGTCTGTTTTTGGTATTTTAGCCTGTTATAACCTTTACAGTAAATGTATTGTATTTTAATATTATAAGTTTGGAATTTCCTGTTCATTTTATTCTGTAACTGCGAAACTTCATCACAAGTGGAAGAAAAATTGCTGAAATATAAACATAGATTTTTTTAGTGTAGCAATATGTTCCTAATTGTCTAGTGCTTTCAAGTGTAAACCAATTGTAATATATTAAATGTAATTATCTTTGTCATATTCCAACAGTAGGCCTCATAACTTGCATAATGGTGCTTATTTCTTAGAACAAATAACATTTCTATATCTGGCATTTTACAGTAAAATTCTTTGTCCCACATTCGGAATGGTAAGAAAGGTGGCCATGTTTAGACTTGTTTTACTACATAGCCATATATCCTAGTATTCTGTTATCATTTTATGGGTTTCATTATCGAGTATGCCAATATGGGGGTGCATATCGATCGTCTCTTGCATTTTTACAGACATGAAATAGATTTTTAGATCTAGTGAACAAAGGTGTAGTTTGCTGTTTGTCCTTCATTTCTCTCCTGAGAGTTTTCACTCATGGTTCCCTTCAGGAACATCTACTTTTTCGAAGTAACTAATTTTTAACATGTTTACAGCACTGTAACTATTTTTGACATTTATCTGTGTATTTGACAAAGTTTGTGTATATAAATAGTTTTTTTCAAGCATTTCTTACATGAAAAGACTGCATAGTTCTCACACTGATATGAGATTCTGTCCTGCTGTAGCCACTTTATCTAAATGTTCTGCCTGAGCTTGCATCAGATCAATATGAGGTGTCGTGGTGTAGATGATCAAGTGTTGTCTACATTTAGAGAGTGGTATCAGTTAGGCTGTTTTCAAATGATTGCCTGAGGGAAGGGGGGGAATGTGAGCATTTTATTTGTACCGTGATGAAGGCATGCTGGGGAAGCAGATTTATTCTGTCAGCACATTAACAATCTGCTTTATGATTAGATAACTACATTTTTGTTAGTTAATTAGACTTGACATTCTATTAGCTTGATTAAATAGTAAGAACCACAGATGCTGGCAGATTGCACCATTTACCAGTACAGGATGAACATAAATTTGCAGCTTCTTCCATATAGCTACTTGCTGTTAGGAAGGTTTCCGATACCTGTTTATTGTTATGGGATTTACATGGGTGAAATAAATTATGTCTGTGGTCTGGCCAAATCTTGACTTTGTTTCAAGAACAGTGTGAGGCTGTGACATTTCATTTTATAGCAGTACCCTGGCTGCTAAATCACATGTGGCATACTGACGAATACAAAACAGACTGTGGTACAGCCGGCAGGTCAACTATTTAAACAGTATGCTTGTTTGGGTCAAATACACACGGGGGGTAAGAGAAATGTAGAATAACTTCTGACAGAGCAGACCGACAACCAAATGAGAGATTATCTAGCTAAATGATGACGAGAGAAGGGACAAGGATAGTCTCCAGAATAATTGTGAATCCCTGGTTATTGATTGTATCAGCCAATACTAATATGTCAGATATTGTATATCCTAACACAAGATGCTATACTGCACAGAACATGCATATTTACACGTACACTCACCAGGAACACAATGACAAATAATATTGATCGGTCCACCCGATACATATCGAGAAACATACATGGCATCTAATTGATGCTTGCAATTATTGATCCGTACACACAAAGACATTGATTGTCTGTGTAAAAATCCGTTTCCTCAGTAACGTTTTGTGTTACCTTTCTTTGTATAAGCGACAATCAGGTTCATGTACTATGTTCCAATACAGCACATTGTATAGCGTATGGTCATTATTGTCATTCATATATTGCATTACCAGGTTTCGTGTAAAATTCACCATTCATGTGCGAGCAGTTACATTGTGTATGTAGTAACTTGCTCGCTGGCTGTAAGCCTACTCTGTTGTTTAAATAAGCTCTTAGCGAACCCCATCTATAGGTCTGTGGATACGTTATTTGCTACATGTTGCCGTTTAGAATGCATTTTGACAATAACCCCGCGGGAAGAATGACTAACGTCTGATCAGACAAAATGTACTGGCCAAGACCCCCCACCTCGTCTTCCCCGTAGCCCTTCCTAGAAACGAGCTGAGGGACCGACGTGATCCCCAAAATAGTGAGCGACACGCAGATGAAGTCAAGCATAACATAGCACAACCGACCGGAGGACCACAGTCAACCATCAGCGCGCTCGGGATGTAAAGAAAGCTACAACAAACCGCCATTAAACGTAAATCTACCCATTGTGGTCATTCCAACCCATAGCCCCGCCAAGCTTGTTTTTCGTTTACTCTACATTTGTTTGGAGATCAGTCAGTGTTTCTGATCGTTGAGCATGGCCGATCATTCGCTACTGGGTCAAGGTCGTCTTAACAGCTTTGTAGGACCTGGGAAAATCAAGCCACTCAAACTAGTCTACAAATCAACGTTAATCACTTAACCTCATTACACTGGTTTAGAAGGCTCTACCGTGGCCAGTCGTAAAAGAAGGCCGTCGGACTCATCGGGGAACGTCACATGTATATAGAACAACTATAGGCCAACTAAATTACAAAACTCATCAGTACTCATATTGTGCCAATGTTAAAATCAATCCATACATCATCTACACAGAGAAATAAAACAAATTAACGGTACAAAACACAACAAATCACTGTTGAGAGTGATCCTTTCCTGACATAAACTGAATACCCATCTTCTTTTCTTTATTTATGGTATACAACAACCAGCGCACCTAATGAAACCAGTCATTTGAAATGATTACCCCTTTTATGACAGTGAGTATTTTTGTAAATAACGTTCCCTGTGTTTTACAAAATCTGTTCAGCCTCAACCCAAAGCGCACGGGTTTTGAACAGTTATGTCAGCTTTCGGTGCGTATGTAGTTAAAAATTGTGCCAGCAAGTACATATGTGTAACAGATCAAGCGAAGGAGATTAGGGCCGGGGACTTATTCTCTGGTGCCAAAAAAGTACTGGGAGGTATTGGCGATGGTGTAGGAAGCTAGGATCAACGCAATGACATCGTCAGATGCATATATAAATATAAATGTTTTTTTCGAAATATATATTTTTATAATTATAAATATTTATAAAGAAGCACAATCGTAAAAGATGTAGCTTTGGCTGTAGTCTATAATGGAGGGATATTCTTCAACAGATATATAAGAAAACAAAATAAAGTGTGTTCGATCAAAGACACAGGAGAAATTACATGCAGAGTTTTGTAATTTAAAAAACAATATAAATTGTCAATATTTTTGGGGGTTTAATTACGATTTAAATTAACATTTGGGATGCTACATTAGAATAAATGATACCATATTGTAGGGTGATCATCTTTACAGCACCTCCTTAAATTTTATATGGAAATATAAATTTTTAATAAAGTTACAATAATTATTAAAAAAATATTCACTCGCTAGGTGGTACTTCTTAAAGGACAAGTAGCAGCTGAAAATAAAACTTTCAAACTATGCTATATGAAAAAAACTAAAGTATGCAGCATTCTTAAATATAGACAAATATTATTGGGCAAAATGTGAGGACCATGTCTTGAAAGAGAAAAAAGGCCAAGAGCAGTCATCGTTGTGTTGGAATCATCCAACTATGATTAAGTGAAAATTTAACCTACATGTTTTCTTTCTGAGAAATATCAGTTTCCATCACCTTGGCAAAATGGTCCTATTCAGGTCAACCACAGCTAGAAGATGGATCTCAGAACTGAATTATAACCATTTATTGTTTGCTCCAGCATCTATTTATAAAACTGAACCAATCCATCTGAAGTATGTACTTTTTATATTCTATATATCGTGTGCTTTTACATTTTCACTAACTTTTTTAAACGAAATGCCCAGTTACTTCCCACAGCTCCTAAAACACATGCACTACATTACAAAAGCGCATTATGTGGAACCTAATGTATAACATCACATTCAAATTGGAGAAACGCCTATGCTTAAAGAAAGACATTTAAAAAAAATAGTGAATTATTTTCTAAATTGATAAAATAATTCCTTTGTTAACAAATACCAAAGGAACTAGCCACTTTAAGAAAATGGCACTACCTAACACAATGTAAATTATTAAGTCATTGGGACATTGAAAAGATAAGTTGACGTGCAAAAAATCACGCACATCGGCGTAAGGGTTATTGAGATATTACGCGGCAATTAACTTAACGTCTTTATACTGGTTTAGATTAGAAGACTGCAGAGTCTGTATACAACCAGTTCCATTTACATCACCTTGCTTTAGAAGCTGTACGCATCCAATCTATTCTTAAATGTATTAACCGCCCCAGCCTCCACCACCTCACTTGGCAATGCATTCCAAGCAGACACCACTCTCTGGCTAAACAAATACTTCCTAATATCTAATCTGGACCTCTCCTTAGTCAACTTGTAGCTGTGCCCTCTTGTTCTTGTTGGTGGTTGTATTTTTTAAAACTTGTTATAGTCTAACTTATCCATTCCTCTAATCATCTTATACACCTGCATTAAGTCACCGCGAATTCTTCTCTCTTCCAGACGGCAACCGTTGTGAAAAGGACAATAGTTGACACATGAAAGTTTAGTCCTCGATATTTCAAGGGGGTTTTCCCGTGAGTACGAAGCCCTATTTAAACTACGTTATGGCTCTACAGTATATATTGGTGATAAATTCATCACGGTGCCCCAAGATTTCGCACATGCCTCAAGAGTGTACTGAAGATACATTTAATCAAGTAAAGATACCATATGGGTGGAAAACATCTGCTTTTATTTTCCCAGATTATTTTGGTGCCCACATTTTTAGACTGGGAAGACCTCGGGCGCCGTTTTGTCATCGGAAAAAATCTGGCACCAACTGCGGACCGAACGCCTAACTTTCGACTGTATTATTAGCGGGATGGGATGCAGATCTATTGTATCATTTGACCGTAGAAGGGTCTTACGGAATGAACCTAGGCTCGGCGATCTCCGACAGGGTCAGCATGAGAAACGGACGCCTTTCATTATGCTGAGCTGTGCATTGCCGACTGGGATTGAACCGATATAAAGGAGATGGCCCTAGTCAAGTAGTTTGATACTATTAAAACAAAAAAATCGTATTTTCGTTTGGTTAGTTTCCCTACATTATTCTTCACTTTGATGACATACTGTTAATTTAATTCTTTGCATTGTGTGCCGCCATTTTCGTGACTTAGTACTTATTTGAAACTGCACAAGTTTAGTATCGAGTGTCAATTATTTTGTATGGCTAACACGCCCTGATATAAACACATACATTCACTTACATTCAAAAGACACTTACTTAACCAACCCTGCCGCGCCATCTCTTTCTCACAACTGGTACCCATCTTATTGAACGGGTGACCGGCCTCTCAACGTGTCTTTCAATATTACAATTGAGCATACAGACCATTATCAGGAATTGTCATACTTGAATGTGACTGTTTATGTTTTGTACATCTTCTCTTCTCTCTTGTCGCACAACCGTGTTTGTTCACGTGGTTATGTCATCGTCCATTGTGTACAGACGTGCATCCTGCCATTTTCTTGTCGCACAACCGTGTTTGTATGCCGTTTGTTCACGTGGTTATTTCATCGTCCATTGTGTACAGACGTGCATCCGGCCATTTTCTTCCCGGGATGCCATAGTCATTCTTCTCAAATATCTGATATTACAAATGATCTCGTCCTTCTGTTCCATTTGATTGCTTCACTATCTGTGACACACGGTTATCGTTCTAGTTAACCCTTTACACCCTAATATGCCGGAAACCACCAGCAAAAAGGCTTATGCACTTTCCCTTTAACCAACCAGCCAGGGCAGACGGACCAAAAATGCGAGGACAGTGATGGTTTTGATGAAGAAAATGACCTTGAATAATGCATCTACTCTGAAACAAAGTGTCATCACTGATAAAGATGATTCCTTTAAGGCTTAGGGTGTAATGGGTTAAGCTTGTTGTTCATAATAACCCAAACACGGTTATCGTTCTAGTTAGGCTTGTTCATAATAACTCAAACACGGTTATCGTTCTAGTTAGGCTTGTTGTTCATAATAACCGTAACACGGTTATCGTTCTAGTTAGGCTTGTTGTTCATAATAACCCAATCACGGTTATCGTTCTAGTTAGGCTTGTTGTTCATAATAACCCAAACACGGTTATCGTTCTAGTTAGGCTTGTTGTTCATAATAACCCAAACACGGTTATCGTTCTAGTTAGGCTTGTTGTTCATAATAACCCAAACACGGTTATCGTTCTAGTTAGGCTTGTTGTTCATAATAACCCAAACACGGTTATCGTTCTAGTTAGGCTTGTTGTTCATAATAACCCAGACACGGTTATCATTCTAGTTAGGCTTGTTGTTCATAATAACCCAAACACGGTTATCGTTCTAGTTAGGCTTGTTGTTCATAATAACCCAAGCACGGTTATCGTTCTAGTTAGGCTTGTTGTTCATAATAACCCAAACACGGTTATCGTTCTAGTTAGGCTTGTTCATAATAACCCAAACACGGTTATCGTTCTAGTTAGGCTTGTTGTTCATAATAACCCAAACACGGTTATCGTTCTAGTTAGGCTTGTTGTTCATAATAACCCAAACACGGTTATCGTTCTAGTTAGGCTTGTTCATAATAACCCAAACACGGTTATCGTTCTAGTTAGGCCTGTTGTTCATAATAACCCAAACACGGTTATCGTTCTAGTTAGGCTTGTTGTTCATAATAACCCAAACACGGTTATCGTTCTAGTTAGGCTTGTCGTTCATAATAACCCAAACACGGTTATCGTTCTAGTTAGGCTTGTTGTTCATAATAACCCAAACACGGTTATCGTTCTAGTTAGGCTTGTTGTTCTGCTGTGACAAAGTAATGATGCCTGTGTATTTCCATCTTGTATTCCCAATTCGGCCCCAGTTCTGCTGGTGATGGCTTTTGTACTGTATTTGTCAAGGCAAGGGTGGCCCGATAGCCTACTCTACCATTAGTAGGAAATGTGAGAAACTATTAACTCTGAACGTCTTATTGATGCGGGGTGGCCATTTGCCTTCCATAACTGTGTTAGTATGGTACTGTCTGGGGTCGAAGAACATTTTTGTAAAAGCAATTACGGCTGAAACTAATTCCACACTTGAAGCTGCGACATTGGACGATACAAGAGTAATCCTAGCGCCTTGGAGCATTTTATAAGATTTGTAGAAACATAAGACTAGCCGTGCACGGCTAACTGCCCCTTGGGTCATGAGGCCCAACGTCTCAACAACAAAAACAATCCTTGCAAAGGACACCACCTAACACCAGACCAAGAGTTAAACAGATTGGTCAGCCCTCGTTTTCCCTCCTTTTGGAGCACGCATAAGGTCGTTACAGCTGAGGCATGAAGACGCTTGCCTTTCAAGCAACGATGGGGTTTTGAATCCCACAAGATGAAGCGCTCGGTGAGATCTGCGTTCAGCCATATTGGAGATTGCTGGAAGGGTGAATACGCTGTGCACGTAAACGTTGAACATAGTTAAAAAGAGCTGTCCGAGCAACAATTATACAAAAGTTATAAAATTACTAACAATTTCTGCCTTCTCCAAGATCTTCGGCACGCTCCAGTTGACCCATAATCAAATGGTCCTTTATAATGTGTTATGGGAGGAACTGACTACCCCTACTCGTAAACAAGCTGTACCCTCGTGCATGGAATCTCTAACACTTCATCCATGACATCAATGTTTGATTTAGTTAAAGTAAAGAATAATGCAGCAATTACTTATGGTCTAGAAAAGAGAAGAATTCCTGGTGACTTAATACAGGTTTATAAGATAATAACCGGAAAGCTTAAATTAGACTATAAGAAGTATTTTTTTTCCCCAAAATATAACGAGAACAAGAGGGCACAGATAAAAATTAGCTAAAGAAAGGTCCAGATTGGATATTAGTAAATATTTTTTTAATCAGAGAGTTTGGAATGCATTGCCACAGGAGGTAGTGGAGGCAGGGGCATTTACGAATAGATTGGATGCGCTTAGCTTTTAGAGCAGGATAATGCAAATGTAACTGGTTGTCTACAGACTGATGAGTCTTCTAAACCAGTATAAAAACCTTCAGTTAAACGACGAGAATTGTTCTCTGGATGTACACAGTCGGATACATTCTATCTTCGTGTGAAACTCTAGAGCCGTGCCATTCTTAACAATGTCATTGATACGTTTTGGATACTCTGGTCCATCTAGAGATGTGTTACACTTCATCTACTGGGTCCAGAGAAAACCAGATGTTCATTCTTCTATTCATGTATCGCATATTTTGGGGTATTATTTCTAGAGCTTTCCTTTTTATTTCAAACCAACAAGGTTACTTCGTACTCGACAGGCATCTGTGTTGTGTATATGACGGAATTGACAAGAGCATGATTTAGAAGCCCTAGATCGGTATGTCATAATTTGTCAGCTCTTACGATGCTTCCAGTGTGACAGGATCCTATCCTCGTCCCTGTCGCATACTGAGCCCTCATTTGGTACGCCACCCTTAGACATAAGCACGTGCACCGTATGAAAGCAACCATTTAGAGTCCTCTTTTCCTATATTTAACAGGTGTTCACGACCAACCTCCGCCCATCCTAGTTTTTGTCCAAGTTTACCATCCAATCTTCTCTTTTAAATTTCTTATTCCTGGATTGTTCCCATCTGAAATGGTTCTTGCTATATAACAAATAAGGTCTTTGCGGACCCGTGCACTCCACAAATGTGTTTAACGTGACTTGCCCCGTTTCCTTGTACAGCTAACCCTTGTCTAATAAACGAATGAATCTTTACACGGACATTGGCGGTGCTCTTATCCCTACCATTCTTTGTTTGCATGTCAGCTAGTCCTCACTGACATCCATTCATCCGCGCTTCCCACTCATATCCGACACTAGTGACTGTATGTCGGAATTCCACCAGTCCGCATGGCAGATGGCTTATACGCTCTGTTGAATTTCTTCCTTCCTGACACTTAATGAAAACTTCGCTACGTCCCACTCTGTGCCTTGAGGGCTGGCTCTGTTACCAGCGCTGCTATTTGTGAGCTACAATAGGTCCCAGGCATACGAGGTATTGCGCCTTTATCCCCGTTGTAAACCTGCGAATCGGGAACCGGGCAACAGTTGAGTGCGCTCGCTATCACTATCTGGTTTTCCATATCTGCTGGTTACTCGTGCACACACACCAATAGAAGCTACTAGCTTATGTCTTCCCTTATGTTTCTCTTTTTACTGTATTATGTGTGGTGGGTGTGTATATATATATATAAACACATGCACGTGTATGAATCACGATACCACTTCATTTCAGTAAGTTCTATCATAATTGTTGTGTGTACTTAGAATGGAGTGAAACAACGAAGTGGGTAAGGATCAGTGAGTGTGTCCAAGGGTTGTGAGCTCGCTTTACAAAAAGCAACGTGCCTCGGTCTATACTAGTATACTAGTCTTATTCACCTTGTTTTGCTTGTCAGTGGAGAACGTTTCCTATTGTGACCATCGAACAGGCCACGTTTTGATTTTAAAATATGAGAACTGAAAGCGTTGTCGCGTTTTAGTTGTACCTTCTTAGATCACAATTGTTGTAGTCCTATCTACATGTTCATTGAGAAATGGTCTGTTCTTCTTTTATTTGGAATCCCTTTTTTAAAACTGATACAAGAATTTACTGGATGGCCCGTTCTTCAGCGGCAGTTCGGATCCCAACGTCTCTTCCGGCGGTCTCTGTCAATGGGATACGGAGGACCATCGGTTAATGAGTCGCCCATCTGTGGCATCGTGAATGTTGGTGAGGGATAAAAGTAATGATACAAGTAAATTTAGTATAATTTGTGTGATTTGATCTCAGCCAAAAGTTTAGTAGATACTAACACTGTGACTTTATCCCAAAAGAACATCAGTTTAATAGCACTTAAATGTAACACAATTGCTTTGCAATACTGGTCGTTCAGCTGTGTGCCCTTACTTTTCTAACTTAAGTTACGACATTTGGTTAAGCATTTGATAAAACTCCGCTGAAGATTTAAACTGATTACTTATTTATCTGTAATTTGTGCGTGGGTAAAAAGCACAGCAACACATAAACTGTATAATAAAGAGAAGTCTTCTCGTTCGTCACCTTTTATAAAATGTCTTCTACACATCAAAACCGGTTTTCCAGATAAATGTTGCTGTGTTGAGAGTTCTTCAGTTTACTCTGAAAGTTCGTATGGATAGTCCAGGGCTCAGTATGTAGCGTCAGACCACCAAATGTTGCTGGGGATTTTGCAGCTCAAAACTAAAAAAGTAGCCAGTACAGGCCGCAAGGAGAATAAGGTTTAACTTACACCTATTGCAATACCAGGAGAAGACATAATTTAGCTTCAAACTTAATAACAGATATCGAGTACTACAAGAACTATATAAGGATGAAGAAATGGACATTAATAGTATGTGGGACCAGGCTAAAGAGATGGGGAATAAGACATGTGAAGAAACTGATTCAAGAGAAACCAACATAAAGAATGGATGACAACAAAGACATTATATAAAATAGAAAAATGAAAAAGAAGAAAGCTATACTCAACAATTGCCGAACATGAGCCACCAAAGCAGAAGCACGGAGTAATTATATTGTTACAGACAAAGAGGTCAAGACATGTATAAGGACAAATAAAGGAATATATCGACAAGCTGGCACATGAGGCAGAAGAGGGAGGACATATGAGAGATATCTACTATTTCAAAGGAAGTCTAAACAGACCTCGACCACAAGAAACACCAAACATCCTACCAGCAGAGGAGACCCTGAACTTGGACGGCATCCCACCAAGTAAGATATACATCCAGAGGGCCATATCCAAACTCAAGAAAGGGAAAGCGACAGGACCAGAGGGAATAGCAGCAGAAGCCATAATGGCAGATATAGATAAGGCCACTGATACATTTCAAGGATTATTCAAGAAGATATAGGAAGAGGAGAGAGGGCCACCACAATGGAAAGAGGAGATAGTGCCAACACAATGGAAAGAAAAACATCTGATTAAACTGCCTAAGAAGGGGGACCTGGCAGATTGCAGCAATTATAAGGGGATTACATTGCTGTCCGTGCCAGGCAAGATATTCGACAGAATCATCTTGGACAGATTAAAAACTGAATTAGACAAAAAGCTCAGAGAGGAACAGGCAGGATTTCGCCAGGGAAGATCATGCACAGATCATATAGCTACGCTACGCATCATAGTAGAACAAAGCATTGAATGGAAATTATCACTACGTAAATTTTATAGACTATAACAGTGTGGATCGAAGTACTCTATGGCAACTGTTGTGACACTATGGGATACCAGAGAAGTACGCAATCCTCATCCAGAATATGTACAAAGACACAGTTAGAACATGGAGTACTGACTGACAGCTTCGGGGTGCAAACAGGGGCTAGACAGGGATGCCTGCTCTCACCTTTCCTGTTCTTATTGGCTATAGATTAGATAATGAATACATCAATATAAGGCCACAAAAATTCAGTGGACACAATTGGCGGACCTGGACTATGCAGATGATCTGGTGCTTTTGTCACACAGTCATAGTCAAATGCAAGAAAACCCTGATATGGTGAAAGAACAATCGGCTAAACTGGGACTGAATATCAACACCAAGAAAACCAAGCTCCTTAAACTCAACACTAACAACAAAGAACCAATCATGCTGGAGGGAGAGCAGTTGCAGGAAGTGAATACCTTGACCTATTTAGGCAGCACAATAGACACATCAGGAGGAACAGATGTAAGGATCAGAATTGGAAAGGCACGAGGGGCATTCCTGACACTAAACAATATATGGAGTTCCAGGGATATCAAGATTCACATCAAAATTAGAATGTTCAACACAAGTGTCAAGATGGTGTTGCTGTATGGAGCGGAGACAAGTGTCAAGATGGTGTTGCTGTATGGAGCGGAGACAAGTGTCAAGATGGTGTTGCTGTATGGAGCAGAGACATGGAGAACGATCAAGGTCATACAACAAAGACTCCATCCTTCGTTAACAGAGGCCTACGAAGGATAATGGGCATAAAGTGGCAGGACATGGTGAGGAATGAAGACTTGTGTTCATAAAGTGGCAGGACATGGTGAGGAATGAAGACTTGTGTTCATAAAGTGGCAGGACATGGTGAGGAATGAAGACTTGTGTTCATAAAGTGGCAGGACATGGTGAGGAATGAAGGCTTATGTTCATAAAGTGGCAGGACATGGTGTGGAATGAAGACTTATGTTCATAAAGTGGCAGGACATGGTGAGGAATGAAGACTTGTGTTCATAAAGTGGCAGGACATGGTGAGGAATGAAGGCTTGTGTTCATAAAGTGGCAGGACATGGTGAGGAATGAAGGGTTGTGTTCATAAAGTGGCAGGACATGGTGTGGAATGAAGACTTGTGTTCATAAAGTGGCAGGACATGGTGAGGAATGAAGACTTGTGTTCATAAAGTGGCAGGACATGGTGAGGAATGAAGACTTGTGTTCATAAAGTGGCAGGACATGGTGAGGAATGAAGGCTTATGTTCATAAAGTGGCAGGACATGGTGTGGAATGAAGACTTGTGTTCATAAAGTGGCAGGACATGGTGAGGAATGAAGACTTATGTTCATAAAGTGGCAGGACATGGTGAGGAATGAAGACTTATGTTCATAAAGTGGCAGGACATGGTGAGGAATGAAGACTTATGTTCATAAAGTGGCAGGACATGGTGAGGAATGAAGACTTATGTTCATAAAGTGGCAGGACATGGTGAGGAATGAAGACTTGTGTTCATAAAGTGGCAGGACATGGTGAGGAATGAAGACTTATGTTCATAAAGTGGCAGGACATGGTGAGGAATGAAGACTTGTGGAGAAAGGAGCCAACAACAGCCATTGGAACAACACATTAAGCAAGAAAATGGGGCTGGATAGCACATAAGCTGCGGAAGTCACAGTCTAACGTAGCCAGACAGGCTCTTACATGGAATCTTCATGGGAAAAGAGAGAGAGAGGTAGACCCAAAAATACGGGGAGAAGAGAATGTGAGAAGGAGCTAAAATTAAATAATGAAACCTGGAGAGGGAGGGAGGAGGAGGAGGCCAGGACCGTGTACGCTGGCGAGATGTTGTTGATTGCCTGTGAGAGAGGAGCCCAGGACCCTGTACGCTGGCGAGATGTTGTCGATGGCCTATGAGAGAGGAGCCCAGGCCTCTGTACGCTAGCGGGATGTTGTTGATTGCCTGTGAGAGAGGAGCCCAGGACCCTGTACGCTGGCGAGATGTTGTCGATGGCCTATGAGAGAGGAGCCCAGGCCTCTGTACGCTAGCGAGATGTTGTTGATGGCCTGTGAGAGAGGAGCCCAGGACCGTGTACGTTGGCGAGATGTTGTTGATGGCCTATGAGAGAGGAGCCCAGGACTATGTACGGTGGCGAGATGTTGGCGATGGCATATGAGAGAGTGGACCACCCATAAGCAGGGCATGCTCCGAAACATACACGAATCATGTATTCCGCAATCACTGCCCCTTTTGGACCCCTAAACAGTAGTTAGCATTATCTCTCGGTTAGTACTAAGTAGTTTATTTTGAAATGTGTAAACTTGTCTTTGATACATTGTTCAATTATGTAACAATGCATAATCACGTTGAAAATGCTCTTAAGGACAAACATCGTCACCATAAGCATATCTTCATGACAAGAGATTGTGGTAGAAATATCAATATTTTTACGAGGAAGTCCCGTCTGTATACATTTTCTATTTTTATATTCCATTACACAGCCAGTGAACTAGACTAGGCCTAAGGCCATCATGACACAGCAAATGGTTTGTTGAAGTTTAATTAATTGTTATTAATTCAACACGCGATTTCTAAATAAAGATAATGAAATAGTCTTTGCAACAATATGAATTCTGAATGACAGTTTACGCAGTTTCATTTTGTTTCAAGTTGCTTCTTCTTTGATTCCAGATTAAGCATGTTATAGATAATGTTTGTCTTGTATTCTGTGTTTATTTAATACAGATTCTCCGCCGTTAGAAAAATGTTAGATATGCTACAGCATATATGCATTATATCAGTGTGTGTGTGTGGTTAGTATAATTTACTACAATAATGAAATTATTTAATTATGTAGTTACGATGTTTCAATTTGTTTATCACGAGGAATGCACCTAAAACCAAAAATCTTAACGTGAATTTGCGCAATGCTTCCCCTTCAAACGTGCATTTTCGATTTTACAGAATCCACTCTTTTAAAATGTGGTGATAATGCATTTGCAGTTATTCACCTTTGTATATAGTAGTACTGATAGACCCAGTGAATAAGTTCTATCAGGGGCCAGTATAGTGTACACATCATACATATAATATATGCTGTTTTGAGGCTGACCTGTTCTGCGTGGACTACCTTGAGGTGGTGGGACAGCGTATGTGCGTGGATCACACCCAAACAGATAAACCATACATTGAACATGAGAATTGTCAGGTGTTATGTATATTCGTCACTACTTTATGGTGCCGACACGTAGACACTGAATAACAACATAAAATAAAAATATAAGTACTACAGGCTAGATTCCCGAGGATCCCGCACAAACCAGGCATATGACACGACCTGATGGAAACCAAGATATGGTCATGGAACATCAGAAACTTGTACGAAACAGGAAATGCGGCACAAAGTTAATCTCATCCATGACTGATCAACAGAGATATAGAAGTCCTTCTACAGTAGCTTGATATCAATTTGTAGTCACATAAAATATTAACAATATATGTTGTTTCTGAAATATATTGTTTTAATATTCAAACATGTAAGTTTATAATTGATGTATTTTATTCTTTATTTCGCGATATCTGTACGTGCCGGAATAAAATATTATTTTTGTCATGACATAATGGAAGTAAATTCATTAGGGAAAAACAATTAATTAATTTACATATGTTTGTGCATTGTTCCTTTATATATTCCAGTATTGTACTTTATCTATCTAGAAATGCATTTTTACTTACTGAAAATGACCATATAACATATTGCAAAACATGTAATCTATATTGTTCAACTTGAAATTGTCATACCTGCTGATCCGTCTTTTATTCTTGGTAATCTTGCTACTCTGTTTATGCAGAAAATCATACCGTTTCTTATGCGTTATATCCTCCATTCCTAACTAATAGCGCACATCAACTTTTGAGATCATTCAAAATATGGGTCCATTTTCACAGTCATATCTCCACAGCTGTCTTTTTATTGTATAATTTGAAAAGTTCTTAATACTGCATTTTAACACCATGGCAGTGAAATTTCAAATAATCACACACCGTATAGACGATTATAATCAAGGATTATGCAACCCTATAAAAATGCATGGATCATTTTGGTTTGTTCCCTTGCTTATATAGGGATAATAAAGGGACATTTGGTAACTTTGATTTGAACCCAGAAGCGTAGAAGCGACAGCTACTTATTTTACTGCCCTACCAGTGATCCATAGTTGTTCCTCCTTGTGGTTGTTAGGCAGCATCTGCTAAACACCATTCTGTCAATCTGCAATAAATTTTGGGTAAATGCCAGTTGACTGTTTAATTCCTTAATCTGATGAGCTTCATTCGTTCTGTCTGTGGTCATTTCCTTTAGTGTACATTACACGGTTCAGTGGTGAAACAATTTCTCCATGTTTTCATCTGTCTACGAAGCGGATGAACAATATCAAACGATAACATCTTAAAGCCTGACGACTACCGAGTTTTTGACATTGAATGCACATTAGGCAAGGGGTAACTGTCATTATTGGAGGTCACGGGTTTTCATCGTGTTGTCCCAGTAAGATGACTCTCCGTATTGTTTACGTCATATAAAGGTAAACATTCACTGTTCTTTCAGTGCAATTGTGCATCTAGGAATGGCAAGCAGCGAAGTATGAACACCATAGAGCATGTGATGGGTTCTCGAGAGGGTTTACATTTCTTCACTTACATCATTTCAACCACAAGTACTCAGCATTAGGAACAACTATTTTCTACTTCACTTCCGTCATCGTCCTAGCTGGAGCCATGAGGGCCACTACATTTTACTGGCTCCTGCCGGCTCCACATTCATGATACAACCACACCCCTGATATCATAAATAAGTCCACCCTAAAAACCCTTGTATCATTGAAGTGTTGGGCAAGGAATAGGTCTAAGACTAGACTAACTTTGAACTCACACATTTGATTAAATGTTTTTTTACGCAGTTCCATTTATCTCATTGATAGATCTATATTTCAAACAATTGTAGTATTCTTATTGTTATTTTTACGTTACATTTTGTTCAATAAATGCGTAAACGCTTTAAAAAATGTCTGTTTGTTATTTAAGTAGATCTACCTACGTACATATCATCGAGTTTGCCTCTTGGCCCGCAGAGCTTAAAACACAACTATTTATTATTTGGCCATTTCCACAAGACAGGTTACTTGAGGGTCTCTGTCGTACATGGTTGCTTGGTCTGGCCACAAGATAGGTTACTTTAGGGCCTCTGACGTACGTGGTTGCTTGGTCTGGTCAGAAGATAGGTTACTTTAGGGCCTCTGTCGTACGTGGTTGCTTGGTCTGGCCACAAGACATGTTACTTTAGGGTCTCTGTCGTACGTGGTTGCTTGTTCTGGCCACAAGACATAGGTTACTGTAGGGCCTCTGTCGTACGTGGTTGCTTAGTCTGGCCACAAGACAGGTTACTTTAGGGTTGATTTGCACAGTGGTACAAAGCTGCTCGGTATCTGTTTACAACTCGGAGATTAGTTTACGGCCGGGAAAACAAGTTCCATTATTGAATGGTCATCTCTTGCTCTTGGAACTCGTAAAACTTGTCGCACTTAGATTCTGTGGAGATCATGGATTGAAAACCTGTGACCTTGTCAGTCATTTCTGGTTAGGTACAGTTGTAGGAAATGGTAATACTGATGTATGAGCTTGTATACAGCAGACCTCAACACATTCAGCTGACTATTGTAGCCGACATCTGATCCAATTTCTGCCCACCACACACACACACATACATACACAAGTAGCCAAAGTGAATCAACCAAAATGGTAGGTTTGATCCTCGTTTCCTACTCTATTTCATGTTTCTGTATATGTTCTGCTGTTTGACATGCTTTTGGTCCGTGTTTTAATTAGATACATCTATTGCGCCCTAGATCCTGTCTGGAGATCACAGCTAGTGATGCGGTTATCACATTACACATGTTTGACTAAACGACAGACTGTATCAAGGAAGACGAGTCGTGTGTGTTTATATCGTCTCGTTATCTGCCCCAGATATGAGAAGTGTTATATAGGCATGCCTTGTTTCTCTACCCTTCACCAATCACGGGATATTCTGTGACATGTTCCAGCGTGTATAGACCTGATCTGGTGATACGTAGTTATATAGCCCAGTGTTACCCAATTGTCTTCTCGGGAAGGGCGGGGGGTTGGTGTCCGCGAAAAGGGTTGATAAGGGCGTCCTGTTATGTTTGAAAGGATGTTTGTGTGCTTAGTTTTTTGTCCTTCAAATTGTAGACCATGTGACGAGAGAGAGATGACTATGGATTGTTATTGTCATCACCAGGTTTAGAACCAATTGTCTAGCCTGCTTGCGAGAGTGGTTCTCATGGACAGGCATAATAGGCCCACTGTTTCCTTCTTAGTTTTTCGTTAGAGGCTACTAAAGAAGTTATGCATTATGTGAGCAGTCTAATCGTGTAAAAACAATTACTATAAATGCACACTACAAACAACTGGAATCAGGTTTTCATTAAAGTTGGCTAGTGGAGCAACATGCAGATTTGGACATACACTTCAACAAATGGAGCAATGGGGGAAGCTAACAAGTGAATATTCTCAAACGATATTAACCGAGGTAACTGTAAACGGAAACCTACTAGCATTAGCTTGCTATAAGCAAGTATATATTGAACTAAATACACTTGTACGTGTGGCTACAGTTTATATACATACAATGGGTGTAAGAAGTGCGGTTGTGTTCTACATAGCTAAGCTGTCTGTCTACCATATGACGCTTAACACACGACAGTGTGTCACGTTTTAATGCATCTTAACCCAGGTCGATTTGACATTTGAGTGTGTACACGCCTGAAGCTAAACTGAACGTGCTTTGCTAAGCTTGGCATGAGTGGTAACTAGCAGAATCGGGAGGAGGGTCTGACTAAAATTGGTCCCTAGTGTGTCAAGAGAAAATCCTGCATACTATCAGGGATGTGTGTTTGTACATTCCATTGATCAGCTCGCTAATAACATGCGTCTTTCTGGATTGGCGCAAATGTAACCGGATGGATTATCGTAAACACGTGTCACGTTATATTCGACATCCAGTATTACTAGTTCTGGATAATTACATATTTGTTGCAAGCTGACACTACGATCATTGTCACTATTAACAAAATGTTATAGAAGCTGATGTCGTTACCACTATATTCCATCACCATACTTATCTCAGTTGACGATGTCTTCCCATTTCCAAACTAACTATACCGTACATCGACCAGGCCATGCATGTAGCGGTAAACACGAACTTCCGTCAGTTTGTCACAAAGATCCATAGGCAGGTAAATCAAGTTTAACTGAGTACTATCAAGCCGGGCGTTGATACATTATGGCTAACCATCCATCTTCAATCATGCTAATATTTATCTTATCTATGTTATTTATTGGTCAAGTGCACCCTTATTTTTTTTCCTTAATTTGTTGTGGCAGTTTTACATGTAGTTATTTTATGCAATAAGGTACAGGTTTCTAAAACATATACTAACAGCTGACATGTATATGGGATCAATATTGTCCGTTTAATTGTGAACGTTTGTACTTCTGTGTGCATTGTTCACGTTGTCCCTGGTTGAATAGTTTCAATCAGTGTTTGGGTAGTGCATACGTCATCACGAGAGTGCCCATCGTGTGTACTGGAGACCTACCTGTGGGTGCGTGTTTACCACATACCAGTTCTGTACCCATCAAATAAGAGGAGTGGGCAAGCAAATCCGCCAGAGCACATCATTTTTAGGGGGGGACTTTATGGTGGTGGCCGTTCAGCGCCAGAGAATGGATCGGTTGTAAGTACTAACCAATCGTCTTTTCTCTTACTCGCAAATTTGTCTAGTATGTGAAAATGTATATCAGACAACGAATACAATCGACCAAATTGAAACAATTCAGATGTATTCTTTAGGATTGGGAACTCAAACCAGTATGAAGACGAGGCATGTGATCCGCGGACCGCATCCAAGTATAGCTCCATATCTATTTTAGTTAACACAGGAAGCCATATTTGGAATATCACATGACGGTGTTATGAATTGTATGTTAGTGTTTGATCAGCCATTTCGCTGTTATAGAAATGTTGTTCCAGCTTTATACTTGTGTCTTCTCATTTTTCCAGTGGCATCATTTGATGTAAGGCCATCTATAGTGTTGTAGGGGCGGCTAACGTTATATCTCTTGTTGGAAGCATTCAACTTCAGCAATTAGCTCATTCTTCCATCTATGTCGAAACTGTTTTGGCACCCACGAACGTTCATGTTTTTAGTCGACGGCGCTTTAAAGCAGTCCCATTTTAAAGTACTGATCATTACTTCTTTAGACTTCATTTTGTTTACAAACAATACAAGGAGGGAAGACACTTGACAGTAACTAACAAAAATGCAGCACCTTTGTAATGCAAGTATTCATTACTCATTAGTAATAGTTAATATAATCATAAATAATGCAAGAACAGCCGGTGTTGCCAGAATAAATTCATCGTAATCATCAAAACCTCTCCAGCTCCTTGTGGAGCATAGGGCGTCAACAAATATAGACGTCATCAAGTGTTGGCCTCCCCATATCTCTTAAAGTTTTTATAGAGTAGCCCATCTCTCCTTAGTTTCCTCTATGACATGCCTGACAGGTTGCAGTATTACAATTCTTTGCTCCCATTTCTATCCCGGTAACACTCAAAATGTAAATATCTTCTGCTAGCAAGAATAGATAATTATTTTGTTTTAGAAGAAATTGTAACAAAACAACGTTACGAAGGAAACTATCGATACAACGAAGAAACAAGTATTTACTTGGCATCCTTTCGCCCAAAACGTGAGTGGGATGGCGATTAGCAGAAAATGAAAGCTTGCCAACTTTTCTTCCCACTCATCAGTTCAACAGTGAGACTAGAATATTGTGTTTGTTTTTAAATGTTTAGCTGTCCTTGGACACTGTTTAAAACAAAATGTGTCTTGCAATCTCTGTTTTGTACAGTAAGTAGACTAACATTTAATCGATGTTCTTTTCTTTAGTTAGAATGACTGTTTTGGGACATGGACGCTATCTTTAATAGTGGCACGTACAGCCTTATATTCTTGTCTAAGCTTTATTATCCCTAGTCATACGATACAACGCCAATCATGATCCCGGGCTGCAGAAAATGGTTTCGCGGGCCTTGAGTCTGAGACTCCTGCCTTAGGGAAAACTTGAATAGATGCGTTTAGTGCTATATATATATATATATATAAGAAGCTACAAAGATGTCAGCGCGGAGATTGAAGGGATATTAGACCAAATATGTGCACATGGTCATTGCCCTAGACTTGGAGCATTCGTGTAAACCTTTTACTGAGGTATCCCAGAGTTAGACGTACTTGTGGCTCATCCCTGCCTGCTGAACTTGTTTGTTCAATTTGCTCTCAACGCTGACGTTAACCCATCTTAGTCTGCACCTGGGGCGTGTGGCCATGTGCAGTATTGGTCGCTCAATCATGGCTGGTACTTGCTCTCTTTACTGAAAGTACTATGCCTGATACGAGAGAGAGAGAGAGAGAGTGTGAACAAGAGATACCACTTGAACGTATAAATTAGAAATGGGTACTCGTATTGTCATTTTAAGACAATCTTATGTCTGTACCGGTTGCTTTTTTACCTGACCGCAACTAACATATGTTAATTACTATTTTTAATGCAAAAGATGTCACGCGTTATTATTATTGTGACATTTCAAAGTCCTAGCCCCGAAGAGGAAAAATAAACCGTAGATATATAATGTATGAAATCGACAACTTTTGAAAAAGTCATTGGTGTCTGCCGAAGTGCTGCTGGCAGTCTGTGTCTTGAATGCGCCCTCTTCTAGAAAGAGGTTGGGGGCCGCTGGTTTTGTACCTGTACACTTATGTCAAATAGTCCGGTTGTCGTGGAATCATATGTTCGGATTACGGCCTGATGGTCGTCGTGGACGAGTAACTGGCTGGCTGCACGACCAACAGGGGACAGACAGACACTTACACGTGTTAGATTAGAACGTACAACTCTGTAACAGTCATTGATCTTATTTCTAGTCAGTCTTCTACAAATGCCATACAGATTGTTTGAGATATCGCGTACCCTTAGTGAGTTTATATATTGTTAATGGTTGAATGACGCATGGGAACACAAGTGAATTAATAACTTTTATTCTCGAACAAAGCGAATGGTGGTATTTTAGTAAGATGAAATAGACGTAAAATTGTTTTATATATAGCTAAGAACGTGTTTCATAACCTTTGTTATGATAGCCCGTGGGTAGGAAGACTAACGTCTGATCAAGCATATATATACTGGTCAGACATGTTAGTCAGGGTCAAGCAAAACATACTGGCCAAGACCCTCACCTCGGCGTCCTAGTAGCCCTCCATGGAAACGGTCTGCTAACAAGGATAGGGGTTGACGTGATCCCCGTAGTAGTGAGTGACACGCAGATGAAGCCAAGCATAGCACAACCGCCTGGTGGACCTCATCACATTCATCAACACGCCCGGGATGTGAGGAAAGCTACTGCAACCCGCCACATAACGTCCTTTTCAGGACATACAAAAGAGTAACTTATTCATTCTGGGCATTCGCAAACAACAACGATATTCCGTTCCATGTGAACTGTTCAGGATATCCCCTATTTCGCCAGACGGTTGAAACCATCACCAGTCCTATCAAGGTATCATTTATTTATAGAACACAAATACACCATCTAGCTACAACTGCGTATATCTAACTGGTCCCACGCCCCCATTATTTGTTAAGACACATCATGTGTTGAACCGCTGTCTTCAAATGAAATCATTCTGTATATATTACTTTCTCCTGTTTCATCACTTCCCTGGACTTTAAAAAACAAACCAAAAATCACATTTGCTTCTGTCTCATATACTTTGAGAGAGTGGATCAGGGTTGTGAGATTGACATTGTAAAAAATAAAAGATGCCAGAAATTTGTCAAACACAAAGAGAGATGAGATACATACATAGATTTACTTATAATTATCTAACGCATCATATATAAAAAACATAATCGGTAATGGAAGTATCAGTGATACGTTAATGAGGTCATACTACTTCCTCGTTCGTTCTCTCAACTCCCACTACCAAGCCCTGACAAACATTTGCAAGTAGCAGGATGTTGAATGGATAATGGAATGCTTTTGGTTGTAGTTTACAGCTTGACTACGATATTTACACCTTTCGTTTCAACACATCCAACTTCAGTGTGGCACTTTTGGGTACGGGTTAGCCTTCCTTTTTCGATATCATCTCCGTAGCCAGTCTGCCCTCTTGCTGCCTGGTGTCTAGGATCACCACGTGGAGAGTGAGACGGGTCTTGGCTGGACTAGTTGGCTGGCCCTGACGCTATCAGTCAGTTTTGGGTACGGGTTAGCCTTCCTTCTTCGATATCATCTCCGTAGCCAGTCTGCCCTCTTGCTGTCTGGTGTCTAGGATCACCACGTGGAGAGTGAGACGGGTCTTGGCTGGACTAATTGGCTGGCCCTGACGCTATCAGTCAGTTTTGGGTACGGGTTAGCCTTCCTTCTTCGATATCATCTCCTCTCCGTAGCCAGTCTGTCCTCTTGCTGTCTGGTGTCTAGGATCACCACGCGGAGAGTGAGACGGATCTTGGCTGGTCCTGACGCTAGCAGTCAGTTTTGTGTCGCTGACCGCTACATCTCATGCACTGCTAAGCATCTTGATCCCTTAAGACTATGAAACATACTGAACATTATATCTTATTGTGTATACATTTTAAACAAAGGTTTACCAATGGGATAAATGTAGGCCCTCACTTTGAATTGTAAGAGGAAGAAAAAAAGGCACATTCATATGTATGTACATATAGACCCTATGATACTCGTAATCAACAGAATAGGGCCACTGTCACCTTCTAAGCATGTCGTAACAGGAGATTAAATAGGGGTGTACTTGGGACAGGTAAGCTCGTATCAAAAACAATTCTGTTATAATCAGACACAGCAAAAAGCTCAGATACAGGATATCTGTAGAGAACCAGTTATAGCTCAAACATGTGCTTCACGTTGGAGCAAAAATGGCAAAAACCTCAAATGTTTAGAAACAGTTTTCCTTTAAAAAAAAAGAAAAAGCTTTCCATTACTTTGACGACGTGGCAATGAGTGAAGTCAAAATTGTTTGAGTTTACAGAGACAGACATCACATATGTGTGGAGACCATCCAATTGTTTCACACATATAAAATAGATACCAAATAATATATCCTAACTTATATACTAATCAGTTTGTAATTATACATCCCTACGTTACACTTTGAATTGGAAATGGAAACTTCAGTTCTAAGAAAACTGCTAAACTGATGTATTATTGGTACAGCTCGAGTACAACTACAGGTAATATAAAACCGTGCATGCGACAATCATGAATATTTTATGTTGTGCGACATTTTTACAGAAGAGAAAACACACGTAAAAGGCATTACAATAAAAAATGTAACATTTTTATAAAGTTGCCCAAAATAGGGCACCAATTTCGTTTAAAAGATGCCAGTTGCCAAACGTGAAACAATAAAACTGCGAATAGTTTGAAAAGTTGTCAAATAGATGGAATGTTTTTCTTCTTCTTCGTTCGTTCTCAATCTCCCACTACCAAACCCTGAAATGGCTTAAGTAGCAGAATGAAGTCCAGAGAACGAAATGCGATGTGTCGTAGTTTACAGCTTGGCTGCGATATTTGCACCTTTCGGTCCAACACATCCGACTTCAGCAATCATTTTTTTAGTACCGGGCTAGCGTTCCCTCTTCGATCCCTTCTCCTTAGCCAGTCTGCTCTGCTGCAGCCTGTTATCCAGGATCACCGCGTGGAGGAGTAGAAGGGTCTTGGCAGCTATGGTTCGCTGGCCCTGGCTCTAGCAGTCAGCTATGTGTCGCTAACCCACTGCAGCTCATGTGCTGCTCAGCATCTTGATCCCGATGGAATGTTTTACAAGTTACCAACATGGCAGTCCAGTAATTGGTTGTCGTATGCTCTTCTGTAGTTAAAAACAAATGTTCCATGTTTCAGCTTTGAGTCTGTTAATGTTACGGTTACTTTCATAGCGTCATCACACAGCACGCATTGCGAACCTGGTAAATGACGTGACCCCCATTATAGTAGAGCCACAAACATCCAGAAGAATACCTGTCAATCTAAACTTAGCACTCATTAGTTCAGGGGCCGTCTCTTTGTTTTCACTACGTGTCAGTTTACCCTTTCCACCACTATTTATTCACCAGACTCGTATTGTGGACCCTGTCACGCCGGTTGGTGCTAGACATTATCATTATGTATTTGTGCAACGCTCGATTATGAGCTTCGTCTGGTCTCTTCTACCATTCCATAAATACGCTACATTAAATCTCTAATACACCAGTATTGCTGAAATACGATACGAAGGTTCTAACCTCAATGACAACGTAAGCTCTTAAAACATGGCCTGAATAGGGTTGGCCGTAATAATACACAATTCATAAAGACAATGAATAGCACGGGAGTGAAGTCATTAATAAAGTCCTATCTGTCTTTGTTATGTTTCGCCCGGGGTCGCCGCGCTAAGTAGGTAGCACAATAGCTGGACGAATGAGCCGGAGCGACACACGGTAAAAATCAGCTGGCCTGAAATAAATCATAAGTCGTCCACATTTTGTGGACAATACTGAAAACTGGCATTCTCAGATTTAGACAGAGTCGTGAAGCCAAACAAGTTGGTGTGTCGTCGGGGCCTTTGATGTGATAGGCTTGTGTGCGGGTCGGGTTGAGATCGTGTGCTGGACCAGTCGGCGTGTCGGGTCGGGTCGAATTGATTGATGTGCTGGACCAGTCGGCGTGTCGGGTCTGGTTGAGATCGTGCTGGACCAGTCGGGTCGTTTTGATTGATGTGCTGGACAAGTCGTCAGGTTGATTGATGTGCTGGACCAGTCGGAGTGTCGGGTTGATTGATGTGCTGGACCAGTCGGCGTGTCGGGTCTGGTTGAGATCGTGCTGGACCAGTCGGAGTGTCGGGTTGATTGATGTGCTGGACCAGTCATCGTGTCGGGTCGGATTGATTGATGTGATGTGCTGGACCAGTCGGCGTGTCGGGTGGTTGATTGATGTGCTGGACCAGTCGGCGTGTCGTGTGGTTGATTCATGTGCTGGACCAGTCGGCGTGTCGGGTTGATTGATGTGCTGGACCAGTCGTCGGGTCGGGTTGATTGATGTGCTGGACCAGTCGGCGTGTCGGGTTGGGTTGATTGATGTGCTGGACCAGTCGGCGGGTCGGGTGGTTGATTGATGTGCTGGACCAGTCGGCGTGTCGGGTGGTTGATTGATGTGCTGGACCAGTCGGGTTGATTGATGTGCTGGACCAGTCGTCGGGTCGGGTTGATTGATGTGCTGGACCAGTCGTCGGGTCGGGTTGATTGATGTGCTGGACCAGTCGGCGGGTCGGGTGGTTGATTGATGTGCTGGACCAGTCGGCGGGTTGGGTTGATTGATGTGCTGGACCAGTCGGCGTGTCGGGTTGGGTTGATTGATGTGCTGGACCAGTCGGCGGGTCGGGTGGTTGATTGATGTGCTGGACCAGTCGTCGGGTTGGGTTGATTGATGTGCTGGACCAGTCGGCGTGTCGGGTCGGGTTGATTGATGTACTGGACCAGTCGGTGGGTCGGGTCGGGTTGATTGATGTGCTGGACCAGTCGGCGTGTCGGATCGGGTATATTGATGTGCTGGACCAGTCGGCGTGTCTGGTCGGGTTGATTGATGTGCTGGACCAGTCGGCGGTTTGGGTCGGGTTGATTGATGTGCTGGACCAGTCGGCGTGTCGGGATGATTGATGTGACGAGTTGTTTGATGGGAGCGGTAGATCTGACCCATTCCACCAACATCAAAGAGACACCGCCAGATGACAGGCCACTGAAGACATACGAAGCCAAACCTGGCCAGAGGGAACAGAGCTGAGACAAGCTATGGGGCTGCTAATCCACACCTAGAAGAAACTGAACTTCATCCTGGTGACGGGACTGCAGATCTAACACGATCAATTGCCTGTCTGAAAGCAGAAGAAGAATATTGAAAATGTAGGTAGGAATAGAAGCAAATATAATATCTGCAGTTTGAGGCATGATTAACCGAAACACTGACATTAGCTAGAACGTTTGAGAGTAGGTTAGAACCAGCGGTAAATTAGGTGAACAATCAAACTAGCTGGACACTGACCACATTCTGAAATTAGCTAGACGTTAGACCAACTGCTGAAATTAGCTAGACGTTAGACCAACTGCTGAAATTAGTTGGACGTTAGGCCAACTGCTGAAATTAGCTAGACGTTATTCAAACACAGTTAATTAAACATTAGGTTAAATATTATCGGGTATGAGGGGGGCACAGTTCTGCTGGTTGAAAGTGAACAAGGACTACAGAAATGGTGATTCTTCTACTTCTTCGTTCGTTCTCAATCTCCCACTACCAAACACTGAAAGGGCTTAAGTAGCAGAATCTAGTCCAGAGAACGGAATGAGTTGTGTCGTAGTTTACAGCTTGGCTGCGATATTTGCACCTTTCGGTCCAACACATTCGACTTTAGCAAGCATTTTTTGAGTACCGGGTTAGCATTCCCTCTTCGATCCCTTCTCCTTAGCCAGTCTGCCCTGCTGCAGCCTGTTATCCAGGATCACCGCGTGGAGGTGTAGAAGGGTCTTGGCAGCTCTGGTTCGCTGGCCCTGACGCTAGCAGTGAGCTATGGGTCGCTAACCACTGCAGCTCATGTGCAGCTCAGCATCTTGATCAAATGGGGATTGAAGTCAAGAACAAAAGACAGGTGTATGGATTGGATATTGACAACGAGAAAACACAAACTACCGGTATGATAATTGGCGAAATGTGCTCTACAAATAACAATAGGCGGTCACACAATGAAACAGGTCAAGGGCTGTCACGGTAGCATACTAATGGCTATCAACAATAGAATAGAGGTAAACAAACAAATCTATTTTCATCAGCATGAGTTATAGATTGTCACCCAAGCAAGTCACGCACAGCGAGAGTGGTCAGGAATTATGTATATTCGTCTTTATTGTATGATCTGAAAAGGAAGTTACATTGTAGTCAAGCACGATATCTACGCCTTCCGACTCGACACATTCCATTTCAGCTGGATTTTTTTTTCTATGCATCCTGTTTACAGGAACGACATTTGAAGGTGGAATGGGCTCTTGGTCATCTGTGGTCCGCTGACCCTGTTGCAAGCAGTCGGCTAGGAGTCTGTGGTTGCTGTCAGCTCATGCACTGCTGCATCTTGGTCCCGTATGGTATAGATACATAGACAATAAACAAACGATTGGAAAATAATACCTTCGAAATGTAGATACATATAAAAGAATGGAGTGTATCTCCTGATAAGAAACGAGAGCAAATAAGGAAGTCTTGGAGAATTGATGAAGGAAATCACAGTTCGATAGTTAGAATATATTGATAACATAACAAAACATTGGTGAAAACAATACTGGAAGGAAAGGTGGAAGGCACACGTAAGCAATGATGTAAGTGGGAGGAGACAGGCGGACAGGCCTGGCATCAAGACAAGAGACAGAACATTTGGAGACCCGCTGCAGCCGTTCTTCGGTGTGGAGATGGTACTTCAACTGAACTGAAGAACAAATATTGAAACAGCAAAATTAGCTAAAGATTATATAAATACTGAAATTAGGTAAATGTTGGATGAAACGCAATAAACTGAAGATAGGTGGCACTGATGAATGCACCAGTGGTACATGGAAAATGAGGATCACTATACAAGCTCTATGGCAGTGTTGACAGCCTCATGATGACAGCTGCTTTCTTCGAACAAATACAAGCTGACGTCTGACAGCGTACGAAGAAGGAGGATGAAACGCTGGCGCTATCTTATTAATTAAACGTTTGATCGAACACTGAAATCTGATAAACATTAGATGATACACTAGATCAAACACTGACTTTAGGTAAACGTTGGATAAAACGGTGAAATCAACAAAGCATTGAATGAAACACTAGATAGGACACTGAAATGAGCTAACCATTAGACAAAACACTGAACTTACGTAGAAGGTTTGAGATAGACATAGGCGACTTAGTCATTCCACTTCTACCATCGAATGTCGATGGTTATTGTGACATAAAGTTTCTGCAGGATGGGTTAGCCGGTCCCATGCCCAACCTTAATTACATGGTATTACTCTATGCCTGATAGGTTACAATATTATTCTAGACTCCCATAAGACTCGAGTAACACACAGAAGCAGAAATAGATGCACTCACTCATTTTCTACTTCTCTTACATGTTTCATTATATGACTAACAATCCAAGTTCCTAATAGGTTCTGAAAAAGTCAAATTAGTGAGGCAGTTGGAGCCTAGATTGCTGTCATTCACAGCAACTACTGCCACTGCTGGGCTGTGACAGGTATTATGTCACCTGTTTGTCTTTGTCTTGCTGCTTCTATATCCGTCCGTATCTTTTAGATAGCTCCAATTAGCATACAGATTGGGTTTATCTTGTAAATAATTAAAGTTCATCTGGCTATTTCTAGCTTATCTAAACATTGTTTGGCGTGTGACATTGTCCTTGTCACATTGTTGGAAAATGACAGTCTAAGAATAGAACACTAGCTCCTACCTTCTGATAAATATGTACGAGACTGCCGGGGTATTTGTGAAGGACAAAACAAGTACCACTGTCTCGGAGAGAGCATGTCGTAAGAGGCGACTAACTGTGTGACATGGCATAACACCGGTCGTGGTTACGTAATTTGTTAAGAGCAGCGTAGATGGCACCTAACAGGTTGCGGGTCTATTTTGCTCTAGTGTATGAGTCTATTAAGTTGGACTCGCACATTGGCCAACCACCTTCCGCGGCACTTGTCCCTACGCAGCGGATTAATAAGCTGCTCGATCCTAGCCCGCCAACCAGGACATCATCCTCCTGGCTACATCCAGCTCATACCAGAGCTGGGACCTGCAAAGGGGCATCTGCCCCTGTAGAAGTACAGGTCGACTAAGAACTATGTATATATTGGAGAGAGAGAGATGGAAATACGAGTTAATAAAAGTAGCATCTCCTTTGCAAAACGGCCCTTTTACATCCGCCAACCGATTAGGCCAAATAGTTCTGGCACTTGTCACGCCCAAAACCAGATAGTATCCATCAGAACGCTTTTCTATACCGATATACTGGATACAAAGTAAAGGGCCGTCCTCGTAAAATATGAAAAGCAGAAATAAGAGAAGCAGTGAACCTCCCCGTGTACGAAGCACAAACTAGGGCCTGGTCAAGAAACCGCTTCATAACCTGATACTGAAAGGCACAAACTGGACAAACAAGCGAAAAGAACCTGTTTGAATGTTAAAAGTTTCTTGGCAGGTGTTAAGTATGGTATATTGCCATTACTTTCCGTAGGATCGGCCACAGCACAGTGATTAAATCCCCTGTCGGTCAAACTGGACATGGCGGGATTCGAACCCCTTGGTTGGGATTGTGAAATTGGCTTTTCACCCCTAGGCCACGCTGCCTCATATATATATAATTAAATGAACACATGATAGTGATGTGTACATTCTCAATGAGTTTTGCGACAGGTTACGGTGTGTGTTGATCTGTGCCCATTAGAGTGTCTCCCTTCCAGGTGACCTGGTTTACTTGAACGACTTTGTAACGGCCTCTATGGTAACACGTCCTGTAGTCGGTGGGGCGTCTTGCCTTATATTGGGTACTTTCCCCATTTGTGCGCGTGATAAGTTATCAGTCCTCGTCTCTCTTCTGATTTATTTCGTCAATACAGAGCGTATAAGTTCTACAATTAGCTATTGGTTGCCAGCATTCTATACACTTTTTGTACCATAACTGGCCATGATTCGTTTCTGGCTTGCTTCAAACTAAGATATGGCTTGGCTTCGTTCATTCTCAATCTCCCACTACCAAACACTGAAAGGGCTTAAGTAGCAGAATGTGGCCCAGAGAACGGAATGCGTTGTGTCGTAGTTTACAGCTTGACTGCGATATTTGCACCTTTCGGTCCAACACATCCGACTTTAGCAATCATTTTTTGAGTACCGGGTTAGCATTCCCTCTTCGATCCCTTCTCCTTCGACAGTCTGCCCTGCTGCAGCCTGTTATCCAGGATCACCACGTGGGGGTGTAGAAGGGTCTTGGCAGCTATGGTTCGCTGGCCCTGATGCTAGCAGTCAGCTATGAGTCGCCGACCACTGCAGCTCATGCGCTGCTCGGCATAAGATACAAACTAAGAAATAACTTCTCTTTGTATAACCTGGAGGACTAATATTTGGAGCCAAGAGCACCATCACTAAGCTGTGCTCGTCGTAACGCAATATATGATTAAGGGTTGTGCAGTGGGTTGGTAACTTCATTATGTAACAAATTGCTGCTCAAGTCACCCATCAAACGTACAGCAAGCACCGTGATACATGTTTTGCAAGTGGGTCAACTACAGTAGCGTCCCATGCTCAGTTAGACCGAAAGTAGTCACACACAAAAAGGAAAGTCTAAAGACGTCATTCACATTTTAGCATCCATGTTATCTGTGTCGCATCCATGTTATCTATTCAGTGACACAACGTATGTCCAACCCTGACCTGGGTGATGGGACAGTTGACTGTGTCTGGTCAGGTTAATGAAGCAGTTGAGTGGGCCTAGCTAAGTCGATGTGTGCCGATGAGAAGGTCAAGTTAGTCCCTGACCTATACGCGAGACCATCATTGTTCTAGGTCTCAAGTTTGTCGCGGGATCAAGATGCTTAGCAGTGCATAAGCTGCAGTGGTCAGCGAACCAGAGCTGACAGGATCCTTCTACACCTCCTTGCGGTGATCCTGGATAGCAGTCTGCAACAAAGCAGACTGGCTAAGGAGAAAGGATCGAAGAGGTAAGGCTAACCCGGTACTCAAAAATGCCTAAGCCAGGTACGCACTTGAAGATTGGGTAGACTGTTAGAGCAAAACCTGAATCTTATTCGCATTACTCGTGTGCTCTAAGCAATAATACACGCATAGTGTCTGCAGTCATGTCTTCATACGTGTGTCGTATAGGTCTACAATCATTACAGATCATTCTCTCTCTCTCTCTCTCTCTCTCTCTCACGCACATTCACACACATATTCTCTGTCTCTAATACACAAATTCAAACAGGCACAGCTTCTCAGCCACTTCCATAATCGACATCCGATTTTTTTCGAGTCTGTGTACATCTTTTTTTTTATCAAAGGCTGCACCTCAAACTGTATCAAAAGACGAAAGATGGCCTGGTGCGGGCACGTCGCGAGGTCCAATGGAATTCCCAACTCGATACTCTTTGGATCCGTACCGGGACAGAGAGGGCGAGGACGTCCAAGGAAGAGATGGGTGGTCAACATCACTGAGTGGTCAGGCCTTCGTCCCGGTGAGATACGTCAGGCGGCGACAGACAGATAGAGCTGGCGTGGGATTTTCATGTCTTCAAGTGTGCCCCAACGACCTGATGGGTTACGGGATGAACTGAACTGAACTGTACCGTAAACCGTTTCACCGCGAAGTTTCTTCACTTTTTCATAGATGATCCAGGCCACTTAAGGCATCTGATCGTTCGCGGTGTTTGCAATTTTGTGCCTTGATCCGTGCCGAAAATATATCGTACATAGATAGCATAGGTTGACACCGTCTGCGCTTTATTCACGTTTGGATGAATCTATCTTTGAGTCATGCAAACTTCCCACCTTTGTCTGCGCTTTATTCACGTTTGGATGAATCTATCTTTGAGCCATGCAAACTTCCCACCTTTGTCTGCATTTATGAATCCATTTTAAGACGTCCGGTATGAGAATAGCATACACATAGTATCGCTGAACTATACGTATATATCTTCACCAGGTGCCCCACACCAAAATGTCCTTGCACGTAATCCCACCAAGTCTATGGGAGATCGGACTTGAAAATAAAATGATCAATGTTTGTATATTATTTCTATATGTACCAATGGTTATTGTAAGAAATTCTGAACTATTTTGAGCAAAGCACGATCGATATTTCACGAATGTTTACCTTGTTGATTTTTCCAATTTAGGTTAATATGAAGTCTGATGTGTGGGGGTGTTTGCGCGAATCGACATTTCTTGGCGCCATTCTTGTTAATGAACACAATTTAGACTAGTAGATATTGGTACATATATTGCATATTTTGTTTCTTCATTTAACAACACAAGACACGTATCTAGCACTTGTTAAGACTATTCGTAATACTACAGCCTTTCTCAATCTTATTATCAAGAAGGGACTGGAAAATCAATGTTGCATTCAAATTCATCATATCTACATATCAAGGTATGTTAATATGGTCATCCGATTATGTTTGAACGTCAACTAGTACAAATATCAAAACTATTTTGACATGTGATGTCAGACAATTGTCATCCATTTGTAGATATACTGGAGCAAAGAATAGGTCGGAAGACAAGTGTCAGGATGGTCAAACGTTAGTCAGTCATGTAGCCAGGGACGGACGTATAGTGCGAAGGAAGGCCAGAAAGTAATGGACAAACGGTGAGAGGGAATCACAGTAGTAGTTACATAGATGTACAACCCGCAGCGGTAAGACCAAGTCGGTAGATAGACATTGATACGGTATCACAGCTGGGATGTGTGGCACGTGGAGTTTGACGGGCACACATCAATGACACCTGCGGAGGACGGACTTAACCTGGAAATGTGGTTACTATATGATAGCCACGTTTATTTCTATGACTGCTATGAGGATGTAAGTAAGATTTCTATTTGGAGCTAGAGTCCCCCGTACCAGTATCGTTACACGTTGGCACTGATATAGAAGTGGAACGCTAATCTCAGTTTTCAGTTAACCGAAAGGGTACATATCATTTGTACTGATCAAATCAATACTTATTCGTTGATCTTTATTATTTTCACAATAATTGCTGGATATTATATATTTGTTGATACACGTATTGTTAGCACGTTGTCGGAGTTCCCCATATGCATTAACTAAAACGCCATGTTTATATCTTGACAAAATCTGTGTTAAAACAGCATCTCGCATCTTAATCTAATATGGGGTTTGATTCCACGATTCCCTATTACTTGAATGTCTTTCCGTCATCACCTTGCATTGATTATTCTCCTAATCTGCCCTCGTTCCCCAAATACCAACCTCACCCGTCTGCATCTATAGTTGAGACTTGCACATCTGTTACAGTCCGGCACGTTGTTCAAACAAGAGAAACCCGATAGACGAGGAGAAACTTTGGGCAAATAGCATTAGTCAAAACTCTTCTTATAGCCATTTTCTGTTTATCAACTCTCACTCTGCATCTAGCTATTTGCCTCATTGTCTGTTTATCAGTCGATAAAAACATATAATTATTGGCTCAGTGGCGGCACCGAGTACAAAAACAAAAACTAAACTCTCGTTACGACATCAAAGAACAAACAAAACCAACTCGCGTTACGACATCACAGAATAAACAAAAAGAACTACTAAATCACAACAAAAGACCAGACATGAAGTATAACAGTGATACAATGTAGTTTGATTAGCCAGTCACGCCCGTCTCATGTCGACCTGCCCTCCTCTTCCGTCTCAAACAGCCCACCACACTGACCATCTCCGCGCTCCTTCCCATCCATCACTTATCCGTCTCCTCTACAAACCGCCAATCCCTTTAACCCGCCATCAACCCTACCCCACCCTTAACTCACCTGTGCTTGTTTCAGACTTATGACTGTGTATAGCATTGTATTGTAGTGTTTCGCCCCGATCGCCATTTTGACCGACTAATTTTGGCATCGTGTGATTCAATCAGCCTATCAAATCTCACCCACCAACGTTGGAAATACAAACGTATACGTTTGGGAACTAATTAGATAATGGTCATTTATGATTACACGTAGACATGAACAAGTGCACACGTAATCACAGTCAATGAAGATACAACCCGAGATTATATAGGGCTTGACAGATTTTAGGCTGGCTCACCGGTCAGCATGATCGGACTACAGTCAGGCAATTTATGTTAACAAATTTTAACTAGGCACTAATTCATATTTATTTCTACATAACAATGCCTACCAAACCAAAATATATTGTGTTACTTACACAGTATTAGCCTATTTCTTCTTCTGAAGAAAAATTCACTCCTGTCAGAGGCATGGCGTGTGTGTCCTTGAACAGGCTTGGTAGTTTTAGCACTGAAGTACCGTTTATCGATGGCTATAATAGGTTTTGTAGGTTGGTTACTAATGTCCACGATGGTTTGGTAATCCTATTGTGCGTATTGAAAAGGACGGAACTTGTGGCAGAATGTAGTAGCTTTCCTGACATCCCGAGCGTGCTGATGAAGTGGACCGGGGCCCTCCAGGCGGTTGTGCAATAGTTGGCTTCACCTGCCTGTCACTCACTACTACGGGGATCACATCGAACCTCACCTTGTTAGTCAGACTATTGTCCTCGACAACAGTCCGTTTTCAGGACGACCAGCGAGGTTAGGTGAGGGTCTTGGCCAGTATATTTTTCCTGACTCTGGCTAACATTGTTTGATCAGTGTGTTTTTCCTGACCAGACGTTAGCCTCATCGCCGAAACTTTAGTACGATAGGTTTAAATTATAACAGTGGAGGCCCATTTAGATTAACCGACATAAGCTAGCTTATGTACAATCTATTTCAACCTTAATATAATTAATAATCGTGCGAGAGTTGTTACGTAGTAACCATTAATAACGTAATTAACAATTAAAACGGATATTTTGTAATCTCGTCAAGCAAATATATGTATATATTCACACAGAAAATGATATAAACAACAGTAAGAGAAAGATATGTGGACGAGAAGGTGAATATGCAGGGGTACTTCACCAACGATTGGAATGTACTGAACCCGCAAGAAACGTATGAGCTATTTCCAACCTCAAACCTGTGTCGTTCACTGGAGGGGAAGGAGACGATTCCAGTCACTGATATACACCTTACTCTTACATGTACGATATTCTCCCTTTCAAATAAACCACAGACCACCAAAATAAATCTCAATGGCAAATGTCTGTGACTGATGGACAACCCAAACTACTTGGACATCACTTTTGATCGGCGCATGACATGGAAAACTCAGATCGAGATAAACCGAATGAGAACAAGACAAAGCATGGCAATCATGAGGAAACTTGCTGGTACAAGCTGGTGATCAGATGAGGGAATACTAAAGAAACTGTACACTGGAAGAGTGACACCAGTTCTCGAGTATGGCATTGCCGCATGGACAACAGCAGCAAAGGCGAACTTTGATAAAATTAGCAAACTCCAAAAATCAAGCCATGAGAGTTATAACAGGAGGCATGAAGTCAACGCCAATTGTAGAACTTGAAAAGATTACAAATCTGCAATCCATGACCGATAGAAGAGACAGCAGAGAAACTCAGAAGACTGACAGATCGTCCAATGCACCAGAGACTAAATTTATTTGGAAAAGGCAGTCTAAAGCTGAGAAACTTTGTAGAAATAACCAAAACAAAGATGAGAAAATGCCATATCAACACCAAAGCCCATCCCTACTGTGCGTAAACCCATATGGACGCAGCAGATCTTCCCAGAGGTGATAGAAAATATACCAAGTATTGTATTCAAGAACAGCCAGACTGAAAAGGAAAGAAGAGACATAACCTTGAAGTACATATAGAAAAACTACCCACGCATGGACTGAACCCATGCATACACTGACGGTTCTGCAACAAACGCAACAGAAAAAAAGGGGGGGGGTGTATTCCTGGGCCTAACAAACAGTAGAAAGACTGTCGAAGACGGATGTGTCGGACCGAAAGGTGCAAATATCGCAGTCAAACTGTAAACTAGCGACACAGCGCATTCCGTTCTCTGGACTACATCCTGCTACTTGCAAAGTCCTGTTCAGGGCTTAGTAGCTGGAGATTGAGAACGAACACAGAAGAAGAGAAGTAGAAAGATAACACTGTCAGTCCCAACAGGAAAATTCTCAAGCAATTTCAGAGCAGAGGCATTGAAAGCTGCAGTAGAAGCAATGCTGCCGGGAGAAAGCAATGACAACGAGATAGTCTTGTTTACAGATGCCCTGTCCGGGATTACATCACTAAAAAGCCAGAAAGATACAGAACAAAATGACTTAAAATAAGTACTCTGTCAACTAGGCTAGCAGTCCACACCCAAAAGAATCGTGGTACAGTGTGTCCAATCCCACTGTAATATTCAAGACAACGAGGAGGCAGACATACTAGCAAAAGAAGGTGGAAGGTTACCACAACCAGATTCTAGTGTGACCTACGAAGAGTCGAAAAGGTTTATTAGGGCTAGATACATGGCCAAATGGGAAACAGACCATACTGGCCACACACAAAAAAATGATGCATGGGACAAATAATTGGGACATGGGACTCGGTAGTTATTGCATCTCCACAGTATAACTAGTAATGATAACTATGTACCCAGTCGTGGAAGTTCAAACTGTCTTCATCCCATCTTACCCTCTGCTGCACTTCAGCTTACGTAATCCCGTCAAGATAATCTCAATATCCCAGTGAGTCAGACACAACTTTATACGTCACAAGAACGTTCTGGCCAGGCTTGATTACCAAGTGTTGCATTACTAGCACTTCATAGAAAGTTCATGATATGGCGAGTATCCCTATACGTACAGGCCATTATTTAGGAATTGTCGGGTTTTCATCCTTTTACCTCCCGCTGTAATAATAGCACGTGCCTACCACGTGAGTTTGACATCCTCCTTGTGGGATGCCTGTGTCCAAGCATGCATGTGTTGTTGACAGCATGCTTGTCTTAGCACTTTGTGTGTCCTCCTCATGCATATATCTTCTTAGTCGTCAGTTACTACACGGTTATTTAGCGTAACGATTAGAGCACCGTACACACAGCAAAGAGACCTGGTTCGAGCATAGGTGACCTCACACTTGGCCGAGTCAACAATAAAGTGTCTATCCGCGTATATCTTCGGCGGTGTCTGGTATGGTACAACCTTAATTGTTTTTTAAAATCGGAATATAGCTGCCCAATCCTATCCTGTCCATTAAGAAGTTCTCGCGCTCACGCGGTGTGTGTACTGTACTGACAATTTTGTTCGCGTTATCTGTGTACTGCACAACCTTATATTCATTCAAATGGACGCTATAGTTCCACGAGCGAGTTTACCAGCTGCTGGCTATCACATCTACGTCCAATGCACATACAACCCTGACATTTGGCACACAAGTCTGGCACAATGAAATCTTCTTATTTGTTTGCGCTGAAATAATTGCATCTATTTCCCTCATAAATTTGACGCTTCATCTCGTGCTTCTATCATCGCCTTACAATTTATATCTAAGTTGGGATGAAGGGTCATGTTGTCACTCTGCTCCTCTCGTGGAGTCGGCAGACCTGGAGAACATATTCTACCGTGTTTGTTTTCCCAACATAGTCACGTATTTGTGTGCCGAATTATTATTTTGTTGAACAGACGATTTTTTTTCAATCGGCAGTGGCCTATTCGTTGTCTGAATACTCTAATCAGATTATGTGCTCTGTCTTTGGCTAGCCTATCTGCCTCCTGGTTTCCGTGTATCTTACCATATGCAGAAATCCACTGATTCTACTGACAATATAGCTGCTCGTAAGGAAAGCAATAGGATATATTATCACAGAGAAATCTACACGAACGACACAGAATATACACATTATTAGAGAAATCGGTGTAGATAAAGATCACCGATCTGTGTAATGCCATACATAATAGGGAATCTAGACTGCAGACTGCGATACGACCACGAATTACTGTTTGCAGTTTTCCAAACAAGACTACGCAGGATCTACAAAGGTTGCCAGCCAATACGCTTCGATGTATCAGCAATACCTACTGAATACAACATCAAAGTAGAAAACAAATTTGAGGCGTTGCTTGCTATACAGGAAGAGATGACATCTGAGGAGTTGACATCGTACGCAAGGGAGATTTTGATCTCGACAGCAAAAGAAATGATTCCAAAGATATTGCACAAGACACAGAACTACATAACAGACGAAACACAGAAACTCATTGCAGAAAGGCAACAATTAAAACAAATGGGAAGTAAGGGGACCAACACAGCATATAAAAACTGCGCAAGAAAAGTTAGAAGAGAAATAAGAAAAGATAAAAGAAGATACATAGTAGAAACATGTAAGGATATAGAAAACCTACAACAACAAGGCAAAGAAAGAGATGCATTCAAAGCAATAAGAACACTGGCAAGGGAATTCCGTCCGGTTCCACATGTCATAAATGACGAAGAGGATAACACACTAACAGAAACCAAAGACATACTGAATAGATGGAGAGAGTACTGCAGAACCATGTATGGAGACAGCACAAAGCGCTCAGTTACAATCCTACCAAAGGATGAGAAAGAACCTGAACCAACATTGGAAGAAGTACGCTCTGCAATTAAAAGCCTGAAAAAGGGAAAGTCCCCAGGATGCGATGATATCCCAGCAGAGCTAATACAAGCAGGAGGAGAGGCATGTGCTCGAGTCTACCACAAGCTGTGTAAACAGATATGGCACAGCGCAGAGTGGCCAGAAGCATGGAATAAATCAATTTATATTCCCCTCACCAAAAAAGGCAACCTGAAGCTGTGCCCGAACTATCGCACTGATCAGCCATGCTAGCAAGATACTCCTGCGAATCCTATTAAGAAGGATAGAGAAAAGGTTTGAATCTGAAATTCACGTAGTCCAGGCAGGTTTTAGGAAAGACAGAGGGACCCGGGACCACATATTCAATTTAAGGAATATCTATGAAAAATGTAGAGATTTTAATGTAGACCTGATTACATCAGTCTATGTGACACTGTCAAAAATACGCAACTGAATGTTGAGATTTTAGCATAATCAGCCTGATGAGCTACATCATTAAAGGAGATAATTAAGCGTAGAGTGAATAAAGAAGTGAACATGCAGAACTGAACATGCAGGTTGGAATGGACCAGTTCTCTGCCGCATGCGAAAATTTTGGCCTGACCATAAATGCCAAAAAAACAGAGGTCATGTACCAACCAGCACCAGGCATGCCGTACACAAAACCAGAGACTACAGTCAGCGGGCAGACGTTGAATGCCGTAGACAAATTCACATATCTGGGCAGCACGCTGTCGAGATCTGTCAGCCTAGACAATGAGGTGGCAAGCAGAATAGCAAAGGCCAGCACAGCCTTTGGTAGAATGCGCTCGATGGTCTGGGCACGTCGTGGCATCAGCGCCAAGACCAAATTGAAAGTCTACCGTGCAACCATCATTCCAACCCTACTATACGCTTGCGAAAGCTGGACTGTATACTCTGGACATACAAGGAGGTTAAACCACTTCCACACAGGTTGCCTGAGGCGAATATTCCACATCCGATGGCAAGATCGTGTCACTGACATCGAGGTTCTCTCGAGGGCTAACATGCCCAGCATACATGCACTGCTAGAAAAAGCACGACTAGGATGGGCCGGACACCTCGTCCGTATGTCAGACGAGCGGCTCCCAAAGAAGCATCTCTACGGCGAGCTGAGAGACGGATGGCGCGAGAGAGGGCGCCCAAAGAAACGTTTTAAAGACGGTCTGAAGGACTCACTAAAAAGTTGCCAGATAGACTTCGACACCTGGGAATGTCTTGCGAAAAACAGATCTGACTGGAGAAGTGCAGTCAAATTGGGTGTAACTGCCGGTGAAGATGACCGTGTTGTGAAAGCCCAGAACAGACGCGAGACGCGGAAATCCCGAGCAGCGGGAACACCATCCCCTTCTACAAACCTCGTGTGCCCGATATGTAGCAGATGTTTTCGTGCTCGCATTGGCCTGTTCAGCCACATGCGCACCCACACCCAACAGGGAAATCTGTGACAAGGATGATGTCGGCGGTCCTCATCGACAACGATGGACAGCTATTATTACTATTATTGAATAAAGAAGTCAATCTGGATTTAGACAGAACAGCGGTACTAGATGAGGAATATTATGTATAAGGACACTAACAGAAAAATATATACAAGTACACAAAAGTATTTATAAATGCTTTATAGACTGCAAAAAGGCACTCGACAGTCTGTGTTCTTGGTGTTATGTTGTGTCGAAGTGTGTGATGTGCTCTTCGCGTGCCGTGTCCATCACAGCACGTGTGACACATCATGGTGGAATGTAAAACACGTGCATGATGTCAAACAGCTAGACTACTTCTAGTGTCACCATCTAAAGCCACCAACAGGTTTCGATACATGGCTGTGTAGTATGTTGTACATAAACTCCAATCGGCTTGACTCTAGCTCTCGGCTGATGGTTATTCTGATAGGTTTCGTGGAGAGAAATAAAGCCATTACATGTTCCTAGGTTACAGAGTTGAGTGGTTTTCTACCTTTAGCCTAGAACAGCTACCGTGCTCTGTACAGACAGTTTTGTTCTTATAAGTTTGTCATTGTAGAATTAACTTACACCGTTTCCTGCTCAGTTCTGTTTGTGTGTTCTACTTGATTTTGTGTTTCATACATAGTTTTCTGGCTGTGTTTTCTATGTTGTCTGCACATTTCTGTTTGTGTTATACAGATGGTTGTCTATTCCATCATTAATATGTACAGATAGTTTTGTACTGAATTGATGTATTTTCTATTGACAAGTGAGGGCTATTGCAAGGGGTGATACTTTTATTTACAATCTAGGAGCCAGGTAAACATTCTAGGAGCCAGACAAACAATCTAGGAGCCAGGTAAACATTCTAGGAGCCAGGTAAACATTCTAGGAGCCAGGTAAACATTTTAGGAGCCAGGTAAACATTTTAGGAGCCAGACAAACAATCTAGGAGCCAGGCAAACAATCTAGGAGCCAGGTAAACATTCTAGGAGCCAGACAAACAATCTAGGAGCCAGGTAAACAATCTAGGAGCCAGGTAAACATTCTAGGAGCCAGACAAACAATCTACGAGCCAGACAAACAATCTAAGAGCCAGGTAAACAATCTAAGAGCCAGGTAAACAATCTAGGAGCCAGGTAAACAATCTAGGAGCCAGGTAAACAATCTAGGAGCCAGACAAAAAATGTAGGAGCCAGGTAAAAAATATAGTAGCTAGACTTAGTGCTGAATATGTGTTGGGGGAGGAAGGGGGGTGGGGGAGAATTGTGCGAGTAAATAGGAGCCTGATCCTGAAATGTTGGATGTCACCGTACAACTTAAAGGGGCTACATCTAAATTGATATGCGCTCGGTGATTTGTCATGCCCTGAACAAATTCGTGTTAATGTCATCAGTGAGTTTGCGTAAGTCCGCCATCAAACGGCTCACAAACACTGGAGTACTTAAATATATGCTGGACACAGCCCGTGTGTTAACAGAACAGACAGTTTAGTATGCGCTAAACTAACACATCACGTCAGTATGTAGACGTGCTATGTCATTACGTATACATAGCACACAATCGAAACACCAACATAGAAGGAAAGTGCAGGCTGTAATACATCCGTCTCTCTGGTAATATACTGTACGAATCGGTAAGCTAAGGCCAGTACACATTTAATTATACGTCACATACACCGGCTACATACAAAAGTATACCCTTTGTTCATGGCCTCCATTAGAATTTAGAGATGGCCTTACTTTGTTAATTATACATCTGTTACGTCATAAAGTAGATTGACCCGCCTGTGGTCTTTGAAGGGGTGTGTATGTGAGAGACAGATTAATAGAACAGAATACTACACTGTCACACTGAGATCAGGACGTTAGAAGTGAATACCAGTCCAGTCTACTTCCACTACGGACAACTACTGACATTGCGCAGTCCTCCGTTCACACGGGTCATTAGCTTGCCAGGCCTTAAGTATCCCAACGAAGCTACACACACAATACCCGAAATGTGCTACTTCTACTTGGCCGTCGTTCAGCCTCACACCAACGTCCCAGTTTCTCATACAAAGGATACCGTTGTTTGTGAGGATGTATGTCAGGGACTACTTCTCTGTGTACTGAAAATATTGGCAACTACTGTTCTGCAAAAACAGCTATAGTGGAACACATTACAGATACCTCTCTCTCTCTCTCTCTCTCTCTCTACCTCTCTCTCTGCTTTCTCTCACACACACACTGGGCATTACGTCCACACTAAACATGTACACACACACGCATACACTAGTCATTGCATCCACACTACAAACATATATACACACACATCCATACACTGGCCAAGACGTCCACACTACAAACAGATATACACACACTCATCCATACACTGTGTAAGACGTCCACACTACAAACAGATATACACACACTCATCCATACATTGGGTAAGACATCCACACTACAAACAGATATACACACACTCATCCATACATTGTGTAAGACGTCCACACTACAAACATATATACATACACTCATTCATACATTGTGTAAGACGTCCACACTACAAACATATACACACGCATCCATACACTGACCAAGACATCAACACTACAAACAGATATACACACAGGCATCTATACACTGGCCAAGACGTCCACACTACAAACAGATATCCATACACTGGCCAAGACGTCCACACTACAAACAGATATACACACACGCATCCATACACTGGCCAAGACGTCCACACTACAAACAGATATACACACACATCCATACACTGGCCAAGACGTCCACACTACAAACATATATACACACATCCATACACTGGCCAAGACGTCCACACTACAAACAGATACACACACGCATCCATACACTGGCCAAGACGTCCACACTATACACACAGATATACACTGGCCAAGACGTCCACACTACAAACAGATATACACACACACATCCATACACTGGCCAACCACCACTCTCCGGTTCTTCCCCCCCCCCCCCCCCCCCGCCCAAAAGGTGGCGATCTGTGGTTGAAAGTGCGTGCCTTCGCCAGAGGTATCCAGAAAAGCAAACCTTTAATCAAACAAAGCGGATGTGTTATCTCCGTGCCGCTTTTGTTTCATCTGTCTCGCGAAATAAGGTACGGGAATAGAAGGTGATTAACTGAGGATTAGCAGAAGGTGGTGGTACACACTTGGGTGTCGTGTTTGACATTCATGATGTATAGAAGTCTGGATACGTTGGGTTTGACATCTTGACTGGGCAGTAACGATCTTCTTATGCCAACTTGTCTACTCTCTCGTTGCCAATTGGAAGTCTTATCACTGACCGCCTCTTATAAGATGACACCGCAGTAGATAAATCAGCAATTTACATACTGTAGAGCTTTGATGTCGAATGAGGTTCGAGCGAACTGGGGCTCAAATTAGGACGAAGCAGGAGTGTGTAGAACCAACGCGCTGCAAGAACCATCATTATTCATATCCATATACAGAGAGATACTGAACACATATGGCCATGCCCGTAGTGGGCGAAGTCAGCTTTTGAGAACAACATAATAGTGTTGATTATTTCTGGAGTAATGCTTCGTCGCTGTAGTCAAGAGGTTAAGGCACTCGATTCTCACAGCGTTCAACGGGAACGGTGGACGATCGAATCGCACAAGTTTCAAGCGACCCCTGGTCTCACGGGAGGTAAGACCAGAGGTCCTACATCGCAAGTTACCTCCAGTCTCTCGACCAATAGTCTTGCCACTGAGTCAAGGTAACTCGGGATAAGAGTGAGATTGATGACCAGCGCATACTCTTCCTCACATATAATCCACATACAGCCCACATCACACGTTTTTAAGACAAAACCGTCTGATGTTGTGGACATCATCTCTTCACGATGGTCAATAACTTATAATGCTTAGTGATTCTCAACAGAGTTTTACTGGAGGAATTGCTGCTTTAGTTTGCCTGATCTGGGTAGACAATATAGTTTTTCGTCGCGTTTCCATTCTTCTCTGCTTTAGTTGCTCATTCATCTGTACATATCGTGATCCAAGTTTCTCTGTGGATAATTCTGCAATCATGTCGCATGCTGCTGTTTTCCTTTAGAGACTATTTTGCTCTCCCATGGAGCAGATGGTAGTTATCAATGTTTTCATGTTGAAGTTTTGGTGTTGTTCCCATGGGAATGGAGGTAGTATTGGATTTGACCTCCTTGGTGATGTCTGGCAAATCATCCTTATACGAGTATGTTCTGATTAATTTTTGTAAGCGATACATATTAAAGATGCATCTCCTCAATCTTCCGCTGGGTAGATCTCAGAATCAAGTCTTCTGTAGATGTGCTGTCATGTCTCGTATTTTCTGCTTGCATCGCGGTCTTTATGTCCCGTGTAGATGTGTTGTGCCTGTGATTTGTGTACATGAATTCTATTCTTCTTCGTTCGTTCTCAATCTCCCACTTCCAAACTCTGAAAGGGTTTAAGTAGCAGAATGTAGTCTAGAGAACGGAATGCTTTGTGTCGTAGTTTACAGCTTGGCTGCGATATTTGCACCTTTCGGTCTAACACATCCGACTTCAGCAAGCATTTTTTGAGTAACGTGTTAGCATTCCTTCTTCGATCCCTTCTCCTTTTCCTTCTCCTTAGCCAGTCTGCCCTGCTGCAGCCTGTTATCCAGGATCACCACGTGGAGGTGTAGAAGGGTCGTGGCAGCTCTGGTTCGCTGGCCCTGACGCTAGCAGTCAGTTATAGGTCGCTGACCACTGCTACTCATGCGCTGCTCAGCATCTTGATCCCATGTCTTCTATTGAAGTGACCTTCATAGTTGTGTACCTTGTCTAAGGTTTGTACGCAGCGATGTATTTGCTGCGGATCCATGATTTTTAAGCGTCGTTTCGTCTGCTCGCCAATTTAATCCAGCTATTTTTATCAGAATTGCGAGCTTTCTCCTCTGTCGTTTCGATGTGTTCGTTCTCTAGTCTTATGTGATGCGCAGGTACACCACTTTTTGTGTGTATTTGGAGCCGTGTATTTCCGGATGGCATTTCTCCTGCTTCTGAACATCGTAACATCGAGCAGTCTATTTTCTCATGCCATGTTGTTAAACTCAACCGTGTCTTCTCTCTCTCTCTCTCTTCTTCTTCCACCCCCCCCTCCCCACCCTTCCCACACATCGCCACCAAGGTTGCTAGCTAATTCTCACGTTTCACTGGAACATAACCAGAATAGGGTAGCCACTATGATGCACATTTTCCTTTATACGCTGGCCACACACGGCACGCGAGAGAAGATTGCACCTCCAGACTACCTAAGAGGGTGGACAGCTGAGCAGATGCATTGGGGCGAGAAACCATATACATTGATACAATATGTTATAATCAGACACCGGGTCACATAGGTGTGTAGCAAGGCTTGCACATATTGATTAGTTGACCATAACACGGCACATTTGATGTAGGTTATAGTCTAGGGCTCTACTATTAACAGTCCAGCTTTGTAGACGTGTGTAGCAAATGTTTAATCTAGAAGCTCACCCATTACCTGTCTGTATGCTGTTAGTCCATCACGGGTGATGAGGACCACCCTTTCACATGATATTTTCACCATTTGGAATATGTTAGTCCCCACCTGTGTAAGAAATAGGAGAAACATCCCCGCGAACAATACCAGTAGTGCGCCGGCCGAGCATGTGTTATGTTAAGCTCAATACGCATGAGAGCGCATGGTTAGCAGCGGAAGAGGTGCATTCCGGTTCCCTTCCTTATTGTCTTTAGACTAGTTGACCCACTTTCATACCAGTGACCCACTTCGGGGGCCGGGCCTGGAGGAGGTTGGGGGAAGATCGATAGACGGGCGGATGGGATGGATGGATGCGTCGTCTGTCGACTCGGCACGCAAGCAGACCAGCGACCTTCCTATCTTCCTCTTGAAACTCCCTCGGCCTTTGTCCGAAACCGGAGCTATTTTTAGTCACGTAAAAAAATAAAAATCCTTTCCCTGCCGCGTACAAATGCAGTAGTTTGTACTCGTGGCAGTCGGTTGGTTGGTCGTTCTGGCCTGCCTACAGTGGACTTTAGGATCTACTGTTTGCTTTCACGGTGTGCCTTGACATATCTGTAGAGTGAGTCACATACGGTATAGTGGAAACTGATGCACTTTTCCTAGTGCTTCTATCTGTTATCTTCGTGTAAAATGCTTGCTTTATTTAGACTTGATTCAATAATTGTCGGCATCTTGTCAGACATTAGCTGCAGAATTCAAAGTTTATTATATATTCAGATTTGTTTTTGTTATGAATAGGCACTATTTTGTTTTCAAGCGTAATGCAAAAACAGAGCTAGTTGTAACTGGCAGTGCAGCTTGTCAGTCGTGCTATTCGCTGCCAGCAGAGCCGGCTCACAACTTATCTTATTATGTTATCTGCTAAGTCAGTGGATGTAGATAATGTCCCATTTCTCCCTCACCCCCAACTTATCTTATTATGTTATCTGCCAAGTCAGTGTGTGTAGATAATGTCCCATTTCTTCCTCACCCCCAACTTATCTTATGTTATCTGCCATTATTTCTAATTGGACACGAAGGGAAATTGACTGTACTATTGAGACAGTTCCTTTACTTGACGGGGAAAGATGAATACCGGTACATAAACGATATGGGTCTGTTTTGATCTTCTTTTGGTTGACTGTGTGTGTCTATGAGTGTGCTGACTGATGTTGAGTGGTACCGTGCGAGTGTTGCTGGTTGTCGTACTAACATGTTTGAAGCAATTAATTGACGTTGAAAACGTTGCTTCTGAAATCTGTGCGAGAGGGAGTCAGAGTAGGAGGACATTTCAACAATCAACGAACTGTGCAACAATAATTACGAATGTTATTGCATTGTACCCTTTTCCAGTACAATTCCCTCTTGTTTTGATACTCATTGGAGGGTAAGGTTTCTAAGTAGGAGCATGCACCAAAAGCAGCCCAGTGTCCACACATAGACAAAAGATAGGGACGGGTCAGAGGTCATTATGAAACATATACTGATGGTTTGAGGTAGGGATTGTTGAGTTAGTTATGTGGGTGTGTATATATGGGTAGTGATTTGCGTGTTTCTGTTGATGATAATTAAGTTCGAAGACGAATGCACACATTCGTTATTATTAGTTATTATGCGCCATTGATTACGGTCAGAGTTACACCAACAGTCAATGTGTGCGTGTACTCAGTTACGGCAGTGTGGAATCTAGTACATTCCTTCAGATACTTTTCAGCTATTCCTCATTTGCAAATGTTGAGATACACTGAGACCTATCTCCCTTGATGTCACTGTCGTCTATAAGCCTCGGACGCTTCTACCCAGGACTAGGCTCAGAGACAAACTCACACTTCAGGTTGTGAGAGAACGCTTCTACCCAGGACTAGGCTCAGAGACAAACTCACACTTCAGGTTGTGAGAGAACGCTTCTACCCAGGACTAGGCTCAGAGACAAACTCACACTTCAGGTTGTGAGAGAACGCTTCTACCCAGGACTAGGCTCAGAGACAAACTCACACTTCAGGTTGTGAGAGAACGCTTCTACCCAGGACTAGGCTCAGAGACAAACTCACACTTCAGGTTGTGAGAACCATGTAAGCAGGTTATTTGGCTCGGGCATTTGTTGTGCACTTTAGTGTCAGAGGACACTGGATGCGAAGGTTAAGAAAACCATTTCTGGAGTGCAGACTTGGTTCATCGTGGCTTCCCTGTTGAGTGAATCGGTAGCGTGTTATAGCTAATCGAGGCTCCTCCTATCTGTAGTGCCTGCTGTACAACCAGTCTAAAAGAGCATGATGGGAAAGTGAGGTGTGGTCCTGGTCAGGTTTCACCTGTCTCTGACGGGAAATCTTAGTCACTGTTTCACCTGACCCCGGTGTGAGATGGGGTCCTGGTCATTATGTTTCGCTTGGTCACTCTTTCACATACCCCTGGCGTGGAGAATAGGGGCCTTACTATGTATGCTTCGCCTGACGTGCGCTGGGAACTTAGTTTCACCTGACGTGAGGTGAGTCAGTATGTTTGGTCTGACCCTGACGTGAGGTGAGTCTTTGGTCAGTATGTTTGGTCTGACCCTGACATGAGGTGAGTCTTTGGTCAGTATGTTTGGTCTGACCGTGACGTGAGGTGAGTCTTTGGTCAGTATGTTTGGTCTGACCCTGACGTGAGGTGGGTCTTTGGTCAGTATGTTTGGTCTGACCGTGACGTGAGGTGGGTCAGCATGTTTGGTCTGACCCTGACGTGAGATGAGTCTTTGATCAGTATGTTTGGTCTGACCCTGACGTGAGGTGAGTCTTTGGTCAGTATGTTTGGTCTGACCCTGACGTGAGGTGAGTCTTTGGTCAGTATGTTTGGTCTGACCATGAGGTGAGTCTTTGGTCAGTATGTTTGGTCTGACCCTGACGTGAGATGAGTTATTGGTCAGTATGTTTGGTCTGACCCTGACGTGAGGTGGGGTCTTTGGCAAGTATGTTTGGTCAGACCCTGATGTGAGGTGGGAACTAAGTCAGTGTGTTTCACCGGACGTGACGTGGGACATGGATCAGTATGTTTGACCTGTCCCTGACGCGAGGTGAGACCTTGGTCGGTATATTTGGCCTCTGACATGTCTTGGCTCTCACAGAACTTTCGTCAAATTGCCTTTTCACTGTTCAGGGTGCTGCTGCTGTTGTATTCAACTACTGATCGACAAACATAAACTTACTTACTGTAAGTGCTGATAAGTCTGCTGGAAATGTTGGTAGTGAGTTTTAGAATAATGTCATGTTGTGTTGTAGATGTATAGCTAGTATTGTATTTAGTGTCGTATTGTAGCCACGACGTGTAACATTGTGGCAGGGACATTTCGGTAAAAGTCAATCAGCGCAAGGTGGTTGGTTCACATCTCCGATGTATTGGCTGACATTTAACCGACTCATATAATGAGTAACATTCTGTGGTCTCGTAAACAAGTAACGCAAAAAATAAAACGGGTGGATACGAGAGACTAACAGGTGTGATCAGACATATATTGAGTTTGTATCGTGTACACGTTGTGAACAATTAACGAGACTTAGCATGAACAACCCAACAAGCGTTCACCATATTGGGATGTTTTACTGGCCTGAAGTGTATCATGTAGGACATGTCACTCCAGATTATGGGAACCTCTACTGTGTGTGCTATTGAGCTTGAAGCAGCCATATTTGCTTAAAGCCACTTGATTATCTTATATTTGTTGCAAGCATGGTATTGCAGTGTGATACAGTCAGTAGTTATTTATTTAGTTATATATATCCGTAGTATCATTATCTAACAACGAGACATGTTAATGTTGCTGCGCGATCCTAGACACTGGGTACATTAGATAACACAGACTATCAGTAATCGTATCAGACGGCGACCCTTACAAACTGCGAGAGGTGGGTCCCGTTCCCCATATGCTTCTCTGGCAGTGAAAGTCTGATGGTACATGTATCTGCTCTGTCGTTACGGTTGATGTGTGTGTAATATATATATGTAAGAGTAAATGTGAAACTAGCGTGCCTTGTCTTGTTAAATGTCGAGCTTAGGTCGGTTCTCTCGTTCACTGTAGACGACCTCGTACGGTCCGATTCGTATGTTTGTGTCGCTGTAGTTTCTCTTAGCAACGGTGATCTCCAGCAGCGTAAAGTGAAACCATCTGTGTGGATCCCTCGAGTGGACCATTCTACCCTACCAAACATATCGTCAGATGTGTATAAGGGTCAAGTCAAGGATGTACACAGAGGAGCCCACCGTTAGTCGGGCATGTACACGGAGAAACCCACCGTTAGTCAGGCATGTACACGGAGAAATCCACCGTTAGTCAGGCATGCACACGGAGAAACCCACCGTTAGTCAGGTATGTACACATCGGAGCCCACCGTTAGTCGGGCATATACATGGAGAAACCCACCGTTAGTCAGGCATGTACACGGAGAATTCCACCGCTAGTCGGGCATGTACATGGAGAAACTCACCGTTAGTCGGGCATGTACACGGAGAAACCCACCGTTAGTCAGACATGTACAAGGAGAAACCCGCCGTTAGTCGGGCTTATACACGGAGAAACCCACCGTTAGTCGGGCATGAACACGGAGAAACCACCGTTAGTCGGGCATGTACACGGAGAAACCCACCGTTAGTCAGGCATGTACAAGGAGAAACCCACCGTTAGTCGGGCATGTACACGGAGAAACCCACCGTTAGTCGGGCATGTACACGGAGAAACCCACCGTTAGTCAGGCATGTACAAGGAGAAACCCACCGTTAGTCGGGCTTATACCCGGAGAAACCCACCGTTAGTCGGGCATGTACACGGAGAAACCCACCGTTAGTCGGGCATGTACACGGAGAAATCCACCGTTAGTCGGGCATGTACACCGACCAACCCACCGTTACTCAGGCATGTACACCGACCAACCCACCGTTAGTCGGGCATGTACACCTCGGAGTCCACCGTTAGTCAGGCATGTACAACGAACAACCCACCGTTAGTCGGGCATGTACACCTCGGAGTCCACCGTTAGTCAGGCATGTACAACGAACAACCCACCGTTAGTCGGGCATGTACACCTCGGAGTCCACCGTTAGTCAAGCATGTACACCTCGGAGTCCACCGTTAGTCAAGCATGTACACCTCGGAGTCCACCGTTAGTCAGGCATGTACAACGAACAACCCACCGTTAGTCGGGCATGTACACCTCGGAGTCCACCGTTAGTCGGGCATGTACACCTCGGAGTCCACCGTTAGTCGGGCATGTACACCGACCAACCCACCGTTAGTCGGGCATGTACACCTCGGAGTCCACCGTTAGTCAGGCATGTACAACGAACAACCCATATCGTGTCGTGTTGTCAATGAGGCAGGGAATAAGCTAACAGTGTATGCAGCATGGCCATTATTACTGAGGGAAACCTAGACGGAGAATGGTCTACTGTTTAGAAGTATTCAGGTATCAGTATATTTCTGCACTGGAGCAGCACGTAGACTCTCAATAATTGACATTATGGATCTGTTAATGTGAGACCTAGACAAAGTATGTGAGTAATGGCGATAGATAGGCGTTAGCGAGACGACGTCGTTCCGATCTGAAGGTGTTAGCGAGACGATGTCGTTACGATCTGAAAGGTTTGTGGTGGGGTTCAGGTGAAATGTTTGAACATGCCAGGGAAATTGGGGAATCAAGGTTCAAGATACCAGGTGTGTGTGTGGCAGGTCAAGTGGAAATACTTGTATAGAAATAGTTTAGTATTAGAATTAGATCTTCAGAAGTAGAGTCTAATATGCAACGTCAGTGTGGGTTCAGATGTTTGAAACCCATCCAGAAATAGCAACGGTAGGAGTATATCTTCTATTGAGTCTGAATACAGTGAGTAAGTGCGAGACTATCACCGGGGGGGGGGGGGGGGGGGGGTTATGAGTGCTTTAGGATTGTGGGGTGTGACGGCTACATAGTTGAGTCGAGTCTGAGGGTTGTGGAGTGTGAGGCTTGTATAGGTGAGTGGAGTACGAGGCTTGTATAGGTGAGTGGAGTGTGAGGGATGTCGAGTTGAGTGGAGTGTTAAAGATGTCGAGTTGAGTGGAGTGTTAAGGATGTCGAGTTGAGTGGAGTGCGAGGGATGTCGAGTTGAGTGGAGTGTGAGGGATGTCGAGTTGAGTGGAGTGTGAGGGATGTTGAGTTGAGTGGAGTGTGAGGGATGTTGAGTTGAGTGGAGTGTTAGGGATGTTGAGTAGCACGTGAGCACCCATTTGTTCATTAGGATGGTGGTTTTTGTTATTTGTCCATGCGTTTTTCTATGCGCCAGAGAAAAGTACTTTGCCACAATGAGAGCATGTCGTTGGAGGCGCTTACAAGTAGGTTCTTAGCCTTCTAGGGTAGAAGATTGTCCAACTCATGGTGTTGCACACTTGGCCACTCGTACAAACGAAAGCCTTTTATATGTAGTAATCATTTAAGTTATCAAAGATCGTTCTAGAATACAACATAATTGATACACGCATAAAAGAGTGAATTAAAATAGTCTCCACTGAGATTAATTATAGGATCTTATTTATCGGCTGTTGATAGGGGAAAATGAAGCATCAGGGTCAGCGAACAATAGCTGACCAAGACCCTATTCCGCCTGCAAGTGGCGGCCCTGGAAATAGTCTGTAGTCGGGAAGTCTGGCTAAGAGAATAGCAATCGAATATGGAAGGCAAACCCGTTTCCATAAATGTGCCAAAACTGGATGTGTCGGACCGAAAGGCGCATGTATCGCGACCTCAACGTACTCTACGAAACAACGTCATTCGCCAGTAACAACGACTGTGGTTAGTCCATTTCTGGTTATTTTATGTTTGTTTAGCTGGGATATTCGAGTAGTTGGTTCATCCATTTCTCTGTGTTGTATGTCTGCACTATGATCAGAAACGATATAGCAGAACGCAGTCCCCGGAGCATTGCTACAACACAGTAGCCAATGTCGTAGTTGAAGGGATGAGTCACAACTTACAACCAGCTTAGCGTGCAATTAAAACCATAAGATACAATTTGGCATCCCAATCCAATTGCATCCTCCAGCAGATAAATAAACCGATGGCACCCCATGTTGCTCAAGAAATATAACTAGCTGGTGGACCGAGAACTATAACGATGCCATCAACCGTCTAGCAGCTGCCTTCTTAAGAGTCAGTGAGCTCTTTCATCTTACAAACTTGTGTTAACTACCTGGATTCCGACACCCCTACAATCCTAGAAGTACGCGTCGCCCTACAGAAGCTGAAAGCCGACCGATCCGCAGGACCTGATGACATTACTCCAGAGTAACAGTTTTGTTCCCCGGGCAGGTTACTGCTGCATGGAGCCACGGAATTATATCTCCCTATACAAAGGAAAATAACCTCGCTCTGAATGCCCATCACATTACTTTCTGTCCGTGGACAAATTGTGTTGCCTACATAGCTCTGCTTGAAAGGGATCTGTGCCCACAACCGTCTGGCCTCACTGCCTGCTGTTCCACCATTGATTTCATCTCTTGTTGCTATATCTGCGTGCATTCGTTGTTATCGGTGACACCCAGGCATAAACTGGCACAAATCAAAGCCTAAATGCGTGTCACCATAGACACACGGCATTCTCTGTACAATAGTATATCAGACATAAGAAATCAAGAGTGGGGCGTCGTGGATGGCACAGGCAGAGACAACAATCGGACACGTTACTCCAGCTAAGACAATAGCCAAGGGGGAAGAATGGGTCCACACTCGTGATAGGATTATTGAGTACCAGAGAGTCATCATAACCGTAGGCAAGGAATGCAGAGAACGGAACAACGGGAGAGCAGATCACTAGGTGAATCAGCTGATAACTGAGAACACGCAGGAGAGTGATGCCGTCATATACACCGACGGATCAGTGCTGCACAGTGGGACATCAGGCTGCGGCTTCTCGGCTAGAGTGAGAGGACAGGTAGTTGCTGAGTGGGACATCAGGCTGGGGTTTAGGGCAACGAAAGAGTTGACATCATGGCTTCACGAGATTGCTTAGAGGACACCGCAATAGACGGAGCAGCAATCCACAGGACGGAGCAGGAGAGTGTACAACCAGCGAGCTACAGAGACCATCAGCATCCATACCGTACGACATTTGCTGAGAGAGACTGAGCCCCTATGGGTATGTCCGGAGTGCAGTGATGTCGATTATTAGAAACAGAAATCGATGTCTGCATTCATGGTGCATCCTTTTGTGTGATGGATTGTTGTTGAATGTCCACGACAAGAATGTTTACTCATATGTGCGCCCGGAATAGGGCGTTAGGTGGCGCGTTGAAGTAGCTTTCCTCACATCCCATGCGTGCTGATGAAGGTGGATAGGAGTCCCATAGGCTGCTGTGCTTTGCTTGGATTCATCAGCGTTTCGCTGACTACGGGGATCACACCGATCCCCATTTCATAAACCAGATTGCCACGAAACAAATTGTTTCCCGGGAGAACTGCGTGGAAGTCAGTTGGGTATTGGTCAGTATGTTCACCTGACCCTGACGAACATTGTCTGATCAATAGTTCGATGGATAATCAGGAAAAACGGACACTTTCAAGAATCACATCAGAACAAATATGCAGTGGTTTCACGTCCAGATATGTTCACGGAAGTGACTAGCGCGCGAACTGTTGATTTGATGCATCCATGGATGCTTCATGTAAGAATGTCGACAATATGGACAACATGTTAGGTCTTGTTGCACCTGATCGAGCGCCTTTAATGGAAGGCTAGTTTAGACACGATTCACGTGACATCAGCGTCAGACAGGAACTATTTATAGCTTAGTCTGGCTCTACAAGTTATTTACTGGGCGAATTGTTGTGATATGATCACACATATCTGTTCAGCGATTAGCATTTCCTGAATATTATATGCATAGATGTTATGAATTTATGTAATGTCATCGTGGCACAGGATGTCAGTTCAGCAAACGAAGGACTTGTAACCTGAGACCAGATTTATCTTCTATACATTAGGTTAAGACTGCCTGCGAACACTCAATAGATATATTTTATTTCTGTAGCCAATTTAGTTAATCAAATCCTTCGAATTGACGTCGTGTAGATTATCTCCAGATTTGTTCTAGGCAAATGTCACTGCATCTGTTCGATATCTGCCCAAGATTTCGTCCACTTGCCCAGACCAGATGTTGGGGGGGGGGGGGGGGGGTTCAGTTCATTGTCGTATGCGCCCGATGAAGAGACATGGTTATCTGTTGTTAGCCGTTAGACGAGATTGAGTGAACTGGAACTAATTTGTTATCGCTGATCTGCTTTATTCTCATGATAGTCTGTTTTATTCTCAAGATAGTCTATTTTATTCTCATGATAGTCTGTTTTATTCTCATGATAGTCTGTTTTATTCTCATGTATGTACTTGGACTGAATGAATTTACTTTTGTGCAGTTCTCTTCCTCTTCATCGATCAACTGATGCTATGCTTCTAGTCCGGTGTGGTTCACGATCAACTGATGCTATGCTTCTAGTCCGGTGTGGTTCACGATCAACTGATGCTATGCTTCTAGTCCGGTGTGGTTCACGATCAACTGATGCTATGCTTCTAGTCCGGTGTGGTTCACGATCAACTGATGCTATGTTTCTAGTCCGGTGTGGTTCACGATCAACTGATGCTATGCTTCTAGTCCGGTGTGGTTCACGACCAACTGATGCTATGCTTCTAGTCCAGTGTGGTTCACGACCAACTGATGCTATGCTTCTAGTCCGGTGTGATTTACGATCAACTGATGCTATGTTTCTAGTCCGGTGTGATTCACGATCAACTGATGCTATGCTTCTAGTCCGGTGTGATTCACGATCAACTGATGCTATGCTTCTAGTCAGGTGTGATTCACGATCAACTGATGCTATGTTTCTAGTCCGGTGTGATTCACGATCAACTGATGCTATGTTTCTAGTCCGGCGTGATTCACGATCAACTGATGCTATGTTTCTAGTCCGGTGTGGTTCACGATCAACTGATGCTATGTTTCTAGTCCGGTGTGGTTCACGATCAACTGATGCTATGTTTCTAGTCCGGTGTGGTTCACGATCAACTGATGCTATGTTTCTAGTCCGGTGTGGTTCACGATCAACTGATGCTATGTTTCTAGTCCGGTGTGGTTCACGACCAACTGATGCTATGCTTCTAGTCCAGTGTGGTTCACGACCAACTGATGCTATGCTTCTAGTCCGGTGTGATTCACGATCAACTGATGCTATGTTTCTAGTCCGGTGTGATTCACGATCAACTGATGCTATGCTTCTAGTCCGGTGTGATTCACGATCAACTGATGCTATGCTTCTAGTCAGGTGTGATTCACGATCAACTGATGCTATGTTTCTAGTCCGGTGTGATTCACGATCAACTGATGCTATGTTTCTAGTCCGGCGTGATTCACGATCAACTGATGCTATGCTTCTAGTCCGGTGTGGTTCACGATCAACTGATGCTATGTTTCTAGTCCGGTGTGGTTCACGATCAACTGATGCTATGTTTCTAGTCCGGTGTGGTTCACGATCAACTGATGCTATGTTTCTAGTCCGGTGTGGTTCACGATCAACTGATGCTATGTTTCTAGTCCGGTGTGGTTCACGATCAACTGATGCTATGTTTCTAGTCCGGTGTGGTTCACGATCAACTGATGCTATGTTTCTAGTCCGGTGTGGTTCACGATCAACTGATGCTATGTTTCTAGTCCGGTGTGGTTCACGATCAACTGATGCTGTGTTTCTAGTCCGGTGTGGTTCACGATCAACTGATGCTATGTTTCTAGTCCGGTGTGGTTCACGACCAACTGATGCTATGCTTCTAGTCCGGTGAGGTTCACGAAGGAGACTGCGTTTCAGGTCTTCGCCGATCCCCCACAGCTTTTCGAGCATGGTCGCTCCCTCCACCCCCCTTTCCGGGCCAGACTGCCTCTCTTTGGTCTGCATAGGTAGGGCATTCTTGCAGAATATGTTCTGGTGCTTGCTTGGGTGCTCTACAATCGCACGTGGAGACCCATTCTGTGGAGGTGGGCCTTGAGTCTACAATGTCCCGTTATGAGTCTGAAGATCTTTCTCTGCCAAGTTTGTCTATGCTATCATTTTCTGGCTTTTATTCTTTGTACTGTTCTCTCTATTCTGTCCTCGTGGATCGTTTTACGAGTGTCTTTGCTTCTTTATAGCTCTGCTGCGGATTGGGAATCTGCTTGCAGCCACTTCTGGCTTTTGCGAGCTCTGCTTTCTCGTTTATAGGGATCCCAACAATGAGCCAGAATCCATTGTAGGACTAAATCGGGTTTTTTTTTTAGACAGCAATCCTATGTTGTATTTTATTTCATGCGAGAGTCTATCTTGTTTGTGGCTTGAGATGGCTTGGAGTACACTCCTGGAGTCTGTTAGAATGACCGTTTTCCTTGTATTTATGTTATGGCTGATAAGAATCTGAGTTACTGCATGAACAGGATTTGCTTCAGCTCTGAAATTGGTACAGGTATCTCCTGCTGGTATGGAGTGATTCTATATGTCGCCATTGGAGTGTTCAATGTAGATTCCACTGCCTTCCCTTTTATCACTCACCGAGGCAGATCCACCTGTATATACGTGTGTCCAAGAGTTGCTAGGGTACTGTCTCTTGAGCTTCTGTAGAACGTGGATATTTTGCTCTGTTGCCGACTGCTCATATTTTTTCGTTAATCATGGAATCTCGAAGATGATTTTGGACCGGTCCTGTCTCTGTCTCCAGGGTTCTGGAATGAATGCTTCGCACTGTTTGGTTTCACCTTCAATTATGTCTGCATGTTTTCTGTCGATTTCTCTGGCCAGATGGTTAGGGCTTTTCCTTAGTATTTGTGCAATAAACATCTTGGTACTTGCGTCTTAATCCACAAATGGTCTACTTTAGATAGGTTGTCTGGCTCGCCGAGAAAACCCACTGAAACGTCACATTCTACCGCGGACTAAATAACGGAACTCATATTGTGCCAAGGTTTATAGTTAATCCATACTCCACACAAAGAAATAAAACATTCACGGTATACAACAAAAGAAATCACTGTTAAGAGTGACCCTGCCCTGAAAACAGATGTATGTACATCTTTGTTACCAGAACAAGCTATTATAGTTGCACTGATAGTTGTGACCATGCAAGTTGCGTTATTTAGTCAGTCGTTGAATATGATGTTTCAAAGGGATTTCTCCGCGAGTCAGAACGCCTGTAACTAAGTGGGCTGTGATTCACCTCATTTTTTTTTCCTGAGTTCATATCGTACCGAACGGGACATTCTATTTCGGGTTAAGGGGAGGACTGGTCAATATCATTTTATTTTAAATAACAAAGTAAAGCCTTAGATAGCGATAGGCATGTAGAAAAGATGGTTATGTTCAGTTTTGTGAAAGGTTATGATTAGGATTAGGATAATAGTTAGGATTAGTGTTAGGTGTAGGCTTTGGGTCAGTTAACTTGGTTGTTATTACATCGTCTGACAGCATGGATAATACCATGCTGCTGTAGAGACTGGGCGCATACTCTCCTAATCATGGACCAACGTTGACAGATTCCACAAATTCATTGCTGAGACGGCAGGAACAAGCGGTAGCTGAAATTCCCGTCTATTCTCGCAGAATGTTGGACACCTCCAACAGTTAAAAAGTGAACTATTCTCTGACGTCACTACCTCAAATTTGGTGTTAAAAATAGCGAATTGAGACTCAAGTACCATCATCTTGAATCTCACAGTAAAGAAACCTAGTTTAATTCCAAATCCGGGACGGCGTGGGCTAGTGGTTAAGTGACAACTCACAATCTGCAGGTGCTGGGTTCGATCCCCATCACAGTACCGACCGTTACCCCGGGGAAACAAACCCTTAGAAGATGTAGGAGAAGCAGACCCTTACATAAAATGAATGCCGAAGTCGGATGGACTGGGCCAACAGGCGCAAAATATAAACCGTAGTGCAACGCACACCGCCTTTGGGAAATAGAGAAATAAGGCGAACGAGGTTAAAAAAAAATCCCAGATCTTGACACACGTCCTAGCCTACCCACATGTAAACTTTAGCAGACTTGGAGTTAGGGAAGACAGCTGGTCGCACACCCGAGGAAATCCTGGTCTAGTAATCTCTAACTATTGATGCCCTACGGCTGGATATATGCCCTATACCGTACAACAGAGTTTTCTTGACTGTACCCGACCAGGCGCACTATTCTACGCCTAGGACACGCTTTTGATGGGCAACACGACACGCACGATGAGTGAATGAGGGGGCGGCACTGAGCACGAGCGTTCCACCGACTTGGGAGGGGCAGGCTTATGGGTTCAAATAGTCTTGTCTTGATAGAGTCGAGAGTAATCGCCCCATAATGGTTAAGGTAGTCGCATAGCTGTCGTGGATGAAGTGTAACAGACTCGTACTATGATTCCGCTTTTTGTGAGGTGGTCTGACCAGTGCCATTCCTTCCCTAACAGTTCTACACACAATGTGTGTGATTCGCAGGTCGACTGTAGTAAAACACCAGGACAATGTGTGTGATTCGCAGGTCGGCTGTAGTAAAACACCAGGACAATGTGTGTGATTCGTGGGCCGACTGTAGTAAAACACCAGGACAATGTGTTGATTCGCAGTTCGACTGTAGTAAAACACCAGGACAATGTGTGTGATTCGCAGTTCGACTGTAGTAAAACACCAGGACAATGTGTGTGATTCGCAGTTCGACTGTAGTAAAACACCAGGACAATGTGTTGATTCGCAGTTCGACTGTAGTAAAACACCAGGACAATGTGTGTGATTCGCAGTTCGACTGTAGTAAAACACCAGGACAATGTGTGTGATTCGCAGTTCGACTGTAGTAAAACACCAGGACAATGTGTGTGATTCGCAGTTCGACTGTAGTAAAACACCAGGACAATGTGTGTGATTCGCAGTTCGACTGTAGTAAAACAACAAGACAATGTGTGTGATTCGCAGGTCGACTGTAGTAAAACACCAGGACAATGTGTGTGATTCGCAGTTCGACTGTAGTAAAACACCAGGACAATGTGTGTGATTCGCAGGTCGACTGTAGTAAAACACCAGGACAATGTGTGTGATTCGCAGGTCGACTGTAGTAAAACACCAGGACAATGTGTGTGATTCGTGGGCCGACTGTAGTAAAACACCAGGACAATGTGTGTGATTCGCAGTTCGACTGTAGTAAAACACCAGGACAATGTGTGTGATTCGCAGTTCGACTGTAGTAAAACACCAAGACAATGTGTGTGATTCGCAGGTCGACTGTAGTAAAACACCAGGACAATGTGTGTGATTCGCAGTTCGACTGTAGTAAAACACCAGGACAATGTGTGTGATTCGCAGGTCGACTGTAGTAAAACACCAGGACAATGTGTGTGATTCGTGGGCCGACTGTAGTAAAACACCAGGACAATGTGTGTGATTCGCAGTTCGACTGTAGTAAAACACCAGGACAATGTGTGTGATTCGCAGGTCGACTGTAGTAAAACACCAGGACAATGTGTGTGATTCGCAGGTCGACTGTAGTAAAACACCAGGACAATGTGTGTGATTCGTGGGCCGACTGTAGTAAAACACCAGGACAATGTGTGTGATTCGTGGGCCGACTGTAGTAAAACGCCAGGACAATGTGTGTGATTCGTAGGCCGACTGTAGTAAAACACCAGGACAATAGACAATGGGTGTGATTCGTGGGCCGACTGTAGTAAAACACCAGGACAATGGGTGTGATTCGCAGGTCGACTGTAGTAAAACACCAGGACAATGGGTGTGATTCGTAGGTCGACTGTAGTAAAACACCAGGACAATGGGTGTGATTCGTGGGCCGACTGTAGTAGAACATGCTATTTAAACAAAAGTCATATTGTAGAATGTAAAACTTTTATGAGGAAATATATATTTACGGAAAAGAAAGTCATCAAATTGAACTTTGCTCAGTGCTTGCTAAGTGTTTCTTCAACCAGCCCGTCAATGTTAGGTTTGTTGTTTCCAATGCCCACAATGAGTAGGTTTACTCTTTTCTGTGCCTTGAAAAGAACGTTAAGTGGTGGGTTGCAGTAGCTTTCCTCACATCCCGACCGTACTGATGAAGGTGGACCGGGGTCCTCCAGACGGTTGTGCTATGCTTGACTTTATCAGCGTGTCGCTCACTACTACGTGGATCACGTCCATCCCTCATCTTGTTAACCAGGCTATCATGAAAACAGACCGTTTCCAGGGAGGCCTTCGAGGAAGTCGAGGCGAGCGTCTTTGACAGTATATTTTGCCTGACCAGACATTAGTCTTTCTCCCCTTGTTAGGTATCATGAGATATGGTGCTGTTCTAACTGTTGCTGCGAAATATGTAAGTCTTGACCTTGATACTGTGTTGTTTATTTTCATTAATGAGAAAACTCTACAAATATAAATGCTACCAAACATGGTCGTAGTTTTTGGGGCTGCAGAAAAGACCTCTTGAAATTTATCTTACGACAGAATTTTGTAGAATTCTGGAATACAACCAGTGTCCCCATATATCTCTGTTCCAAGACAGTTGTTCCAAGCTCAATCTACTCACAGCAAACTGTGAAGAGAAAATATGAAATTGTTGTTCGAGTACTTCGTATCTTTCATCTTATGAAACAATTTGTAAGCCGACGATTATTTCTACATATTTCTTCAAGAGTTTCATTTCACTGTATTTGTAGCGACATTTATCATGTTTTGAAGCGTTCATTACTATTGCAAAGGTCCGATGGGACGCATCTACTGGTCTGATGGAACGCATCTACTGGTCTGATGGGACGCATCTACTGGTCTGATGGGACGCATCTACTGGTCTGATGAGATGCATCTACTGGTCCGATGGGACGCATCTACTGGTCTGATGGGACGCATCTACTGGTCTGATGGGACGCATCTACTGGTCTGATGGGACGCATCTACTGGTCTGATGGGACGCATCTACTGGTCTGATGGGACGCATCTACCTGTCTGATGGGACGCATCTACTGGTCCGATGGGACGCATCTACTGGTCTGATGGGACGCATCTACTGGTCCGATGGGACGCATCTACTGGTCTCAGGAATACAAACCTCTTGCCCCTGCAGTCACCACTTGCTGTAAAGTTTATGTTTCGGTTTTCCTTTCCATAAAAAAACCAACGTCCTTCCAGAGTTTTGAACGCATGTCTTTGTCGTCAGCCCGACATAGAAACCACCTGCCCCAAGCTCTTCTAGCTCTCATGTTAATAGATCGTTATATATCCCCTTTCCCTGTATTCCATGCCTTCAGATTTGTTTTGTTGGATTATTGATGTGTGTGACCAATATATGTGTGAATACCATCAATAACGACGTTTCAACCGTAACAGCGGCACATGCATTTTTCTTCTATTATCATTTTGAGGTGAAATATGGAAACTTACCTTCCCTTACTATGTAGCGTCGACAGTGAGCTGGCTTGCTAAGGACTGGGGTTACAGCGCGCCACTGTTCGAAATTACGAACAGACAGAAACAAAGTTACTGGTAAGACCGCCCCTCCATTCGACCCAACTGTAAATGTGTACCTGACGTATGAGTCGGGGAAGGTATAAACTTCAAGGAAGAAAACTGGCCACGCCACCTCACATAGGCTGTGGCTTAGTACATGAGGAGTTATCTTCATCTCCATGGGACTTACCTTTACTCCAGCCATGGTCTTCACGTCAGACATGTTTCCAATGTTCGGCCACCTGGATTGCCTTTGTCTTCCTAAGCATGTCATCCATATTGCATGTTCCAGAATGTATGGACAGGTGGGCTTGGATCCACATCCAGACGTCTCATCATCCTTGTATTCTCCATCTCTTGAAGTGCCTCTCCCATCGGCATGCACCAGTTCGTGGTTCGTGTATGAAAGATAAGAGATCTCAACACAGCCGTTCCATCCTCAGCTGGCTCTGGGTAATGTCGTTCGGGAAAATACTCTTGATCATGATATTAGAAATTGACAGACTACGGTCAGTGCAAATAATGAAATGAACGGCTTGGATGTCTTCTTCTTCTTTGCGTTTGGTTTCGTATGCTCGTTTTATGCCACTAGATGGGCTTCCTCCATGAAGTGACACGTCAGTCGCAGGTCCTCAATGGTTCCCCAGTTTCTCTTGTATGTTTCTCTCCTCGGGCCAGGTCTTCTCACGGGAGTCTTGGTGCAGTGGACATGTTTGCAGGATGTGTTCTGGAGTCTGGGGTCTTCTCTGACATGTACACTGTGCAGTCTGTGCTGCTTTCATTTTATGCCTGTGTGCATTTAGTCTGCAATGACCTGTTCTGAGGCGAAAAATGGTGGTATACTGTTTCCTATTCAGTCTATTGATTGGGTCCTGTGGGTATTTACTGTTTGTTCTCTCTATCCACTGTTGTTTATATTTTTTTTTAAATGTTTGCCTTGACTTCAGTGGATTCCAGCTCACTTCGGCATACCTGGGAATGAATGGGCGGACAGGCTAGCCAGGGAGGGAAGACAAAGAGAACAATTCACCCACCCAGTTGTCTAAACTTCGGTACAGCAAAGTTTATCGGAGCTAAACTATAAACCTGTACTGTTTGTGGTGACTTTTGGGACAAGCGGCTTTTCTTCTACAGCAGTAAAAATAATCTCGATGGAAGCTTAGCAGTTGGAATAAACGCTATAAAATGTGTTTTAGTAGGTTTTTAAAACTAAATATGAGGTTAAAAAAAATGGTCTGTCAAAGGTAGGGATGTTGCCCAATATACCGCAATACAACCCTCTCACTAAGTAGGACAAAGTAAATAAAAGTTGCCACAAAAGTCACTAGAAGCCCTCTCATAGTAAGTAAGGCGTGAACAATAAAAGTTGTTTGCGTCATCAGTAGCTTTGGCCTGTCGGTCGTGCCTAAGCCGCTTATTCCAGTCTGGCTGGTCCCTCGACTACGCCAGCAATGACGTCATCACGACAGACTAAAGCCAGGCAACATTCTCGTCACTGTAACAAGTCACGTTAGTTTGACTGAACGTGTCTCATTATGCAGATGTCCTTGCCTTTGTATTTAAGGTACCAGTACCATGTGTTGCACAAGCGTGATATGGTCGGTAAGATGTGTAGTTATTGGTGTGTGATATGGTCGGTAAGCTGTGCAGTTATTGGTGTGTGATATGGTCGGTCAGCTGTGCAGTTATTGGTGTGTGATATGGTCGGTAAGATGTGAAGTTATTGGTGTGTGATATGGTCGGTAAGCTGTGCAGTTATTGGTGTGTGATATGGTCGGTCAGCTGTGCAGTTATTGGTGTATGATATGGTCGGTCAGCTGTGCAGTTATTGGTGTGTGATATGGTCGGTAAGATGTGAAGTTATTGGTGTGTGATATGGTCGGTAAGCTGTGCAGTTATTGGTGTGTGATATGGTCGGTAAGCTGTGCAGTTATTGGTGTGTGATATGGTCGGTAAGCTGTGCAGTTATTGGTGTGTGATATGGTCGGTAAGCTGTGCAGTTATTGGTGTGTGATATGGTCAGAAGTCTGTTATTTTGGTGAGTTCATGAGTTTGAAAATATTTGGCTCTAGATTTTGTGATGTTATAGCAGCTTCTTCGTGTGAAATATGCCACCACTGCCGCTAGAGCAGACCAAGCGCATGTTTCTTGCATGAGGTGGTTTGGTGTAGACATCCTGCAAGAGGCATCTGTCCTGGTGGCTGGCTCATGGCACAATAATAACGGAGATTGGTGAAGGAAGGTCTGAGACTAGTTTAGACTGATCTCTGGGTGGTGTGCAGGAGATTATTGACTAGTTTAGACCGGTGCCTAGGTAGTGGGGTGTGTGGGGAGGTGGTCTGTGACTAGTTTAGACCGGTGCCTAGGTAGTGGGGTGTGTGGGGAGGTGGTCTGTGACTAGTTTAGACCGGTGCCTAGGTAGTGGTATGTGTGGGGATGTGGTCTGTGACTAGTTTAGACCGGTGCCTAGGTAGTGGTATGTGTGGGGATGTGGTCTGTGACTAGTTTAGACCGGTGCCTAGGTAGTGGTATGTGTGGGGATGTGGTCTGTGACTAGTTTAGACCGGTGCCTAGGTAGTGGTATGTGTGGGGATGTGGTCTGTGACTAGTTTAGACCGGTGCCTAGGTAGTGGTATGTGTGGGGATGTGGTCTGTGACTAGTTTAGACCGGTGTCTAGGTAGTGGTATGTGTGGGGATGTGGTCTGTGACTAGTTTAGACCGGTGCCTAGGTAGTGGTATGTGTGGGGATGTGGTCTGTGAATAGTTTAGACCGGTGCCTAGGTAGTGGTATGTGTGGGGATGTGGTCTGTGACTAGTTTAGACTGGTGCCTAGGTAGTGGGATGTGTGGGGAGGTCTGTGATTAGTTTCCATGCCTCGGACATACCACATTTTTCTTATCTTCATTTTATCAGACGATGTTTAGGTCAACTAATTGATGAATCGAATGTTTAGATGCGTGCGTGTGTGTGTGAGAGAGAGAGAGAGAGAAAGAAAGAGAGTGTGTGTTTATTTATACCAGGAATCGACAAGTTACGTCGGCCATTTCGATTTTCATTTCAATATTTCTTTGTTTGCTGCTTTTGGTTTGTGTATTACACACGCGTGTGTGTACGTGCTTACGTATTCTGTCTGTCTCTTCAGATCTTTTGTCGTTGTAAAAGGTCAGAGCGACCTCTTGTTACCGCGGAACAATTTCCTGCCCTGCCCTTCAACGTATCGCTGTTTCCGTCCGAATGTTTGGATGATGACTGCTTGGTTCCAGCTGTCCTAAGTTGGTGCCATGTCATGTGACTAATATAATTAGCACTCATTGAAAGAATCGGTGCGACGAAGTAATTGTTGTAGTTGTATTATCAGCCACCGTAGTAATAACAGCTTCTTTCTTACGGCATCACCAGTAGGTATGTGCATATTAACATGTTTTTGACAGACAGATTTCTTAACGATTGAATATGTTGTGTGTTTTGTTTTTTTTTTGGTTTTTTTTTTCCTGACAACCTTTCATTAGCTAGATGGATCGATCGAAGAGGCGCCATAAAGTGACGTACTTTGAATTATCATAGACACGAAACAGGTGTCACCTGTGTAGTGGTAGTCTATCAGCCAGGGATATGCCAGGACAAGCAGCGGTGTTGTGTGCATTCAGCTGTGACACAGGTGAATGGTTGAATGGTAGGGCTGACGTCACTTGAACGGGAGTACTGCAGGCTCACTTTCATTCATGCTCAATTGGCGTGTTGTGGTGGCGGTTACGTTTAGTCTGATTGATTATGTCTGTAACCTAGTGACCTAGATCTGTTTCTCGCCTACAGTTTTAGACGCTTAACGCTAGACAGGAGCCTAACCAGTAGAAGCATCAAGGCTGTATCTACCACGTGTTGAGCCTTTAGTTCGTTTTCTGAGTTGGCTGTTGATGTTTAAAGTGAGCAATGACTGAGCTCCATCATTGATCGGTGGTGCGCGCCGACACAGAAAGCGCTGACTTTGCATTAATACGAGCCCAGCATTCTGAACTTTGTAATCCTCTTCTGCAGAGTTTAAGCCTGCTGCCGTGTTTCCGATGTGCATTCAGATTTTAAAAACAGCTGCCTGTGCAGTTTCAGACACGAGGTTGATTGATTAATATCGACAGTTAGCAACGTTATTTCGAGCATTCGATGTGTGCGTTCAGGTTATCGATTTCAAGAACAGACTGTTAAACCATACCGTGCACACACCACCCCCTGGGAAACACAAGGCCAACGTATGCTGATACGACAGAAAGCAGGGTGGCGGCTGCATCACCAGGCCTACCTGTGGCCCAGAAGGACCAGGGCATCACCACTCTCGTCGTTGCCCACATCGGTACTGATACCACGTCGGCGAAGGTGTGGCGGAAGTAGTGCTGTCCAGAGTGGGGATGACAGCTCGTTGCTGTTGCTGCGGAGAAACAGCAGCAGTGGTAGCTTCGTCGATGGAGATGAGTCTTCTCCGTCATCACCAGCGTCATCCTTATCGTCACGGAGTAGAATAGGCGGCGGCGAGGTAGTGGACACCTCCTCTCCTTCTTCGACATCATCTTCATCAGCGACATCATCTCCTCGCAAGAGGAAGACTAGTGGTAGTGTTGATCTGGACGCCGAGGAACTCTTCTCGCCATATCGTGCGTGTATGTTGACTGGACACAGCTCTAGAAGTAGCAGCTGTTCTGATCTGGTTCCTGAAGAAATCTCACCACACTTATCTCATAAACGTATACGACGAGGGAGCGGTAGTGTCTTCGGCAGTGCTGCACTGGCTACAGTTGATGCAGCTGTCGTTAGCTTAAACGTCGTGAAGGAGAGCGAAGATGACACGTCCTGCCAGACCAGGTAATGAAACAGCGTCGTCATTGTGTTGCTTCATTGGTGTTGTGGGCATGTTAGTCCACACCCCCGACCCTAGTTAGTCCACACCCCCGACTCTAGGAGACATCTCACCAACTGTAACAACCATTTGTTGTGGGCATGTTAGTCCACACCTCCGACCCTTGTTAGTCCACACCCCCGACCCTAGTTAGTCCACACCCCCGACTCTAGGAGACATCTCACCAACTGTAACAACCATTTGTTGTGGGCATGTTAGTCCACACCTCCGACCCTTGTTAGTCCACACCCCCGACCATAGGAGACATCTCACCAACTGTAACAACCATTTGTTGTGGGCATGTTAGTCTACACCCCCGACCCTTGTTAGTCCACACCCCCGACCCTAGTTAGTCCACACCCCCGACCATAGGAGACATCTCATCAACTCTAACAACCATTTGTTGTGGTCATGTTAGTCCACACTCCCGACCCTTGGAGACATCTCACCAACTGTAACAACCATTTGTTATGGGCATGTTAGTCCACACCCCCGACCCTAGTTAGTCCACACCCCCGACCCTAGGGGACATCTCACCAACTCTAACAACCATTTGTTGTGGGCATGTTAGCCCACACCACCGACCTTAGTTAGTCTACATCCCCGACCCTAGGAGACATCTCACCAACTAACATCCTCCATTTGTCGGTGGCCTTTATCGTCTTTGATTATTTCCGCAGACAGGTTGTGCTTTTTGTAATAAGTGTGTACTGAATGTGCTCAGTGATTTATGGCGGATGCCAATTGTGTATATAGGTTATCGCATGCTGAATGTTACAGTTGTGTATTGTTTCCTTGCATGTGTGTATTAGATGGGCTGTCCGAATAGTGCTCAGTTCAAACACGGCACTTGTATTCTCTTCACTTGTACACCTTTTTTAAAGAGACTTTCATGTGTACTGTGTACTGGTATACTAGCTCGTTGACATGGCATATATTCGTCTATACACATATTTCCCTTCTCAGGATCTGGTAGGCTGGAAGCGGGCCATATGACCGAAGATAGAGAGGGCCATCATAGAAACAATGCTCTCGAGGTGTGTTCGTCGGACGACCTCATTGTTATTAACCAAGTCATGCCAGTGGATTCCAAGGATGCGCCAATGGAAGTCCTCAACAGTCTTCTGATCTCTTTGCGGGACTGTTCAAATTTTGTGGCTATACAGACGGCTTGTAGTGATGCAAGATTTTTGTATGGGCAGTTTGGTCTCCAGGGAGAACCTCTTCTGGGACCAGACTCTGTGTAGGGAGTTCATAGACGAGGCTGCCATACCTACCCTTGGCACAATGTCTAGACTACTGTTTGCTGCTCATGTAGGTAAAGTCCTCGATAGGGACCATGTGGTTGCCTTTTACGGTGATTTCCGTCGCATGTACCACAGCTTTGCATTTTGGTCTTCGCGCATGAAATATGGAGACCTAGATGGGAAGCTAAAAGTCCCGGGTGCTCCAAGCGACTTATCATTGCCTATGAGTCAGAGCCTGGTATGAGCCGCAACTGACATCAGCCGGTGACTTAATACATTGCAACGCCCATGTGTAGAGAATATGGTTGCATACACAAGTCGACAAGACACTAGATGATCGTATGTCTTGTTGCTATTGGTGCACTTCGGTCCTTTGATGTTGTTTCTCTCTGGCAAAGTTATTGGACTCAAATCGCTATACATGAAGAAAGCACAGGGCTGGTGCAAATATAAATCAGTCGGCTATATCACTCTTATCGCACGATATTATCAAATAATCTGTACTCACCTTGTGTATGCATATTTGTTTATTTCGGTTGCCGTGGAAATCACACTACAAAAATAAAAGTAGTTGATGTAGCGAGACGTTGCCTACACACATACTTAAACACATAGATAAAAAACATACACCCATACGGATCTAGGGAGTGACCGCCGAAAGCGTGGAAGTGAGCTCACCCACTTTGTCCCGGACGGAAGCTCTTCCTCTGTACGCTAGCCAGCCCGCCCTGGCCGTTGACATAAAGATAAAGGTTCAATGTGTTTGACTTACTGTAAGGGGTGGGGGTATACGTTGAACTCCTTAGTTAGTTAGTATTAGTGACGTGGTCTACATGGTAAGTCTACATTACAAATAATGTGAAAGAATTCCGTTTTGACGTGGTCTACATGGTAAGTCTACATTACAAATAATGTGAAAGAATTCAGTTTTGACGTAGTCTACGTGGTAAGTCTACATTACAAATAATGTGAAAGAATTCAGTTTTGACGTAGTCTACGTGGTAAGTCTACATTACAAATAATGTGAAAGAATTCAGTTTTGACGCGGGCACACAAATATTGTGAATAACATTTGACAGCTTTAAATAGTGTGCTGCATCATTGACCATTGCTATATTTTTATTGTGTAAATTCCTCACAGCCTCAGATAATGTCAATAACGGAGTAATTTGGGATTGTTACAAATATAGTGAATAGAATGTAAGTTTTAAATAATGTGAATAATTCATGACCATCACATATAATGAATATATTATCTGAACACCACACATAATGTGCATAATTCATGACCATCACATATAATGAATATATTATCTGAACACCACACATAATGTGCATAATTCATGACCATCACATATAATGAATATATTATCTGAACACCACACATAACGTGCATAATTCATGACCATCACATTTAATGAATATATTATCTGAACACCACACATAATGTGCATAATTCATGACCATCACATATAATGAATATATTATCTGAACACCACACATAATGTGCATAATTCATGACCATCACATATAATGAATATATTATCTGAACACCACACATAATGTGCATAATATCTTGACCATCACATATAATGAATATATTATCTGAACACCACACATAATGTGCATACTATCTTGACCATCACATATCATGAATATATTATCTGAACACCACACATAATGTGCATAATATCTTGACCATCACATATAATGAATATATTATCTGAACACCACACATAATGTGCATAATTCATGACCATCACATATAATGAATATATTAACTGAACACCACACATAATGTGCATAATTCATGACCATCACATATAATGAATATATTATCTGAACACCACACATAATGTGCATAATATCTTGACCATCACATATAATGAATATATTATCTGAACACCACACATAATGTGCATAATATCTTGACCATCACATATAATGAATATATTATCTGAACACCACACATAATGTGCATAATTCTTGACCATCACATATAATGAATATATTATCTGAACACCACACATAATGTGCATAATTCATGACCATCACATATAATGAATATATTATCTGAACACCACACATAATGTGCATAATTCATGACCATCACATATAATGAATATATTATCTGAACACCACACATAATGTGCATAATTCTTGACCATCACATATAATGAATATATTATCTGAACACCACACAAAATGTGCATAATTCATGACCATCACATATAATGAATATATTATCTGAACACCACACACAATGTGCATAATTCATGACCATCACATATAATGAATATATTATCTGAACACCACACATAATGTGCATAATTCATGACCATCACATATAATGAATATATTATCTGAACACCACACATAATGTGCATAATATCTTGACCATCACATATAATGAATATATTATCTGAACACCACACATAATGTAAATAATTCATGACCATCACATATAATGAATATATTATCTGAACACCACACATAATGTAAATAATTCATGACCATCACATATAATGAATATATTATCTGAACACCACACATAATGTACAAAATATCTTGACCATCACATATAATGAATATATTATCTGAACACCACACATAATGTGCATAATATCTTGACCATCACATATAATGAATATATTATCTGAACACCACACATAATGTACATAATATCTTGACTACTTCAAACAATGACAATGTGGACGAGATTGTCGTCGACTTGTGTCGATATTTATTGTCTGTGGCTTAGTAGTACTTGTGCTGCCTGCCCGTATTTGTTCTGGCCAATATAGACGAGACTGTATGCATGTTGTGGTGTGTTTCTAATGTGTAGCTTGGTCAGTTTGCAGCAAATGTTTGACTGACTGACCGAGGTAGACCACCAGCTGGTCAGCAAATGTTTGACTGACTGATTGAGTTAGACCACCAGCTGGTCAGTAACTCTTTGACTGGCTGATCGAGGTAGACCATCAGCTGGTCAGCAAATATTTGACTGACTGATCGAGGTGGACCACCAGCTGGTCGGCAACTCTCTGACTGACTGATTGAGGTAGACCACCAGCTGGTCTCAGTGTTGTATTATATTATCACTATCATCATGCTGTCAGTTTCCGGTTAGTTCGTTTCTGATCAGATAACTTCTTAAATCTATATCGCGGTCCACTTTTTCAAGTGACATTTGCCTGCCATTTGTGCACATGCTTTTATCCATGTATGTGTTATAAATAAGTATTGTGTTATATGCAGTCTGCTATTGTCTCCATTGGAAGTGCAGTACCTCCTCTGCAAATTACTTGCATACAGGAAGCCTGTAAAACGCAGAGGACGTTTCTTACTGTTTCATTGGACGTTATGCTGCTGCTGAAGGTTCTGACTGGGGTGTTTGAGCAATTCGTTGAACGTGATGGGACTGAGGAAGGTTCTGACTGAGATGTTTGAGCAATTCGTTGAACGTGATGGGACTGAGGAAGGTTCTGACTGAGATGTTTGAGCAATTCGTTGAACGTGATGGGACTGAGGAAGGTTCTGACTGGGGTGTTTGAGCAATTCGTTGAACGTGATGAGACTGAGGAAGGTTCTGACTGAGATGTTTGAGCAATTCGTTGAACGTGATGGGACTGAGGAAGGTTCTGACTGAGATGTTTGAGCAATTCGTTGAACGTGATGGGACTGAGGAAGGTTCTGACTGGGGTGTTTGAGCAATTCGTTGAACGTGATGAGACTGAGGAAGGTTCTGACTGAGATGTTTGAGCAATTCGTTGAACGTGATGGGACTGAGGAAGGTTCTGATTGGGGTGTTTGAGCAATTCGTTGAACGTGATGGGACTGAGGAAGGTTCTGACTGAGATGTTTGAGCAATTCGTTGAACGTGATGGGACTGAGGAAGGTTCTGACTGGGGTGTTTGAGCAATTCGTTGAACGTGATGAGACTGAGGAAGGTTCTGACTGAGATGTTTGAGCAATTCGTTGAACGTGATGGGACTGAGGAAGGTTCTGACTGAGATGTTTGAGCAATTCGTTGAACGTGATGGGACTGAGGAAGGTTCTGACTGGGGTGTTTGAGCAATTCGTTGAACGTGATGAGACTGAGGAAGGTTCTGACTGAGATGTTTGAGCAATTCGTTGAACGTGATGGGACTGAGGAAGGTTCTGATTGGGGTGTTTGAGCAATTCGTTGAACGTGATGGGACTGAGGAAGGTTCTGACTGAGATGTTTGAGCAATTCGTTGAACTTGATGGGACTGAGGAAGGTTCTGATTTGGGTGTTTGAGCAATTCGTTGAACGTGATGAGACTGAGGAAGGTTCTGACTGAGATGTTTAAGCAATTCGTTGAACGTGATGGGACTGAGGAAGGTTCTGATTGGGGTGTTTGAGCAATTCGTTGAACGTGATGAGACTGAGGAAGGTTCTGACTGAGATGTTTGAGCAATTCGTTGAACGTGATGGGGCTGAGGAAGGTTCTGATTGGGGTGTTTGAGCAATTCGTTGAACGTGATGGGACTGATGAAGGTTCTGACTGGGGTGTTTGAGCAATTCGTTTAACGTGATGGGACTGAGGAAGGTTCTGACTGGGGTGATTGAGCAATTCGTTGAACGTGATGGGACTGAGGAAGGTTCTGACTGAGATGTTTGAGCAATTCGTTGAACGTGATGGGACTGAGGAAGGTTCTGACTGGGGTGTTTGAGCAATTCGTTAAAAGTGATGCGAGTTTGCTAATCACATAAAAGGCCAAGGCTGTTTAAACGGCTTCTAGGAAGGGACCATATATTTCTATCTCTCACTCACATGCTCTCTCTCACTCACACACTCTCTCTCTCACACATTCACACACTCTCTCTCTCACTCACACTGTCTCTCTCTCTCATACACTAAGTTTCCTGTATGTGTGTTTACTATAGTCCGTTTCACAATGGTGGCCGTCTAATATCTCAATAACCCTTGCATCTATTAACGGGAATTTTTGCACATGATCTTGTATTTCCAATGTCTGAACGACTTTATAATAATTTACATTTTGTCAGATAGTGTCGTTATCTTAAAGCGAATAAGCTCCTTTAATCTTTGTTAGCAAAGGATTTATTTTGTCTCTGCAGAAAATAATTTACCGTAAATTAAAAAATTATCAATTTTTAAGATTATGCGTCTCTCCAATTTGAATGAGATTTTCTACATTAGGTACCACATACTGTCCTTTTTACTGTAGTTCGTGTCTTGTAGGTACTGTAAGAAGTAACTGCGCATTTAGGAGAAAGAATGTGTGAAGATGAACATACTATATAGAACATAGAATGTACATACTTCAGATGGATTGATCCAGTTTTATAAATGGATGCTGGAGCAAACCAATAAATGGTTATAATTCTGTTCAGAGATGAATCTTCATTTCATTGAGGTTCCGTGGAAAGGACCGTTTTGCCAAGGTGGTTGAAACTAATATTTCTTTTAAAACAAACATGGAAGTTAATTTCTCACTTAATCAGAGTCAGACGATTCCAACAAATTGACGAGAGCGCTCGGTTGAACGAACTACAGTCTATATTTTTTTCAATAGCCTTTATCTTTTACGACGTGGTCCTCACATTTAGCTCTTTTATATCGCATAGTTTGAAAGCTTCAGCTGCAACTTGTCCTTTAACTTATTTCGACTAAACGAGTTCAGTTGAGTTTAAATGTGAATGGTAAGGTGGCAGTCTCAAATACATATGACCATGCTCTTGGATCAACTAGTCTATGTTAAATATCGCTTCCTTTCGTCTTTGCTAGACACGGGAAAGCAATTCAGGTTTTACATTCGTTTCTCTTTTCGGGGTTTGAGATACTCTGACATAGTTTATGAAAAAATATTGATACATCTTCAATGCAATTTTATGGACTGTAAAAAAAACTTGACTTTCAAACTCATTGTAGTCACGAACGTTAACAATTAATTCAGCTACGCCTATGCCACAATTTGTATTGACACACCGGAAGACTCACTAAAACTGTTACAAATCAGTGATCCATGGCCTACTAAAGTTGGCTGTGAGTGTGCTTTGGGTTTCAGTTGGAAAGATTTCTTTAAACACGTGGAAAATGTTGTTTCTAAAAATACTCACTGTTATGAAGGGATAATCATTTCAAAAGACTGGTTTCATTAAGAGGGCTGGTTTTGGTATACCCAATAGAAAGACAATTGTATACCATATTTGTGTGGGCAAAAGGTAAATATTGACCATTCGGAACATTTAAAATAGTCTGTTCATATGGAAGCTGAGATTCAATTTTAAAACTCCGCAAACATTGTGAAACGCACTATAACACACCAGTGTATGTTCCGTAGTAAATGAATTGCGTATGGCATTTATTACACGTCTCTCTCTCTCTCTCTCTCTCTCTCTCTCTCTCATGACCCATGTGCACGTCCGTAATCACACATACGATACAGAGCAGTAGTTAATCAAAGTTCTTTTTGTTTGACCCTGTCACCGGAAACGGATTTCGTGTGTTGGCGTCAGTTGTTGTGGCCATGTTTATCTAGCGAGCTGGCTGACCGGTTTCACGTACACACTAGCGTGACCATGTTTATCTAGCGAGCTGACTGACCGGTTTCACGTACACACTAGGCTCTCTGACTAGTCCTTACTGACAGCTGCAGCAGCATCAAATATACACGTCTACTATACTGATAAAGGTTATGGTCGCAGAACACATGTACGTGTGTACATGTGTTGGTAGTCTAAGCTCTGATAACAGGATAGTAAGAGATGTGTGAACGCTCTGATAACAGTATAGTAAGAGATGTGTGTACATGTGTTGGTAGTGAACGCTCTGATAACAGGACAGTAAGAGATGTGTGTACATGTTTGTAGTGAACGCTCTGATAACAGGACAGTAAGAGATGTGTGTACACGTGTTGGTAGTGAACGCTCTGATAACAGGACAGTAATAGATGTGTGTACATGTGTACGGACTGAAGCAAGTGCTGGTAGAAGATGTGTGCAGACAAGAGCTAATAAAAGTGTTGGTAACAGGACAGTAAGAGATATGCAGATCTGTACTGACGTAGATTCTGATAATAGCTTTCTCTCTCTCTTTCTCTCTCTCTTTCTCTCTCTCTTTCTCTCTCTTTCTCTCTCTCTCTCTTTCTCTCTCTCTTTCTCTCTCTCTCTTTCACGGACAAATGCTCTCTTTGTCTCCCTCTCTCTGATAATTTCTTTTGAGCTGACAAAATTCGTAGGCCTTCTCACATCATTCCTGTTCTTGTTGACTATGGATTGCATAATGAAAACATCAAACAATGAAAACATCAAACAATGAAAACATCAAACAATGAAAACATCAAGCAATGAAAACATCAAACAATGAAAAAAGAACTTGGATTCAGTGAACACTATGATCACAATTGGAAGACCTGGATTCCGTTGATGATATGCTACTTTTGTCACACAGTGTCAAATACAAAATACACTTGACAGGGTGAAAGGACAATCCGCCAAATTGGAACTAAATATAAAGCTCCATAATATGAACCCGATCAACAAAGAACCAATTATGCTGGAGGAAGAATCCTTGTCGCCAAAAAAAGGGGGGACTGTGTGGCCATAACAACAGGTCTTGGATATGTGGTTAGCAGAGCGATTTAGATGACGCCTGACAGGCTGCGGGTCTACCTTACTCTAATTTACGCTTCCACCTCCACCAGTCTCAAAAATAGGCGATCATATATTCCAGGGGCTAATAGATGCTGCGGTTAACCTGGCAAGTCACCAGTGAATTTTCACCTGCCAAAAAATATGAAACAAAGGAGGTCGCACCTCCCCACGACGTGTAACGATATAAGTGGACTGAAGATAGATAGAAGAATCGTTGGGAGAGATAGAAGCATTGACATAATTGGGCAGCATAATCGACAGGATGTTGTTTGGAGCAAAAACACGGAAAACGACGACGGTCATACAAGAAGACTCCAATCGAGCCGTGCGTTAACAAGTACCAAGGATGGATTGTCGCGTCTTATCAACTTGTGCCGTGAGGAGCCGCAGTTTTCTGTCCAGGGTGGCTGAAATAGTCATCTCATGACGATTGAGAATATCCGCTACATTTCCTATCCATCTAGTTCTCGGGCTGCTATGGTTGCCAAAACCGGAACGCCGTGCGTTATATGCGCACAGGGGTAGGTGGATAGGTTGCATTCTTGTTGGGTGGCCGAGCCACTTGATTATTTCCTCATCAATGCATTATCGTGCTTCAGCGACGTTTAACTTAACATCTTTATACTGGTTTAGAAGACTCATCAGAGTCTGTAGACAACCAGTCACATCTGTATTACCCTGCTCTAAAAACTATGTACATCCAATCTATTCTTAAATGCATTAACTGTCTCTGCCTCCACCACCTACTGTGGTAATGCATTCCAAGCATTCACCACTCTGTGACTAAAAATAAATTTCCTAATATCCAATCTGGACCTTTCTTTAGTTAATTTGTATCTGTGCTCTCTTGTTCTCGTTGGTGGTTGTATTTTGAAAAACGTGTTATAGTCTAATTTTACCTTTTCTGTGATTACCTTATAAACATGTATTAAGTCACCTCGAATTCTTCTCTTTTCTAGACACCGTAGGCCGATTTTTCAGAGTCTTTCCTAGTAACTGTAATTCTGGAATCCCACTATCAGTTTTCTCGCTCTTTTCTGTATCCTTCCCAACATGTTTAAATCTCATCTACGATAAGGACTCCACACCTGTACACAGTACTCCAATCTAGGTCTAACTAATGCTTTATACAGTTTGACAATCACCTCCTTACTCTTATGTTTAATATTTCGTTTTATCATATCTAACATTGCATTTGCCTTATTCACTGCTACCTGTACTTGCTCATTCATTTTTCCTGTATGATCTATTATAACTCCTAGGTCTCTTTCCTTATCTATCTTTCTAATATTGTTTTCGCCCATTCTGCAATTATTATGTTCCATATTGGATCTACTCATGTGGATGACTGTACATGTATCTATATTTAACGCCATTTGCCATCTCACAGACCAGTCTCGAGTTTTATCTAAATCAGACCTCAATATATCAACATCTGCTATAGATGAGGCACTTCTACATAGTTTTGTGTCATTAACAATTTTTTGAATAATGGATCCTATATCAATGTCAATATCGTTTATATATATCAAGAACAATATTGGTCCCAAAACCGAGCCCTGTAGCACTTCGCGTTTTACTTCACACCACTCAGAGTACTCCTTATTTATTCCCACTCTCTGCCTTCTTCCTGTTAACCAACTTTCAATCCATTCGGCAACCTCCTCATCTATTCCATGTGATCTTAATTTTTAAAATAATCTTCCATAAAGTACTCTATCAAAAGCCTTTGCAAAATCTAGAAGAACATGCTGGCGAGATGTGGCCATTAACATATGCACTAAGATCAGCTATGTGCTTTGATTGAATTGTTGAATTTTAAAGTGGGAAGGTACCTCATTCAGACGGAAAGTCACTAGCCACAGATAACAAGCTAAGATATGTCTATATCATATCACCTAGACAGCTGCAAGTCTTGATATCCATGTCCTGTGCTCCACCTGTAGACACACTCCAACTTTCACGTACACACATGGAGAGAGAGAGAGAATTGGCGGGGAGGGGGAGAGATAGGATGGGTGATATGAGTTATCCTGGGGATATCTCCTCCATTCGCACCATATCTACGACGTAGAGACTGTATGTCTAACCAGATCCTTGACCTAGCTTATTGCAAAATATTTTCCAACTCGCCTCTCAAAGCAGCGGCAACGCCATGTGTAATAATTGATGGTCATAAACGCAACTGGACTGATTTGTCTCATTCTACGACAAGCTTAGATCACTTTGTTACAGTGACACTTTGTAGGGTCAATAGATGAAGGGTCAGCCAAACTCGGCCGTTTGCTGCTATATTGCGCAGTTAATATTCGCGCAGGAGAGATCTTAACGGACATCGTGCAAAGGAAATGTCCACGCCTGGGCGTTTCTGACATTCTCTAGCTGTGCGCTCATGCCATTTCCTTGATATTATTGTGATTATTATTATTGACAGTTCGTTGATATTTACTGACAGGAAACTGGATTTGTCACGTTTGACTTGCTAAATAAAGAAAAGTACCGCAATGACAACAACGTCAAGATCACATATGTTAATCATTCCAGAAAAAATGTCCACCAAACAACAGAAAAAAACTAAATGATAGGCACCCAGAAATGGGACCTAAGGGTTAATGTGACACGCTAAGGCCCGATTCCAGAGTGCACTATTTGACTTGTTTGTACTGTATGTTTTTCTAGTGATTCAGACGTGACGATAGTTGTCACAACTTTGTTGACACAATTGTTAACCATCCTCGGTGTGCCACGTGTCTTATTCATTCCCAGTTTTGGACATTTTTTAAGGGGTCATCACAAATTGTGGATGCTGGGAACGTTCTAGATCAGACGGCCAACATACACGCACGTATATACACACGCAGCACGAGCACGTTCGATGGACGGACACGCATTTGTCTAAAGCAACCGTCATAATCCCTGCTGAGCTGATTGTTGAGCGAGATTTATGTCAACGGGATTGTTTAATTGAAGAGATTCCGGCTCCACGATTGTCCTCTACTTCCACTCGGTTAACTCAAATTCGTGTTGATGTCGTGAGTGGAAGCCATTATCTGCTAGCGAGTATCATGGGACATCCCAGTCATGTATCACAGATCTAATCGTATGTACGCTAATGTAGAGTTGTGTTCTTAGTGTGAGAGTTGTGCATTGTAGCGCTGGTGAGTTGGCGGAGATAAGCACTTACTTTGTGTAATCATTGTGCGTTTGCTCGTGGTTTTCTGCAATATTCCTTCTTTTACCGTTTATCTGTTTTGTATTTTTGTGTGATATACTTTATCTTCCCATTGCTCTCCTTCTTAGACATCTTGCCACTCTTGTCCTAGCCTCTTCATCTTCTAATTCTCCTCTTATCCAAAGCCAACACATACAAACATGTATCCATTTTTGACAAACTCTCCCTGAAGCCAACACATACAAACATGTATCCATTTTTGACAAACTCTCCCTGAAGCCAACACATACAAACATGTATCCAATTTTGACAAACTCTCCCTGAAGCCAACACATACAAACATGTATCCAATTTTGACAAACTCTCCCTGAAGCCAACACATACAAACATGTATCCAATTTTGACAAACTCTCCCTGAAGCCAACACATACAAACATGTATCCAATTTTGACAAACTCTCCCTGAAGCCAACATTTGTTGTCACGTTTGTATTCTGTGAAAGCTGTTCCTCCCGCAATATACAAACTAGCGACGTGGCGCCACGAAGCGTCTTCTGTGCTAGTTTAGTTTGGCCGCTGCATGCAAGCGACAATGATTGTCTTCTGGCTAGCAGAATGAGACCAACAAGTCTTCGCACAAAAATGCACTCCAGCCAACTCCTTCCTCCCGATGTACTACACATACTCCCACCGCGCTATCGGTATTCCTGACTTGACCGAGACTAACCGTTTAAGCTTCATTGGCTTTGGAAACGACTGACGTCTCTTAATCCATGTCACATCTGATATATCACTCACTTTTGTCCTTTCTCGACGTCTCCATCTGTCTTTCCTGTCTCTGCACAACTGTCCACTACAACACCCCACGGCCACCCACACCACCCTTTCCACAACTTCCTCTTCTACACGGCTTCTCATCCTAAATCATTTCGTGGCACACTACCTTTCTCCCAGAGACTGTCAGGACGACGAAGATGTTTTCTCAACGTCCGTGAGATGCTTAACTTCCACTGTCTTCTCCTCCCTCCAATGGGCCCTCCATATCTCCCGCACTGACTCGCTATCATTCCTACTCACCGTTGTCCTCCTGACTACATGAAACATGTTCTCACCTACAAGATTCTCTGCGGCGTAGGTTTTACGCGTCATTTCCCGATCCCTCATTCTATACCTTCCACACTCATGATATTTCTTGATACTTCCCTTGTCGTCCACAAACGGGACACAAATCTGAGAGACTTGCTGGTTAGTAGCTGTATCTACAGCCAACACGGCACCAAGTCGTACAAGAAAGATACAGCTGCGCTACTTGCCTTCATGCTATTCAAGCACGCTCAATTACCTTCCTAGAAGCACCCAGATTTCCCACCAAAGAATGTTTCACTTACAAGCCCCATAACCACATTATTCTATCATGTTTCGCCAATGTGGTATGACTGACATCGGGGAGACTGCTATTGAACTGAGTGCGCGCGTCCAGCAACTGCTCAACTGCATCTACAAAAACACTTGTTAATCGTTAGCCACTCCAGTGATCCTGGGCGCCGGGTAAAGCTGATGTCAAAGACATCGTCTCTTGCTCCTTTGACGACCTTAATTAACCAATTCTCGGTATTCAGCTGCATGACATCAGCCCACACCTTTACCTAGTCCATATCATCACAGCCTCCATCTGCCTGCCTTCCTTTTTTTTTCATTTCGGCTCTTTACTTGTAACCATATCGCCATTTGGTCATTCCCTGTTTGGCCGCACTCGGCTTACCCGGCCTTCTTCCACTATTCACGTCCTCCTGGCCATTGTCACTTCCGCTCTGTTGTTTCTCCCACTTTGTCTGGTCTCGGGTGTGTCCACAAGTGAGGTAAACGAGACGGTATTTTATGTGCTAGTCAGTTAATGCTTTTTGGCCATAACGTACGCTTCCTTTCTGTTTTCGTCTGAGGGCGGTGTCTGACCATACATTTATATGTCATTTTACATTTACTTGAATACGCAGTACCGTTGCAGACTCTCTTATTTTGAATTGTATCTTGTAGTCCAAGTCCAAGCTTGTCTCGCCCATCTACCAACCGTCACTAATTCTTGTTCTCCTTTCAGCCCGTTTTCTTGTACCAACCTCGGCTGTTTATTCGGTCAGGTCTTACTTGAGTCCCTCAGGTGTCCATGCCACCACAAGCGTCCTTTGTGTCGTTAAGGTTATACCCAAGCTGCTAGCACACTAATTGGTACGTTGTTGTAGGAGATAAAGAGGAGACCGGGAATAAAGTCAATACTTCACGCGTGGTGTGCACCAGTGTCCTCCCAGTCGATACGCCTTAGGTTGGGGGATTATTTCATAATATTAAGTAACTTGTGTTAATACTGTCTCATGTGGCTGTTTCTCGCCTACTAACGCCCTCTGTGTCTAGTAATGGAACAGAGTATCAGCCTAGACCCTCACTGACGTGCGTATACCCCGGTATCCTTCGTGTTCCCGCCTTTCTTACGTAACACCAGTTACACCCTTTATTCCCGCCGTGGAAAGAACCAAATTAACGTCAGCTGGTGCGTTTCGGCGCGATGCGAGGCACCAGGACGAGGGGGGGGGGGGGGACATCACGTAGACGACTTCTTACCTGTGACTGACTGCCGGTATATTGTGCTGCTTTTGTGGACACCAGTCGGTCAACTGTAACTCGACGTTTCCTGATTGTTGGAGTGTGGTTTATACAGAGAAGAGGCGTATCGCAGTAAGTCAGTGAGACATTTTCATGCCTGATTTTCTTTATCAGTATCTTGTGTATATGTAACGAATTTAATTGGTTCACGTTTAGACATGTTTGTGTTGCGTAGGCTATATAGAGAGAAATTATCAGTAACACTAACGTGTCATCGCGTGAACGAATAGACGGCAATGAACTTGCAGACGCAGATTGGATACAATTAGAGTTACTCCGTGACAATCCTAATCAAAGAGTATACTTTGTATCAATCATGCATAAGGAGTAGACATGACATAGGGACAAGAAGGAACGACATACTCACTCACTATTCAAGGAACTATCAATAACTGTCAGCTCAAGGACCAGTTACACGTACCAATAAACAAGAACCTGTTACGCCTCAGACTAAGAACTCAGAAGTACTTAACTCCAGAAGAGCCATCATGGGATGCTATAAACAGTCTACTTTACTCTAGAAGAGCCAAAAATGGGATGAATGAAACAGTTGACTTTATACTCTATAAGCGCCATCATGGGATACTCGATCAAATATTAAACAATTAGCCACTACTTGACAGAATACCCCAGAAAGAAGATGTACAGAGCCAAACTCATTGCTGACGTACACCTCGGGAACATAAGACACATTTAGTTCACGTCATAGGACAAGGGAGACCAAAAGAAATACTGAAATCAGTAACAAAATGTTTACTCCAAACAAAGGCGACATTATAACACACACATCAACAGGAGCATTAAACATGGCAGGAGTAATTCAAAGTGAAGTCATTGAAAGAAGAATGAAGATAGTTCAAGATAGTATTCAGGAGTAACGGAAAGGGAGTAGTGAGGTGATGTGGGTACGATAGTATGTTAGCATAGAGTGGATAGGAATATGTAGTTGTATGGGTGTTTTTGTATGTATATGTTTATAAGTGTGTGCAGATGGTCATACATAGCAGATTGGACCAACACATAAGGGTATAGACATGTCTGTATATGGGGGGGGGGGTGTTGTCTAATTAAACCCATCTGATTACTGTTCATTAATTATCCCGACACGTTACTAGATAGATTCTGTATATAAAGACATACATGTGCAAGGTTGAAGTAGGTCTAGTTAGGGGAACAAATCTGACTATACACTCGCTCTAACCCATATCTTGTGCTAAATATACAAGTGATACTTATAGCAGTTAAGATCTATTATTGTAGGGCTTTTGACAGTTGGTAGGATTCGGAGATAGGATATTTGAAGAACATAACCAACCAACCGGGTCAGGGCGGATACACTTCACTTGACCTGTCTACTGAAGATAGTCAACCAACAGTCAGAGCAGATATTCTTGACTTGTCCTGTTCACGCATAGAGAGTAGACATCCATCAAAAGTAAATACCGCTAATTGGGACACTGAACACAAAGTGTATCAGGTCTACTTAAGACTGGGAGCTAGAGTTTTAACAACAATCTAATACTAGACGTTAAACTTTTCACATAGCAAAACACTAAAACGTCCGTTAAACATAAACAATAAGATACTCATTTATTACCAAAAAGAATATGTTACAACATGATAAAAACATATTCTAACTTACTAAACAAATATGAATCTTTCCGACTCAGGGGATGTTAGCATAAGCTAGATGGAATTCCTGAAGCTATAAGACCCAGTTCTGTAGTCTATCCTAATATATTTATGAAACTCCAAACAAATATTGTTCTAGCTACTTAAATACTATCTTGTCTGGAATCTCGTGTGCACCTTTAGCAGTTGGTGCCGATGTTCATCTCTGGTGGTCATCGGTTCTTCCTTGCGTAATGATAGCTTCAGCGTCATACTACGCTAGTGTGTGTGCTTTCTGTTGACTCTTACGCTACATCTCACTTTGTCTCAGAGAGCTATGGTCGACTCATCTGACCTGACTGGTGTGTGTGATCGGTTGGACCACTACCTCAGCAGCACCTCAAGTTTATCTCTCAACCTAAACAGATTATTCGTGCTGACGACTGTGAAGATTACAATATACGTTCCCTTATCACTCAACCTCACAGATCAGAGTGATCACTGTGAAGACTACATATACGTTCACTTATCTCTCGTTTATTTGTAAAAATGTCACTTTTTCACTCCAAAAGGCACACATGTAATGGCCCCTTAAGCATAGTGAGACATCCTTCTAGATCTCTCGAATCGAATCTGCCAAAAAAATTTTTTTTTTTTTAAATTTTATCTGTTTGCCTCACTAGTTTTTACTGACTTTCGTGGGCCACTTGTAGATTCCCCCGTTTCACCTGCGCCCTCTAGCTCTCACGGATAATTAGGCGTTGAATGCGTGGTAGGCTCAGGAATAGAAATCAAACCGAATCACCGCTCGTTGATAAACTCTGGGCGGACTCCATATCACACCAGCCATGTTTTAACGGTCTGTTGAGTAAACTATGAGTCGGAGGGTAATGAAATTGTGCAAACTTGACTGGTTGGTATGTGCTGTTTACACTAAAGTGACGCCATCATGCGCATTGTACGTATGTTCACTTGGTGCAGTAAGGTCCGGTTTCATTTGAACACGCCTCGTAATTATGTTTTTATATTATATACGTACTTATATGTTTTGTGTATACGTAAGTGTTGTGTATACGCATTAAATGTTTTTTTTTAATTTTGCGTTCAGCTTATTTCTCTAATCCCCAGGGCAAATGTGTTGTGAGTCTACGTCTGTTGGTTTATGTGTTATTATTTTAAATCTTATTCCTAGAAGCTCAGTCTAATCATTAATCATTGTACTTTCACCGACAATTCGATTCAACCATTACAGTCCGTTACTCACCATTATAGTGTTACAGTAGTCATTTTAGCACGTTACTCAATCATCGCTGCACGTTACTATGCCATTACTCCACTTTACTCTTTAATTGCCACACTAACTCCATCTTGGCTCTGTCTGCGCATACATAAAAACACGTGTCAAGACACACTGACATGGCCTATAAACTAGCGGCTACATTGACACTGGAAACTTTGTAGGTTACCGACAATCTGTCTTGAGGCCACATGGTTTGTGTGACAGGGAATTCAGCTCAGACATCTGGGTCGGTCTCGGCTCTCTCTCTCTCTCTCTCTCTCTCACTCACACACATACACACACACGCACTGTGTGTGGGGCTTTCTTTTAAGCCCTGAATTTTCTGTGACAGCTACAATACGACTTTATGTAAAGCGCCATTTATTCTTGTGAATATCAAATTTCGTGTAGTGACTGGGGAGAGAGACGGACGGAAGTAGATTACTAGTTATATATCTCCTACGTAACATCGATTTATTTAACAACTCTGTTACCAGGGTGACGGGATATGGTTTTTTGTTCCTTCGTGTTAAATATTGAGCATTGTTTACGAGAGGATGCACAACTGTTAACCCCGGAAGTCGTTTGACCAAAGGTGGTTAGAGCATTGTGTGTGTGTGTGACGTGTGTCTGTGATAGATGTCATCACGCAGGGGAAACTCCGAGGTAAGAATAATGGTAAACAAATTGTTGTTCGTTGCATTTCGGTGAAAGTACGTCCCATTTTAAAAATATCATTGTGTAGGTGTTTGTTATATGTGCTGCGGCCCGCTTCTGTGAGAACCAGCTCGTAAGTCACACCCCTCTCCGTTACCATTTTCGTGGACGTGTGGGCGAGGCAGAGAATTCACAGAAAGAGAGAGACTAGGTGGAACATATTACATTGAAAGTTCGGGGACTATTTGAAACGTCTCTCTGAGGTCTATTGGAGGATGAAGAGGAAAGGAAAACAGGTCCACACAGAAAGGAAACATAACTAGTTACGAGACATGGAGCTTGGGTGGTACTAATACACATAGCGACGATAGGTTTTTCATGGAGACATTTTGACACACTCGTTTAATTATTAGAAAGGTTGAAGCAGGATGGTGGCATGGAAAACAGATAAATACACTAAGGGAAGGTGACTAGTTATATAATAGAAAACCATTAATACGCATAGCCGCAATATGCTTTGACAAGAGCAATATGTTTATAATTGTCTGTGATGAATTGAAACGCTTGTGTGTGTGTGTGCGCGTGCGTGAGAGAGAGAGAGAGAGAGAGAGTGTGTGTGTGTGTGAGTGAGTTAGTTAGTTAGTTAGTTTTGTTACTGATTTCAGTATTTCTTTTGGTCTGCCTTGTCCTATGAACTAAATGTGTGTCTTATGTTCCCGCGGTTTACGTCAGCAATGAGTTTGGCTCTGTACATCTTCTTTCTGGGGCATTCTGTCAAGTAGTGGCTAATTGTTTAATATTTGATCGAGTATCCCATGATGGCGCTTATAGAGTAAAGTCAACTGTTCCTGTCATCCCATTTTTGGCTCTTCTAGAGTAAAGTGGACTTTTCCTGTCATCCCGTGTTGGCTCTTCTAGAGTAAAGTGGACTTTTCCTGTCATCCCGTGTTGGCTCTTCTAGAGTAAAGTGGACTTTTCCTGTCATTCCATTTTTGGCTCTTCTAGAGTAAAGTGGACTTTCCCTGTCATCCCATTTTTGGCTTTTCTAGAGTAAAGTGGACTTTTCCTGTCATCCCGTGTTGGCTCTTCTAGAGTAAAGTGGACTTTTCCTGTCATCCCGTGTTGGCTCTTCTAGAGTAAAGTGGACTTTTCCTGTCATCCTGTGTTGGCTCTTCTAGAGTAAAGTGGACTTTTCCTGTCATCCTGTGTTGGCTCTTCTAGAGTAAAGTGGACTTTTCTTGTCATCCCGTGTTGGCTCTTCTAGAGTAAAGTGGACTTTTCCTGTCATCCTGTGTTGGCTCTTCTAGAGTAAAGTGGACTTTTCCTGTCATCCCGTGTTGGCTCTTCTAGAGTAAAGTGGACTTTTCCTGTCATCCTGTGTTGGCTCTTCTAGAGTAAAGTGGACTTTTCCTGTCATCCCGTGTTGGCTCTTCTAGAGTAAAGTAGACTGCTTCATTCATCAAATGATAGCTCTTCTAGAGCAAAGTGGACTTTTCCTGTCATCCCGTGTTGGCTCTTCTAGAGTAAAGTGGACTTTTCCTGTCATCCCGTGTTGGCTCTTCTAGAGTAAAGTGGACTTTTCCTGTCATCCCGTGTTGGCTCTTCTAGAGTAAAGTGGACTTTTCCTGTCATCCCGTGTTGGCTCTTCCAGAGCAAAGTAGACTTGTTTCATTCATCACATGATGGCTCTTCTAGAGTAAAGTGGACTTTTCCTGTCATCCCGTGTTGGCTCTTCTAGAGTAAAGTGGACTTTTCCTGTCATCCCGTGTTGGCTCTTCTAGAGTAAAGTAGACTGCTTCATTCATCACATGACAGCTCTTCCAGAGCAAAGTGAACTTTTCCTGTCATCCCGTGTTGGCTCTTCTAGAGTAAAGTGGACTTTTCCTGTCATCCCGTGTTGGCTCTTCCAGAGCAAAGTAGACTTGTTTCATTCATCACATGATGGCTCTTCTAGAGTAAAGTGGACTTTTCCTGTCATCCCGTGTTGGCTCTTCTAGAGTAAAGTAGACTTGTTTCATTCATCATATGATGGCTCTGAGTAAAGTGGAGTTTTCCTGTCATCTCATTTTGTCTCTTCCAGAGCAAAGTAGACTTGTTTCATTCATGATGGGTCTTCCAGGATAAATAACTTCCTGGTCTGAGGCGTAACCGCTTCTTATTTATTAGTATGTGTAGTTCGTCTTTGAGTTGACATTTGTTGATTGTTTACTGGAATAGTGGCTGAGTTTGTCATCCTTCTTGCCACTATTCCATGATTCTGTCCACTCCTCCTCTATGTGTTTTAAAAAGTATACTCTTTAGTTCAGATTGTCCTAAAGTTTCACTTGTATCCTTTCTATTTCTTATTCTTTTCTATTTCTCTCTCCCCTCCCCACCCTACCACACCCCCCTTGGCCTCTTTATCTGCCTAGTTCTTTTTTTACGTGAATAAAGTATAACGAGGGGAAAGTGAGAAGAGGTGTCACATTTGTTCTATGCCTTATGTCTTTGTCTGGACCTGGTGCTCGTCAAAGGTCGTTAAGCGAACGTGTGTTCAATAACGTGGGGATAAAGGTCAGATAGTGACGATCATTGCTGAATGTTGTCAAAGAAGATAAGATCAGGTCTGGATATCAGCCAGAAGAACAAGACACATTCTTCTTCTTCTGCTGCGTTCGTTCTCAATCTCCCGCTACGGGATTAAGATGCTGAGCAGCGCATGGGCTGCAGTGGTCAGCGACATATAGTTCGACTGCTAACGTCAGGGTCAGCGAACCAGAGCTGCGAAGACCCTTCTACACCTCCACGTGGTGATCCTAGATAACAGGCTGCAGCAGGGCAGACTGACTAGGGAGAAGGGATCGAAGAGGGAATGCTAATCTGGTACAAAAAAAGGCTTGCTGAAGTCGGATGTGTTGGACCGAAAGGTGCAAGTATCGCAGTCAAGCTGTAAACTATGACACAACACATTCTGTTACTTAAGCCCTTTCAGGGTTTGGTAGTGGGAGATTGAAAACGAACGAAGGCAAGGCAGGCAATCTCCCACTACCAAGCCCTGAACCGGGCTTTGGAAGTAACAGGATGTAGTCCGGAGAACGAAATACGTTGTATCGCTAGTTTATACCTTGACTGCGATATTCGCACCTTTCTGTCCGACACATCCGCCTTTGGCAGCAACAAGATACTAAGTACCAGTATGACACAGCACACAAGTCGATCATATTAGACTCTGGAAGATAACCACCATAGATATCTCAGGTCAGTAGATAGCATTCACACAAATAGTTGCTGGTCACGCTGCGTCAAGTAATTAGACATCATTGATACTAATAATTGATGGTCACGCCTAGTCAAATCATTAGATATCATTCACACAAATAGTTGCTGGTCACGCTGCGTCAAGTAATTAGACATCATTGATACTAACAATTGATGGTCACGCCTAGTCAAATCATTAGATATCATTCACACAAATAGTTGCTGGTCACGCTGCGTCAAGTAATTAGAAATCATTGATACTAACAATTGATGGTCACGCCTAGTCAAATCATTAGATATCATTGATACTAACAATTGATGGTCACGCCTAGTCAAATCATTAGATATCATTCACACAACCAATTGCTGTCCAGGCAACGGGCCCTACTAGCCTACTAAAGGTGGTCATGGCACTTGGACGACTGCCATGTCCGTAGAGCTGGTTATCAAGTCTGTTGTTGCTTCTTGTCAGTACGATAAGATAAGCTGTCGTTACATCTTGTGACCTTGATCTACCTGTCTTTTCCCCCAACACAGTTCACCGATCAATGCAATCCAGACCTCTTCTTTTTCTAACGCCCCCTAAGAGGATTATATTTGTGCTGATTTGTGTAATAAGCTGTGTTTGACTACCTCAGGCCATCTCATTAGTCTTCTTAGCTGTTCGTGGGAGTCTCAATATTCTCATAGCAAACATGTTTCTTCACTGATTGTTCATGACTGCCTTTGTCAGGGGAGTCAGCTGGCACTGATGTAGCGCACTATTCCCCAGTCATAGATTTCTTGCATTCAAGCTAGGGCCTCGACCGCTTTGTTTACCCGAGTCGATCTCGGAACACCTGGCAGGGGAAAAAAGAATAGTAGCACTGCTCCTCCACATACGTGTCGTACACGACTACAGATAGTTGTGTATGGGCGTCTAGTCACATGATTATTGTCAAACAAATGCGTGTGTGGTAGTCGTGAGGAAAAGGCCAGCTGTGGTGATGGTACTATACTTCAGCTCTAGAATCAGAAGGCGCTTTGTTGTTTGTGTCAAGAACCACACCAACTACAAGACCATTGTCAGGTTTCTTCTGAAAAACAATATACAATACACAAGCCGAATTGGCGATATCATTGTCGAATGTATCGTTTTACTGAAGGAACGTTCACTTATATATCAACTCTGGACGTATCACACCCACCAATGGTCTGCTGCGGAAACTACGAGTTTAATGACAGTTTCCAATGAGTTGAATGACAGTTTCCAATGAGTTTAATGACAGTTTCCAAAACGTGACATTTGGTATGTTGTTTACACCAGAACTGACGTCATTATGCGCATCGTACGTATGTTCACTTGTTGCAGTTTGGTCCGGTTTCATTTGAACACGCCTCGCGTGTGTGTGTGTGTGTGTGTATGTGTATATATATATATATATATATATATATATATAATGTCGGTATGTTGAAGACAATTGAATGGTGCCCGGGGTGTCAAGAATAGGACCACCGTCACCTTACTAGCGTGTCGTAAAAGGCGACTCCAGAGTTTTGTGATTTGGTCTAGCAATCTCTTCGTGTAAGAAAAACATTACGATTATAATCAGCCACAGCAAAAACTCGTCAAGCAGGTTTCATTGTAATGGGGCTAGCTGCAGCGGTGGCCTACATTGTACTGAAAATGTGAGTCTTTTGAAGATGCGACGAGTTGGTGTTGTTACATCCAAATTAAGCTTAGAACCGTAAAGCGCATTCCAGCTGTAACTGAAATATTGCCGCCAGTTTTGTCTTATTCCAGCTGTAACTGGAATATTGCAGCCAGTTTTGTCTTATTCCAGCTGTAACTGAAATATTGCCGCCAGTTTTGTCTCATTCCAGCTGTAACTGAAATATTGCCGCCAGTTTTGTCTTATTCCAGCTGTAACTGGAATATTGCAGCCAGTTTTGTCTTATTCCAGCTGTAACTGAAATATTGCCGCCAGTTTTGTCTTATTCCAGCTGTAACTGGAACATTGCCGCCGGTTTTGTCTCATTCATGCTGTATTTATCGTGTCCATTTCCCTTGATAGTTGATATTTCCGTGGACATGTTTCCCGCTATTACATGTTGATAGTTTCCGTCGTAGAACAGGTGAGGCGAGACTGACCACAATGCTGTAGTTTGGAGATAAAGAGTTAATGATGACACGCTTTCAGCCGACTGCCTCCTCCCCCGAGCCTGTCGCCAATAGCTGTTAGATAAATGTTGCTGCATCAGACTCGCTGCTGGTCTACAAATCAAGAGGATTTGCGCTTGTGTGCAGTAGCGTCTGAGCCGCAGCTCATTAAGCTTGCATTTGTGGACTTCCTTGTCTGTGGAAGTTGGTCGGTGCCTGGTGTCCATTGTTTGCTGTAACAAAGTCATGGTAACAGGAAGAAAGAACTTGTCGAGAAAGGAAAGCCTTATTACAGCTTCTCTATTGCAAGCCGACCTCTGCTATCGACATGTATTAGCCAGAGTTATTGATTTCCGACTTGTGTTTGGTTTCTTTCGTTATCTCGTCATTTGTCTAATTTATTTGTCCTGTTTTCTCTTATAGACTTCACATGGACGCTTGCATGCACACACAGTAAACACGTGTGCAATATGTCTCCTTTGTACTATTGAAAATCTGGTTGTGGTCATATTCCTGTATTGGTGTCTCTGACTTGGAACATCAGGGACAGTCATTTTATTTTCTGTTTAGAGATGGCATCACTCTGATACGGATAAGGGTCCAAGTCCAACAATGGAATCTTGGTACAGTGGCACATCTTTCCGCGGCGCATTACAAGCAAGCAGAGAACGTGATGTCAGGCCCCGAACAGTCGTACTAGTCCTGACGAGTGTACACTATCATAGGTTCTCTCTAAACTGTTCATCTTCAAAACGGTCAAGCTATAGCATCAATTCAAATTGTTCTTATCGTCTTTATCGTATGGATATATGCAATATTGTTTGAGCAACGTTAACGGACGTACACGTTAGCACCATGTCCAGCCACTGATTCTGTCTGACCGCAAGTTAGCACCATGTCCAGCCACTGATTCTGTCTGGCTGCAAGTTAGCACCACGTCCAGCCACTGATTCTGTCTGACCGCAAGTTAGCACCATGTCCAGCCACTGATTCTGTCTGACCGCAAGTTAGCACCATGTCCAGTCACTGAATCTGTCTAGCCGCTGCTGGTTCTTGTGTGAACGTGCCAGTCAAACAACAAACGTCACGTTTCAATACCACACGTATGGCAAATGGAGAAACTTGGATATGCTTGTTAGCCACAATCAACACAAAGACAAGTATTTGTCTGCGTTCGGAAAACACATACAACAAACAACAGAAAAGAAAGGGAACATAGACATTCCGGATTGAACCGAGGACCATCAAGTAACGAAAGGTCATTGCTACAAGACCGGCATAGTTCAGGCAGCAGAACACTAAAAAAAGTGCTTTCCAAGTTTCTTATCAAATTAAGACCATGTCAATCATCAGTGCTTGTGTCGGAGCTAGGCAAACAATGAACAACGGTAGTTTGAAAATAAGAGACGGGGAAGTAGGGACAACGAGGAAGCTTCGAGTCAATGAGTTGTAAACAGTATGTTTGTTAGTGACAACGATCACAGAGACATGTTTGTCAGCGGAACATATACGAAACGAACGAGAGAGAGAGAGGGAGATGAGTTAATGGATTTAAATAAGATAGATTGGCGTGTCCGATAATCCCTTGTACTAGGGCAAGAAAAGATAAAATTTGTGGTGTGAAAAATTCAGCCATTGTGGCTCTTGTACATAGAAATGGTGGCCATATGTTTGAAGGTTATAGATCAACGGAACGACTTTCTTCTTAGAGCATTCCCCAGACTCAACTGGGCAACGATAAACGATATTATTGGTGGTCTAGAAATCGGCAAGCTCTTCCATGGCCAGCAGTTGGTATCGCCAACGGCGAAATTAATACGTGCAGAGAAATATCGCCAACGGCGAAATTAGTACGTGCAGATAAATATCGCCAACGGCGAAATTAGTACGTGCAGAGAAATCATGTAGACGAACCCAATAGATGAAAATACAATCTTGCTCAACAAAGCAAAGGCAGTCTTCATAAAAGACTAGAAGAAGAAGAGTGTGAGAGAAAGCTGGCACAAGCTAACCAGCTCTTTAGACCTGGAAAAATATACTACAAGACTGGAATCTCACTAATACCCTAAACGGTGACAAGACAGAGAGATGGAAAACTATGCTACATACAACCGTAGGTCGGGTGTCGGGCACGGCGACAGAAGACCTTATGGCTAGAACTTATCAGTCAGACAGTAAGACGCAAGTTTCAAGAGACAGTTAAAGAAGTAAGAACACAGATCAGAGCTCTCCAAAAAGACCATGGCTCAGGCACTCCAACAGAGTACACGACAGTGAAGTTCTCCCTATCGGAGCTAAATGAAACTAAGAAACTAAAGGAGAGAAAAAACACCATGGGCAGATAGTATCACAAATGAATTCCTTAAACACCTTGGTCTCATAAGCAAGATGTTCCTCCTTGGAATATTTCACCAGAACTGACACGAGAGTACAGTTCCGGCACTACATTCAGCCTATTTCTAAACCAGGAAAAGACTATCCTAAAAACGACAGGCCCATCAGTCTCCTCAGCTGTGTGGGGAACTCATGGAAATACTGATACATGAAAGACGCACCTGGTATCCTGAGACCAACTCGCTACTCACCTCAGCTGTGTGGGAAACTGATGGAAAGAAAGTGCTAGCCATCTTCTTTGATCTATCCCGTGCCTTCGACACTGGAGAGAAGGCCTGAAGCTGAAAATCCCCCAAGCAGTCGTTACCAACATGTTCTCATGGATTAAAAGTTACCTGTTCCAGAGATCTGCAAGGGTTAAATTGAACAACTATACCAGCAAGTCAGTCATGCTGAGAGAGGGGGTGCACAAGGAAGTGTAATAGCGCCTACTCTCTTCTTGATATATATAAACACCACTAAATGCTAACAAAAAATCCTCAAGCAAGTTCACACTGCTGCGATCAGACCAAGCATGGAATATGCCTCTATCACTTGGTCAACGGCGATAAAAACAAACACAGGAAAACTAGAACGAGTTGAAAATATGGGTCTCAGAATTACCCTTGGGGAATTGAAAAGTACTCCAATTACAGAGCTGGGAAAAACAGCAAATATTGATCTCCTTGAATTAAGGAGAAAATATAAATCGCTTACTCAGTTTGAAAAATTACAGAGGTTACCTGATCATCCTCTGCAGCAGAAGTTCCAAGAGAGAACAAAAAACAGACTACTAAGGAAAAGCCCCAACCATCTGGCCAGAGAAATCACCAGAAAACACGCAGACATCATTGAAGCTGAAACCAAAAAGTGCGAAGCACTCATTCCAGCACTCATACTCTGGACACGGAGCCAGGACAGGTCCAAAATAATCTTAGAGGTTCCAGGGTTAACGAAGAAAAGTGAGCAGTCGGCAACAGAGCACAAAATTCACGTTCTACAGAAGCTCAAGAGACAGTACCCTAGCAACTCTTGGACACACGTGTACACAGATGGATCTGCCTCGATGAGTGATAAAAGGGGAGGCAGTGGAATCTACATTGAACACTGCAATGGCGACATAGAAAATCACTCCATCCCAGCAGGAGAGACCTGTACCAATTTAAGAGCTGAAGCAAGAGCTGTTCATGCATCAACCCAGATTCTTATCAGCCAAACCATAAACACAAGGAAAATGATCATTCTAACAGACTCCAGGAGTGAATCCCAAGCCATCTCAAGCCACAAACAAGATAGACTCTCACGTGAAATAAAATACAACATAGGATTGCTGTCCCAAAAATATATTTAGTCTTACAATGGTTTCCGGTCCACTGTGGGATCCCTGGAAACGAGAAAGCAGATAAGCTCGCACAAGCTGGAAGTGACGGCAAGCAGACTCCCCATCCACAGAGCTATAAAGAAGCAAAGACACTCATCAAACGATGAGGACAGAATGGAGAGAACAGCACAAAGAATACAAGCCAGAAAATGACAGCATAGACAAACTTGGCAGAGATGGACAAACAAAGATCTTCAGAACGGGACATTGTAGACTCAAGGCCCGCCTCAACAGAATGGGTCTCAGAGACACTGCACATGTGATTGTGGAGCATACAAGCAAACTCCCAGAACATATTCTGCAAGAATGCCAAACCTATGCAGACCAAAGAGAGGCAGTCTGGCCTGGGGGAGCGACCATGCTTGAAACGCTGTTGGGGACCGGCGAAGACCTGAAGCACAGTCAACTTCGTGAACCACACCGGACTAGACGCATATCATCAGTTAATCGATGAAGAAGAAAAAAAAAGATATCGCCAACTTGGAATTATTCTTGTGCAAGTATGACCAGTTTTATGGGAAATACGGCGGACAACTGAACTACATCGAGAAGAAGAGACGGGACAAGTATGGGCTAGCCGAGACCGCTTTCTCGTTAACTACGAGAGAAGAAGACAAGCTGACATTCACAACTTTAAGCTGGGTATGACGGGAAATAGGAGCACCCGCACTTCAATATATATCTGACATGCGACTAAATAGGCTTGTGCATTGGGCTAGCAAACTCACGTTGTTTCTGATCGCCATTGCTATAGTGCTTTGGCGAAGACTTCATGTAAGTATATGTCGACAGTAGTGATCCTATGCTTTATTACACAGAAAACAAGAGTTGACCGCTGACAGGGTGCGATCGTTCTGCTGTCACAATTGACGGGGTATCTGTCACCAGCCAAGCACAGCAGTACAGTCAATCAGTCAGCTAGAGTATATTGTCAGTGCTACAGGAAGTAGGCACGGCTCGCCAGTTTACTAGACAAGCATGAACAAATATCCAGTGGGGTTGAACATGCGACCTTTTACTTGGAGGGGGGGGGGAGGGAGAGAGAGAGAGGGGGGAGGGTGGGTGGGTGTGTGTGTGTGGGAAAAAAAAATAATCTTGCACTCACATTAGATCCAGATCATTTTGTCGAAATGTCCTGATTCTGTTGACTAATTGTAACTTGTTTTAGGAATTCCATTCAGATTTGTTTACTTTCTTTAGATTTTTCCATCTTATTTTGATTTATGACCGGCGATTTCTTTCTCATTATTACTGTTGATATTTCGAACATAATATATATATTTTTTTAAATTCGTTTTTTGTAATGTTGGCCTTCTCCAAGTGTTGTTATTGCACATTTAACATTGTAAAAACATGTATGTCGCCACGGGCAAAAGGTTTGTGGGCCCTCGTGCAATCCACGGGCTCATGTTTGAGATATCTACTCTATAATGTACAACCACAGAATTAGTTGCTTGTCTGTATACAAACAATAAGTAACAAATGGACGGAATTAAAAGCCGTTATTTAGCTTGCAAATGTTGAAAAACGGGACAGATATATTAAATGTTTGAAGCACGAGTAACGTAGATATAAGACATTCAATGCAGACAATTTAAAACAAAACGATGCACACTAAACAAATTATGTTAAAGAGCTGAACGAACAGGACCGACGAACCATAGCTGACCAAGACTCTATAATTCCTCCAAGTGGTGGTAGCCTGGAAGCAGGCTGCACTTGTGTCGTCTGGCTAAGAGAATAATGGATCGAATATTGAAGACTAATCCAGTCCTAAAAAGACAGTGCGGAAACCGGATGAATCGGGTAGAACGATATCGCAGCCTCGCTTTTTTTTTTTCGCTGTTAATGACGACACAACGTAATTTGTCAAGGCGAACGCCGGAGAAGTAGGAATTACGAAAAAGATGGACCTCGGTTTCATTCAATGCATGCACCTTCCAGCTGATGCACTTGGACGTTGTAGTTCGTGAGCGGAATACTAGTGGATACAGCTGAAGAAGGGGTTGTTCTTGAAATCGAACGTAACAGCAAATGGACGCAAGTCAAGGTATGAATGTATTACTCTACCTCGTTCGGCGTTGTCGTTGGGAATGGGTTCACACTCTTGGCACGGAACGTCCCAAACGGTGAGAACCACGCATGCACTTCCTGGATCGCCCAACCTTCATTCTCTGTATGTGTGTCATTACTGTTGTTCCGATTGGGGGCTAAGGTTCTCCGACATCGATCAGCAGGAAGTCTCGAGCGCACAAAGACGGCAGAGTTTTGTATCATTGTAAATAGCTAGACCGACTATTAACTAGACCATATTTTTTTAATATCTTGTGAACTGATTAGTAACAGTTTCAAGTTGAGCATTCTAGAAATGCTGTTATTGGAGCACAAATAATCTAGACCAACGTTACTAAGGGAGAGAACAACTCAATGTGTGTTGCCCGGGCTCTGACGGGGAGTAAAGAATAGTAATACTGTACCCTGCCAGGCATGTTGATAGATAGCCCTGGGTCGGCTTCCCTAGCGTGTTCAAACTCAGAAGGAACAGGGCATATGGAAGAAACTACTAAGACACGTCAGACAATAGCGTCTCAATCGATTGATCTCTATTGTGATATACTGTTGTCTACGGGCAGACCGTCCTAGTTTGACCTTACTATCTGGGATGATGAGGCTAACGTCTGGTCAGACAAAACACACTGATCAAACAGTGTTAGCCAGGTTCAGGAGAAATATACTGGCCAAGACCCTCACCTGACGAGACAATGGGGCTAACATCTGGTCAGACAAAACACACTGATCAAACATTGTTAGCCAGGTTCAGGAGAAATATACTGGCCAAGACCCTCACCTGAGTTCCTCGTTGGTCGTCCTGTAAATTGGCTGTTGTCGAGAACAACAGTCTGGCTAACAAGGTGAGGTTCGATGTGATCCCCGTAGTAGTGAGTGACACGTAGATGAATCATTGCACAGTCGCCTGGAGGATCCCGGTCCACTTCATCAGCACGCTCGGGATGTCAGGAAAGCTACTACATTCTTCCACAAGTTCCGTCATTTTCAGGGCGCACAAAAGGATAACCAACCCATTGTGGGCATTAGCAACCAACCATACCATCTTACACAGCTCCAATATGGGGCGCCGTGGACTAGTGGTTAAGTGACACGGCTCATAACCAGAAGGTGCTGGGTTCGATCCCCATCACAGCACCGGCCGTTACCCCGGGGAAGTAAATTCTTAGAAAATGCAGGAGGAAGCAAACCCTTATATAAATGCATGCTGAAGTCGGATGCACTGGGCCGACAGGCGCAAAATAAAAAACCACAGTGCAACGCACACTGCATTGGGGATTAGAGAAATAAGGCGAACGAAAAACAAAACACAGCTTCAACTAATATTGAAACAATTTCTAGCATCGATAGGTTAAAGCTGCACGAGTTGACACGTGTTTTGATCCAGGCTTCCTGAAAGAAGGCCAGCTGTAGTAATCATCTCATGGTTGTATTCAAATAAAACCATAATGATGATGATTGAAATACAGTAGGAAAACTAGGCATTGTAATTGATAATTTCTCACTGAATGGTACGCGACATATTTTTTAAAGGGGAGGCCAAACTTGTGACGTCATTGTTCAGACAGGAAGTTCAAGGACACCCAAGGATTGTTCCTCGTGTATGTGGTAAACAGTTGTTGTTGTTTGTTTCATGTGTTCTAACGCTAAACAGCCCTATACTAGTTCCAGATATTGTCGATATTCCGTTTTTAGTTGCGATGCCTCCCTCTCATGTAGGTGTTATCTCAAGTGCATTTATTGCTGCCACCATATGGTGTACTCGAACTTTCACCCGCTTGTACTCTTTTCATTAATGTTGTTCTAGTATAATATAGCTTTGTTGTTTTAAAAATATGTCCTCGTACGTTCTTGACTCATACTCATTGTGATTATAGGGATGTAGGCAAACAAGTCATGTTTGTTTGTATTGCGATTTCTGAGAAAATACTTGTCATTTGCGTCCTTGTTCTGTTTGTTTAAATGTGTTTACGTTTTATTGTTGGGTTTGATTGGAGTACCGCTAGCTATGATTGGTGTGACGTGTGGGGCATTTATAGCACGGTTTGACGTGTAGACACGGGTACACAGCATATCTAGCTACAATACAGTTTCTTGTTCTTCGATGACGAACAAGGAGTCATTTGTGACAATGATGTGGTACATTTCTGGAAACTTGCGTCCGTGACATGAGGGTCGATACTCGGCAGACAGACATCGCTAATTCAACGTGCCAGGCAACGTATGAGATAACGTTAGGCGCGTTATTTTTGTCACACTTCTTTGTCAAGGCATAATATTATTATTATTGGTGAGTTTGAATAGATGTGCTTTCATAAGTTGCTGGTTGGCTGTTTATATTGGCGGGAGAGAGAGGCGAAATCGCTGATGCGATAAATCACACATCATCATCACTATATGCCCTGCCGGTTCGCGTTGGCGATCATGGACCTCCATCCACTACTATCACTTGTGTCGTTTACTAACTCTGTTGTTGATTGTCGCCCATGCCATACCCTCGGACTGCCCAACATCTTTCTCGGCCTTCCCTTATCTCTCATTCATTATCTCTCAAGTTGTCATGACGTGAACCAAGGTCTTCTCTTAGCAATCCCCCAAAAGTTCTGATCTCTGCAATAAGTTGTCTGTGTGTCCGGGCCTCCTCGAGTACTGTATCATTAGTCTTCTTTGCAGTTCATGGGATCCTCTGCATTCTTCTGTAAAACCACACCTCCGTTGCTTCCAAATACATAAAGGTTTGCTTGCTAATTGTCCACGATTCACTGCCATATGTCAGTACTGGTTCGACGTAACATCCAAGGAATCTTTTTCAGTTCCAGCTACGAGGTTTTGTTGCACAATATCCCTTCTATGGTCTGGAAGACCGATTTTGCTTTGGCCATCCTGTATTTAGATAAGTCGCCCAACATGATACAATATTAATTGCGCTGGCTAGTCCAGGAACAAGAAATTGAGTTGCCGAAGTTACTATTCACTGACGTATTGTCGGAGGCAATTGATGTCCCTTGGTGGGGTAACTTGTACGACATACTGAGGTGTGTAGATGGATTTTGTAAAGTGTTGTTGGAGTATCTAATGGTTTTCCCTCAGTAGTATCTGTTGATGTCTGTGAATGAATACAATATTCGACGTTCTGGATGTAATATGTTGCCTGTCGTTGACAGACTCTCAAACTAGGTCAAGAAATAGGATAAAGCTAACACAGTGATAAGCGATACATCTCTCTTTCGCTTTTTTTCCTCCTGCTTTTGTGTTGTTAATCTCCGTTATCTCCCGGCCATGACCTTCATTTTGTTTTTTTCGCCCGATATTATTTGGTATTAGCATATCGTTTGGACCTTCACCTTCAGGGATGGCACAGCCAACAAAAGCAGTAAAATGTCAGCACTGGTGAGATGGCACGCGCATGCCCTATTGTGTGTTTTAAATGACTTGACAGAAACTCACGTGTCAATTATGAACAAAATAACTAAATGTATGGCATAACGTTGGCAGCAGAAGAGTATATGCTCCATCCTAGAATGTGACATAGTAGCATGGGCAACTGCAGTCAACTCAAACTTTGACTAAATAAATTAATCCAAAACCAAGTAATAATAATCCTAACAAGGGGTATGAGGACCACACCCATAGGGAATATAATTGCAACCAATCGAAGACGATAGACAGCAGGGGCCAAGAGCAATTAAAAAGATGGTGGACTACCAATGCGTTAGAGAATAAATGGGCATGGAAGAGAAGACCCACGTGGAGAAACTTGGGTATGCCGGTTAGCCCGCTTAGACAAGGAGGGCTCGTCACGCAAGTCGTCCATTCGTACGGTGAGTGGCTGATTACCAGGCCACAGACAGCATCAGGTTTTTCCCATTTAACTTACCAGGTAGTGCTTGGACGACAGCGCTGGCGAAACCATGGAGTGTCGCTTTTCATCCGTGATGTCCATGGCCTGCTTAGAGAAAACGGGCCACATGACCAAACGAGACGGTTTAGTATAGTGAGTGGGGCATGTCCGTCTATGACTTCTCCGCTTGAGACCCGTTCATACCAGTAGGTCGTAATAATTAGTCTCTGGCTTTGGAAAGATCTGCTTCTGATCGCCCTGCAGAATAACACAGGTTTCAAAGTGGCACAGTAAAATGGGCACATCCTAGGTTATGTAAATTAGTAGCTTGGTTTTCAGTGAAAGTATTTATGGTTCCAGACTCGGTGCATGGCGTAGGTGACAGCGAGACCAACTCTTCGAATAGTATCCTGGTGACTTCATGTGTGGAAGTGTTTGCCCAGATAGGTGAAATCCTCCATGGAGTTGGACTTCTTTTACTTTCTGTGTCCTAGAACAATGTTCGGCCATGTGAATTGCCTTGCCGTTCCCCTTCAATACGTTATCCATATTGCATGTTTCCAGAAGGTCTGGGCAGGTCGTCTGGTCTTGTGTTGCTCCATAGACATATGTCTCATCACCCCTGTATCCAAAATCTTGCTTCGTGATAACGAGTTTGGAGAATATTTGGTGACTTCCAATCTATGTAAGGAAAGTATAGGCCCAGATTCTTTCCGCAGCTCCAGCCAGAGGGTCAGTTTATCCATGCTCCGATGCGGCGTCTTCAAGCCATATTCTGTAGTGGCTGTTTTAACTGTAAAAAAACATCGTTCAGATTTCAGTCTTGCTCATTGACACAGGTGTCCACCACATAGTGCTTTGAGTAGTTTACCTGCTTCTCTCATTTGAGTTCTGATGCGGCCCCTCTTCGTGTCTGATGTGGTCTTACAAATATTATTGGAAATATTTGTTTCAGTTGAAGTAGGTTTAATGCACACTGTTACTGTCCGGACATTCTCAGTTATTGTTGTATCAATAAGTTTATACTTTTTATTTTCTTAACTGGCGTGGATAAGAACAGGACGAGTATTAATGTTCGGAGAACATCTGGTTGTGCAAATCTGATTAAGGCCAAATCTGTCTTATCTACGTTTAATACAAAGTAACACTATAGGTCGTCGCGAGCTATACCAATTTCTGAGCTTCGCTGAGCTAGAACAAAAAGGTGGAGTGTATACAAGATGACGATTTGCAAGTTTTTTTGGTGACCATTTGAATATGCTGTATGAAAATATGTCGAGTTATTCGAGGATACATTACAAAAAATTGGGGGGGGGGGGGGGGTTGATGCAAATTGCAGACTGGAGTCAATCCATTATCAGTTATCGATGACGTTGTAGTATTGACCGAAGAACTAATTGAGGTACAAAATGACATTGAGCTGAAGACATCGATCAAGAAAAATGGACCTTTGTTACATAAGGTTATTTGTTTTCGCTATCGTGTAGTAAGGTGGTTAAGATTATTTGCTGGAACGTGGTTTCTTCTTCTTCTGCGTTCGTTCTCAATCTCCCACTACTAAACCCTGAAAGGGCTTAAGTAGCAGAATGTAGTCTAGAGAACGGAATGCTTTGTGTCGTAGTTTACAGCTTGGCTGCGATATTTGCACCTTTCGGTCTAACACATCAGACTTCAGCAAGCAGTTTTTGAGTACCGGGTTAGCATTCCCTTTTCGATCCCTTCTCCTTAGCCAGTCTGCCCTGATGTAGCCTGTTATCCAGGACCACCGCGTGGAGGTGTAGAAGGGTCTTGGCGGCTCTGGTTCGCTGGCCCTGATGCTAGCAGTCAGCTATGGGTCGCTGACCACTGCAGCTCATGCGCTGCTCAGCATCTTGATCCCACGGAACGTGGTTTAAATGTGGTCCTCTGTCCAAGCAAGGAAATCGCCTCCAGAATACTGAACGTAGGGGTTTCAGATTAAGTGACTTTAAACCAGACATTGGCAAACTGATATCACCTCGCCAATCTCACCCATCACATGATGTCAGACTAATGTTAAGTGACTTTGAACCAGACATTGGCAAACTGATATCACTCGCCAATCTCACCCATCACATGATGTCAGACTAATGTTAAGTGACTTTGAACCAGACATTGGCAAACTGATATCACTCGCCAATCTCACCCATCACATGATGTCAGACTAATGTTAAGTGACTTTGAACCAGACATTGTCAAACTGATATCACCTCGCCATATTAACGCATACAGTTCTGGTCTAATCTGTCTGTGGGTGGATGCATCTTCCATTGGAGATACATCTATCACACTTTACACTTTTACCCTATTCTCATCAATGCACATTTCAATTGCACTTTTTAAGTGGAAATGACTTGTCAATTACAGATTTAGTGCGCAGTTAAATCAGATTTCTATGGCTCCCTCGGGTACCGCTGTTCTGTCAGTCTTGTTTGACCTTTGTGTGCCTGTATAAACAATACAACGTACTTTGATGTTTGAGACAGTTCATCTCGTTACGTCTTTCTTTCTTCTGATGCATCTCTCATTGTGACTATTTTCAACGTCTCACGATTTTCGTTGTGGTTTTGACTTCTTCGATTCTGACTATTTTCACGTTCGTTGTGTCACGTTTTTATTGTTCCCTTCCCTCTTCCCCTAATGTTTCCTATTGCGTACACTCTTGTCAGACTCTTCCCCCAATGATTCCTATTGCGTACACTCTTGTCAGATTCTGTGTCTTATATGATCTTCTTGACTAGTCAAAATTCTCCAATCAGTTAGTATATACTAGTATTTTCTCCCCTCGCCGTAGTGCCCGCGTCCCGTACTAATTATCCTCTCCTTATGTGATGGTTCAAGCTCGTGTTATTTCATTGTTAAAAGTTCATTTTTTTTCTTGATTGTTATCGTCCGTTGTTTTTCTCTGCGCCATTGCTGAGGCCTGACTTTTCTGCTATTGATTTCCTTGGTGATCTTTCCTGACTTCCTTGTTAGGTTTTACTGGACTCTGCTGGTTGTTGTATTCCAGGTTTTCCCCACCTATTATTTCTTCCGGGAGGGCTTCGCTCCTTTCTGGCCTTCCTTGTCTGATAGCCTCTTGATTCCTCCTTCTGTGGCAGTTCATCTTTTATGATCTAGATCCGCCATACTTCCCCAACGATCGTCAGTGCACCCCAACTAGCAGGATTAGATATAGTCCACACCGCCTAGCAGGATTAGATATAGTCCACCCCAACTAGCAGGATTAGATATAGTCCACCCCAACTAGCAGCATTAGATATAGTCCACCCCAACTAGCAGGATTAGATATAGTCCACACCGCCTAGCAGGATTAGATATAGTCCACCCCAACTAGCAGGATTAGATATAGTCCACACCGCCTAGCAGGATTATATATAGTCCACACCGCTTAGCAGGATTAGATATAGTCCACCCTAACTAGCAGGATTAGATATAGTCCACCCTAATTAGTAGGATTAGATATAGTCCACCCCAACTAACATGATTAGATATAGTCCACCCTAACTAGCATGATTAGATATAGTCCACCCTAACTAGCAGGATTAGATATATTCCACCCTAACTAGCAGGATTAGATATAGTCCACCTGACCTAGCAGGATTAGATATAGTCCACCTCAACTAGCAGGATTAGATGTAGTCCACCCCAACTAGCAGGATTAGATATAGTCCACCCCACCTAGCAGGATTAGATATAGTCCACCCCAACTAGCAGGATTAGATATAGTCCACCTCACCTAGCATGATTAGATATAGTCCACCTCACCTAGCAGGATTAGATATAGTCCACCTCACCTAGCATGATTAGATATAGTCCACCTCACCTAGCAGGATTAGATATAGTCCACCCCAACTAGCAGGATTAGATATAGTCCACCCCAACTAGCAGGATTAGATATAGTCCACCCCAACTAGCAGGATTAGATATAGTCCACCCCAACTAGCAGGATTAGATATAGTCCACCTCACCTAGCAGGATTAGATATAGTCCACCTCAACTAGCAGGATTAGATGTAGTCCACCCCAACTAGCAGGATTAGATATAGTCCACCCCACCTAGCAGGATTAGATATAGTCCACCCCAACTAGCAGGATTAGATATAGTCCACCTCACCTAGCATGATTAGATATAGTCCACCTCACCTAGCAGGATTAGATATAGTCCACCTCACCTAGCATGATTAGATATAGTCCACCTCACCTAGCAGGATTAGATATAGTCCACCCCAACTAGCAGGATTAGATATAGTCCACCCCAACTAGCAGGATTAGATATAGTCCACCCCAACTAGCAGGATTAGATATAGTCCACCCCAACTAGCAGGATTAGATATAGTCCACCTCACCTAGCAGGATTAGATATAGTCCACCTCACCTAGCAGGATTAGATATAGTCCACCTCACCTAGCATGATTAGATATAGTCCACCCCAACTAGCAGGATTAGATATAGTCCACCTCAACTAGCAGGATTAGATATAGTCCACCCCAACTAGCAGGATTAGATATAGTCCACCTCACCTAGCAGGATTAGATATAGTCCACCTCACCTAGCAGGATTAGATATAGTCCACCCCAACTAGCAGGATTAGATATAGTCCACCTCAACTAGCAGGATTAGATATAGTCCACCTCAACTAGCAGGATTAGATATAGTCCACCTCAACTAGCAGGATTAGATATAGTCCACCTCACCTAGCAGGATTTAAAAGACTGATCTCTAGGACGCGCAGGAACGGGTTGTGCGTGAGGTGACAGTTGTAAGTCTCTTACGTGACAACAAATATCTATATTGTAGGTTCACCGCTGGCTCTCTCTATCTCTCTAATTATCTGATTCTCTTTCCTGTCTACCACCTTTTACCCAGCCCCGACCTTTAGCTGTTTGTTGAGAAGGTTCACATTCCCTATAATCTGGGAAGTTTGACGATGCCCTAGTTTCCACGTGTCTTGACGCAATAGCAGATTTGAATCCTCAAAGAGATCAGAATAACATATCGATTTCTGGTTTCCTTTTGCTGCCTGCTTTGTCCGCCTTACTGGCGACGTCATCAAAATAGTTGAGGTATTTGAGATATAAGAGAACATGTACGTATGTGGCGGTGCATTCAAGTTGAGAGTCAGATAGGTTGTGTCAGGTTCGCGTGCTAGACCTAGACCGTACACATTAAATGAACCAAACAGGTAAGGTAGCCAGTTTGGTGGCTCTTCCTGCGTGTATTTGGTGTCACAATTCGCGGAAAGTCGGGTGTTGCTTGTCTGCGCACGAACTTGGTCGAGTGTCAATTGGAAAACCTATTTAAGTTTGTGATTCAAGATACATTCGGCAATCAGGTAGATTTCTGTTATAGTAAGTTCTACTTGATGTTGTACTTGATAAGATCACAGATAGCAGTTAGGTTGCTATGTTTGAGACATGAAGGAGAAGTTTTTCATATGCAACCGTGTGGCGTACACTAGACAAGCTTCCTTGCTGCTCTTGTTGTGTCATTCTAAATTATTGCTGCTGTTGTCGCCAGAGCATATCGTCATCTTTACCAACTCGTGACGTCTTCCATTGAATGTTAAGTCAAATGATGCTTCTGATGTTCTTCTGTCAACACATTGTCGTGTTATTGCAAGCCAACCTATATGTTCTTCTGTGAACACATTGTCGTGTTATTGCCAGCCAACCTAAATTTTCTTTTCCATGTCTCGTCGACTCAACTTCGGTGTTAATACCGCGTAGCGTGGATTGGTGGAAAGAGACATCTCTGAAATGGGATCTGCCATAAAAGCGGCTGTCAAGTGTGAGCAAATAGAAGAGACTCAACATGATTAATGATTATATAATATCATGTAATGGCCCGGAACTGCCTTAAGACGATCATATATCTACATATAAACAAACAATAGTATCATCCTGTTGTAGATCAGTCAAACAACAACACGCTTCCTTGATTATCAGTATAAAGAGCATAGGATGCCTGGCCAAGGAAGTGACAACTTCCGTTTTGAGGAGTTGGCTAAGCCAAGGAAACAGTATGCTTTTGATGACGAGGAATAAGGTGTTAGTAGTTTCAACTCCAGAAAAAAACATAACATTATGTGGAGTCTGTAGAGTAACGAGAACTGGCTAGTTATGCATTCTGAATACCAACCACAAAGGAAGCAAGGAGAATAAGACATTTGAAGGAACAGCCCCGCTGTTATCGTCAACCAAAACCTTTTTAGCCCCATACCGTGTAGCCATGCTCAACCTACCTTAATCACTAATTACGACAAGTCTGCTAAAGTTTCAGCGTACTTCTTTGCTTCTCTTTCGAGCCCCGGTTCATTCTTCAAATAATGACTGGATGAGTGAACTGCAGTCGGTGGGTACGGGCGTGTGTTAGATGAACGATGTATGGTGATTGTTCTGTACCTGGTTTTTATGCAACAGACCAGAAAATTCACGCATGTCCCAGAGTGCAATGTTTTGTAGGGTGTTCGACGTCTTATTCTTTGAAGATTGAACACACAAGATTAATATTAATTCGGAGGCACATTTTTTAGAGACGTTTTTCTCTCTATGACCTTAATCTGATCGTGACTTTCTCTGTTCATGACATGAGTATGTGGGGGCTGCTGTTTCTCTCTCTATGACCTTAATCTGATCGTGACATTCTCTGTTTATGACATGAGTATGTGGGGGCTGCTGTTTCTCTCTCTATGACCTTAATCTGATCGTGACATTCTCTGTTTATGACATGAGTATGTGGGGGCTGATGTTTCTCTCATTATGATCTGAATCTGATCGTGGCATTCTCTGTTTATGACATGAGTATGTGGTGGCTGCTGTTTCTGTCTTTATGACCTGAATCTTATGACGATTTTCTCTATTTGACTTTAATATGATGGTGATTTCTTCTCTTTACGACCTGCATATTATAGCGGCTATTGGTTTTCTCTCTAAAACTGAATGACGACTTTCTCTGCTTGTGACCTGACTATTATGGGGACTGCTGTTTCTCTTTTTATGACTTGAATCTAGTGGTTACTATTGTTCCTCTCTATTACCTGCATCTGATGGTGGCCTGTTTCACTCTTTATGGTCTGGATTTAATGTCGACTTTTTCTTTATGACCTGAATTATATGTCGACTTTCTCTTTATGACCTGAATTATATGTCGACTTTCTCTTTATGACCTGAATTATATGTCGACTTTCTCTTTATGACCTGAATCTAATGATAACTGTTTCCCTATTTATAAAGTACATATACTGATTAGAGTGGTTATCCATGGAGCACGATTTACTAGTGTCTACGTCTGCCTTCTTGAAGCCATTTATTCTGAAGGAAACTTTGAAATAATGTTGAGGGCTCATGGGGAACCCGTCTGTCTTTTCAACATAACAATGGTATCTACATCTCCACGGTACGTTATTGATAGCTTACTCGTATAATCATCCAATAATCATTCAGTGTTCTTTTGCTTATTTATAATTAAGGTCATTGAATAAACGCACATTTCCCAACAGTCGTGAATGGTAAGCGTAATATATACACGCGCGCGCGCGCGCACGCACACACACATTAAAAGAACATATGGAGGTGGGTGTGGGGATAAATATAGCAAGCTCATTCTATAGAAATGTTCAGCCACAAGACAAACTAAACAAGATCTCTACACATACACGGACCAAGTCAGTAAAGATTGTAGTAGCATGCCAGTAGTCTTGTTCATGGACAATATTCTAGTTGCATGTTGAATGACAATAGTGATGTTTTCTCGTTGACAGATATGATCCAGCTTGGTCAAGCCTAAGAACACGCCGAGATACCAGGAGCGCTGATTCAAGAGGCGTTGAGTCGGCCAGCTCCAACTTGAGGCGCAGCAGCTACCTGAGTCATTGTTCCAGTGGCAGCAGTGGTGGTAGCAGCAACCACTACCCCACACATAGTGGCAGCAGCTACACCTCATCATCATCTCTCAAGATCCCCAATAATATACGCGAGAGTCACTCTAAAAGTAGTGTCAGCAGCACTTGCTCGCGGACATCAAGAATGGGTGTGCTATGCATAGAAAAACACGACGTAGGAGAGAGGTGTGAGTGCGAGGGCATGTCTGCTAACTCCCCTCGACCCGCCACATTACATTCCTATCCGCCTTCGCCGTGTGAGAGCAGTGCAGGCAATAGTCAAGACAGTGTGAAACGTGTCGTGTCCAGAAAGAGATCTTTAGATGCCTCTATACATGATACAGATGATACAGGGAGTCCCGTGATCCGGCGACGTCCCCAAAGATCTCCGTCAGTTGGTTCGATGAACGGGGTCGTGGTACATACGTCTGATAAGGACAAGCTTAGCTCTGATATCGTAGCTGTTCTAGGCCAGAATGGGTTTAAGCGTGAGGCAGTTCTCAATGGTGTCAAGGTATGTCATGGTTATCAGAATGGCACCCGATCCTTGTGTTGTTTGGGCTTGGAGACTGTGGAAGCATGTAGTAAGTGCGTGGCACACCACCATCCAGCTGTCACCATCGCATCTATATCATCCCCTCCATCTCCATTGACATCATCCTCACAGCCAGCCACCTCGCCAGTCTCGTTCTCTTGCCACAGTGGCAGAGGCATAACTATCAGTCACAGTGCAGTGGGCACGTCTGCCCTGTCACATTCTAATTCAACTTCCGTCTTATCAGTTGGCAGCATATCTCACCCGGTGACAGAAGACTTGAACAACATGAAACGACCTCAGCCACCCTCATTGTTGTTGGCTCTATCTACTTCATTATTATCGTCACCCGCTGCACCATCATCACAACAACAGCAGCTTCATCAACCAACTCAGGGATCCGCATCCTCGAATATAGGCAGCAGCAACAATAATAGCAACGGCAGCAGTGATGACAAAGATGGCTTTAGCGTGAGCTCTGCTGTTGCATTACCATCCAGGTGCGCATCAGCTTCTCCAAATCCTACCGTCCTAAGCCTTCGCCAAAGACCACTCTCGAGCAATACCGTACACAAGTCGTTATCTCAACCAGCGTCTCCACAGTCTGTTACATCCTTCTCGTCCAAACCCAAATCACTCCTGTCATCCACATCACTACCATCGTTGTCCACATTAGTAACCGAGCCATCCCCGCCAGTTACTCCATCTGCTGTGCTGTGCAGGTGGCGGGGCTGCTCCTGTGGGCTCGATGCCAGTGATCTTCTCGAGCACATCCGGAAGCACGTGGAGACTCAGATTGAGAAAAAGACGTACTCCTGCTTGTGGACGGACTGCAAGGTCTTCAACAAACCGTCCTGGTCCGACTCGTGGTTGGAGCGACACATTGTTAGTCACAGCGGTCACCGACCCTTCAAGTGTATACTAGACAACTGTGGCCAGCGTTTCCATTCTCAGGCGGCCCTTGAGCGACATGTCAATGGCCACTTTACAGCCACTAGCCAGAACGGAACCAAGTCTGGTCGTACTAGGGAGGAAATAAGCCACCGGATGTTACAGAAACGGAAAAGACAGTTCAAACGCAAATTTGTGCAGACAGGTGAGTCTTCTCAGATTTCCTTGTATCATGCTTTCATTTCATCTCATCAATTGTGGTGCCATGTTTCACACATACACGTCAGTGGGAGGTTCCTTCTTTCTTTAAATTCGTGGTATGGTTTCTATCATCTTATGGAGTTGTGAGTTTTCCCCTAGATATTTGTTTGAGATCTCTAGCTTCTTCTTAGATGAACTGATGCTCTGCTTTTAGCCCGGCTCGGCTCACGAAGCAGACTGTGCGTTTCATGTCTTTGCTGATCTCCCACAGCTTTTTAGCATGTTCGTTTCCCCTTTGGGTCAGACCGCGCTTCTCTTTGGTCTGCGTAAGTGGGACAGTCCTGCAGGATTTTTTGTCTATGCTGTCATTTTCTGGCTTGTATTTTTGTTATCTCCATTCTGTTCTGATGGAACGTTTGACGAGTTTCTTTGCTTCTTTATAGCGGATCTCTATCTACTGCCTGGCTTATGATTGGGTTTGCTCATGCAAGATCTTTTGTTTAAAACAAAATATGTAGTAGTTTCTCTTTTTTCTCCTGCTTCCAATGCCATGTATCCTGTCATACATTGGATGGTCTGGAGTTCGTTTGCACTTATCCCTCTGCTGAGGTGTTTTTGTCTCTGCACGTCCGATTATATTGATGTTCTCAGTGATATTTGTTGGTGTTGTTCTTGGTGGTTAGCGACCCATAGCTGACTGCTAGCGTCAGGGCCAGCGAAACAGAGCTGCCAAGACCCTTCTACACCTCCACTCGGTGATCCTGGATTACAGGCTGCAGCAGGGCACTGGCTAAGGAGAAGGGATCGAAGAAGGAATGCTAACCCGGTACTCAAAAAATGCTTGCTGAAGTCGGATGTGTAGGACCGAAAGGTGCAAATATCGCAGTCAAGCTGTAAACAACACAACGCATTCCATTCTCTGGACTACATTCTGTTACTTAAGCCCTTTTAGGGTTTGGTAGCTGGAGATTGAGAACGAGCCAAGCCATATCTTCATTGATGATGATACGTATACTTTGGTGTTGGGTTGTATTAATTTTATGGACATAATAATTTATTTGTTGTGGTCGTGCTGCTACCCTGTATTCTAACACTGATCTCACAACCTGTGTACCGTAATTCCACCATGCAGAACCATTTTCATATTTTTTGCTAGGTGTATTTGAAGTTATAGCAATCTAAAGACAGTATTCCCTAACGGAAAGTCATTTTAAGACCTCAATATCTGGCAGACAATGTCCCCATCAAGTGGGGAAAATGACATTAATTCCACTGTGTATCAAAGTGCTAAGGTACTGTGTGACTGCTGGTGGACGAAAGGGGCGGCACCAGGCTCATGTATTTCATATAGAACATCCCCCGCATCTTCACTGACAAGGGACAACTGTCAGGGGGAATGTAAAAGTACCCCATATAAACATGGCATCAATAACCTGTTTGGCCACCAAGTCGGTTGGGTACAACCGAAGGCTAGGGATGCAAACCTGAAGAAAATTCGTGTTGAAAACGGAAGTGTTGAGCCGATAGGTGCATATAAAATATCTCGCTGTTGCAAACCACGACACTAGGTATCTCATATAAGGATATTCAAGTACCCGGACTATACAAAGAGACACCATAAGGTATCTGCACACACAAAGTGTCTCTTCCACTATGGACACATCTGCCAACCAAACCCTGCAGGTTTTGCAAATTAACGCTTTAAAAAAGCACTGTCCAAAAGGCTAATAGATAAAGGAACACATATCACATGCACTCAGGAGTTCCACCTTAATACACAACACAGAATCTGCATACGAGGATACCAAACCCACAGGCTGGATATGGGTGGATATTAGGGAGACGTACTTATTCTATCTAAACTATCGATTCACGCAATAGTTATCTCGGTGGAAACCAACAGAGAAGCCGAAACAATGGGAGTTGGTGGGCTTACTTTATCTAATCAGACAGAAGGAATCTATAATACACACTGCCCGCCAACAAACGATAAGGCATTAGAAGTGAATATTATGGGCCAGGCAACCATAGCGGTAGGGGATTTTAACAGCCACTCTGAAAGGTAGGTTAACTTAATGACCAATGCAAAAGGACACGAACTAAAGGAATGAGAGGTTGATAGCAAATCTACCCGATCAACCTCACAGACTACCCTTCCACATGGAACTGTAAGAAAGGAGACTGGCAGAAGTTCATCACAAGTTCATATCTTAACTGACAGTCCATCAACACTTACCACAGGAAAGTATTACAATGGTGGACAATTCAACCAGTGCCTTCTAAAGGCAGCAATGGAAAACATCAGAACAGACGCAAGAAGAATATGGGAACAAACAGAGACAAGAGAAAGAGGAAATAACCAAAGTTAAGAAAGAACTATCGCACTTAATGCAGCTGCAGCATATAGTAAAATAATCAACCAAGCATGCAGGAAAAGCAGGCATGATCATATAGAATAGCTCAACTTTGGTAGACAGAGCAATACGCTCTTCAAACTAACAAAGGCATTCAATGAGGAGATCATCCACAAACCAACGATTGCGATTGAATAAGAAGGAAATGGGCTAACCGGAAAAAGCTGCAGATTTTCTTGTCCAATAATATGCCGAAGCCTGTAAAAACATAATCCACCGCAGACATAAAACGATATATTAAGAGAGCAATAATTCACAAGAAGCACTAAATGAGAGTAAACTGCTACACATCTTTAACGCGAGTTGGGAGCAAGGAAGTGCCGTCATTCCCTCCCCCACCAGTGTGGAAGGAGGCAAGGACTATCCCCATCCTTAAACATGGGAAGGATAACCTGAAACCAGGCACCAATTAGTCCACTCGGCTGTGGACGTAAAACAAACGTACATGTATGAAATCATGCCCCATCCACCATATTCACCGGACTTGGCACCTAGTTACTTCTACCTGTTTCCAAACATCAAGAATCCGCTTGGTGGACGTCGTTTGTCTAACGTCCGGGACTGATTACTGAGCAGGAGATGTGGTTCCAGGCCCAGGCGGAGTTCTACAGTCAGAGCACCAGTGTCGCCTTGCATGGTGAATACCTAGAGGAAGACTAACGTTCACATCTATGTCCAGTTCCAGGTAAGTGAACAAACGGAACATGGTTCTGCAGGTCTGCCGGCTCCACGAGAGGAGGAGCAGAACGACTACATGGCCCTCACAAACCCAATACGAGAAACTATGGTGACGAGAGAAGCATGTGAAGAACCGCCGGGTTTATAAGGGAAATGCGATTATTTGAGAGCGAACGAAGAAGAAGAATCATAAGTGCAGAACTTGTCCACCATCCCTAGTAATACACATAATATAGCTCGAGTGATTATTGTAAAGGCTGTGTGTGAGACACACTAAGAGCACGTCATAAGAGGCAACTAACAGATCTATTCCCTCTGTTGTAGGGGGTTCTCGAATTCGAGGTTTTCACATCTTGCCATACTTACTTACTTAGTCACTCCTCTTCTAACCTAAAGTGAAGTAGTTTGCCAATATGGGCACCAGACTACTCTAACTGCTGTCTTCCTCTTGGCCTGGTCCCAGTCTAGTCTACGGTCTCCTATAGACTGTTTAATGTTGCCATCCCAGCAGACTTTGTGTCATCCCCGGGGTTTGGATCCCCGATTCTTTGCTTACCATAACAGCTATGGTAGTCGTTCTTCTTTCATCCTGTGGACAAGACCAAATTATCACAGTTTAGATTGCTCCACTAGAGTCTGGGAGGACTGAGCTTCGAGATATTTTCCTATTGTCGGATTGAGAACTTTGGCTTGTTAGTGTAGCACTCCCCATTTCTGATGCGTGGAGCTGACTTTTCTGGTCTGTTGTCATTGCCCATAAGTCAAAAATGGTTATTAGCTAGAGTAGTACTCATCGATCTTAGTGTTCTTGCTTATTTCTCTACTGCTAATGAGTCCTCTGTTTGTGGTATGAACAAGTTTACCAGTTGCTGCCTTGTCTCTTAGCCAACTCTTGAATACCTCACTCCTGGTTTATTACAGCTCCAATGTATGTGAACTACTGTACCTGTTCCAGATGCTGTTCATCCAGAACAAACCCGATGTCTCTTTTCTTCTCCCGAGACCACCATGGATAATGGCCATTCCTCTCTTCCCATCTTTTTTCCAGATTTCAAGGTTGGACTGGAGACGTGCGTCTGATTTAGTAATCAGGCAAACACCAGCTCAGATATGTAGACTGGTCTCATCTCTCAGTACGTCACTGAGCACTTCTTGGTCCTGTCCTGATAGGCTTTGATGACGTCTTCCATTAGTAGTATGAAGAGTTATGATGTCGCCCTGTCTGACACAACTGCTGGTCTTCAACTCCTCTGACGTCTGGATTCCTGTCCTAATGTAGTATCTTGAGGTCATTCAAAACCCTGTATTTAACAGATCAAGGGTGCAGGGATGGTCTTTCTTTTCTGGCAGGCCCAGCTCCTGTTCCATGGAACCTTATCGAATAACTTTTCTTCGTTCAAGAAACAGACGCATTTCATCATACTCAAGACCTTTTTCACTCAGTTGTATGAGTGTTAAGATAAAGCCTTGAGTACTTCATTTTGCTCTAACCACACTAGACCTCACCTGTCTGTGGCTCAGCCAGATTTATTAGTCTCTGTTCTAGAACCCTAGAGTAGGCTTTTTCGGAGACACAAATTAGTGATATGTTTCCATAATTCTCATATTGTCAGTTGTCATCCATTATCTGGCTATAATGATGGCTGTCAGTCTCATGGTACAACCCTGTGACGTCAGGCTGTCTGGAGAACCTTCAGGAATAACAGTCACCTGCCGTTCTTATGTACTTACCATTTCTTGTGTTCTCCCTTCATGTCCAGTTGCTTTGCCAACCTTTATTCGTGTCCTCTTGATATATCTCTTGACTTCACCACATTCTTCAACTGTAACTGTTTTGTGGATAGTATTGAATATGAACCAGTCTTAAATCTCTTGACTTCACCACATTCTTCAACTGTAACTGTTTTGTGGATAGTATTGAATATGAACCAGTCTTAAATCTCTTGACTTCACCACATTCTTCAACTGTAACTGTTTTGTGGATAGTATTGAATATGAACCAGTCTTAAATCTCTTGACTTCACCACATTCTTCAACTGTAACTGTTTTGTGGATAGTATTGAATATGAACCAGTCTTAAATCTCTTGACTTCACCACATTCTTCAACTGTAACTGTTTTGTGGATAGTATTGAATATGAACCAGTCTTAAATCTCTTGACTTCACCACATTCTTCAACTGTAACTGTTTTGTGGATAGTATTGAATATGAACCAGTCTTAAATCTCTTGCACTTGCCACTGCTGTCGTTGTTATATTAGATTGTCTGGTCACCTTATCTCCCAACAACTCCGTCCTATCTAGAATGATCTTTTTCCAACTCTGGCATTGAAATCTCAAAGAAGGATAACCACTGTCTTTCAATCAGTTCCTTTTTGACACCAGTTCTATCCCCCTCGTTTAGGGCACAATCAATGATGATGTTGACTAACTTGTCTTCTTCTTTGAGGTCCAGTACCATAATGGTTTCGGAGACACATGTCCTTACCTTGATGTTGTCCCTTTGACTCCTGGCCACGATACAGCCCACTCCTCCTTTGGTTCTGTCGGTAATGGGAATTCCACTATAGAAGCATATCACCCTATAGATTCATTAGCCCATGCCCATTTTTCTCAGTGTCTGTGAGAGCTAGGATTATCTATTTGAATATCGAACAGATAGGCAAACAGGTGATTGGCCTATTGTTGTCTTTGTATGGTTGAGGGCTTGCATCTGTGCAGGCCACTTTTGTTTGGTATAAACGCGCATTGTAGTATGCCTGGCTACTCCCCTAGGATCTGATGTTACATTAGGACCAAAATCCAGTTGAGTGTGAAGTAGGTTTCTGTGTTTGAAAGCTCTAACAACAATGCCCCGCATGTGATACAAGAGAAACAACTGATGGCATTAGTGCAGACTTTTTCATGGGGTCACAACTTCTGGTTTGAGGGGGGGGGGGGGGGTATCAAGTCGTAAACATAAGAGCTGGTACAGTACTCACATACGCCATGTTAGGCTAGTTGACCTATTTGTTCCAGTTGTTTACTAGACACCACGACTATTTTTATATCAGATCATTTCATCTCTCCCTCCCAAAATGGTCACCTGATTCTTGTCGGTGTGTCTTGAAGGACCTTCATGACATCATTATTTGTATCTGCAATTTTCAGAATAATACTGGCCCAGATCAGGAGGCTCGATTATCAAACTGGACATACGCCGATATCTGAGATAAGCGGTTCGGTCGTTCTATAAATAATAAAGTAGCAGCAAGAAACCCATTCTAACACTAATAACCAACAGTCGGCTGTTTGAACAGATGTGCAGAATCGTGGACGGCCATAGGAACGTTCTTACCGTAGCTGTGTGAATTCTTGGCTCAGAAGTGCAGCACAAAATAGTGTCAAGACATTGACACTAGCATCACTAGAAGTAGCGCCGTTCGTTTTCTTGTTGATCTGTAATACGTCAGATAGACAACTCTCGTATTGCAACGGCTAGATCTATCACATGTTCATGAAAGGAAAGTTATTTGTTGACCTCATTTCGCTACATCTCGGTCCTTTCTTGTTGATCCGATCCGCCAGAACAACTAGTTTTGTGTGCGAGCTCTCGTCAACTGAAGATTGGCATTGTTACTACCTTTCTAGACCCGTTTCATTTCCTTCCACTGACGCAGATGATACGTGCAAGCCAATGATAGGGTGACACCGGTGTAGACCGAGCATAGCAGGGCGTATACAGACATGTTATAAATAATAGATTCATGAGCTGGTCTACCACAAACGTATTTGCCCTGCTAAGTAATCCATGACGTATTTGAAGAATGAACACATGTTGGTGGACTACATGAGAGCGGTTGGGAGTGACATTAGATAATGCTACCCAGGATAGGACAGGACTGCCGTGATACCAGCACCTGAAAGTTCACTTTGATTGGGTTGGGTCTACATTCTAGATTGATTGCTTAGATATAATACAACATGGATTGCCTAGGAAATTATAGTCAAGAAGGACATCTGGTCGTAGAAAGCAATGGTGAACTTTGGTAAATGTTGTCAAGAAAACTTGATAGTTGGTACAAATAAAGACCGGAAATACGTAGAAACTGAAAACTGGGCAGAAAGAAAACAAGATATCCACACTCCTTGAAGGATAGAAAGGAGTAACCAAGTCAAGCATGGGAGCTGTGTGGTAGACATGTAAGCCCAGATTTGAACCAACATGTCTACTATATACGGGAGGTTAGAGCGTGTTTGATATAGTTCAAGTGCCTCATGTAACCCATTATGAAGATCGAAGCCACTAGTCACCATATTGTAGGCTTTTCTCCGACGGCATTCACAAGTGCTGAGATGTGAGCTCATGCAAGCACAACCATAACTATAATGAATATTAATCGCGTGATATCATGCGGTGTCGTTAATGTAGTGAGTTCCCTAGAGAAGCTGACTTGTATGTTAAACTTTAATAACTAGGGGAACATTTGTTCGATTAGTACCGACTCGATATATGTGCGTGTGTGGGTGGGGGTGTGAGGGAGAGAGAGAGAATGCGACATAACTAGCAAACGGAAAGACACATTGAGCTGAACATGCTATGGACTTTGTAGATTAGTCCAATTTATTTCACGACACCATCTTAGTTCCTTTACGAGTCATGGGCAAAAGAAATGTATATCGCTTACCAACAAATAGAAAAATCATTACCCACATTGATTGACATGTGTGAGATACCACTTGACCGTAATGCCCCGGGCAGCAGTGTTACCGGTTTACTGACACAATTTAGCCAAGGGGCTTGCTGATAAGGATGGCAGCTGATAGAATCCCCTGCCGTACGATATTTACATTTTAAAAATTATTATTACTGACACGATCATTGTGATTTACTACCGAATCGGGTGTATTCGAAAGTTGTTTCACGGGATAGCAAGGTTATGATTAGATCGAATTAGCGAATTCTTGGAATAAAAACATAGAGGCCCGTATGTTGAGAATTCCTAGGGTGTGGTAGAGGCCCGTATGTTGAGAATTCCTAGGGTGTGGTAGAAATGGTCCGTATGTTGAGAATTCCTAGGGTGTGGTAGAGATGGTCCGTATGTTGAGAATTCCTAGGGTGTGGTAGAGATGGTCCGCGTGTTGTGAATTCCTAGGGTATGGTAGAGATGGTCCGCGTGTTGAGAATTCCTAGGGTGTGGTAGAGATGGTCCGCGTGTTGAGAATTCCTAGGGTGTGGTAGAGATGGTCCGCGTGTTGAGAATTCCTAGGGTGTGATAGAGATGGTCCGCGTGTTGAGAATTCCTAGGGTGTGGTAGAGATGGTCCGCGTGTTGAGAATTCCTAGGGTGTGGTAGAGATGGTCTGCGTGTTGAGAATTCCTAGGGTGTGGTAGAGATGGTCTGCGTGTTGAGAATTCCTAGGGTGTGGTAGAGATGGTCTGCGTGTTGAGAATTCCTAGGGTGTGGTAGAGATGGTCTGCGTGTTGAGAATTCCTAGGGTGTGGTAGAGATGGTCTGCGTGTTGAGAATTCCTAGGGTGTGGTAGAGATGGGCGGATTCAAAGGGGAAGCAATGTTGTAATTGAGGTCACAGTCTGGAAATGATCAGACAAAGAACAACAATGTTTTCATTCCCAAAATTCCGCTCATTCCATCCGATATGAAAGTTATCATCGCTCATTCCATCCGATATGAAAGTTATCATTTCTCGCGAAAAGTCGGATACTACAGCTAATTTATTCATACAAACTTGTCATTCTGGCTTGCAATTATGTTCTTGTGAAAGACTACACACATTGCTCTCTGCTTCCACCAACATTCTCATGCATGTATGTGGTAGAATAGCAATGTAGCCTCATTCGTGTTGTAGCTATTTCTTGTGTCTTTCATTCTTGACTAGTTTGTCTTTGGTTGCGGATTCAAGTTGGCTCTTCTATCCCAAAGCGGACTGAAAATGGTAGATCTTGGTCGTATTACTACAGGAAACACAGTGTCATTTATTCATACCTCGGAGTAACACAGATTATGGCGCGGTGTAAACGAAAGGTGGGGTGAGTAACACCCATGCCTATGTATTAGCCAGATTGGTTGAAGGAGAAACTCTAAGTGTGACATCCGAAACAATTTTTTGGGGAAAATTGAGCATAGAGCCGACTTCCTTGACGTCCCCCATATGTGCTCAGTCACTATCATTGCTGAAAGTGCTAACTACACACCGTCGGCTCTTCAATTTTCTTCGTCTGGTACCCATTTACAGCTGGATCAACATGAAGATGTGGTCATGCCATCAAGAAACCGACTACTTGCCTTGTCTGTCAAATAGAGCACAACTTTATTGGAACCTGGTACGTTGAGATTGTAAACCAAGCTGACTACCCCTAGGCCACCGATTCTCAGAGAAAAGGGCCACTATGTCTCCGACAATAAGGTCACTATGTCTCCAACAATAAGGCCACCATGTATCCGAGAAAAATGCCACTATGTCTCCGAGAATAAGGCCACTATGAGACTGAGAGCGTGACTGATAGAAGAGATGACTGATAGTAAGGTCTAATCGCTCTAGGGTACAAGACTCCTCATATTTATTGTTTGCGCTTCCTCAGCTACGGGCCCCAACCATCTCTATCCTGGGCTATCAAGGTTCAGTGGCTAATAATTTTTTCCATTTAACGCATCCTGGATGTTGCAGTGGCGTGCAAGAGAATCTGACCAACGCATTGGAGTTCTACCCTGTGGTCTTTTCCTCCGCCTGGGTACCAGACTGCCGTCGAGGTGCTACAGCGTTCATCTAGAAACAATACCCCATATATGGTACATGAATAAAAAAGAAAGCTCTGGAAACAATACCCCATATATGGTACAGGAATAAAAGAAAGCCCTAGAACCAATACCCCGATATATGGTACAGGAATAAAAGAAAGCCCTAGAACCAATATCTCATATATGGTACAGGAATAAAAACACGCTCTAGAAACAATACCCCATATATGGTACAGGAATAAAAAGAAAGCTCTGGAAACAATACCCCATATATGGTACATGAATAAAAGAAAGCCCTAGAAACAATACCCCATATATGGTACAGGAATAAAAGAAAGCCCTAGAAACAATACCCCATATATGGTACAGGAATAAAAGAAAGCCCTAGAACCAATACCCCGATATACGGTACATGAATAAAAGAAAGCTCTAGAAACACTAGCCCCCAAAGTGGTACATTTTCCTAGTAATCAGAAGAATAATATGACCACACTGACGAAGCTTGTGCGCAGATACCTTGTTTGTATTGCACGTCTCTGTTGACTAATGCTAGATATTATTTCCTGGTGTGAAGGCAGTTGTACGAAGGTTGTACGCAAAGGTTATGCTTATCCGTGGGTTGATTATTGGCTGTTTCTTGTTGGTTGTTTTCCCTGTAGCATCTTGTTTAGTCTGCTCATACCTACTGCGTCAGTGCGTGATTTGTCGCGGCCTGGCTTTCTATGTACGTGAGATTTGTGGTCTGACATACACGATTTATATTGAACGAGAGGGAGTGACGCACGCTCCAGACTAGGGCAGGGGATGGAGAGACAAGAGAATTGGCGCACAACAATTACCGGTTCCGGCTGCTGCCAATAGGAACAACGTTTTGTTTTGGATGTGGGCTGGCGCAGGGATGAATTGTTGGGGTGTGCTTGTGCGAGAACTTATTCACCTAATCCCCAAAAAATAATAGCTATTCACTCTTGAATTTTCGAATCATGTGTCGATTGATACGTTTACTCCCCCTCATCTTTTGTAATGCGGGGGGCGGGGCGGACCATATGGATGTTAGACCGCATTGTTAGTCGCCACTGACATGTTCTCACTAGCGATCGTGGAGATGGTCACTCGTATCCCTTTGTAAGGGTACCTATATATAATGCATGATACGGATGTATGTTCTGTTGATGCTAATGTGAACCAAAATTCGTCAACCAGACAGAATTACCTGGACACGTCGCTGCTCTACCACCTAAAGGAACACAATCACGAGCCACAGTTTGGTCCACACAACAGAGTGTATGATACACAACAGAGTGTATGATGGTATATACCAGTGAATGATACATAACAGAGTGGATGATACACAACAGAGTGTATGATGGTATATACCAGTGAATGATACATAACAGAGTGGATGATACACAACAGAGTGTATGATGGTATATACCAGTGGATGATACATAACAGAGTGGATGATACACAACAGAGTGTATGATGGTATATACCAGTGGATGATACACAACAGAGTGGATGATACACAACAGAGTGTATGATGGTATATACCAGTGAATGATACATAACAGAGTGGATGATACACAGCAGAGTGGATCATATACAACTGAGTGTATGATGGTATATACCAGTGAATGATACACAACAGAGTGGATGATACACAGCAGAGTGGATGATACACATCATAGTGGATGATATACAACTCCGTGTATGATGGTATATACCAGTGAATGATACATACCATAGTGGATGATACACAACTGAGTGGATGATACACAACTGAGTGGATGATACACAGCTGAGTGGAAGATACTCAGCTGAGTGGAAGATACACAGCTGAATGGAGGATACACAGCACAGTCGCAGCTAGTGCTTAACAGCGATGCCAGGTTTCATGAATGCAAAATGTCTGATATATTTAGATTTTGTTTCAAATGTTTACAAAAAGGTTTGGAACACTACATTAGAGAGAGGAGGAGGAGGAAATAATATAGTACTGTGAAAGATGTGGAACCTATACTCTGTGGCTATAGTCCTACGTAAGTGGTTCAGGTCATAACTACACATTTGAATGGAGGCCCAGTGACCCAAGTCTCTTGATGTATGTGGTGTAGGGCAGGAAATGCTCAAGCTCGTGCATGTGTTAAGTTGGTAGAGATGATTGTCTGGGCCTGTTTCAGCACACACGTGTCAAAACCTCATGTTCTATCCGTGACTCAGCGGTGGTTTGACTACTGTTGCTCTATCATGTGCCGCCTATGTTACGACAGGACGATCCTCCACTGTGTGGGACTAGGGGACACATATTGTGGGCTAGAGGCTGTGTATGCCCACTGCACCCATACTAAACACGACATTTAAAAAAAACGCTTAAAGATGGTTGTGCATAGATCTGGCAACCTTGTACTAAACAAAGTTATACGGAAACCACCACTGAAAGAGTACTTAAACATTTTTGCGCAGACTTCCTGTGAGGATGCTGATGTACTCCATGCTGCTATTGTGTATAACAATGAACTAAGATGATTTGATTTGTAAAGTTTCATTATCCTGTGTGATTCCATTTGAACCGCTTGAGTGTCACCGCCAACAGACTTTGGGACGATATTGTGTCATTTCATCAGATACATAACGTACGTCACCTTTTGTTGTGTATGGTCAACGTCTGTATCGTTGGGCCTAATGACAGCCGAGTCCACCTCTACCTTGCCTTATATGTGCACCTTTACTCGCTCATAATCACAAATCTAAATCCTAGTCCTTTGTGTGGACAAGTCCCTTGGTATGTTACAGGGGCACTCAATCATTATTGATTGATCAGTGCGTCTATTTAATTGTTCTGTGATCTAAAAGGAGGTAATCGACGTCTTCTCATATGACCAAATCAAATTATGTTGCAGTTGTGCGCCCTTCCACAGACTGATTTGATCGTATTACAAGAAATAATATTATAGCAATAGTTCAGCTATCTTCGCCTGATCTGAAGGTGTATATTTCTTATTGACAGTTCGGGATACAACCACCAATGTCTCAACTATTAAAGTCGGCACATGTTGTGGTCAGGGGTACCAAAGAGCGGAGATTAGAAACAACGTATGCCAGGGCTGGTCTGTCTGTCTGTCTTGTCTATACGATCAGGCCAATGTCGTATACATGTACGTACGATGTAGGAATGACATACTTGCTTGTATGAGCTTGGGGTAACTGAAGAATGAGGTGATGGGACAGGAGAGGCCTGTGCCATGTATTATGTTTTGATTAGAGAATAGCCAGGTCGTGGGGAAGAATCGTTGTCACGAAACTGTCATGCCTCGGAAAAGTACACTTACGGCCACATGACGAACGCACATTACAGCAGTAGCCTGACTTACGTCCACTTGACGAACGCACATTACATCAGTAGCCTGACTTACGGCCACTTGGACGAACGCACGTTACATCAGTAGCCTGACTTACGTCCACTTGACGAACGCACATTACATCAGTAGCCTGACTTACGGCCACTTGGACGAACGCACATTACATCAGTAGCCTGACTTACGGCCACTTGGACGAACGCACGTTACATCAGTAGCCTGACTTACGTCCACTTGACGAACGCACATTACATCAGTAGCCTGACTTACGGCCACTTGGACGAACGCACATTACATCAGTAGCCTGACTTACGGCCACTTGGACGAACGCACGTTACATCAGTAGCCTGACTTACGGCCACTTGGACGAACGCACGTTACATCAGTAGCCTGACTTACGTCCACTTGACGAACGCACATTACATCAGTAGCCTGACTTACGGCCACTTGGACGAACGCACATTACATCAGTAGCCTGACTTACGTCCACTTGACGAACGCACATTACATCAGTAGCCTGACTTACGGCCACTTGGACGAACGCACATTACATCAGTAGCCTGACTTACGTCCACTTGACGAACGCACATTACATCAGTAGCCTGACTTACGGCCACTTGGACGAACGCACATTACATCAGTAGCCTGACTTACGGCCACTTGGACGAACGCACATTACATCAGTAGCCTGACTTACGGCCACTTGGACGAACGCACATTACATCAGTAGCCTGACTTACGTCCACTTGACGAACGCACATTACATCAGTAGCCTGACTTACGGCCACTTGGACGAACGCACATTACATCAGTAGCCTGACTTACGGCCACTTGGACGAACGCACATTACATCAGTAGCCTGACTTACGGCCACTTGGACGAACGCACATTACATCAGTAGCCTGACTTACGGCCACTTGGACGAACGCACATTACATCAGTAGCCTGACTTACGGCCACTTGGACGAACGCACATTACATCAGTAGCCTGACTTACGGCCACTTGGACGAACGCACATTACATCAGTAGCCTGACTTACGGCCACTTGGACGAACGCACATTGCATCAGTAGCCTGACTTACGTCCACTTGACGAACGCACATTACATCAGTAGCCTGATCTACGGCTCAGTCCTTCAATAGCAGTTAGTTTTGTTGTTTCAATAGTTTGCATTGAATCTCGAATATTTGTGATAACTCGTGCTTATACGTAATATTATTAATTCGTGTAATATATTTCGCCGGACTGCACGCATTTACCAGCTAAATGGAGGCTATGATTGGACTTGGTCGACTTTTGACTTATATTCGAGTTGTAGTCCCTATCTAACCAGACGTGAGATGAGGGTTTTGCTGAATGAGCTTTGAAGTCGCAGGCACTCTCAGGTCATGTAACAGCAATGTTGCTGTAATGCTGTACTAGGCACCACCCATTACATACGCCCGAATATTAACGGAAACTGTCGGGCATCTCCGAATAGGACTTTGGAGGATTGGGGCATGCAGTGTTACCTCACGTCATTATACTGGTTTAATAGACTGCAGAGTCTTCACACAACAAAGTTTCTTCTCTACTCATTGTCTTGCATTTCACATAACCACAGGAGGTCGTGGCGACATGACTCAGCGTGTGAGCAACGTGTCTTGGGCATGTTGCTGGACAGGTCCCAATGTCTCCTGGGAGATTGGCTATCCCATTATTGGCCCATGTGTTAGCCACGTCAAAACGGCACTGTCAACAAACAGGACGCCAGGTCAGCCATGTGCACTGGGCCGTGGAAATATGACACAGGGTGACCCAAATAATATTTTAAAATAACCGATGACCATGCCAGGATAATCTGATGGGAAAATGCCACAAAATGAACCAACTAATCCAAATGAAAAACCGCAGCACGTTTCCATGGACACAAGTGTAAGTCGTCGATTAGTGCTAATTGCAGTCAAATCTGTGGCGTGATGGACTAAAACACGAGAGCAAAATGAGACCAAACGCCGGTTAGGTGCCATCTTTGCTGCTCTTCTTTTCTGTTAACCCCCTTCTTGTAGAAATCAGAAGTTAAAAACAAAACGTCAACAAATGTAAAGTCAACAAAAATATATTCCATCTCAACCATCCAAGACAGAAAATAGGTAAGAGTGCCGATGACTTGCTGTATTTGTTGATAATCTGAAGGGAAAAAAATATAGACTGCACGTCCAAGCCACCTTTATTAAACCGGTCTAGAAATCTCTCCGTCGGGACACCAGAAGTTGGAAAGATTGTCATATTAATGGTAGAAGTTTTGTAGATGTCGTTATGGTGTGGTGATAGTGTGGTACTTTGATATGATAAAGTTGCCATCCCCATGCACACCTCTACTTAGTAGCTTAGCTTACACATCATGTATAGTTAGGTGCAGTTGTGCCTCTTCTGTCCACCTGGCAATTAAGGCTGTTATAGAACCCACACTATTTGGTTCTAAATGTTGTTATAGCCAGGGGTGGGGTTGAGGATGAACTCTTCACACCAATACTCCTATGGAGTGCGTCTCATTTAGCCTCTGACAACAAAGTCCATTTCCTGGCCTTCCTGCGGTAGAACTGTTTTGACTAACAGGACAAGGGGCGGAAGGCGAGTCGCTGTCACCTTAAAACCAGTAGTTTCGGACAGATGGGGCTCGAAAGCCTAGGAAGGCACAGCTCATCTAGGAGAAGGAAAACTCTGATTTCAAACCATCTGAAGCCTTGCAGATAAGATACTGGCGTATCTTGTCGGGTTTTGTCAGAAATGGCTGTACAACCTGTTTTCTGATAACTCTGAAAGTTGGTCAGCATCTACCAAACATGACAACCGACGATGTGCGAAGGAGTACACGCAAGAAGATACAATGCTATATCCTAGAGCGAGGAAAGACAACCTCAGCTGAGTGTTGTGACAGGGCAGACCTGGACCTTAGCCTTTGTTGGCGTCTGGTCTAGGAGTGAAGCCGCGACATACGAACATATAGAGCATTGCTCTGCTGATCCGGCAACTTCTGCAGCTTGTCTTGTCCCAAATGTATTAGTATCACCTTTCCCTTGAAACAAACAAGGCAGCCCGAGAGAGGGACCATACAGCATTGGTAACACATCGTCTCTATATTTCTGACCAGACCTTGTGCTAAAAGCACAATTACTATCGTCTGACAAGACGAAAAAAACCAACGAAGAACCAACACGGTATTTGACCTACATGTGTTGAGCCAGCTGTGACACCCCTAGCGAGACAAGAATAGTCGTGAAATCCACCACTGTTGGTTACATCATTAAGTTACAGATGTACATTGCCAGGTCTTGGACACAACCCAAGCAACATCAAAGTCAGAGCAGACCATAACTAACGAGACACCCACTCTCAGTAGCCTTCTTACCCCAGTGCCAGAAAGTTAACAGTATTTATGTGGTTGGTACCTGGTAATGTTCAGTCTTTTCATCACAAACATGTTGGCTGTTGCCCAGTGTTATTCAAGATTTGAGTCTACACATATTCTGATGTATAATCAGAGCTACACCAGGGAGGAAATGTCGTCAGTCTAACTAACCATTGTCTAGGTTCCAGTATATACACTCAACGACAGATCATCTTTATTTGTTAGTCTTTCTTCTCTGTCTGTCTCTCTCTCTCTCTCTCTCTCTCTCTCTCTCTCTCTCTCTCTCTCTCTCTCTCTCTCTCTCTCTCTCTCTTCCTCTTCCATTTGTGTGTGTATGTGCAGGCAAGATTTCCAATATGAATATGGTATATGTGACATATCACACACACGTGCCCTTTCTCAAACCATACATCGAATAACGAAACATATCAAAATTGACAATTATTTACAAAAATGCTGAGAACAGTTTACCGGACCCGACTAACAACTAACGTCCCATTTTAGGAGTGGGACAAAAGTGTGAGTGGCGAGGCTTCTCAGATAGGAGTGTACAAGTCTGAAGGAGTGTACAAGTCTGAAGGAGTGTACCAGTCTGAAGGAGTGTACCAGTCTGAAGGAGTGTACCAGTCTGAAGGAGTGTACCAGTCTGAAGGAGTGTACAAGTCTGAAGGAGTGTACAAGTCTGAAGGAGTGTACCAGTCTGAAGGAGTGTAGAGACATGGATGGGTTTTGATACATGGAGGAGTTTTGATACATGGAGCGGGTTTAGAGACCTGGAGGAGTGTAGAGACATGGAGCGGGTGTAGAAACTTAGAGGAGTGTAGAGTCTTAGAGGGGTGTTGAGACATGGAGCGGGTGTAGAGACCTGGAGGAGTGTTGAGACATGGAGCGGATGTAGAGACCTGGAGGAGTGTAAAACAGATTATCTGTACTAAACCGTGCCATTTGTCAAACTTGACCTGGAACATTTGATTATCTTATCTGTTACCTAGACATGTGAGTTGTATCACAATGTATACATTTTGTAAGTCTGCTTGCAAGATGTAACCTTGAACTGTGATGCAATTGCTGTAATGAAATCCTTCATGTACCAACACAAGTTGAGTCAGCAAGAATACATTTTATTGGGCATGTTTTTATTCTGGACTTTTTGTTGTATAAAAAGCACATTTATTCTTTCTGTTGTTTTTGGTTACAGTGAAACGGAATGACTTTTTCGATGAGCAGACTATGGCAGCCATCAAACGTGAACTGACATCACTGTCAGATAAGACACAGCTTGACGTTACTGGCAGTGCTTTACACACTACATTCCATGGGCTGGTAGGTACTGAGTACATATGTGCTCATTGGTCATGTCAGCTTGTTTTCTGATTTCTCTTGTCTGTCTGTCTGTTCAGCTTGTTTTATAGTTTGTCTTGCCTTTCTGTTCAGCTTGTTTTATAGTTTCTTGCCTGTCTGTTCAGCTTGTTTTCTAGTAGTATGTCCTGTCTGTTTGTCCTGCCTGTCTGTTCATCTTGTTTTTCCAGTTTGTCATGCCAGCTTGTTTTCTAGTTTGTCCTGTGAGCTTGTTTTCTGGTATAAGTCTACAAGCATATTTCATATTGAATGCTCTCTAGATAAGATCATCCGTTGGATCTTATAGCAGGGAAAGAAGTAAACATGCGAACATACGACTACAGTAGGGCAGATGTTAAGAAGATGAAAGAGGCAGCGAACCACATAATCTGGAAAGATTGTCAGAGGAACAGATGTTGAACAAGAGTGGGAGAGTTTTAAAACAGTTCTAGGACAGCTAAAAGAGGAATGTATTCCATGTAGGGACTTAAACACCAAGCATACAAAGTGGATAACTAGATTTGTAGTGAAATGTAGAAGAGCTAAAAAATAAAGCTTGGAAAAAAATATATAGAGGTGGGTAAATCAAAAGAAACATTTAAAATATTTGGACAAGCAGGAAAAAGCTAAGAAAGTGAATAAAACAGAAGAGAAAAAAACTTGCTCAGAGGATCAAGACTGATAGTAAAAGCTTCTTTTCTTATGTTAGAAATAAACAAATAACGAAAGAAAAAAAGTAGGCCCTCTCATAGACAGTACAGGGAAAATAAGTGAGTATAGGGAGGCAGCAAATCTACTCAATCAGTACTTTGGCACAATCTACACAAAAGAGGACTGCTTCAAGATCCCAGAGCCTATAGATATTTTTCAAAGAGACAAGGATACAGTGGGATTAAGATTAATCTGTATTACAGAGGAAATAGTTTTTAAAAAATGGGAGGGGTTAAATGTGGATAAATGTCCCGGTCAAGATGGCATTCATCCAAAATTGCTGTTTGAAATTAGAGACCAACTAGCAAAACCATTGGCTATATTATGTTCTCAATCACTTGCAAAAGGGATTGTTCCACGGGATTGGAAAGATGCAGGAGTGATCCCTTTATTCAAAAAGGGCAAAGTCTGTAAATTGTTTGAGTCAATATTCAAAGAAAACATTGTAATGCATCTAATCTGAAATAGTCAACATGGGTTTACCAGAAGGTTATCATACTTAACTAATCTATTAGAATTCATGGAGGAGGTTACATAAAGTGGAACCAGTGGATGTTATTTATCTAGATTTTGCAAAGGTCTTTGATAGAGTACCTCATCAAAGATTATTAAGAAAGTTAAAATCACATGGAATAAGTGGGAAAGTTGCCAAATGGATTGGAAATTGGTTAACGCGAAGAAGGCATAAATAAGGAGTACTCTGAGTTGTGTGAAGTGAAAAGTGGAGTACCACGAGGTTAGGTTTTGAGACCAATTTTGTTCTTGATATATATAAACGATTTCGACACCATGGTTGCAAAATTCGCTGATGACACAAAACTATGCAGTAGTGTTTTTTGTGAAGCAGGATATATTGAGGTCGGATTTAGATAAAATTCAAGAATGGTCTGTAAGCTGGCAAATGTAGTTTAATGTAGATAAATGTGATTATGTAATTAGATTATAACACATTTTTCAAAATACAACTACCTACAAGAACAAGAGGGCATAGCTACAAATTAACTAAAGAAAGGTCCAGATTAGATATTAGGAAATATTTTTCTAGTCAGAGAGTGATGAATGTGTTGAATACAATGCCACAGGAAGTAGTGGAGGCAGGGACAATTAATGCATTTAAGAATAGATTGGATGTGCATATCTTTTATAGCAAGATAATGTAAATGCAACTGGTTGTATACAGACTCTGCAGAGTCTTCTAAACCAGTATAAAGACGTTAAGTAGCATAAGAAATGAAACTCCTATCAGACTGGTTAATGAAGCAAGTGGTGACAACAGTTGTAAAGATGAGTATATTGTGAGCACTCTGAGAACACACCAGATACAAGATGAGGTTCAGTGAGGATTCACTAGAAGAACTGCTAAGGTTAGAACAAATCAAATGATCAGGTGTATAGATGTCAACCCTGGTGCTGTACTGTCAGATTTTAGAAGTGATGATAATCTCATATTGAATACTTTCTACAAGAACTGGCAGTGAGTCCAGGAAATGTTTGCAGAATGTCTGAGACTAAGAATAACAGTTCTTCTATGCTCTGGAAATGTGAGCAAACTGAAATATATCTACAGCTTTAACTACTGGTGGCATTGTCAAAGACTTATTCACCATTTAATATATCTGCAGCTAGTGACGACATTGTCAAAGACTTATTCAACCATTTAATATATCTGCAGCTAGTGACGACATTGTCAAAGACTTATTCAACCATTTAATATATCTGCAGCGAGTGACGGCATTGTCAAAGACTTATTCAACCATTTAATATATCTGCAGCTAGTGACGACATTGTCAAAGACTTATTCAACCATTTAATATATCTGCAGCGAGTGACGGCATTGTCAAAGACTTATTCAACCATTTAATATATCTGCAGCTAGTGACGGCATTGTCAAAGACTTATTCAACCATTTAATATATCTGCAGCTAGTGACGGCATTGTCAAAGACTTATTCAACCATTTAATATATCTGCAGCTAGTGACGGCATTGTCAAAGACTTATTCAACCATTTAATATATCTGCAGCTAGTGACGACATTGTCAAAGACTTTTTCAACCATTTAATATATCTGCAGCTAGTGACGACATTGTCAAAGACTTAACTATTAAACACATCTGATTATTGTCAGACTATTGTCAGTGTTGATATAGATGCACCTTAATAGAGATAAAAGAATATGACTACGGCACCCCCACCTTGCATGTTGTAAAAGGTGACTAAATGGAGCAGTGCATCGAGCTGGCAACCTCACCATATATACAAAAATGCCAATTACAATAGTACATCAGTTTTAATGAGGCTACCTGATAGTAGGTGCTCGTCTCATACTGTATCTAAAACAATAGTGCCCAAACTCACAATCAACGTTGTTTCACAGGTAGTTGGCAGAAGATGTAGCAAGTCAGGCTCCAGGCAGTCCCTAGTGGAGTTCACACCCAGTCATGTGTAAGTTGTGTGTTTGTGTGTGGTCTAGCTCACACCCAGTCATGTGTAAGTTGTGTGTGGTCTAGCTCACACCCAGTCATGTGGAAGTTGTGTGTGTGTGTGGTCTAGCTCACACCCAGTCATGTGGAAGTTGTGTGTGTGTGTGGTCTAGCTCACACCCAGTCATGTGGAAGTTGTGTGTGTGTGGGGTCTAGCTCACACCCAGTCATGTGTAAGTTGTGTGTGTGTGTGTGTGGTCTAGCTCACACCCAGTCAGTCATGTGTAAGTTGTGTGTGTGTGTGGTCTAGCTCACACCCAGTCATGTGGAAGTTGTGTGTGTGTGTGGTCTAGCTCACACCCAGTCATGTGAAAGTTGTGTGTGTGGTCTAGCTCACACCCAGTCATGTGTAAGTTGTGTGTGTGGTCTAGCTCACACCCAGTCATGTGGAAGTTGTGTGTGTGTGTGGTCTAGCTCACACCCAGTCATCTGTAAGTTGTGTGTGTGTGTGATCTAGCTCACACCCAGTCATGTGGAAGTTGTGTGTGTGTGGGGTCTAGCTCACACCCAGTCATGTGTAAGTTGTGTGTGTGTGTGTGTGGTCTAGCTCACACCCAGTCAGTCATGTGTAAGTTGTGTGTGTGTGGTCTAGCTCACACCCAGTCATGTGGAAGTTGTATGTGTGCGTGGGCTAGCTCACACCCAGTCATGTGTAAGTTGTGTGTGTGTGTGGTCTAGCTCACACCCAGTCATGTGTAAGTTGTGTGGTCTAGCTCACACCCAGTCATGTGTAAGTTGTGTGTGGTCTAGCTCACACCCAGTCATGTGTAAGTTGTGTGTGTGTGTGGTCTAGCTCACACACAGTCATGTGTAAGTTGTGTGTGTGTGTGGTCTAGCTCACACCCAGTCATGTGGAAGTTATGTGTGTGTGTGTGGTCTAGCTCACCCCAGTCATGTGAAAGTTGTGTGTGTGGTCTAGCTCACACCCAGTCATGTGGAAGTTGTGTGTGTGTGGGGTCTAGCTCACACCCAGTCATGTGTAAGTTGTGTGTGTGTGTGTGTGGTCTAGCTCACACCCAGTCAGTCATGTGTAAGTTGTGTGTGTGTGTGGTCTAGCTCACACCCAGTCATGTGGAAGTTGTGTGTGTGTGTGGTCTAGCTCACACCCAGTCATGTGAAAGTTGTGTGTGTGGTCTAGCTCACACCCAGTCATGTGTAAGTTGTGTGTGTGGTCTAGCTCACACCCAGTCATGTGGAAGTTGTGTGTGTGTGTGGTCTAGCTCACACCCAGTCATCTGTAAGTTGTGTGTGTGTGTGATCTAGCTCACACCCAGTCATGTGGAAGTTGTGTGTGTGTGGGGTCTAGCTCACACCCAGTCATGTGTAAGTTGTGTGTGTGTGTGTGTGGTCTAGCTCACACCCAGTCAGTCATGTGTAAGTTGTGTGTGTGTGGTCTAGCTCACACCCAGTCATGTGGAAGTTGTATGTGTGTGTGGGCTAGCTCACACCCAGTCATGTGTAAGTTGTGTGTGTGTGTGGTCTAGCTCACACCCAGTCATGTGTAAGTTGTGTGGTCTAGCTCACACCCAGTCATGTGTAAGTTGTGTGTGGTCTAGCTCACACCCAGTCATGTGTAAGTTGTGTGTGTGTGTGGTCTAGCTCACACACAGTCATGTGTAAGTTGTGTGTGTGTGTGGTCTAGCTCACACCCAGTCATGTGGAAGTTATGTGTGTGTGTGTGGTCTAGCTCACCCCAGTCATGTGAAAGTTGTGTGTGTGGTCTAGCTCACACCCAGTCATGTGTAAGTTGTGTGTGTGGTTTAGCTCATACCCAGTCATGTGTAAGTTGTGTGTGTGTGTGGTCTAGCTTACACCCAGTCATGTGGAAGTTGTGTTTGTGTGTGGTTTAGCTCATACACAGTCATGTGTAAGTTGTGTGTGTGTGTGGTCTAGCTCACACCCAGTCATGTGGAAGTTGTGTGTTTGTGTGTGGTCTAGCTCATACCCAGTCATATGTAAGTTGTGTGTGTGTGTGGTCTAGCTCATACCCAGTCATGTGAAAGTTGTGTGTCTGGTCTAGCTCATACCTAGTCATGTGTAAGTTGTGTGTGTGGTCTAGCTCATACCCACTCATGTGTAAGTTGTGTGTGTGTGTGGTCTAGCTTACACCCAGTCATGTGTAAGTTGTGTATTTGTGTGTGGTCTAGCTCATACCCAGTCATGTGTAAGTTGTGTTTGTGTGTGGTCTAGCTCACACCCAGTCATGTGGAAGTTGTGTGTGTGTGTGGTCTAGCTCACACCCAGTCATGTGGAAGTTGTGTGTGTGTGTGGTCTAGCTCACACCCAGTCATGTGGAAGTTGTGTGTGTGTGGGGTCTAGCTCACACCCAGTCATGTGTAAGTTGTGTGTGTGTGTGTGTGGTCTAGCTCACACCCAGTCAGTCATGTGTAAGTTGTGTGTGTGTGTGGTCTAGCTCACACCCAGTCATGTGGAAGTTGTGTGTGTGTGTGGTCTAGCTCACACCCAGTCATGTGAAAGTTGTGTGTGTGGTCTAGCTCACACCCAGTCATGTGTAAGTTGTGTGTGTGGTCTAGCTCACACCCAGTCATGTGGAAGTTGTGTGTGTGTGTGGTCTAGCTCACACCCAGTCATCTGTAAGTTGTGTGTGTGTGTGATCTAGCTCACACCCAGTCATGTGTAAGTTGTGTGTGTGTGGTCTAGCTCACACCCAGTCATGTGGAAGTTGTATGTGTGTGTGGGCTAGCTCACACCCAGTCATGTGTAAGTTGTGTGTGTGTGTGGTCTAGCTCACACCCAGTCATGTGTAAGTTGTGTGGTCTAGCTCACACCCAGTCATGTGTAAGTTGTGTGTGGTCTAGCTCACACCCAGTCATGTGTAAGTTGTGTGTGTGTGTGGTCTAGCTCACACACAGTCATGTGTAAGTTGTGTGTGTGTGTGGTCTAGCTCACACCCAGTCATGTGGAAGTTATGTGTGTGTGTGTGGTCTAGCTCACACCCAGTCATGTGAAAGTTGTGTGTGTGGTCTAGCTCACACCCAGTCATGTGTAAGTTGTGTGTGTGGTTTAGCTCATACCCAGTCATGTGTAAGTTGTGTGTGTGTGTGGTCTAGCTTACACCCAGTCATGTGGAAGTTGTGTTTGTGTGTGGTTTAGCTCATACACAGTCATGTGTAAGTTGTGTGTGTGTGTGGTCTAGCTCACACCCAGTCATGTGGAAGTTGTGTGTTTGTGTGTGGTCTAGCTCATACCCAGTCATATGTAAGTTGTGTGTGTGTGTGGTCTAGCTCATACCCAGTCATGTGAAAGTTGTGTGTCTGGTCTAGCTCATACCTAGTCATGTGTAAGTTGTGTGTGTGGTCTAGCTCATACCCACTCATGTGTAAGTTGTGTGTGTGTGTGGTCTAGCTTACACCCAGTCATGTGTAAGTTGTGTATTTGTGTGTGGTCTAGCTCATACCCAGTCATGTGTAAGTTGTGTTTGTGTGTGGTCTAGCTCACACCCAGTCATGTGGAAGTTGTGTGTGTGTGTGGTCTAGCTCACACCCAGTCATGTGGAAGTTGTGTGTGTGTGTGGTCTAGCTCACACCCAGTCATGTGGAAGTTGTGTGTGTGTGGGGTCTAGCTCACACCCAGTCATGTGTAAGTTGTGTGTGTGTGTGTGTGGTCTAGCTCACACCCAGTCAGTCATGTGTAAGTTGTGTGTGTGTGTGGTCTAGCTCACACCCAGTCATGTGGAAGTTGTGTGTGTGTGTGGTCTAGCTCACACCCAGTCATGTGAAAGTTGTGTGTGTGGTCTAGCTCACACCCAGTCATGTGTAAGTTGTGTGTGTGGTCTAGCTCACACCCAGTCATGTGGAAGTTGTGTGTGTGTGTGGTCTAGCTCACACCCAGTCATCTGTAAGTTGTGTGTGTGTGTGATCTAGCTCACACCCAGTCATGTGTAAGTTGTGTGTGTGTGGTCTAGCTCACACCCAGTCATGTGGAAGTTGTATGTGTGTGTGGGCTAGCTCACACCCAGTCATGTGTAAGTTGTGTGTGTGTGTGGTCTAGCTCACACCCAGTCATGTGTAAGTTGTGTGGTCTAGCTCACACCCAGTCATGTGTAAGTTGTGTGTGGTCTAGCTCACACCCAGTCATGTGTAAGTTGTGTGTGTGTGTGGTCTAGCTCACACACAGTCATGTGTAAGTTGTGTGTGTGTGTGGTCTAGCTCACACCCAGTCATGTGGAAGTTATGTGTGTGTGTGTGGTCTAGCTCACACCCAGTCATGTGAAAGTTGTGTGTGTGGTCTAGCTCACACCCAGTCATGTGTAAGTTGTGTGTGTGTGGTTTAGCTCATACCCAGTCATGTGTAAGTTGTGTGTGTGTGTGGTCTAGCTTACACCCAGTCATGTGGAAGTTGTGTTTGTGTGTGGTTTAGCTCATACACAGTCATGTGTAAGTTGTGTGTGTGTGTGGTCTAGCTCACACCCAGTCATGTGGAAGTTGTGTGTTTGTGTGTGGTCTAGCTCATACCCAGTCATATGTAAGTTGTGTGTGTGTGTGGTCTAGCTCATACCCAGTCATGTGAAAGTTGTGTGTCTGGTCTAGCTCATACCTAGTCATGTGTAAGTTGTGTGTGTGGTCTAGCTCATACCCACTCATGTGTAAGTTGTGTGTGTGTGTGGTCTAGCTTACACCCAGTCATGTGTAAGTTGTGTATTTGTGTGTGGTCTAGCTCATACCCAGTCATGTGTAAGTTGTGTTTGTGTGTGGTCTAGCTCACACCCAGTCATGTGGAAGTTGTGTGTTTGTGTGTGGTCTAGCTCATACCCAGTCATATGTAAGTTGTGTGTGGTCTAGCTCATACCCAGTCATGTGTAAATTGTGTGTGTGGTCTAGCTTACACCCAGTCATGTGGAAGTTGTGTGTTTGTGTGTGGTCTAGCTCACACCCAGTCATGTGGAAGTTGTGTTTTTGTGTGGTCTAGCTCATACCAAGTCATGTGGAAGTTGTGTTTGTGTGTGGTCTAGCTCATACCCAGTCATGTGGAAGTTGTGTGTGTGGTCTAGCTCACACCCAGACATGTGTAAGTTATGTGTGTGTGTGGTCTAGCTCATACCATGTCATGTGTAAGTTGTTTGGTCTAGCTCACACCCAGTCATGTGGAAGTTGTGTTTGTGTGTGGTCTAGCTCATACCAGTCATGTGTAAGTTGTGTGTGTGTGTGTAGTCTAGCTCATACCCAGTCATGTGGCAGCTGTGTGTGTGTGTGGTCTAGCTCACACCCAGTCATGTGTAAGTTGTGTGTGTGTGGTCTATCTCACACCCAGTCATGTGGAAGTTGTGTGTGTGTGTGGTCTAGGTCACACCCAGTCATGTGTAAGTTATGTGTGGTCTAGCTCACACCCAGTCATGTGTAAGTTATGTGTGTGTGTGGTCTAGGTCACACCCAGTCATGTGTAAGTTATGTGTGTGTGTGGTCTAGCTCATACCCAGTTATGTGGCAGCTGTGTGTGTGTGTGGTCTAGCTCACACCCAGTCATGTGTAAGTTGTGTGTGTGTGGTCTAGCTCACCCCCAGTCATGTGGAAGTTGTGTGTGTGTGTGGTCTAGCTCACACCCTGTCATGTGAAAGTTGTGTGTGTGGTCTAGCTCATACCCAGTCATGTGTAAGTTGTGTGTGTGGTCTAGCTCATACCCACTCATGTGTAAGTTGTGTGTGTGTGTGGTCTAGCTTACACCCAGTCATGTGTAAGTTGTGTATTTGTGTGTGGTCTAGCTCATACCCAGTCATGTGTAAGTTGTGTTTGTGTGTGGTCTAGCTCACACCCAGTCATGTGGAAGTTGTGTGTTTGTATGTGGTCTAGCTCATACCCGGTCATATGTAAGTTGTGTGTGTGTGTGTGGTCTAGCTCATACCCAGTCATGTGAAAGTTGTGTGTGTGGTCTAGCTCATACCCAGTCATGTGTAAATTGTGTGTGTGGTCTAGCTCATACCCAGTCATGTGTAAGTTGTGTGTGTGTGTGGTCTAGCTTACACCCAGTCATGTGGAAGTTGTGTGTTTGTGTGTGGTCTAGCTCACACCCAGTCATGTGGAAGTTGTGTTTGTGTGTGGTCTAGCTCATACCAAGTCATGTGGAAGTTGTGTTTGTGTGTGGTCTAGCTCATACCCAGTCATGTTTAAGTTGTGTGTGTGGTCTAGCTCACACCCAGACATGTGTAAGTTATGTGTGTGTGTGGTCTAGCTCATACCGTGTCATGTGTAAGTTGTTTGGTCTAGCTCACACCCAGTCATGTGGAAGTTGTGTGTTTGTGTGTGGTCTAGCTCACACCCAGTCATGTGGAAGTTGTGTTTGTGTGTGGTCTAGCTCATACCCAGTCATGTGTAAGTTGTGTGTGTGTGGTCTATCTCACACCCAGTCATGTGGAAGTTGTGTGTGTGTGTGGTCTAGGTCACACCCAGTCATGTGTAAGTTATGTGTGGTCTAGCTCACACCCAGTCATGTGTAAGTTATGTGTGTGTGTGTGGTCTAGGTCACACCCAGTCATGTGTAAGTTATGTGTGTGTGTGTGGTCTAGGTCACACCCAGTCATGTGTAAGTTATGTGTGTGTGTGTGGTCTACTCACATCCAGTCATATGTAAGTTGTGTGTGTGTGTGGTCTAGCTCATACCCAGTCATGTGAAAGTTGTGTGTCTGGTCTAGCTCATACCTAGTCATGTGTAAGTTGTGTGTGTGGTCTAGCTCATACCCACTCATGTGTAAGTTGTGTGTGTGTGTGGTCTAGCTTACACCCAGTCATGTGTAAGTTGTGTATTTGTGTGTGGTCTAGCTCATACCCAGTCATGTGTAAGTTGTGTTTGTGTGTGGTCTAGCTCACACCCAGTCATGTGGAAGTTGTGTGTTTGTGTGTGGTCTAGCTCATACCCAGTCATATGTAAGTTGTGTGTGGTCTAGCTCATACCCAGTCATGTGTAAATTGTGTGTGTGGTCTAGCTTACACCCAGTCATGTGGAAGTTGTGTGTTTGTGTGTGGTCTAGCTCACACCCAGTCATGTGGAAGTTGTGTTTTTGTGTGGTCTAGCTCATACCAAGTCATGTGGAAGTTGTGTTTGTGTGTGGTCTAGCTCATACCCAGTCATGTGGAAGTTGTGTGTGTGGTCTAGCTCACACCCAGACATGTGTAAGTTATGTGTGTGTGTGGTCTAGCTCATACCATGTCATGTGTAAGTTGTTTGGTCTAGCTCACACCCAGTCATGTGGAAGTTGTGTTTGTGTGTGGTCTAGCTCATACCAGTCATGTGTAAGTTGTGTGTGTGTGTGTAGTCTAGCTCATACCCAGTCATGTGGCAGCTGTGTGTGTGTGTGGTCTAGCTCACACCCAGTCATGTGTAAGTTGTGTGTGTGTGGTCTATCTCACACCCAGTCATGTGGAAGTTGTGTGTGTGTGTGGTCTAGGTCACACCCAGTCATGTGTAAGTTATGTGTGGTCTAGCTCACACCCAGTCATGTGTAAGTTATGTGTGTGTGTGGTCTAGGTCACACCCAGTCATGTGTAAGTTATGTGTGTGTGTGGTCTAGCTCATACCCAGTTATGTGGCAGCTGTGTGTGTGTGTGGTCTAGCTCACACCCAGTCATGTGTAAGTTGTGTGTGTGTGGTCTAGCTCACCCCCAGTCATGTGGAAGTTGTGTGTGTGTGTGGTCTAGCTCACACCCTGTCATGTGAAAGTTGTGTGTGTGGTCTAGCTCATACCCAGTCATGTGTAAGTTGTGTGTGTGGTCTAGCTCATACCCACTCATGTGTAAGTTGTGTGTGTGTGTGGTCTAGCTTACACCCAGTCATGTGTAAGTTGTGTATTTGTGTGTGGTCTAGCTCATACCCAGTCATGTGTAAGTTGTGTTTGTGTGTGGTCTAGCTCACACCCAGTCATGTGGAAGTTGTGTGTTTGTATGTGGTCTAGCTCATACCCGGTCATATGTAAGTTGTGTGTGTGTGTGTGGTCTAGCTCATACCCAGTCATGTGAAAGTTGTGTGTGTGGTCTAGCTCATACCCAGTCATGTGTAAATTGTGTGTGTGGTCTAGCTCATACCCAGTCATGTGTAAGTTGTGTGTGTGTGTGGTCTAGCTTACACCCAGTCATGTGGAAGTTGTGTGTTTGTGTGTGGTCTAGCTCACACCCAGTCATGTGGAAGTTGTGTTTGTGTGTGGTCTAGCTCATACCAAGTCATGTGGAAGTTGTGTTTGTGTGTGGTCTAGCTCATACCCAGTCATGTTTAAGTTGTGTGTGTGGTCTAGCTCACACCCAGACATGTGTAAGTTATGTGTGTGTGTGGTCTAGCTCATACCGTGTCATGTGTAAGTTGTTTGGTCTAGCTCACACCCAGTCATGTGGAAGTTGTGTGTTTGTGTGTGGTCTAGCTCACACCCAGTCATGTGGAAGTTGTGTTTGTGTGTGGTCTAGCTCATACCCAGTCATGTGTAAGTTGTGTGTGTGTGGTCTATCTCACACCCAGTCATGTGGAAGTTGTGTGTGTGTGTGGTCTAGGTCACACCCAGTCATGTGTAAGTTATGTGTGGTCTAGCTCACACCCAGTCATGTGTAAGTTATGTGTGTGTGTGTGGTCTAGGTCACACCCAGTCATGTGTAAGTTATGTGTGTGTGTGTGGTCTAGGTCACACCCAGTCATGTGTAAGTTATGTGTGTGTGTGTGGTCTACTCACATCCAGTCATATGTAAGTTGTGTGTGTGTGTGGTCTAGCTCATACCCAGTCATGTGAAAGTTGTGTGTCTGGTCTAGCTCATACCTAGTCATGTGTAAGTTGTGTGTGTGGTCTAGCTCATACCCACTCATGTGTAAGTTGTGTGTGTGTGTGGTCTAGCTTACACCCAGTCATGTGTAAGTTGTGTATTTGTGTGTGGTCTAGCTCATACCCAGTCATGTGTAAGTTGTGTTTGTGTGTGGTCTAGCTCACACCCAGTCATGTGGAAGTTGTGTGTTTGTGTGTGGTCTAGCTCATACCCAGTCATATGTAAGTTGTGTGTGGTCTAGCTCATACCCAGTCATGTGTAAATTGTGTGTGTGGTCTAGCTTACACCCAGTCATGTGGAAGTTGTGTGTTTGTGTGTGGTCTAGCTCACACCCAGTCATGTGGAAGTTGTGTTTTTGTGTGGTCTAGCTCATACCAAGTCATGTGGAAGTTGTGTTTGTGTGTGGTCTAGCTCATACCCAGTCATGTGGAAGTTGTGTGTGTGGTCTAGCTCACACCCAGACATGTGTAAGTTATGTGTGTGTGTGGTCTAGCTCATACCATGTCATGTGTAAGTTGTTTGGTCTAGCTCACACCCAGTCATGTGGAAGTTGTGTTTGTGTGTGGTCTAGCTCATACCAGTCATGTGTAAGTTGTGTGTGTGTGTGTAGTCTAGCTCATACCCAGTCATGTGGCAGCTGTGTGTGTGTGTGGTCTAGCTCACACCCAGTCATGTGTAAGTTGTGTGTGTGTGGTCTATCTCACACCCAGTCATGTGGAAGTTGTGTGTGTGTGTGTGGTCTAGGTCACACCCAGTCATGTGTAAGTTATGTGTGGTCTAGCTCACACCCAGTCATGTGTAAGTTATGTGTGTGTGTGGTCTAGGTCACACCCAGTCATGTGTAAGTTATGTGTGTGTGTGGTCTAGCTCATACCCAGTTATGTGGCAGCTGTGTGTGTGTGTGGTCTAGCTCACACCCAGTCATGTGTAAGTTGTGTGTGTGTGGTCTAGCTCACCCCCAGTCATGTGGAAGTTGTGTGTGTGTGTGGTCTAGCTCACACCCTGTCATGTGAAAGTTGTGTGTGTGGTCTAGCTCATACCCAGTCATGTGTAAGTTGTGTGTGTGGTCTAGCTCATACCCAGTCATGTGTAAGTTGTGTGTGTGTGTGGTCTAGCTTTCCCCCAGTCATGCGGAAGTTGTGTTTGTGTGTGGTTTAGCTCATACACAGTCATGTGTAAGTTGTGTGTGTGTGTGGTCTAGCTCACACCCAGTCATGTGGAAGTTGTGTGTCTGGTCTAGCTCATACCTAGTCATGTGTAAGTTGTGTGTGTGGTCTAGCTCATACCCACTCATGTGTAAGTTGTGTGTGTGTGTGGTCTAGCTTACACCCAGTCATGTGTAAGTTGTGTATTTGTGTGTGGTCTAGCTCATACCCAGTCATGTGTAAGTTGTGTTTGTGTGTGGTCTAGCTCACACCCAGTCATGTGGAAGTTGTGTGTTTGTATGTGGTCTAGCTCATACCCGGTCATATGTAAGTTGTGTGTGTGTGTGTGGTCTAGCTCATACCCAGTCATGTGAAAGTTGTGTGTGTGGTCTAGCTCATACCCAGTCATGTGTAAATTGTGTGTGTGGTCTAGCTCATACCCAGTCATGTGTAAGTTATGTGTGTGTGTGGTCTAGCTCATACCGTGTCATGTGTAAGTTGTTTGGTCTAGCTCACACCCAGTCATGTGGAAGTTGTGTGTTTGTGTGTGGTCTAGCTCACACCCAGTCATGTGGAAGTTGTGTTTGTGTGTGGTCTAGCTCATACCCAGTCATGTGTAAGTTGTGTGTGTGTGGTCTATCTCACACCCAGTCATGTGGAAGTTGTGTGTGTGTGTGGTCTAGGTCACACCCAGTCATGTGTAAGTTATGTGTGGTCTAGCTCACACCCAGTCATGTGTAAGTTATGTGTGTGTGTGTGGTCTAGGTCACACCCAGTCATGTGTAAGTTATGTGTGTGTGTGTGGTCTACTCACATCCAGTCATGTGTAAGTTATGTGTGGTCTAGGTCACACCCAGTCATGTGTAAGTTGTGTGTGTGTGGTCTAGCTCATACCCAGTCATGTGTAAGTTGTGTGTGGTCTAGCTCACACCCAGTCATGTGGAAGTTGTGTGTGGTCTAGCTCATACCCAGTCATATATAAGTTGTGTGTGGTCTACTCACACCCAGTCATGTGTAAGTTGTGTGTGGTCTAGCTCACACCCAGACATGTGTAAGTTATGTGTGTGTGTGGTCTAGCTCATACCATGTCATGTGTAAGTTGTTTGGTCTAGCTCACACCCAGTCATGTGGAAGTTGTGTTTGTGTGTGGTCTAGCTCATACCAGTCATGTGTAAGTTGTGTGTGTGTGTGTAGTCTAGCTCACACCCAGTCATGTGGCAGCTGTGTGTGTGTGTGGTCTAGCTCACACCCAGTCATGTGTAAGTTGTGTGTGTGTGGTCTATCTCACACCCAGTCATGTGGAAGTTGTGTGTGTGTGTGGTCTAGGTCACACCCAGTCATGTGTAAGTTATGTGTGGTCTAGCTCACACCCAGTCATGTGTAAGTTATGTGTGTGTGTGGTCTAGGTCACACCCAGTCATGTGTAAGTTATGTGTGTGTGTGGTCTAGCTCATACCCAGTTATGTGGCAGCTGTGTGTGTGTGTGGTCTAGCTCACACCCAGTCATGTGTAAGTTGTGTGTGTGTGGTCTAGCTCACCCCCAGTCATGTGGAAGTTGTGTGTGTGTGTGGTCTAGCTCACACCCTGTCATGTGAAAGTTGTGTGTGTGGTCTAGCTCATACCCAGTCATGTGTAAGTTGTGTGTGTGGTCTAGCTCATACCCAGTCATGTGTAAGTTGTGTGTGTGTGTGGTCTAGCTTTCCCCCAGTCATGCGGAAGTTGTGTTTGTGTGTGGTTTAGCTCATACACAGTCATGTGTAAGTTGTGTGTGTGTGTGTGGTCTAGCTCACACCCAGTCATGTGGAAGTTGTGTGTCTGGTCTAGCTCATACCTAGTCATGTGTAAGTTGTGTGTGTGGTCTAGCTCATACCCACTCATGTGTAAGTTGTGTGTGTGTGTGGTCTAGCTTACACCCAGTCATGTGTAAGTTGTGTATTTGTGTGTGGTCTAGCTCATACCCAGTCATGTGTAAGTTGTGTTTGTGTGTGGTCTAGCTCACACCCAGTCATGTGGAAGTTGTGTGTTTGTATGTGGTCTAGCTCATACCCGGTCATATGTAAGTTGTGTGTGTGTGTGTGGTCTAGCTCATACCCAGTCATGTGTAAATTGTGTGTGTGGTCTAGCTCATACCCAGTCATGTGTAAGTTGTGTGTGTGTGTGGTCTAGCTTACACCCAGTCATGTGGAAGTTGTGTGTTTGTGTGTGGTCTAGCTCACACCCAGTCATGTGGAAGTTGTGTTTGTGTGTGGTCTAGCTCATACCAAGTCATGTGGAAGTTGTGTTTGTGTGTGGTCTAGCTCATACCCAGTCATGTGGAAGTTGTGTGTGTGGTCTAGCTCACACCCAGACATGTGTAAGTTATGTGTGTGTGTGGTCTAGCTCATACCGTGTCATGTGTAAGTTGTTTGGTCTAGCTCACACCCAGTCATGTGGAAGTTGTGTGTTTGTGTGTGGTCTAGCTCACACCCAGTCATGTGGAAGTTGTGTTTGTGTGTGGTCTAGCTCATACCCAGTCATGTGTAAGTTGTGTGTGTGTGGTCTATCTCACACCCAGTCATGTGGAAGTTGTGTGTGTGTGTGGTCTAGGTCACACCCAGTCATGTGTAAGTTATGTGTGGTCTAGCTCACACCCAGTCATGTGTAAGTTATGTGTGTGTGTGTGGTCTAGGTCACACCCAGTCATGTGTAAGTTATGTGTGTGTGTGTGGTCTACTCACATCCAGTCATGTGTAAGTTATGTGTGGTCTAGGTCACACCCAGTCATGTGTAAGTTGTGTGTGTGTGGTCTAGCTCATACCCAGTCATGTGTAAGTTGTGTGTGGTCTAGCTCACACCCAGTCATGTGGAAGTTGTGTGTGGTCTAGCTCATACCCAGTCATATGTAAGTTGTGTGTGGTCTACTCACACCCAGTCATGTGTAAGTTGTGTGTGGTCTAGCTCACACCCAGTCATGTGTAAGTTGTGTGTGGTCTAGCTCACACCCAGTCATGTGTAAGTTGTGTGTGTGGTCTACTCACACCAAGTCATATGTAAGTTGTTTAAGGGAGACCTTCACTGAAAGGTTGTTTTTTTTGTGGTTCTAGCAGTAGAAATGTGGTTTTCATGATGGGGTTAGCAGTTTGGGGAAAGGAAATGGGGGTGGGGAGGTGGTGGATAGAATGCTGTCAAGTAGGCAGAAGATAGATTAATATTGAGGTTGGCAGTTTGTGGGTGTATGGAGGAGGGGATGCTGACAAGGTAGGCAGAAGATTAATATTGAGGTTAACAGTTTGGGGGTGTATGGAGGAGGGGATGCTGACAAGGTAGGCAGAAGACAGATGAATATTGAGGTTGATGGAAAGACGAAGCTGAAGATTATCTTCAGTTGTGGTATGATAAATGCAAGTGAAGGTTTGTGGAGAAGTCAAATGAATATAACTTGTGAAGAGGATCAGCCACTAGGGATGACCTGGTATTAGCTTGAGAAGTTAGGACAGGCAGGTCAGATCATTTGACAGGCATGAAAATAACAAATTGTCAAGTTTGTGTCACAAGTTTGTGTCACATCTTTCTCATCACTGGTTAAAGTTGTTCATACAATTTCTTTGCCTTATTTTATTTGTAAATTGACAGAGTTCTTGTCTCGTGGGGCATATGGCACAGATTCGATCCATGATCTTTACACGCTTTAATGTACCCAGTGACAAGTGGATATCAGGCTTGCAGTTAGAGGCCATGAGGAAGGGAACTATTGATCTTATCTCAGACACAACTAGCTTAGACCCTAGTTCAATCAAGTCTGAGCAATTGATCCCTCATGGCTTTGTCTGATATTGGAAATAGGGAGGGACTACTTTGACTTAAATTCATATTTAAATCAAAGTATGAGTCATTGATTTTTTGTCTTTTCACAGTCTGGAGGATATGTGGAGTCCAGAAGAAGAGGCTCAACAAATGTGCAAGTTGTCCGTCCCAATCTCAGGCCTTCCTATGGACACAGTCAGCAATCTTCACGGCAGTTGCTACAGACAGCACCGATTCCGCAAGCACCGCCGGAAATGACATCACCAACTTGTGCAATCACAAGTTTTGTGTTTAGACAAGTGAGAACCAAGTGGCAGCAAACATCAGCACATTAGCACATCATCATTATCACCAACAACATCAGTAGTGTGTTTAGCATCTGAGTTGTTATTGTTGTGTCCTCCCTCTTACTTAAAAGTGTCACTATACTTTGAGTATGCTTGTCTTGTCACTGTTTCTTTTGAGGTTTGTTGAGAAGTAAATGTTGAGTTGTTGAGAGTTGTGGGAGTCAGTGAGTTCTATGAAAACACACAACTCTAAAGTGATGAAATGACCTGGAAGTGTTTTCAACACTGTCCATCTGTGAATAATAGGCTTCATTTGTACATACAGTGTGTATAGTGGTTGCAGAATTGCATGGCATTTGTAGAGTGTCACATGTGATCTTGAGGGTTCCATTGGAGTTTTTGTTCTGTACATATATTATGGTGTATTTTCTCTTGTCTCAAATATTTGGTTTGACATGTTTTTATACATATTTTTCACCAATTCTTAGCTTTTGCTGTTTTTTCACTGTATGGGCATGTATCATTGAGAGTTTGCTAGCTGGAATTGGGGGGGGGGGGGGGGGGGGGGGGGGCATGATACTCATTTTTAGTGCACAGTTCACAAATTCTGAAATGTTTCCTTCTAGCACGTCATCACGTGGATGGACTTAGTTCAAATATCCAGAGTGCCTGTTACCTCTCTTTAATTTCTGTAGTTTTTTGTATCTGTGCTCTGAATGTGTTTAAATACTTGATTTGGAATTTACCAACTCGCTCATTACACAGTATGCACTAATTATTTCAAACACTAAATTAAATCCTACTCAGTGCTCCACATCGTGAGTTCACATCGACTTTGAGGTCAATGTCATTGAATGCTGTAGATTAATGTGACCTCATCAACTATACTCTCCTTGCCTCCAGTTGAACTAAAAATGTACACATACTGCCCGTTTTCATGGAGATATCATGCGAAATACCCTGTTCCGGCTTTCTCATTAGTGCAGTTTCTTAACTTTCTAAAGAGGGTAATGGAGGCAGAGGGAGTGGTGCAACAACTGGACAAAAGTAGTGAAACCAGCAGCCCTGCTCAAACCTGACCCCCTGATCAGGAAAGGGATGGCCAATACCAACCACAGTACCAACAGCCCAGGCCCCTATGGCGTCAGCATTACTGTGCAGTGCAATTTCAACTGGACATGAACAATCCAGTCGTCCACCTGTCAATTTGTGACAAGACTACAACTGGAGACAGGGTACCTGTACAAGATTAACTACTTTGTTGAGGAATGGGTTGCTTATTATTTATTCCATATCTACTAAAATTGACACAAAATATATAGCCAATATAGGCAAATCAATGGCAGCAATAACATTGGAAAGGAGATGTCAGACCTCTCTGAATGTACCATCAAAAATAAGGTCATAATTTATTGAATGTGCATTATAGCCATTGCTCAGTACAAAGATGGCAGGCATGTCAACTGATTTGATAATGTGGTTTTTAATTGTTTGTGTCATTAAATGCTTTTTGTCTGTTCTTAATAAATTTAGGCATGCATTGTTAGACTTTGGCAGTCTTTAAGTATTGTGGATTTACACTAGGTTGCAGAGTGTTCTCTGCTCTTTTCTTGATGTGTCTACATATGGTCAATGAGCTTGTCTACTCTGTTGAATGTCTACAATAGTTCAATGAGCTTAGCTACTCTGCTGAATGTCTACAATAGTTCAATGAGCTTAGCTACTCTGCTGAATGTCTACAATAGTTCAATGAACTTGTCTACTCTGCTGAATGTCTACACTGGATCAATGAACTTGGCTACTCTATTGAATGTCTGCAATAGATCAGTGAGCTTGTCTACTTTGCTGAATGTCTGCAATAGTTCAATGAACTTGTCTACTCTACTGAATGTCTACAATAGTTCAATGAACTTGTCTACTCTGCTGAATGTCTACAATAGTTCAATGAACTTGTCTACTCTGCTGAATGTCTACAATAGCTCAATGAACTTGGCTACTCTACTGAATCTCTACACTGTGTCAATGTACTTGGCTACTCTGCTGAATGTCTACTCTGCTGAATGTCTACAATAGATAAATGAGCTTGGCTACTTTGCTGAATGTCTACAATAGATCAATGAGCTTGGTTACTCTGCTGAATGTCTACTCTGCTGAATGTCTACAATAGATCAATGAGCTTATCTACTCTGCTGAATGTCTACAATAGATTGGTGAGCTTGGCTACTCTGCTGAATGTCTACAATAGATCAGTGAGCTTGGCTACTCTGCTGAATGTCTACAATAGATCAATGAGCTTATCTACTCTGCTGAATGTCTACTACATCAAGTGGCCAAAGACTAGTCAAGGTTCCATGTCTCATCAAGATCATACTAAGGATGAGTATCTCAGTATTGTGGTGTCAGCTATTTATTTATTTAGAATGCAGCGGTTCTGAGTGAAAGCAGTAAGCAATTGTTGACATGAATTACATTGTAACTTATGAATGAAATGGATTGACTTATACACTGTCACCTACATTAGACCTCTGAAGATGCCAGAGTCTTGTCTTGCCTTGTCCTATCTTGTTTTGTATGTGAAGTCCTTGGCACACCTCATTCAATGTTCTGTGTTCGGTTAGCTTGGTTAGTTGATAGATTATTCTGTTTAATTAAGGCTATTAGTTCATTCTATAGAATGTCTTGTTCAAATAATCTTATCTGCTCATTAATGAACTTAACATCTTTAATTATGCTGTTAGGTTTAAAAGACTCTGCATAGTATGTATACAACCAGTTTAATTTACATTACCTTGCTCTAAAAGCTATGCGCATCCAATCTATTCTTAAATGCATTAATTGTCCCTGCCCCCACTACTTCCCGTGGAAATGCATTCTAAGCATTCACCGCCCTTTGACTAAAAAAAATATTTCCTTATATCTAATCTGAACCTTTTTTTAGTTAATTTGTAGGTATGCCCTCTTGTTCTTGTAGGTGGTTGTATTTTGAAAAAATGTGTTATAGTCTAATTTATCCATAACTATCCGTATCTTATAAACCTGTATTGTCATCTTGAATTCTTCTCTTTTTTAGACACTGTAGGCCAGTTTTTCTGAAGTTAGATCTCATCTTATAATCATTGCTGAGGCAGGTTTTAGTCTGAATCTTTCCCCCAGACTACACAGCACATCAGAAACAGGTAATTGTGACAATACATAGTACACCAGACAGAGATAGCAAATGTCACAGTATGTTCATAATAAAATAAGCACTGAAATGCAGTTAATTGCCATCCTAATTCCACCAAATGCTTGGTCTGGATGCCAAAGTTCATGAACAGATGTACATGATAACCTTCGGTTTTTCTGGTTTATGTCTAATCATAACTGTTTGACAAACCTTAAATGTTTCCTGCTTTATTTCTTGTCTTAACTGTTTGACAAACCTTAATATAAATGTGTATTATTCTGCATTGCATATTTTTTTATTTTTCTGTAATGTTTCTTTTTATTGGCAAGAAGTTTTGTGAATTGAATGAAGTTAATTAATGTTTTCAACGATTCAAGTTATTGAATGAGTGTTTGAATTGTATGAGAACAAATATTTAGGACAAATTAAATTCATGATTGAAAGCTGCAAGTGGCAGAAATGAACTGATTTAGGTAACTGAATGGTTGAAGCCAGCAAAGTTCTTGAATCTTACCAAAATGATGGAAAACTTTGTTGATGATCACATAATATTGACCAACTGTGTGTGCTGTATGGATACATCTGCATTCAGACAACTGTGCGCTCACACAATGTCATGTATTTTGTGGTGTGTGTGTGATATCAGCACATGTCAGTCAATTGACAGTTGGTCTAGACCATTTCTGATACTGCTAATTTATAATCAAGTATTTTTTGATACCTACTTATCTGATGATAATTATTTCCAGATTGTTGATACAAGTGGTGTTAATAATTGTTTCTTAAAGGTCAGCATATGAAGTGAATAATATATGATTAGTTTACATCATCTGGTTTGCTCACATTGAGCTGGCTTCCATGTTTAGGGAAATATCAGTCTGAGAGGCCAAGTGTCTGATCAACTTGTTGAGAGTTGGGATCAGTGAGTGAGATCATTCATGACTTCATTGGTGTGGGCTGACATGGTTGTCATTGAACAAGATCAGTCATGACTTCATTGGTGTGGGCTGACATGGTTGTCATTGAACAAGATCAGTCATGACTTCATTGGTGTGGGCTGACATGGTTGTCATTGAACAAGATCAGTCATGACTTCATTGGTGTGGGCTGACATGGTTGTCATTGAACAAGATCAGTCATGAGTTCATTGGTGTGGGCTGACATGGTTGTCATTGAACAAGATCAGTCATGACTTCATTGGTGTGGGCTGACATGGTTGTCATTAAACAAGATCAGTCATGAGTTCATTGGTGTGGGCTGACATGGTTGTCATTGAACAAGATCAGTCATGACTTCATTGGTGTGGGCTGACATGGTTGTCATTGAACAACATTAGTGAGTGAGATCAGTCATCATGAGTTCATTGATGGTTCTGCATTCCTAGTATTTGTATTGGGCAGTAAATCACAGAGCAGTCAGACTTTAGTGCACAACTGTCGTTAGAACTGAGCAAAGTCATGATGGTGCTAATCCAGACATGTTAGTCCAGAAGTCAATCTTTTTCTGTGTTCATTAGCAATGTTTGAGAGTAGATTTGTAGAACAGATCTCTACATTTGTATCATACACTAGCTATGTAAGTTTGCTCATTTTGAAGGTATTTATGCTTGATGATAATCTGATCCAGACACATTGCTCTCATGTAGTAGAGAACTAACAGCCCAGGTAATGAGTGACCTGTCAGTCAGATGGGGAGGTGGGTCATGCTGTTCGACATTGATTAAACTTGGTCACAAAATTGGCAATTGATGGTCTTGTATTAGAAAGTATGTGCAGGAGCCATGCATACAATACCAGAAGTGTAACACTTTGTCAGTTTCATATATAGTGAAGGTTTAACAAAAATGTTGTGTTGAAATTGTACATGGGCAATGTCACTGACATATCTCACCAATATGTCTTGACCAGTAAGGCCTCTTGTTGAGTGGGTGAAGTATTGTCCTACTTGTGCCCAGTGATGTCGGAACTACTCTGTGCTTCTCATACGATAACACACACTGACTCCACCAGTGACTGATATGCCAGAATGTACTGTTCTGATAATCGCTGTATGTCAGTTTAAATAATGACCTCAAGCATCTCGTCATTTCATATTTATTTTGTCATAATTTATTGATATCTAATACCTCACTCAGTCATAACTAGCAAGCAGGAAACCCATCTTGATACCTGTTTATCACTTTGTTATTGTAATAATATCAATGCAGTAGCGACTCAAATGGCATTATCAATATTTATGACAAGACTCCTGTATGTAGCATCTATAGTTTTAGAGCATATTACCTGTAGTGTCTTGATATGATGAGCAGCACCAGCAGCATTTCATAAGGGGAACTTTGTTTTGTTTTTTGGGGGGGGAAATTAGGCAAACTGTTTACTTGTAGGAACGGATGAGTTGAGTTAGTTGTGGGATGGTGAGTTAGTTGTGTGAGGGGTGGTGGTGAGTTAGTTGTGTGAGGGGTGGTGGTGAGTTAGTTCTGTTTAGTGAGAGTTGATTGTGTGTGGTACCTTAGAAAATGTATGTTGATGTTCTGACCTGATTTCTATTATCAACTGATGTTATGTGGCTAACAGAATGGAAATACAATTGATTTGTCACCTGAGAACTATTTGCCAGATGTTTGTTGTGGTGACCCTGGACCATTATGACATAAATCAGAATATTTTTTAAGTTATGTATAATGCATTGAAGAGTTTTTGTTTTATGTTATGATATGCTACATGTAGGTAATATAAGAGGTTGTATTTCTTAGGCTAATGTTATTGTTTTAGAGTTATGCCCTTTTATGCTTGTTTCTGTACATCATGGCATGGAAGAAGGTCACTGATCTATCTACAGCACTAGGGGCATGAAGTACCGAGGATAGCAGGCCTATGTCAGCGGATGCGCCTTGTCATTGTGAGTCTGAGGGAATGCCTGTAGGTCTCTGATAGAACATGCAGTATCTGATGTTAGATGATGCCAGCCGGTCAATATTTACAAGTATGTTACGTAGTAGAGTGAAGGCCAGTCTGCACAATGCTTGCAAGATAATGGGTTTCATAGTTATACTGTTACAGAAGGCTGATACTAGTTTTTACATTGAAGCTATTATATTATCAAGATCAAGACATTTGAGTCTTGCTTATCAATGTCCCTTTTGGGTTTCAACTTCATTGAACATAATGACAGAAATTAATTTGTTTTACCTGGCTGCTAATGCAGAAACAATAACCTGTGTTCTGATTAAAAGTTGTTTGTCAGAGAATATCTGAACTAATGCAATGAATAAAAAAATATGTCAACAGATAAAGAAATGTGTTATATCTGGTCACCCCTAGGTCAACATGATTGATAAACAGTCTGATCTGGTCAACATGATTGAAAAACAGTCTGATCTGGTCACCCCTAGGTCAACATGATTGATAAACAGTCTGATCTGGTCACCCCTAGGGCAACATGATTGATAAACAGTCTGATCTGGTCACCCCTAGGTCAACATGATTGATAAACAGTCTGATCTGGTCACCCCTAGGTCAACATGATTGATAAACAGTCTGATCTGGTCACCCCTAGGTCAACATGATTGATAAACAGTCTGATCTGGTCACCCCTAGGTCAATATGATTGATAAACAATGATCCCGGAGAGTACGAATGGTTACATGATGACGAGTCGAGGATGAGAGTGAATCATTGTTAAGAGGTGATATGGTACAGATGGTATGAGAAAAGTGGCATTGATGTGAATGACAGAAATAAGTATGCTACCAGTCTGAGCAGGGTAGCTACCAGTCTGAGCAGGGTAATGTCATTCATAGGCATACTTTTGTTTTATAAAACAGCTGATGATATTTGTGTTAGGCTTATCAAATGGTGATGTGCTGATTATTAGTTGTGGTTTGCAAGCTGTCAATTATTTTACTAATATTATAGGTTTACCAGGTTTCTTAGTCTATTGTACATGGTTTTTTTATGCCTTCATATCAAGAAACATTCCAGGCAGCAGTTGTTTCAGTGGCAGGAAAAGTTGTGTAAAAAAGGGGGGGATTCAAATTGTATCAGCCAATTTGACTGACTGGTCATATAACTAAAGTGTGTGAAGGGTTAGCTTGATTGTGTCCATCAGCCCAGGTCTCCATCATTGCACATTGAAGAACGGGGCCTTATTGCAGTTAGTGAATGACTAATATTAGTGGTGGGATTTTATCTGGACATTGATTCAAGTAGTTGTGCACATTTTGTTTCTTGGGAATATTGCAAGTTTTTATTGTGTTTTCAAGGCTAGACATGTTCTAAATTAGCTCATCTAATATCAAATGATAATTCATAAGTTTGAAAAGGACAACACTTGAGATAAGTTATTTTGTTGTTGGTAGAATGCATGCTTGATGTGATATTACTGGATGAAATTGTATCCCTCCATCAAATTTGTCAAACGGACACAGTACTGCGAGTGCCTCAACTCCACATCTGCTTTAGAGCCACAAGTGAGCTCACCGAATGAGCTATTTAGTTTGTGTTATTATTCTCGTTTGTATTTATTTATTTATTATGTGTGAAAGCAAGAACAGCTTTTTGTTCTGTGACAGTAAGTGCCCAGAACACAAGGGCTTGGCATACATACAGCTGTTATTTTTGCCAGGATATCTGTTAGGGACAGAGTGTCTGTATGCTGTTAGGGGCAGAGTGAGAGACAGAGTGTATGTATGCTGTTAGGGTCAAAGTGTATGTATGCATATTAATTGTATACTCTTCTGACATTGTTTGCTTTTTTATTTTCACTGAATTCTGTGGATTTGTTGCTTCCGGACATCTTCCATGGTAGCTTAATATCCAGATTGTCAGGCTATCCAGGTCATATGTTTACAGCTGCATAATTGATGCCATGCCATACATGCTGACTAATTGTTTGCAATCCACATCAGCAAGAACTGTCAGATAATTGTGTGAATATATTGAACTGTTCTACCACAGTACAACAGCTCTCAAATATCACCAAACAAATGTTGATATATTTCTAGGTTTTGTTTATAATTAATTATTGTACAGCAACAAAATCACTGAGATGAAACATATTATTCTATTTTATCTGGTTTCTTCCTTTGCATTATTTCAAATCTTTGACACTTTTGGTCAAGAAAGATTTGCAAAGGTCATCAAGTTTGTCTGTTGTTTACACAAGCTGTTATTGTGGAACTTTTAACTTGTCTTAGAACTGACATCTTGTTGTAGAAAACACTTGTCATAGAACTGACATCTTGTTGTAGAAAGCACTTGTCATAGAACTGACCTCTTGTTGTAGAAGATACTTATTGTAGAAGACACTTGTCATAGAACTGACCTCTTGTTGTAGAAGACACTTGTCATAGAAGACACTTGTCATAGAACTGACCTCTTGTTGTAGAAGACTCTTGTCATAGAGCTGACCTCTTGTTGTAGAAGACACTTGTCATAGAGCTGACCTCTTGTTGTAGAAGACACTTGTCATAGAAGACACTTGTCATAGAACTGACCTCTTGTTGTAGAAGACAATTGTCATATAACTGACCTCTTGTTATAGAAATCACTTGTCATAGAGCTGACATCTTGTTGTAGAAGACACTTGTCATAGAACTGGCCTCTTGTTGTAGAAGACACTTGTCATAGAACTGACCTATTGTTGTAGAAGACACTTGTCATAGAAGACACTTGTCATAGAGCTGACATCTTGTTGTAGAAGACACTTGTCATAGAACTGACCTCTTGTTGTAGAAGACACTTGTCATAGAACTGACATCTTGTTGTAGAAGACACTTGTCATAGAACTGACATCTTGTTGTAGAAGACACTTGTCATAGAACTGACCTATTGTTGTAGAAGACACTTGTCATAGAAGACACTTGTCATAGAGCTGACATCTTGTTGTAGAAGACACTTGTCATAGAACTGACCTCTTGTTGTAGAAGACACTTGTCATAGAACTGACCTCTTGTTGTAGAAGACACTTGTCATAGAACTGACCTCTTGTTGTAGAAGACACTTGTCATAGAACTGACATCTTGTTGTAGAAGACACTTGTCATAGAACTGACCTCTTGTTGTAGAAGACACTTGTTGTAGAAGACACTTGTCATAGAGCTGACCTCTTGTTGTAGAAAACACTTGTCATAGAGCTGACCTCTTGTTGTGGAAGACTCTTGTTGTAGAAGACACTTGTCATAGAACTGACCTCTTGTTGTAGAAGACACTTGTCATAGAAATGACCTCTTGTTGTAGAAGACACTTCTCATAGAGCTGACCTCTTGTTGTAGAAAACAATTGTCATAGAACTGACCTCTTGTTGTAGAAGACACTTGTCATAGAGCTGACCTCTTGTTGTAGAAGACACTTGTTGTAGAAGACACTTGTCATAGAGCTGACCTCTTGTTGTAGAAAACAATTGTCATAGAACTGACCTCTTGTTGTAGAAGAGACTTGTTGTAGAAGACACTTGTCATAGAGCTGACCTCTTGTTGTAGAAAACACTTGTCATAGAGCTGACCTCTTGTTGTGGAAGACTCTTGTTGTAGAAGACACTTGTCATAGAACTGACCTCTTGTTGTAGAAGAGACTTGTTGTAGAAGACACTTGTCATAGAGCTGACCTCTTGTTGTAGAAAACACTTGTCATAGAGCTGACCTCTTGTTGTGGAAGACTCTTGTTGTAGAAGACACTTGTCATAGAACTGACCTCTTGTTGTAGAAGACACTTGTCATAGAACTGACCTCTTGTTGTAGAAGACACTTGTCATAGAACTGACCTCTTGTTGTAGAAGACAATTGTCATAGAGCTGACATCTTGTTGTAGAAGACTCTTGTCATAGAGCTGACCTCTTGTTGTAGAAGACACTTGTCATAGAGCTGACCTCTTGTTGTAGAAGACACTTGTCATAGAAGACAATTGTCATATAACTGACCTCTTGTTGTAGAAGACTCTTGTTGTAGAACTGACATCTTGTTGTAGAAGACACTTGTCATAGAACTGACCTCTTGTTGTAGAAGACTCTTGTTGTAGAACTGACATCTTGTTGTAGAAGACACTTGTCATAGAACTGACCTCTTGTTGTAGAAGACTCTTGTTGTAGAAACTTGTTGTAGAAGGCTCTTTTCATAGAACTGACCTCTAGTTGTAGAAGACACTTGTCATAGAACTGACATCTTGTTGTAGAAAACACTTGTCTTAGAACTGACCTCTTGTTGTAGAAGACACTTGCCATAGAACTGACCTTTTGTTGTAGAAGACACTTGTTATAGAACTGACCTCTTGTTGTAGAAGACACTTGTCATAGAGCTGACCTCTTGTTGTAGAAGACACTTGTCATAGAGCTGACCTCTTGTTGTAGAAGACACTTGTCATAGAGCTGACCTCTTGTTGTAGAAGACTCTTGTTGTAGAAGACACTTGTCATAGAACTGACCTCTTGTTGTAGATGACACTTGTTGTAGAAGACACTTGTCATAGAACTGACCTCTTGTTGTAGAAGGCTCTTGTCATAGAACTGTTGTTGTAAAACTGACCTCTTGTTGTAGAGGATAGACTGCTGGAGATGAGAGGTCATCTAATAATGTCACATGATTGTGATGAATGGACCACTAATACCAGTCACACATTTATCATGTTAAGTCTACCACAGTTGCACATTTTCAATACAGCTCCCACAGCCTTTATTTATTTGTTTGTTTGTTGCTACATTTTTAACATCATCAAGACATTTTTTTAATTCTCAGAGTTTTCCCAACCTCACCAAGTTCTTTGCTCGCATTTGCAGCTCTTAAAAATTATTTAAACAAAATAAAAATCCAGAAAATAAACTTAACAGTCATTGGTGGTCATACTCTATGCATATTGATGATGAGTTGGCTGAGTCTATTGATGATGATAAGTTGGATGAGTCCTTATGTTTGACCATTGTTCTGGTTGTGTGAAGCTGGCTAGGAAGTCATCACTGGGACAGCAACAGTTTCCTGATAACTCTGCCAACTCATTGGAGTGTACAGTTGCTGGTAGTAATAATTGGGTCACCTCTGATTACAGCTATCATAAGGGAGGCACTCGACATACTCACAAAAAGAAGACACCATTTCATGAACTAGTCTCTGAAGAAATATGAATCTAGTGAGAAATCATAAGCAAGAGAAATATGACACATTTTTAGCAATGGTAGTTTTTATTAGACAGACAGCAGTCTTCAAGCATACCTTGTGCCTGACTGAGCAGTCAGTCGTATGACTTATTACACGTTTAATATCAGTACTACTGTAATCGTCCAGCATAGGAACCTATCACAAACCACTTTGTGTGCTTTTATAGTTTGATGTCTGTAGGAATGTTTTTGACAAAACAACTTTTTTAGTTTGATGATATGCATGGAGGTGAAGTGGACATATTATTCAGGGGGAAATAATTCTGCAACTGACACCACCATCATCATTCTCTTGGAACACCAACATTTGTTGGTGACTTGAGATATTTCTGGTGGTCACTCTCTGGTTTTGAAAGCAGCTCCTCCATAATAAGCTGGTCTCACTATCAGAGGTTGCTGTTTCTAAACTAAAGAGAATGTCACCATCTCAGGTTGCTGTCAAGTGAGCTGGTTGTTGTTAACCTGCATACAATAGATAGTGTTTAGCCAATACCACACAGTAGAGGTGTTTAGCCAATACCACACAATATAGGTGTTTAGCCAATACCACACAATAGAGGTGTTTAGCCAATACCACACAATAGAGGTGTTTAGCCAATACTGCACAATATAGGTGTTTAGCCGATACTACACAATAGAGGTGTTTAGCCAATACCACACAGAAGAGGTGTTTAGCCAATACCACACAGAAGAGGTGTTTAGCCAATACCACACAGTAGAGGTGTTTAGCCAATACCACACAGTAGAGGTGTTTAGCCAATACCACACAATAATCATCATGTAGCATGTCCTTTATAAAACGTGGCTCCCATCACAGTCTGTCTGAAAGATCTTCTTTCAAATGTCAAAACTCCAGCCTCCCCCACAGTCATACCCAGGCATTCCTGGATATCTTGGTGCCATCGTCTTCTTGGTCTACCCCTGCTTCTTTTGCCTGGCACCATACCTTCCATCACTGTTCTCTCAAGACCGTTGTGTCTCTTGATGTGACCAAAGTATTTACATTTTCTGGCCATAATGAAATTGATAAACCAGTTCTCTTCTATGCTCAACGCTTACTGAATGTCTACATTTATCTTTTTCTCTGTCCAGGATATTCTGAGGATCTTTCTGTAACATTTTGATTTGAAGGATTCAATTCCTTGTCTAGAAGTTTTGAAAATCCATGATTTCGCAGCCATAAGCTGCCACAGGAAAAACACAGGCACTCAAGACTTTTACTTTTGTCATTTTTGGGTGCTCTGCCATAATTTCTTCAGGCTGTTCAGTCTCTGCATTGCCATAGCTAGTCTTCTTCTGATTTCTTTCTAGCAGTCGCCATTCTTGTCAATTCTGGAGCCCAGATATTAAAAATGTGTGACCTGATCTATTGCCTCACCTCCTACTGTAAATGTATGTTGACATTGTGTTTGGAATCTCGTACCCGCCAATCATAAATGTATCAAAACTGTCAATGTTCTGATCTTCTCTAACATTTCTCATTGTTCATTCCGCATATATGTTATATAGATAAGGTGATACATCCTTGTCTTATTCCCTTTTGTACTGCAAACCAATCTGATGTTTGCCCAGTTACTCGGACAGCGGCTCATAGATCTTTTTATAATGTTTCAATGAGTTGTTTAATGTGCACAGGAAATCCCATTTCCTTCATGATGTTCCACAGATTTGGATGTTTTACTGTATCGGACTTCGTGAATTTCAGATTCAAATCTTTTCTCTATCCTTCTTAATTGGATGCGCAAGAGTGGTTGATTAGCACGATAGTTCGGTATTACACAATAAAGGTGTTTATCCAATACTGCACAATAGAAACTTTTAGCCAATACTACACAATAGATGTGTTTAACCAATACCATAGTAATATAGCTGATTTAAGGATTGGTTTTGGGATACCATGTTTAATAGGTTTTAGGTTTTTAGAGTATTGCACAAGACTAAAACTATGGGTGTTATCATTTTGTGATCCAACCTATCCTGATTGATATCAATGGTTTCAGCATTTTTGAAGTGTCTTCATATCAAGAAACATTCCAGGCATGAATAGGTTCAGTGTCAGAGAAAAACTTGCAAGTTGTGAGCATTTTTTGTCAACAAATTCAGAAATACCAATTCTTTATCAGTTAATTGGGCTGACCAGATAACCAAACTAAAATGAATGATTCTGTTGAATGGTCAGAGCTCATGTCTGTCATACCAATACTGCACATTGAGTCAGTCAATGATTTCTCCTAATGTATGCATTTGATTCTTCTTCATTTGTTCCAGTAGTTCCACAAGGCATTTGGTTCATTGAGTTGGCTGAATGTTGCAAGTTTTTATTTTTTAGATTATTCAAATAAATATTCTATTATAATTCATAGAAGTTTGAATCAACTTCTAGACAACATCTGAGATAATACAATGGGTTACATGCAAGAAGTGAAATGGTTTGTAAAATCAGACTTATACTAAGATAACACAATGTGTTGTCATTGGAACATTAACATGGAGTCATGTGATTGGTCTCTGGTATCACAGTACAATGGAGACATCTTCTTGGCTATAGGATCCTTCTTGTATATGAGTTATCAACTCAACCTTCTCTCTAGACTTGGCAGTAAAGTCATGTTTTTATTGATATCATTTGGTCGAGTTCTGGTGGCAGTGGCTGGTCAAAGTATTTGCTTGTAGTTGGCATGTCTTTGACAACACTGCTCTGTTTCTCAGCTTTGTTTGTATAGTCTGCATTATGTCACTCACCAGCATAAAGACATGTCTTGTTTGATGTAAATATGTACATTATCTGAGATTTAAACCACATCCTTTGTTCTTCGTGCCCAAAGAAGCCTGGAAATATATGACCTTTGGGTTTGTCTGGCAGTCAGAATTTTGCTGAAGGCTCTTATAATACATTTGATTCAAGTGTCATTTCCTCTCATGCATATGTGAATATGTGATTTGTGTCTGGACACATAAAGTGCAAACCTTCAATAAGTCCAGCCTGTGTCTAATGTCTTTGTTCAGAGGTCACCAGTTGATCTTTCTTAGATCAGACAAATGCTACAAGTAGTCATCTATGACGGCAACCGTTATCATGGATGTGAAATGAAAAGTAGATTTAATTAAATATATATATATCTTGAGCATTGTCTGTCTGTCCAAGCTTTGTTCTGGTTCACATGGGAGAAGATTTCTGTTAAGCTGTCTGTCTGTCCAAGCTTTGTTCTGGTTCACATGGGAGAAGATTTCTGTTAAGTGTCTGTCTGTCCAAGCTTTGTTCTGGTTCACATGTGAGAAGATTTATGTTAAGTGTCTGTCTGTCCAAGCTTTGTTCTGGTTCACATGGGAGAAGATTTCTGTTAAGCTGTCTGTCTGTCCAAGCTTTGTTCTGGTTCACATGGGAGAAGATTTCTGTTAAGCTGTCTGTCCAAGTTTTGTTCTGGTTCACATGTGAGAAGATTTATGTTAAGTGTCTGTCTGTCCAAGCTTTGTTCTGGTTCACATGTGAGAAGATTTATGTTAAGCTGTCTGTTTGTCCCAGCTTTGTTCTGGTTCACATGTGAGAAGATTTATGTTAAGTGTCTGTCTGTCCAAGCTTTGTTCTGGTTCACATGTGAGAAGATTTATGTTAAGCTGTCTGTCTAAGTTTTGTTCTGGTTCACATGGGAGAAGATTTCTGTTAAGCTGTCTGTTTGTCCCAGCTTTGTTCTGGTTCACATGTGAGAAGATTTATGTTTAGCGTCTGTCTGTCCAAGCTTTGTTCTGGTTCACATGTGAGAAGATTTATGTTAAGCGTCTGTGTGTCCAAGCTTTGTTCTGGTTCACATGTGAGAAGATTTATGTTAAGCGTCTGTGTGTCCAAGCTTTGTTCTGGTTCACATGGGAGAAGATTTCTGTTAAGCTGTCTGTTTGTCCCAGCTTTGTTCTGGTTCACATGTGAGGAGATTTCTGTTAAGCTGTCTGTCTGTCTAAATTTTGTTCTGGTTTACATGGGAGAAGATTCATGTTCAGCTGTTTGTCTGTCCAAGCTTGTTCTGGTTCACATGGGAGAAGATTTCTGTTAAGCTGTCTATCTGTCTAAGTTTTGTTCTGGTTTACATGGGAGAAGATTTATGTTCAGCTGTTTGTCTGTCCAAGCTTTGTTCTCGTTCACATGGGAGAAGATTTCTGTTAAGCTGTCTGTCTGTCTAAGTTTTGTTCTGGTTTACATGGGAGAAGATTTCTGTTAAGCTGTCTGTCTGTCTAAGTTTTGTTCTCGTTCACATGGGAGAAGATTTATGTTAAGCTGCAAAGTATTATTTATGTTTGTAACATTGTTGTTGCTTGTGTCTAAAGTTTGAGAAAATTCCTTTTGTCTTAATAAAGATTTTTTAATAGGATTTCAGCTTGGTTGGTGAATTATCTAAGTGTGATGTGTACAGATAGTTGGTTGAACTATCTACAAGTGTTGTGTGATGTGTACAGACAGTTGGTTGAACTATCTACAAGTGTTGTGTGATGTGTACAGATAGTTGGTTGAACTATCTACAAGTGATGTGTACAGATTGTTGGTGAATTAGCTACAAGTGATGTGTACAGATAGTTGGTTGAACTATCTACAAGTGATGTGTACAGATGGTTGGTGTACTGTCTACAAGTGATGTGTACAGATGGTTGGTTGAACTATCTACAAGTGTTGTGTGATGTGTACATATAGTTGGTTGAACTATCTACAAGTGATGTGTACAGATGGTTGGTTGAACTATCTACAAGTGCTGTGTGAACTATCTACAGGTGTTGTGTGATGTGTACAGATGGTTGGTGTACTATCTACAAGTATTGTGTGATGTGTACAGATGGTTGGTGTACTATCTACAAGTGATGTGTACATATAGTTGGTGATCTATCTACAAGTCTTGTGTGATGTGTACAAATGATTGGTTGAACTATTTCTATTTATGCAGCAATTGTGGACCTATGTGATTTGTAGGAGACAAGTATCAGAGGACAACTGTTCACATACAGTCTGTAGTTTGAGACACTGGTAGCCAAGCCTCAGTTTGAGACACTGGCAGTCAAGCCTCAGTTTGAGACACTGGCAGTCAAGCCTCAGTTTGAGACACTGGTGGTCAAGCCTCAGTTTGAGACACTGGTAGCCAAGCCTCAGTTTGAGACACTGGTGGCCAAGCCTCAGTTTGAGACACTGGTGGCCAAGCCTCAGTTTGAGACACTGGTGGCCAAGCCTCAGTTTGAGACACTCGCAGTCAAGCCTCAGTTTGAGACACTGGTAGCCAAGCCTGTTTGAGTGGTTACACATATTATAGTAGTTTGAGACACTGAAAGCCAAGCCTCAGTTTCAGACACTGGTGGCCAAGCCTCAGTTTCAGACACTGGTGGCCAAGCCTTAGTTTCAGACACTGGTGGCCAAGCCTTAGTTTGAGACACTGGCAGTCAAGCCTCAGTTTGGGACACTGGTAGCCAAGCCTGTTTGAGTGGTTACACATATTATAGTAGTTTGAGACACTGAAAGCCAAGCCTCAGTTTCAGACACTGGTGGCCAAGCCTTAGTTTGAGCCACTGATAGGCAAGCCCCCAGAGTGGTAGCCAAGCCTCAGTTTGACACACTGGTAGCCAAGCCTCAGTTTGACAAACTGGTAGCCAAGCCTCAGTTTGACACACTGGTAGCCAAGCCTCAGTTTGACACACTGGTAGCCAAGCCTGTCTGTTGTCCTCCAAACATCAGGACCATATAGCAGTTTGACTTTACATGCAAGTTAAAAATGTTTATTATCACGCCGGACTTGATTTTCTTGGAGTTCCACAATTTTTCCAATGCAATCAAAACCACTCTTACTTTATGCTTCTTAATCCTTTTCTCGTCTTCCCGCTTCTCTCAACACCATCACCATTCATACACATAATAGATCAAATAACAGATTACAGGAAACATGTTTATATTGAATATTCTGCACCACCATCCTGTTCATATTTCACTCACAACATTCCTGTATCTGTTGCAAATATTAAATAGAGTAAGGTCAAGACCCTTCTACGCCTCCACACGAAGATCCTGGATAACAGGCTGGCTAAAGAGAAGGGATCGAAGAGGAAATGCTAACCCCATACTCAAAAAATGCTTGCTGAAATTGGATGTGTTGGACTGAAAGGTGCAAATATCGCAGTCAAGCTGTAAACTACAACACAACACATTCAGTTCCCTGGACTACATTCTGCTACTTAAGCCCTTTTCAGGGTTTGGTAGCAGGCTATTGAGAATGAATGAAGTCAAGTCACAGAATGGGAGAGAACAATATTAGAAAGATAGATAGGGAAAGGGACCTAGGGGTTATAATAGATCATACAGGAAAGGTGAGTGAGCAAGCTAAGGTAGCAGTGAAAAAGGCAAGTAAAATGTTAGGTATGATAAAAAGAAATATTAAACATAGGAGCAAGGAAGTGATAGTCAAACAGTATAAAGCATTAGTTAGACCTAGATTGTGAAGTACTGTGTACAGGTTTGGAGTACATATAATAGAGGAGATATAAACATGCTGGAATGAATACAAAAAGGAGCGACAAAGCTGATAGTGGGATTCCAGAATTACAGTTATGAGGAAAGACTCCGAAAACCGGCCTACAGTGTCTAGAAGAGAGAAGGATTCATGGTGACTTAATACAGGTTATAAGATGATCAGAGGAATGGATAAATAAGACTATTAAAAGTTTTTTTTAATACAGCCACCCACAAGAACAAGAGAACAAATTAAATAAAGAGAGGTTCAGATTAAATATTAGAAAATATTTTTTAGTTTGAGAGTGGTGAATGCTTGGAATTCATTGCCATGGGAGGTAGTGGAGGCAGGGATAGTTAATGCATTTAAGAATAAATTGGATGCGCATAGCTTTTAAGAGCAAGGTGTTGTAAATGAAACTGGTTGTATACAGACTCTTCTAAACCAGTATAAAGACATTAAGTCAAATATAGTATTAGCATCACTATTTTCACAACTGAGCAAGCCATGCAATCATTTCTAGTCAATTAATACATGGAATGTACTTGTACATGACTTTGATATAATAATATACCGACATGACCTGCCTGGGCACGCCACAAAAGTCATCATTTAACTGAAATACTTAGTCCACCTCTACTTCTACACCCAGCAGGTCCCAGCTCTGGTATGAGCTGTATGTAGCCTGGTGGAGCATTTCCTGTTTAGTAGGCTAGTTTCGAGAAATTTATTACTTCGCTGCGTTGGGACAAGTGTTGCGGAGGGTGGTTAATTGATATACGAGTCTGTCTTAATAGGCTCAAACACTAGAGCAAAGTAGACCTGCAGCCTGTTAGGTGCCATCTATGCTGATCTAAACTGCAATACCCATGTGTGGCCAGGAAACAAAGAATAGTAACTTGTCCCAGGCATGTCATACGAGATGACTAAGACGGGTTGAGAATTCTGTAAGAACTATAAACAAGATCAGAAAATGATCTATATGAGCCATGGTAGAAGAATCAAATGTATGTATGCATATATGTCAAATGATGTATTATTTTCCCCAAATTTATAGCTGGAAACAATGTGAAGTATATATATAATAACAAGAATACAAATATGTCAAAACATTGTTTTCACTGGCTTATTTTATGGTATGAGGCGTGTTCAAATGAAACTGAACATACGTACGATACGCATGGTGATGTCATGTCTGGTGTAAACAGCACATACCGACCGTCAAGTTTGCAAAATTTCATTATCCCCGACTCATAGTTCCCCCAGCAGATTGTTGAAAACATAGTTAAAGGATGGATTCCATATCACACTCGCCATGTTTTCAACAGTCTGCCGAGGAAACTATGAGTCAGAAGATAATGAAATTTTGCAAACTTGACGGTTGGTATGTGCTCAGCAGTGACGTCATCACACACATAGTACGTATGTTCGCTTGGTGCAGTTAGGTCCAGTTTCAGTTGAACACTCCTCATACATATCTATCATTGAGCATCTGGGCATCCATATGAAGGAACAGAACGTATGTAACTAATCTGGGCATCCATTTGAAGGAACAGAATGTTTGTAACTAATCTGGGCATCCATATGAAGGAACAGAACGTATGTAACTAATCTGGGCATCCATATGAAGGAACAGAACGTTTGTAACTAATCTGGGCATCCATATGAAGGAACAGAACGTATGTAACTAATCTGGGCATCCATATGAAGGAACAGAATGTATGTAACTAATCTGGGCATCCATATGAAGGAACAGAACGTTTGTAACTAATCTGGGCATCCATATGAAGGAACAGAACGTATGTAACTAATCTGGGCATCCATATAAAGGAACAGAACGTATGTAACTAATCTGGGCATCCATATGAAGGAACAGAACGTTTGTAACTAATCTGGGCATCCATATGAAGGAACAGAACGTATGTAACTAATCTGGGCATGCATATGAAGGAACAGAACGTATGTAACTAATCAGGGCATCCACATGAAGGAACAGAACGTATGTAACTAATCTGGGCATCTATATGAAGGAACAGAACGTATGTAACTTCTACCTCTACTATGATTCCTAGGAAAATGAGTTATTCACTTGTTTATTTCTTTACAATATGTTCAGTTCAGTTCATCCCGTAACCCATCAGGTCGATGGGGCACACATGAAAATCCCACGCCATCCCTCTCTGTCTGTCGTCGCCTGACGTATCTCACCGGGACGAAGGCCTGACCACTCAGCGATGTTGTCCACCCATCTCTTCCTTGGACGTCCTCGCCCTCTGTCCCGGTACGGACCCAAAGAGTATCGAGTTGGTAAATCCGTTGGACCTCGCGACGTGCCCGCACCTGGCCATACAATATGTGGGCTATTGTTTTTAGATATTGCTTGTATTACTTTATCATATGTGGACTTCTTCTGAGTTCGTCCTCAATCTTTCACTATCAAGCCCTGAACAGGACTTTGCAAGTAGCAGTATGTAGTCCGGAGAACGGAATGCGTTGTGTGTTGCAAATTTACACTTTGACTGTGATATTTGCACCTTTCGTTCCGACACATCTGTCTTCGGCAGCATTTGTGTGCTATTGTTTCTAGAACTATCTTGTATTTCTCTATCATATGTGGAGATGTTGTTTATCATATGTGGAGATGTTGTTTGTAGTCTTTTATTCTTCAATCATACATGAAATAGTATTTCTAGAACTATCTTGTATTCCTCTATCATTATGGACTATTGTTTTTAGATCTATCTTCCTCATCCAGATGGCTACTTGACGGTTGGCCCGTAAGAGTGGCCAGTGAGCTAATCCATGAGAGAGAATTTATAACCCTAGAGAAATCATTCAGATAACTCAACTACAAATGTGTGCCAGTGTTTGTTCAGCTTGAGGTGTGCCAGTGTTTGTTCAGCTTCAGGTGTGCCAGTGTTTGTTCAGCTTCAGGTGTGCCAGTGTTTGTTCAGCTTCAGAATAAAACAGCCTATTGTAAACAACAATCATTTTGGCACTGTTGTGACTAGTCATTTTCATATAAAAATGATTATATTGAAAGCTCAAATTACTTGAAAAAATGGAATTGACAATTCAATTGTAGTGTATAAATGCCAATTAAATCTACGGAAAGGTAACATTCACTGGCTTCATTATCTAGATGGGTTACTGTGTTACGTGATTCAATATACGACCAAAGAGATAGCTGTATCTTAATAAAATGCAGCAAACATATCTTTGGGTTCTTACTGACTATCATTGCATACAGTATTTTCCAAAAACCTGAATTTGTACTAAACAAACAGGCAGCTCAAGACTCCACGTCTCTCTCCTTAAACAAACTCCTCCTTGAATCCTAGGGATAGAGAGAAGACAGACTACCAGTCAATGACTTGTTACACAAGCACTAGGTAACAAAACAGATAATTTTCCTGATACATTCATTATACTATACCAAATGGAAGTGTTCCTTCATCTGACAATACAATTTCATTACGCCATCTGATGCCACGATATTAAATCATCACACCATCTTATTCTTCTTCTTCTATCTTCATATCAAAGTCCAAGTTTCTTTTACAAAGGACACTGTTGTTTGTAAGTCTGTTTTATCTCCATACAGCTTTTGTTTCATATCTGTCTCACGAGGCCAGTATTGTTCTCTCTCTCTCTCTCTCTCACTGCATGAGCATGCAGCTTTGTTAGATGTGTTCCACGGTCATCTGCCTCAATCCTCATTTTGTTGTAGAGATGACTCTTGAGTCTGTTATGCCCAGTTTTTAGACTGGAGATGGCGACTTGCTCTTCTCTAGTTAAATCAAAGTAGCTGTCTTCTTTTTGGAAGTGGGGGTGTTGATCAGCCCTTTTTTCCCTGAAGCTGACTTTAATTATGATTTTGGCTTCATTATACGTCATGCTCATGTCTGTTTGTGAGGAAGGTCCTCCACAATTTGCTAGTTTGTCTGCAGCTTCATTGTCTTCAATATTGCAATGGGATGGGATCCACTGTATGACCAACCTTGGGTGTTCTGCTGTGTACGTACACTGCTTGAAATCTTCATCTTTGTTTTGTTTTAACGTTGCTAATACTGATGAGGCATCAGTCAGAAATACTATGTATTCATGGTGAATATCTTCATCTTGAGTAAAAACTCGGCAGCCGTCTTCAGTGTATCTACTTGTGCATGAAAGCTTTTGGAGTATGTTCTGTTATTAGAACTACATTTTTTTCTTCTCAGTTTCTTAGTCTGTAATAGACCCCTCCCCCTACAATAGTGCATTGTCACAATATCTGATGCTACAATAGTTTCACCTCAAAATCTGAGATACTCTTAACATTCTAAGCAAATATTCCCGCTAAAAGGCACTTACATTCAACAGAAATAAAATAAGCAAACTTTAAAATATAACATTTCTATAAATTAATAAACAATTAAAACAAAAATATAACATTTATATAAATTAATAAACAATTAAAGCGAAAATATAATTACAAAATAAAGCACACCATAAATACAACTTTTGGATCTTGTCTGTCAAATTAAACTCGTATTTGAAAATGTGACACCTGTCTTCAGTCACTGACATTAGTAATCCCTGTCTTACCAAGTTCTGATTGAAAGATGCTTTCCTTGATGTGGTCTCTTGTGGTAGTGTCGAGTTTAGTGTTGATGTCGGTAGAAAGCCATCATCTGTTGGTTGTTCAATATGTTCTGTGTAATGTTCGAGTAGCCAGGCAGGTCCCTGGATGTGGAAGTTCTTGCTGAGCTCAAAAAGGTTGACAACAGAAACCTTCTGTGACTAGAATTAAGGCAGCCATAGATCAATTCACCCAATTTATACCAGGATTCAGGGGACCCAGTGGTCTCGAGGTAAGGTGTTTGCCTCGGGTGCTGGAGATCAGGATTTTTTCACGTGGATCATCTGGTAAAAAATGTTTCCCTGAGTAGTGAGATCAGGCACCCATGTGCAGTGGCGCGCATGTTAAAAATCCCTTGGCAGTTGAAAATTTAAAAAAGTAAGTCTAACAGCCCTGCAGAGAATATGTCATGAAAAGGGGACTGTGTGGATATAACATCAGGTCTTGGTTATGTGGTAGATGAGGGCGCCTAACAGGCTGCAGGTCTACCTTGCTCTAATTTACGCTTCCACCACCACCATCATTCCAAAAAATAGGTGATCGTATATTCCAGGGGCTAACATACTGGGATTGACCTGGCAAGTCACCAGTAAATGTTTTCCTGCCAAAAAATATGAAACAAAGGAGACCACACCTCCCAACGATTTCTAACAACATAAGTGGACTGAAGATAGATTCAGGAAGATAATTATTTCATAGGTGGGAAAGTAGAAATGGAGTATGGGGCAACAAAAGATTGTTGAAGAGACCATGACATAAGAGTACACAGTGCTTTGGTGCAAGCATCCTATAAGAGGGTTGAGGTCTATAGTGCTGGCCCAGTACCTCGTCAGCCAAAATAAAAAATCTTATATTTATTAACATAGACTGGAAAAACAGAAAAACTAGATTTTAAAAAAAAACCAAAATACTAAATTGGCTGGTATTTACAGAGAAATATATATTAGAACATTGAAACCAAAATATTCTGGCATTGATTGGTTTCTATTACAAAATAGAACTCATTTTCACACAGACAGAAAAATGAAACTACAAAAAATATATCATTAGCAGTCCCATAACCTGAAAGGTCATTGGGTCGCCAATACTGCAGATTGTTGAACCAGTTCCCACTACTCCACTCGGTTTTGTGTCAGGATATTTGTTGTAGCTATGGACATTCCCGTCCACTCTCTGATGTTGTCTTCCCATCTCTTTTTCTGCCTCCCTCTCTTACACTTCCAAGGCAGAATCGTCTTGGTCATCCCAGACGATCTTGAAACACGCCCAAACCATGTAAGCGTGCGTGCTTTTACCATAGCCAATAGTTCTTTATATTGGCTGACCTCTCTCTTATTCATGACGTGGTCTAGATATGAAATGCTGAGGATTCGACACACACGTCTAATCTCCATTGCACAAATTCGCTAGAACCGCTGTCATAATCCAAGTTTCACACATGTAAAGGTACACGGAAGTGACAAATGCAAACATTAAACTCAACTTGAATTTCGGGTTGATGCTTTTGTCCCTCCATATCGGCCTCAGTTTGGTCAGAGCAAAATGAAACTACAAAAAATATATATGTATATGGGACAACAAACACAAGATATGGTACACAGATATAAGACATAAGTACATCTATCAATGATTATTTGTAAACATTCTTCATGCACACATGCAGCTAGACTTAGGAAACAGATAGACCTGCGCTATGTCATAAAAGGATACAGTTTTTGGCAGGGGAGGTAGCTGGAAGGCTGAAGGTGGTTGGGTGAGTCTAACATTCGTAGCCCCTGGGAAATCACAAATAAATGTCCATGATTGATTGTTGAATAACATTTGACCACAACATTAATTATCTGATTATTATCTTTGACAAGGCTTTTTTCTTCTTCTCTACAATAAAAATAATTTCTGACATTGTCAAAGCTGAAACAACAATGAAACAACCAGACGAACCTGTTGGATGAAAGTAGTGGTGAGCCCGAGGATTGTAAACATGTCCAGTCTTATATGGCATGAACAGAGCAGGAAGGCTGACATCTGAACCATACAACAATATAAAACAAATGGAGAAATTCAGTGATTCAGGGCTGAATAAAATAGTAACAAAAAATGGTTATTGCTAAAATTATAAAGGAAACCAAAGCTATAGAAATTATTTGAAGGAAACTTCAATATCTGTAGCCAATTTAGAACATGTTTTATTCTTCTTCTTCTTCTTCTTCGTTCGTTCTCAATCTCCCACTACCAAACCCTGAAAGGGCTTAAGTAACAGAATGTAGTCCAGAGAACGGAATGCGTTGTGTCGTAGTTTACAGCTTGGCTGCTATATTTGCACCTTTCGGTCCAACACATCCGACTTCAGCAAGCATTTTTTGAGTACCGGGTTAGCATTCCCTCTTCAATCCCTTCTCCTTAGCCAGTCTGCCCGCTGCAGCCTGTTATCCAGGATCACCGCGTAGAGGTGTAGAAGGGTCTTGGCAGCTATGGTTCGCTGGCCCTGACGCTAGCAGTTAGCTATGGGTCGCTGACCGCTGCAGCTCATGCGCTGCTCAGCATCTTGATCCTGAACATGTTTTATGAGGTTGTTCTTGTTTTTGCGAATGACCACAATGAGTCGGTTACTCTTTGTGCGTCCTGAAAAGGACGATTAGTAGCGGGTTACAGCAGCTTTCTTCACATTCCGATGCATGCTGATGAAGGTGGACCATTGTCCTCCAGACGGTTGTGCTATGCTTGGCTTCAACTGTGTGTCACTTACTACTACAGGGATCACATCGATCCCTCACCTTGTTAGCCAGGCTGTCATGAAAACAGCCCGTTTCTAGGGAGGACTGCTGGGAAGTCAAGGTGAGGGTCTTGGCCGGTATACTTTGCCTGACCCTGACTAACATGTCTGATCAGTATATTTTGCCTGACCATGACTAACATGTCTGATCAGTATATTTTGCCTGACCCTGACTAACATGTCTGATCAGTATATTTTGCCTGACCCTGACTAACATGTCTGATCAGTATATTTTGCCTGACTCTGACTAACATGTCTGATCAGTATATTTTGCCTGACCATGACTAACATGTCTGATCAGTATATTTTGCCTGACCCTGACTAACATGTCTGATCAGTATATTTTGCCTGACCATGACTAACATGTCTGATCAGTATATTTTGCCTGACCCTGACTAACATGTCTGATCAGTATATTTTGCCTGACCCTGACTAACATGTCTGATCAGTATATTTTGCCTGACTCTGACTAACATGTCTGATCAGTATATTTTGCCTGACCCTGACTAACATGTCTGATCAGTATATTTTGCCTGACCCTAACATGTCTGATCAGTATATTTTGCCTGACTCTGACTAACATGTCTGATCAGTATATTTTGCCTGACCATGACTAACATGTCTGATCAGTATATTTTGCCTGACCATGACTAACATGTCTGATCAGTATATTTTGCCTGACCATGACTAACATGTCTGATCAGTATATTTTGCCTGACCCTGACTAACATGTCTGATCAGTATATTTTGCCTGACCCTGACTAACATGTCTGATCAGTATATTTTGCCTGACCCTGACTAACATGTCTGATCAGTATATTTTGCCTGACCCTGACTAACATGTCTGATCAGTATATTTTGCCTGACCCTGACTAACATGTCTGATCAGTATAGTTTGCCTGACCAGATGCTTCCCTCCCATCCAGTGAGGTAGCTAGGTTCACACTTGTGAATGTCCATGATTTCTTTGTTTCCACAAATCGACCAATGACAAAACTGAATGTTATAGCTCGAAAAGATTTGTAGACAAGTCTGCTATTATGTTGTCTACTCTCATCATAGAACGTTTCACATATCTGCTTTCAACCATATAAATTTCACATCTCTGCTTGCAGCCATAGAACATTTCATATCTCTGTTCTCAACCACAGAACACTTGACATATCTGCTCTATACCACAGAACACTTGACACATCTGCTCCCAACCACAGAACACTTAACTTAACGTCTTTATACTGGTTTAGAAGACCCTGCAGAGTATGTATACAACCAGTTACATTTACATCACCTTGCTCTAAAATCTATGCGCATCCAGTTTATTCTTAAATGCATTAACTGTCCCTGCCTCCACTACCTCCCCTGGCAATGCATTCCAAGCAGACACCACTCTCTGACTAAAAAAATATTTCCTAATATCTAACCTGGACCTCTCTTTAATCAGCTTGTAGCTATGCCCTCGTGTTATTGTAGGTGGCTGTATTTTAAAAAACTTGTTATAGTCTAATTTATCGATTCCTCTGATCATCTTATAAACCTGTATTAAGTCACCACGAATTCTTCTCTCTTTGAGACACTGTAGGCCGGTTTTTCTGAGTCGTTCCTCATAACTGTAATTCTGGAATCCCACTATCATCTTTGTCGCTCTTTTTTGTATTCTTTCTAGCATGTTTATGTCCCCTCTATGATAAGGACTCCACACCTGTACACAGTACTCCAATCTAGGTCTAACTAAAGCTTTATACAGTTTGACGATCACTTCCTTGCTCCTATGTTTAATATTTCTTTTTATCATACCTAACATTGCATTTGCCTTTTTCACTGCTACCTTAACTTGCTCACTCACCTTTCCTGTATGATCTATTATAACCCCTAGGTCCCTTTCCTTATCTATCTTTCTAATATTGTTTTCTCCCATTCTGTAATTATGTTCCATATTGGATCTACCCATGTGGATGACTGTACATTTATCTACATTAAACTCCATTTGCCAGCTTACAGACCATTCTCGAATTTTATCTAAATCCGACATCAATATATCCACTTCCGCTTTAGATGAGACACTACTGCATAGTTTTGTGTTGTGTCATCAGCAAATTTTGCAATCATGGATCTCATATCAATGTCCAAATCATTTATATATATCAAGAACAAAATTGGTCCCAAAACCGAGCCCTGTGGCACACCACTTTTCACTTCACTCCACTCAGAGTACTCCTTATTTATGCCCACCCTCTGCCTTCTTCCCGTTAACCAATTTTCAATCCATTTGGCAACTTCGCCACCTATTCCATGTGATTTTAACTTTCGAAATAATCTTTGATGAGGTACTCTATCAAAGGCCTTTGCAAAGTCTAGATAAATAACATCCACTGGCTCCCCTTTATCTATGATTTTAGTAACCTCCTCCATGAATTCTAATAGATTTGTTAAGCATGATCTCCCTCTAGTAAACCCATGCTGACTATTTCTAATTAGATTAAATTTTTCTAAATGCATTACAATGTTTTCTTTGATTATTGACTCTAACAATTTACAGACTATGCTCGTTAAACTCACCGGTCTATAATTTGCCGGATCTGATTTTTTGCCTTTTTTGAATAAGGGGATCACTCCTGCATCTTTCCAATCCCGTGGAACAATCCCTTTTATAAGTGATTGAGAACATAATATAGCCAATGGTTTTGCTAGTTGGTTTCTAATTTCATACAGCAATTTTGGGTGAATACCATTTTGACCTGGACATTTATTCACTTTCAACCCCTCCAATTTTTTAAAAACCATTTCCTCTGTAATACAGATTGATCTTAATCTTGCTGTATCCATGTCTCTTTGAAAAATATCTATAGGCTCTGGGATCTCGGAGCAGTCCTCCTTTGTAAAGACTGTGCCAAAGTACTGATTGAGCAGATTAGCAGCCTCCCTATTCTCACTTATTATTTTCCCTGTACTGTCTATGAGAGGGCCTACTTTGTCTTTCGTTCTTTGTTTATTTCTAACATAAGAAAAGAAGCTTTTACTGTCAGTCTTGATCCTCTGAGCAAGTTTTTTTTCAAAGTCTATTGTTGCTGTTTTATTCGCTTTCTGAGATATGTTCTGCTTGTCCAAATATTTTACATATGTTTCTTTTGATTTACCTGCCTCTATATATTTTTGCCATGCTTTATTTTTTGCTCTTCTACATTTCACTACAAATCTAGTTATCCACTTTTTACGCTTGGGGTTTACCTCCCTACATGGAACACATTCCTCTTTTAGCGTTTCTAGAACTGTTTTAAAACTTTCCCACTCCTGTTCAACATCTGTTCCTACAATAATATCTTTCCAGATTATGTGGTTCGCTGCCTCTTTCATCCTCTTAACATCTGACTTAGAGTAGTCGTATGTTCATGTATTTATGTTTACTTCTTTCCCTGCAATAAGATCCCAACGGATGATTTGATGGTCACTTGAGCCAAACAGTTCCCCAACGGTAACGTTTTCAATCATATTTTCCTCTGTGGCAAAAACTAGGTCGAGTATGTTTTTGCCTCTGGTGGCTGCTTCTACATGTTGAATTAAAAAATTGTCAGTTATGCACGTAACAAAAGGTTTTGACTCTACAAGTGCTTCTGCCATATCCCATTTTATTTCTGGATAGTTGAAATCTCCCATTAATAATAATTTCCCTTTACTTGCCTTTGCTATGCTACTAATCAGCTCCTCATCTTCCTCTTTTTGACTTGATGGACATCTATAGCACACTCCAATCACTGTTTTTTCACCCCCACTTTCTATTTCTCCCCATACACTTTCATTTTTGTTACCACATGATAAATAATCTTTGATCGTTATATTAACAGAATTTATACAGTATAATAAAACGCCACCTCCCTTAGTCTTGTCTCCAATTATCCTATCTTTCCTTAACATTGTATATCCCTCAATTTCAAGTTCACTATCTGCAATCTCCTCATATGTCCATGATTCTGTTAACCCTATTATATCTGGTTTTTCTTCTTCTACATACAGTTCCAATTCTTCTCTTTTATTTACTATGCTTCTCACATTTGCATAAAAACATTTTAGTTTGTAATGTTGTTGGTTTTCCTCTTTTTGCTTCTGCTTTATCATTTTAGTGTTTGCTTTTCTACTATGTATTTCACACTTCCCTGACACCAAATTACCCCTTTGACTACATCCTCTATAGCACCCTATTGTAGGCCTATCTTTAGTCTCATACTTCATAGGCCTTACTAGTTTAAATTTCTAACACAATGATAGAACATATACTTTGCTACAACATGCTGTCCTATCTCATTTAGATGTAAACCTCCCCTATCTAACATTTTACTTTTGTCTACTTTAACATCAATAAATTCCATTCCCATGTCCGCACACATCACATGTAACCTAAGGTTGATACCTATTATTTTGCTATCTAGATAGTCTGACCCATCTGCTCTGTCTAAAATGCCCATCATTGTGACCTTTCTAAACTTTTTTTCCTTAAGTGTTCTCATAAGACTTATATTTATCCATAATTATTTCTGTACCATCTCTCTTTACATTATTTGTACCTGCCAATACTACCACATGACTGTTTCCTTTGTCATCTAACCTCTTTATTCTCCCCTCTATGTCCTCTATTTTTGCTCCCCCAATATCCATTCTTTCAAACATGTTGTGTTGTTTAGACAAATGTCTGCCAACCTCTCTCACCATTGAATCTCCTACTACCAAAACTGACCCCTCACCTATATGTGCATACTTCTCTCCAAAGATCTCTGCCCTGTGAGCTGTTTCCTCACTCAAATCTCCCTTACTTCCTTGACTACACCTTGACTGCAGCTTCTTTAAAATTTCCTCCATTTTCACTTGTTTCCCTTCTATTTCCATCTGCCTCTTTTCTATCTCCTCCAATCTCTCTTATTTTCCCTTATATTGCACTCCATTTGTGCCTACTTCTCTTCAACTCTACATATCCTACATAAAACGGTTCCTTCATCTTCCAACGTTGTAGTAATACTAACATTTTCGCCACACAAATCACATAATCTGACTTGGCCTTTCCTCGCAGCAGTTCGTCTCGTCTTAGTGGCCATACTAATTTTGCTATTTATTTCCGTTAGCCAATAAGTTATATTAATACCTAATTAAATGTATACTTCTTAAAGCAACGCCAAAAAAGGAACAAACAAATGTCGCTGGTATTTACCTTTCTACAAAGTATCAAAACGACTAGGCCTAGTGTTACTTGAGTGTTACTACCGCTCACTGTTCTACGCTATTTAATTCTGTCAAGTCACTAACTATCTGTTATAACAAGGCCACTATATTTGAAAATACGTATGCTACAATAAACTACAATCACAACTATGTTATTATTACACAAATTAATTTTCAACACTAATACTTATCTGAAACGTTATAAATCTCTGTTCTGTCAATTCAAACCAATCACCATCTTGAACAACCGGAAACACAACCGCTTGACATATCTGCTCCCAACCATAGAACACTTGAAATTAGACTGAACAGACTCCCACACCTTCAAACCATTTACACGCTGACTTATTTTTCTAGGACATTATTTAACATAATAACATGGTTTGAATGACCTTGACTTCCTGTTCACTGATCATGTATCAGCTGTTGTGTAGTAATGCCAGGTATCACATGTATTATGTATTGAAGCATTTTCTCTCTTCTTCCCCACTCCCCCTCCCACCCACTCCCCCTTCCACACCACCCTTTCACCAAATCAATATTTTGGACCAAGACCAGGAGCTCTCCCACCTTTGAGAGCATCATACATATGCTCCTCATGCATGCTAAGCTTGTGCTGTCCTGCAAGTTTTTTCTCTAGGTTGTCCTTAATGTCCTTCAATGTCCTCTCATTTAGCTCCTGCTTGTGTTGTTTTCTATCTTCCTCCCATAGATGCAGCCTCTCAAAGAACTGGTTGGACAAACAGTTTCATTAAAAGATGAAGTATATTGAATGTACAATTAAACAAAACAGAACAAAATATAGCTGGTAAAGAAAGGTGAATGTCTATTTCACCAGGATGATGGATTGCTGACAGACTTTACAATTAAGTTCATGAATTTATGACTAAAAATAAATATATATGTGAATTAATGTTTAAATTGAATGTGGAGTTGGCCATGCTATTAGCAGTCTGAATCCTGCCGAAGATGGATGTGTTGGACAGAAAGGTGCAAATATCGCAGTCAAGCTGTGAACTAGTAACACAACGCATTCCGTTATCCGGACTACATCCTGCTACTTGCAAAGCCCTGTTCAGGGCTTAGTAGCGGGAGATTGAGAACAAACACAGAAGAAGAAGAAGAAGCAGTCATAATATATTAAATATGGCACCAATTACTCTTTCCTGTCTTGCAGAGAGAACATTCCTGGGCAGACACAAAGGTGATCAGCCTGCTTCACAGGTGATGTCTATACAAAGGTGATCAGCCTGCTTCACAGGTGATGTCTATACAAAGGTGATCAGCCTGCTTCCTCAGGTGATGTCTATACAAAGGTGATCAGCCTGCTTCACAGGTGATGTCTATACAAAGGTGATCTCTATACAAAGGTGATCACCCTGCTTCACAGGTGATGTCTATACAAAGTGATCAGCCTGCTTCCTCAGGTGATGTCTATACAAAGGTGATCACCCTGCTTCATCAGGTGATGTCTAGACAAAGGTGATCACCCTGCTTCCTCAGGTGATGTCTATAGTTTCACCAAAATGAAATAGAAATAAGAGAATTATGTGAATGATTACTCACATCTTGAGGCAAATGCTCCCCCCAGCGTGGCAAGCGATGACCAACACTTTTGATGTTTTTAGATGGTGTTTGTATCCGTGGAGGAAATGTTCTGATAATGTACAAAAAACATGAACACTGATCATGAAATAGGAAATAGAGAACTGAATATTGTGTCAGCCTTATAATAATGAACACAGCTTGGAGCAGATGCCCATGTGGTTTGTTGGTGGGAAGACTGTAATAGATGAGAATAGAAACACTGTTATAAGATGTGCTTAACAGTGTGTTATAACCCATTTAGGATAGAATACTATCCAATTCATGGTTTTATTACACTACCATTCCTCTGCTACTTCTATGATCATTGCTCATTTAGACCGGGACTCCTGCCGCACAGGTTCTCCTCTAGGGGAGTTGGCGTGGGCTACATCTTTCTCATCAGACCTGTGTGTTAGGGCCAGTCTTGCTTGACGCACATGTGCTGCTGTCATGGTTGTCAGACCACAGTAACATAGGCTTGTGGTACTTATCTTGAATTTGATCTAAAGGTGGTGTCTCATTCTGTTGAGGCTAGTTCAGATAACTACATATGTCTTTTCTGGACAGCTGGTAGTACCCATCATCTGTGTGGTGTTTGGCCTGTTCTTGCCGCCACTTTACATTGTATTGCTCTTTTACTATGGCTTTTGCTTCTTAATAGTTGATGAGGTTCCTGTTTTCAGTTTCGCTCCCTCTTTGCATGGACAATCGGCCTCCTCATTTCCCTGGATGTTTCAGTGCGATGGCATCCACAAAATCCATGCTTTCTGTGATCTTTTAGACATATCCACCAAGGCTGCTTTCAATTAATTCACTTCAGTGTACTTCTGGGATCTGAGTGCTATAATGGCTGATTGTGCACCAGTTAGTAGTACAATTTCTTCATGCATACAGTGTTTGTTGTTGTTGAGCAATTACTGCTGAGGTTTTAACATCACCTAAATGAAGCTTTGAAGTTCATTGAGAGCTTGCCTGTGAACTGTTGAATGTAGTGTAGCCATTTGGGCATGTAAGTAATCTCTAGAAACTTGAATGTAGTGTTGCCATTTGGGCATGTAAGTAATCTCTAGAAACTTGAATGTAGTGTAGCCATTTTGGGCATGTAAGTAATCTCTTGAAACTTGAATGTAGTGTAGCCATTTGGGCATGTAAGTAATCTCTAGAAACTTGAATGTAGTGTTGCCATTTGGGCATGTAAGTAATCTCTAGAAACTTGAATGTAGTGTAGCCATTTTGGGCATGTAAGTAATCTCTTGAAACTTGAATGTAGTGTAGCCATTTGGGCATGTAAGTAATCTCTAGAAACTTGAATGTAGTGTAGCCATTTTGGGCATGTAAGTAATCTCTTGAAACTTGAATGTAGTGTAGCCATTTGGGCATGTAAGTAATCTCTAGAAACTTGAATGTAGTGTTGCCATTTGGGCATGTAAGTAATCTCTAGAAACTTGAATGTAGTGTAGCCATTTTGGGCATGTAAGTAATCTCTTGAAACTTGAATGTAGTGTAGCCATTTGGGCATGTAAGTAATCTCTAGAAACTTGAATGTAATGTAGCCATTTGGGCATGTAAGTAATTTCTAGAAACTTGAATGTAGTGTAGCCATTTGGGCTTGTATGTAATCTCTAGAAACTTGAATGTAGTGTAGCCATTTGGGCATGTAAGTAGTCTCTAGAAATTTGAATGTAGTGTAGCCATTTGGGCATGTAAGTAATTTCTAGAAACTTGAATGTAGTGTAGCCATTTGGGCTTGTAGGTAATCTCTAGAAACTTGAATGTAGTGTAGCCATTTGGGCTTGTAGGTAATCTCTAGAAACTTGAATGTAATGTAGCCATTTGGGTTTGTAAGTAATCTCTAGAAACTTGAATGTAATGTAGCCATTTGGGTTTGTAAGTAATCTCTAGAAACTGTAATATAGTGTAGCCATTTGGGCTTGTATGTAATCTCTAGAAACTTAAATGTAGTGTAGCCATCTGGGCTTGTAGGTAATCTCTATAAACAATGTCCTAACATACATAAGAATTTTATTGTGAGGAAGGCGATCACGCTTTTTCAACAAAATGAGATATTACATTTTGAGATTTTATGTGAAAAAATATGCCATAATAACTGCTAACTTGAAAACTGTTTCAATAAATTAGCTTAAATAAACAGATTTCTTTTTTAAGAACACAGTCATTTGGCCACAATCATACCGTGGAATGTTTTAGGGCAGACATTATGCATATAGAAACATGGCCAAGTGTTTCATGGCTAAACGTAGAGGAACGAACATTAGCATTGTTTCTGTCATTGGAGGGTTGGGCATGGCGCTGGCTAGTCTATCCTGTAGAAATGATAAGCTAAAGACAAAGAAGTCACCTCTACAGCCCATACTAAAAGTGCATGAACTAAGTTATGTCCGGGATCAAGATGCTGAGCACGGTGAAACCGCGAATGGCTCATTAAATCAGTCGAGGTTCCTTAGATGACATGATCCTACTTGGATAACTGTGGCAATTCTAGAGCTAATACATGCTTACTAAGCTCCGACCCTCGCGGAAAGAGTGCTTTTATTAGTTCAAACCAATCGTCGTTTGTGCTGATCGCATGGCCTCATGTGCCGGCGACGCATCTTTCAAATGTCTGCCCTATCAAATTTCGATGGTACGTGACATGCCTACCATGTTTGTAACGGGTAACGGGGAATCAGGGTTCGATTCCGGAGAGGGAGCATGAGAAACGGCTACCACATCCAAGGAAGGCAGCAGGCGCGCAACTTACCCACTCCCGGCACGGGGAGGTAGTGACGAAAAATAACAATACGGGACTCTTTCGAGGTCCCGTAATTGGAATGAGTACACTTTAAACCCTTTAATGAGGATCTATTGGAGGGCAAGTCTGGTGCCAGCAGCCGCGGTAATTCCAGCTCCAATAGCGTATATTAAAGTTGTTGCAGTTAAAAAGCTCGTAGTTGGATTTCAGGCGCAGGCGGGTGGTCCGGCTCACGCCGGTTTACTGCCCGTTGTCTCCTGTCCTACCATCTGCCGGCTCTCTCCCGAGGGTGCTCTTCGCTGAGTGGGTGGCTGGCGCGTTTACTTTGAAAAAATTAGAGTGTTCAAAGCAGGCCTCGGCTGCCCGAGTAATGGTGCATGGAATAATGGAATAGGACCTCGGTGCTATTTTGTTGGTTTTCGGAACTGGAGGTAATGATTAACAGGGACAAACGGGGGCATTCGTATTGCGGCGTTAGAGGTGAAATTCTTGGATCGCCGCAAGACGTCTACTGTGAAAGCATTTGTCAAGAATGTTTTCATTAATCAAGAACGAAAGTCAGAGGCGCGAAGACGATCAGATACCGTCATAGTTCTGACCTTAAACGATACCGACTAGCGATCGGCAGGAGTTGCTTCGATGACTCTGCTGGCAGCTTCCGGGAAATCAAAGTGTTTGGGTTCCGGGGGAAATATGGTTGCAAAGCTGAAACTTAAAGGAATTGTCGGAAGGGCACCACCAGGAGTGGAGCCTGTGGCTTAATTTGACTCAACACGGCCAACACTGAAATGATTGACAGGCCGAGAGCACTTTCGTTGGGTCCAATATGGAACGGGTGCTGGAATTAGACCCTCGAAAATCTGGGGCTATCCTCTCGGTGGCTTGACTGTCTCGCATCCAGTGTTCGATAAAGGGATTGACGGAAGGGCACCACCAGGAGTGGAGCCTGCAGCTTAATTGACTCAACATGTAAAATTACTGACAGACTGAGAGCACTCTCGTTGGGTCTAATAGGGAACCTGTGCTGGTATTAGACCAACGGAAGACAGGTCAGTTGTGTCCCTCCTAATGAAAGAGCGTCTGCTACGATAACCCTGCTTAACCATACAGAAATCGCAAGTTCCAGACACTTGGTCATTGACTGACTAAAAAGCCCTCTATTGATTCGTTGGTTCTAATAGTGAACGGGTGCTGGTATTAGACCCTCGGAAGACAGGTCAGTTTTACCCTACTAATGACAGGGCATTGCTACAGTAGTTCTGCTCAACTCGAGAGGAATCGCAAATCGCAGACATTTGGTCCATATGCTAGGCTGATAAGCCAACGGCGCGAGGCTACCATAGGAGGGATTACGGCCGAACGCCTCTAAGCCGGAATCCCGCCCAAAATCTCAGCACCACTGCGATGGGAGGCTACGATAGGGTTGGGACCTGGGGCTCGTGTCCCAGCCCGACCCAGTCGAGCCGCAGAAAGAGGTCTCTACCGTCCGCCGATCAAAGCGATATTCACCCCATATGGCGATGAGGTGTGAAACCACTAGTAGAAGACTTAGTTCTCTGTCGGGGTGTCGTAAGCAGTAGAGCAGCCACCTCACTGCGAACTGTTGAGACGCAATCCCTTGATCATGAGATATGTCCGCACACCAGGCGAACAACATCTCCGTGCCATTACCAGGCTTGTCCCCTGGTTAAATGCACTCCTTCGAGAGGAATCGCAGGTCGCTGACATTTGGTCCATGTGCTTGTCTGATAAGTCAATGGTGCGAAGCTACCACCTGAAGGACTACGGCCGAACGCCTCTAAGCCAGAATCCCGCCCTAAATCTCAGCACCGCTGTGATGGGAGGCCATGCTATGGTTGGGACCTGGGACACGCGTCTCAGCCCGGCCCGGTCGAGCCGCAAAAATAAACCTGGCCAAATGCACTCCTGCCTCACTCTTTACCTCTGTCTGCTATCAGCCATCCCAATGGACGCAGAAGAGATACAGTCCAGCGGACATTGCACCTCTGCCCTATTGTGACAACATCCCAGGTAGCGGGGAATGCTAGGCGTGCCATCACTGCAGATGAGCCGAGAAAATAAAGGGAGCAAAGAGATACCTCACTCACATGCATATGCTACGTTTCTAGCAGGACGTGACGATCCTGAGATACAGTCACACTGGACTGCCTCTCTTCCGGGATAGTACAAACTAGTACATAGTCCATCATATCATATCATTGCCAAACCCTATAGACACGAGTGGGGAAGACTCGATAGTCCTGCAAGACAACTTCCCAAAGAGAGACAACTCTGACCAAAAACAACTGTTGCCTTGCAGTTAGGCTGGGGACAGCCAAAGGCTAAGAAGGACATCCCTACAGAAACGCCTGTTTAAATCGGATGTACTTAGCCACAGGCTAAACAAAATAAAACAGTGCAACGTAAATATCGCTGTAAACAGCGTACGATGAAGAAGAAGAAGAAGAAAACCCTCGGAAATCTGGGGCTAAGCTCCCTGTGGCTCGACTGGTCCGCATTTAGCGTTCGACAAAGGAATTGATGGAAGGGCACCACCATGAGTGGAGCCTGCGGCTTAATTTGACTCAACACGCCAACACTGTAAAAAGACCGACAGACTGAGAGCTTTTTCGTTGGGTCTAAAAAGGAACGTGTGGTGGAATTAGACCCACGGAAGCCAGGTCAGTCCTACCCTCTTAATGAAAGAGAGTTACTACGGTAATCCTACTTAACCCTAGCGGAATCGCAGGATTCAGACGATTGGTCATTGACTGACTAAAAAGCCCTCTTTTGATTCGTTGGGTCTAATAGTGAACGGGTGCTGGTATTAGACCCTTGGAAGACAGGTCAGTTTTACCCTACTAATGACAGGGTGTTGCTACGGTAATCCTGCTCAACTCGAGAGGAATCACTAGTCGCAGACATTTGGTCCATGTGCTAGGCTGATAAGCCAACAGGGCGAGGCTACCATCTGAGGTAGTACGACCGAACGCCTCTAAGCCGGAATCCTGCCCAAAATCTCTGCACCAATGCGATGGGAGGTTTCGATATGGTCGGGTCCTGGGGCTCGCGCCCCAGCTCCATACAGTCGAGCCGCAGAAAGAGGTCTCTGCCGTCCGCTGAGCAAAGCGGGCGGGATGCTGCCCGATATTCACCCCATACGGCGTTGAGGTGTGAAACCACTAGTAGAAGACTTAGTTCTCGGTCGGGGTGTCGTAAGCAGTAGAGCAGCCACCTCACTGTGAACTGTTGAGACGCAACCGTTGACCATGAGATATGTCCGCACACCAGGCGAACAACATCTCCGTGCCATTACCAGGCTTGTCCCCTGGTCAAATGCACTCCTGTCTCGCTCTCTACCTTTGTCTGGTATTAGTCATCCCAATGGACGCAGAAGAGATACAGGTCAGCGGACATTGCACCTCTGCCCTATTGTGACAACCTCCCATGTGGCGGGGAATGCTAGGCGTGCCATCACTGCAGATGAGCCGAGAAAATAAAGGGAGCAAAGAGATACCTCACTCACATGCATATGCTACGTTTCTGGCAGGACGTGACGATCCTGAGACACAGTCACACTGGACTGCTCCTCTTCCGGGATAGTACAAACTAGTACATAGTCCATCATATCATATCATTGCCAAACCCTATAGACACGAGTGGGGAAGACTCGATAGTCCTGCAAGACTTCCCTAAGAGAGACAACTCTGACCAAAAACAACTGCTGCCTTGCAGATAGGCTGGGGACAGCCAAAGGCTTAGGAGGGCATCCCTACAGAAACGCCTGTTGAAATCGGATGCACTGAGCCACAGGCTTAACAAAATAAAACAGTGCAACGTATATCGCTGTAAACAGCGTACGATGAAGAAGAAGAAGAAGAAGAAGGCTCTTGACAAAATTTTATAAAGGGACTGCAATTCGACTCCGATGCAGATGTCATGGCCTCGGTGAGCAAATGGTTCAATGAGCAGCCAAACTCATTTTTCTTGGATAGCATCCGATGTCTACCCAAGCAGTAGGATGGATGTCTGAATGCCTATGGCAACTTTTTCTAACAAACAATGGTGTATGTCTGTTTCATAACAATTGCTTTATTTAATTCTATCACACCTGCTAATGTTCCTTTTATATGTTTGTAATACATCCACTTGGGCCGGTTTCATTTCAACACACATAATCTATTGGTGACCTACTTTTGCTTAGTGGTTTGTATTGCCTTACTTGTCAGTTTATGATAGACAATTGGCTAGCATAAATGAGTGTGCTGCACTGATTGGACAGCAACTGGTATTTTCACCTGGCCATAATGGAACAGTGTTTTCATTTAAAAACTTCAGAGGTAGTTAAAAATGTGTTATCAAAACAAAGGAAATTCAAAAAATAATATGTTAGCCAGTCTCACCATGGTGACAAGTTGCTACAATAGTGTGTGAACCAGCTTCACCATGGTAACAAATTGTTACAATAGAATACTGGCTGGGCTATTACAATATTTAGAAAACTGTTTTTCTACTCAAAATAACTCACAGTTCTTGTACGGACATCTTCCTTTCTGACACAAGAATAAAAGAGTGGATAACTCATTTTCTAGAATATTGGAGTAATAATAACTAAGAACAGAACCCTCCATGTTTTATGGATGTGGATATTACAGGACAGTAGATAGATATGCGCTTGCTTTGTCCTGGCTACAGCTCTGACTGTCCAAACATTTATGAGGAAACTAAGAGAACATTGCACGCTAAAACAATCAATAAAACAGTTGGCTTATTCTCTGTGTTCCCGTTAGTTTGCCCCACCAAAGACACTATCATAGAGCAACAAAATAAAATATATCTATGGTCGTACCTGTGTGCTGAGGTCGAGGACTCTTGTGAAACAGGTGATTTTGAAATATCCGTCTTTGATCTGCCCAGACGAAACTTTTCTGAGCTTTCCTGGGCTGAAATAAAGTTTGGGCTATTTCCAAAAAGAGGTTGGTCCGAGCTGTGCGATTGCCTAGTTAACCCTGATGTTGTGCGGTACTGGGATGTCATGGACACAGGGCGTGACTGCTGGGTTGTCGTTGGGAGATACTGTGGGTCTTCAGTCTGCAAGGTCTGTAGGTTGCCAAGTAGCTCATCCACCTGTTTTCTACAATAATAACGATAGACTATTGTCATGAAGTGAATTTTACAATGTCGTGAATAACTAAAAACTGATTTATGAATGTGAATTTAGGGACAATAAAATGAACAAGAAAGTCAGGTAAATTAATTTAACATAATGTCATTATACTCATTGAGGGAAATGATGTACTGGCAAGATGGACAGAGTACTGTTCCGAGCTATACAACTGTGAAGGGCGAAACAAGCCTGAGAAAACATTCCCCCCAGCGCCGGCGGATATAGAGGATAACCAACTGATAACGAAGGAAGAGGTAATTGCGGCGGTGGGGACGTTGAGAGGAGGGAAGGCGGCCGGCGTGGACAATATACCTGCGGAGCTCTTGCGGGCAGGTGGGGAGGTAGTGGTGGGGGGCCTGACGCACATCTGTGGCGAAATGTGGACGACGGGAGACTGGCCGGACTTGTGGACGAGGTCTATGGTTATGCCGCTACATAAGTCTGGAAACCTAAAGCTGTGCCAAAATTACAGAACAATAAGCCTCATAAGCCACCCTGGTAAGGTCATGCTTAAATTAATCCTCGACCGATTGAAACCCCAAGCAGAGAACATCATTGCTGAGGAGCAAGCAGGGTTCAGACAGGGAAGAAGCACTACAGAACAGATATTTAATTTAAGACTGCTAGGCGAGAGGTGTCTGGAGCGGCAGCGGGCACTGTGTCATGTGTTTGTGGATTTTGGGAGGGCGTTTGATGGGGTGTGGCATGAGGCGCTTTGGGCGGCCATGAGGATGTATAATATCAACGGAAATATTGTAACGGTCCTTGAACACCTGTATAACAAGGCGTCTAGTGCAGTTCTTGTGAATGGGAGGCGAGGAGACTGGTTTCGCACATCAGTTGGTGTGAGACAGGGGTGTGCGCTCTCTCCGGCTCTTTTCAATATATTCCTTGGGGGAGTTATGAGTGGGGCACTTGGAGGTCACGTTGGTACTGTCAGGATGGGGGGCCGAGCGATTGCTAACCTTCGTTTTGCAGATGACATCGACGGGTTGGCGGGTTCAGAAGCAGAACTCCAGGAATGGGTCGGGGGGCTCGATGAGACAGCTCTTGACTGTGGTGTGGAGATAGGCGCTGGAAAGACAAAACTAATGACAAACAACGCCACGGGCTTCGGCGGCAAGATAAAAGCAAACGGTCAAGAACTCGAAGTAGTTGACCGTTTTAAATGTCTTGGGTCGATTGTCAGTGGTGAAGGGTCGGGGTGTGAGGTGTTGGCCAGAATGGCACAGACGATGGCGGCGCTTGCACGGCTTAACAAAATCTGGCAAGATAAACGGTTGGCACTACGCACGAGAGTCGGATTAATGCGTACGCTGGTCCTGTCAATATTTCTCTGTGCGTGTGGGACATGGACAGTTGCAGCTGACCTTCGGCGAGGGATGCGGGCCTTGGAGATGGGATGTTTCCGAGGACTTTTGGGCGTCACGTACGGAGATCGAATTGCGGACGAGGAAATTCGAGACAGAATTGCGACGGCAGTGGGGCCTTTCGGAGATCTCTTGGCGACGATCGAGAGAAGGGGGCTCGCTTGGTGCGGTCACATGTCGAGATCAAGTGGTCTTGCAAACACAGTCCTCCGCGGGGGGTGGGGGGGGGGGGGGTGGGGTGCATGGCAAACGACGAGGGGGCAGGCCCGGATGGAGATGGGGGGACGACGTGAAAGAATGGACCAGTCTCCGACCGGGGGAGTCGCGGGCGGCGGCTTCTGACAGAGAGGGATGGCGTGGAGTTGTGAGGATGTCTTCATATGTGCCCCAACGACCTTACCGGTTACGGGATGACCTGACCTGACCTGACCATTATACTGGTTTAGAAGACTCTGCAGAGTCTGTATACAACCAGTTTCATTTGCATTTCCTTGCTCTAAAAGCTATGCACATCCAATTTATTCTTATGTGCATTAATTGTCCCTGCCCCACTACTTCCTGTGGCAATGCATTCCACTCAATTTCCTGCTACCAAATCCTGAAAGGGCTTAAGTAGCAGAATGTAGACCAGAGAACAGAATGCGTTGTGTCGTAGTTTACAGCTTGACTGCGATATTTGCACCTTTCTGTCCAACATATCTGACTTCAGCAATCATTTTTTGAGTACTGGGTTAGCATTTCCTCTTCGATCCCTTCTCCTTAGTCAGTCTGCCCTGCTGTAACCTGTTATCCAAGATCATCGAGTGGAGGTGTAGACGGGTCTTGGCAGCTCTGGTTCGCTGGCCCTGACGCTAGCAGTCAGCTATGGGTCGCTGGTCACTGCAGCTCATGCGCTGTCTCAGGAGAACATGAACAATAATTAATTAAAAATTAAAAAAGGCATACATGTTTAAAGATTACTTGTAACAAAAGTAAAACGAAAGACAAAACTCAAAACAAGTTCTGGCTAAGGATAAAGTTAATGATTGATTTGGTAATAATGGACTGTTCTATATAGGTGCACCACACGAGCAACAAACATGGCTGGTTATTTTCACAAATGAACAAGAAATGAGGCTGATATTTTCACAAGGACAAGAAACATATGAGGCTGACATTTTCACCACAATGACAAGAAACATATGAGGCTGATATTTTCACCACAATGACAAGAAACATATGAGGCTGATATTTTCACCACAATGACAAGAAACATATGAGGCTGATATTTTCACCACAATGACAAGAAACATATGAGGCTGATATTTTCACCACAAGGACAAGAAACATATGAGGCTGACATTTTCACCACAATGACAAGAACATATGAGGCTGACATTTTCACCACAATGACAAGAAACATATGAGGCTGATATTTTCACCACAATGACAAGAAACATATGAGGCTGATATTTTCACCACAATGACAAGAAACATATGAGGCTGATATTTTCACCACAATGACAAGAAACATATGAGGCTGATATTTTCACCACAATGACAAGAAACATATGAGGCTGACATTTTCACCACAATGACAAGAAACATATGAGGCTGATATTTTCACCACAATGACAAGAAACATATGAGGCTGATATTTTCACCACAATGACAAGAAACATATGAGGCTGACATTTTCACCACAATGACAAGAAACATATGAGGCTGATATTTTCACCACAAGGACAAGAAACATATGAGGCTGATATTTTCACCACAAGGACAAGAAACATATGAGGCTGACATTTTCACCACAATGACAAGAAACATATGAGGCTGATATTTTCACCACAATGACAAGAAACATATGAGGCTGATATTTTCACCACAATGACAAGAAACATATGAGGCTGATATTTTCACCACAATGACAAGAAACATATGAGGCTGATATTTTCACCACAATGACAAGAAACATATGAGGCTGATATTTTCACCACAATGACAAGAAACATATGAGGCTGATATTTTCACCACAATGACAAGAAACATATGAGGCTGACATTTTCACCACAATGACAAGAAACATATGAGGCTGATATTTTCACCACAAGGACAAGAAACATATGAGGCTGATATTTTCACCACAATGACAAGAACATATGAGGCTGATATTTTCACCACAAGGACAAGAAACATATGAGGCTGATATTTTCACCACAATGACAAGAACATATGAGGCTGATATTTTCACCACAATGACAAGAACATATGAGGCTGACATTTTCACCACAATGACAAGAACAACAAACGAGGCTGATATTTTCACCACAATGACAGGAAGAGAATATCTGGAATGTTGTGTAGATGAGTAGTGGCTTGAGCTCGGTGAAAACATCCAGACTGCAGCCCAAACAGGCAACATCAGACAAGTGTATGATGGCATAGAGAAAGCTAGTGGGTGAAAAGTGGCTCTTGCAACAATAAGAAGTCAAACTACACCACAAGGAAAAATTAAATCAAAAACTCAATAGAGAGTTACCACTCCAAGGTCGCTACATCCTACAGTCAGACATGATTGAAAGTGGGTCACTAACTAAAGTCCCCCCCCCCCCCCCCACACCCCGAATGCTGACACACACACACACACCCTACCCCCCATCAGCACAGTCAATAATAAAATATTGTATACTACCACTACAACAATGTTTATCAACACCAATAGCCTCTCATTATCATGATGTTTCCAAGTCAGAACATTAACCTTGTAGCAATGTTAGACATGAAATAAAGACACTCATTTCCACCAACTGACTTGTATTCTTGATGTAGACTGATAATTTTCTGCTCGTGCTGCTCAACCATAGCATCCAGCTCTGACTTTGACACTGTTTTCTAGGATAAGTACAAGAATGATACACAAGGTTTTGGATAGCTTTGTGCTGGCAGCTATAGATGTACAATCAAGAAATATCTAGAAACCTGTCAAGGAAAACCACTATTGACAATAATGGAATCTAGGTTTGTCTTTATCTAATATGCTATTTTCTCCTTCTCTCTGGTTTTATGAGATTCTGTAGCTAATCTGAACTGGTCTGAGGGTTGATTCAGTATAATCTAGAAAGAACCAATTTGTTTTTTTTTTGTTTTTTGTGTGTGTGTTCGCCTTATTTCTCTTATCCCCAAGGCGGTGTGCGTTACACTGTGGTTTTTATTTTGTCGGCCCAGTGCATCCGACTTCAGCATGCATTTTATATAAGGGTCTGCTTTCTCCTGCATTTTCTAAGGGTTTGCTTCCCCGGGGTAACGGCCGATGCTGTGATGGGAATCGAACCCAGCACCTTCCGGTTGTGAGCCGTGCCACTTAACCACTAGGCCATGCCGTCCCCTGAAAGAACCTATTTAATAAATGTATGTAAATATCAAGATAACTTAATAGATCTGAAATTGTTCTTATGCACTCGCTGATATGCAAAACACACTTGGACAATCAAAATACTGATGCTCCCAGTGTTCACATGCAACAACTCAACAACTGCTTTGCTTCTTTTCACATCAAAACCTGTTTTCTCAATGTTTTATAAGTTGACACTTGACAAGACAAAGATAATACACCTCATTCTATTGACTTGTTTGATAGTCATCTCATTGAGATGTTGTTCTAAAGAAAGAACTAGCTGGGAAATAGAACATATTTTTATTATTCTTGACCTGATTATCGGGAAACTGACATATCTGTAGTGTACTCCTTAAGTTAAGTTGGAAAGTATTTATGGTATATGCCACTTCTTGAGCTACAAACTGTTTTGTTTCTTGTAAAGTTTGCATAGTCAGAAATTCCTATTGTTCATATTTGTTTTCCAAAATTGAAATGGCCTGCTGGCTTAAATATTCTGTACAGATAACTGTTGTGTACAGAAAAATATGAGTGTTTTAAACGTAAAAACACTCTTCTGTCAAAAATGAATGAGAAAAACAACAATGATTTTGTTTCATTGTAATTAGTATTCTAGTCACATATTCTGTTTCTATACTGTCAAAATCTTCATGTTTTTCTCTAATTTTCTTGACTAACATCTTTGAGAAGAATACACTGTCATATGCTTTCCCTAATTTCCTTGACTAATACGACAGATAAGAAAAAGAATGCATTGTCATTTGTTCAGAATTTATAATGTGAAGATAGATTCTCATTAATTACAAGTAAGTGTAAGATAGAAGAAGTTAGGCCTGGATGCACATAGTTTTGTTTTTTTAGATCAAGTGAATGTAAAAGAAAACTGGTTGTATACAGACTCTGCAGAGTCTTCTAAACCAGTATAAAGATGTTAATGTTAAGTTAAGTACCATTTTAATTGTCCTCTTCCCTTTATTTTAAATCAGCATGGGTGTGAGATTTACCTCTTCAAGTCTTGGTGTGAATGTGGCCACTGAGAGAGCTTCATCCATCATTTCTATTTGAAGATCCTCTTTTGTCGTTGAAGCTAGGTCAATGTATGTCGTGTCATGCCCTCCATGAGTTCCTGTGAAGACGGGCAATCAAATTGGCTGACTCAGAAATGAAATCAGTATTCTTAATTATCTCAGACTTGTACAATAATAATTTAGCATTGTCAAGTACAGAAAACAACCAAGGAAATATGAGAGAGCAGCGATGCTGAAAGTCTGTCATCAAAGTTTTCCCAAAACACAACAAAATAACAGAAATAAATACAGAAAAAAATGAGAGAAAAAAATGAAACAAGAAAGATTATATCTTTCTGATATGTTTGTATTAGTAATCACATTAAGGAGCTCTGATACTGATACCACCCTCACATTAATGAGCTCTGACACTGATAACAGCCTCACATTAATGAGCTCTGACACTGATACCAGCCTCACATTAATGAGCTCTGACGGGGATACTACCCACCCTCATATTAATGAGCTCTGACACTCATACCAGCCTCACATTAATGAGCTCTGACGGGGATACTACCCACCCTCATATTAATGAGCTCTGACACTCATACCAGCCTCACATTAATGAGCTCTGACACTGATACCACCCAACCTCACATTAATCAGCTCTGACAGGGACACTACCCACTCTCAAATTAAAACAAAGTGTCCACATAAAATAAAAATTAACTAAATGAATTATACATTATTATTTGTTAAAAAGGAACTAAAACAAAAAATATTAAAAAAACATTGCCATTATAATCTGCCATTGCAACAACTCAAATAGTCTTCCTTTATAAGGAGCCAGATGCAGTGGTGGATAATGCTTCATATTGGAGCAGAAAGGTGAATGAATGATAAATGATGAATGGTGAAGGATGAATGGTGAATGGTGAATGGTGAATGATGTTACTTCAACTGTTGATGCACTCTTTGTAGTTATATCAGGGTCAGCACTGCATCTTAACTGATCAGGTACATACAATTAATGAAAAGTCTTTGTACAATCTGGCTAAAATAAAAAAGTTGGAAATTAATTTTCATTACAAACCATACAGAAGTAAGGACAAATAGAATATGAACAGATTATATGAAGTGAATGCTGCAGAAACATGGATATAGATGCTGGCTAAGACCACACATTTTGAACACACAATTCAGTCCCATTTCCCAAGCCGATATTTGATAGCACCTGTAGATGGAGAGCTGAAACTAATAATGATAACTACTTCACACAAAGAACAAACAGAACTGGTAGGAATTACATAAATGCAAGGTTTGTATATCTACCACACTGTCTGTTGAAGTGCAAAGGTCGAACACACTTTCCCCAATATATAAGCACAGGCAGATTCCCACACGGCTTGCGAACAGCATCAGACCTTCCGGACTGCAGAGAGTACAGGGATAACAGCCTAGGTTCACTGTTTTTGATCAGGTCTTCATGAGCTGATGCAGTTGCCAGTTGTTCAGTATGGTCATCAATCATGATTGAAATATCTACTGAGTCACCGACAGAATCTCCATCCAAGCTGGAAGCCATACTGGAAAGTGAAACATGATGAACACTCAAATACGTATTAGTAAATTAAGTTAATGACATGCATACACACAAGAGGTTATAGAAATACTAATTACAACATACATGGTGAAAACACAGACTGTACAGCCACCTAACACACTTCTTCTTCATTGTTTTCTTGCAAGTAATTGCATCTTTTTTTTAATAAACCTGACGTTCTGTCTCAGGCTGCTCTTGTCGTTATAGTTTGTTCCTTAATTGGGTTGGAGAAGGCCATACTTTCATTCTGCACCTTTTGTGGAGCTGACAGACCTAGAGAGCATGCTCTACTGTTCGTTTGTTCTTCCCACATGTCTGTATGACTGAGTTTTAATTTGTTGAACGGATAATTTGTAAGTCTGCAGTGACACATTCCCAGTCTGGAAATTGTCACTTGATCTCTACTTGGCAAGAGGTATGTTTCTGATGTATCAGATTCTGGATGTACTCTGGATGCTACTGAACATTTTTAGGAGCAAAAGAACTTTGTGCAAAGGATATTCATAAGGAAATGCTTCCTGTTTATGGTGAGATGTGTTTATTGCTTAAATTGGCACATAACTATGGCTTTAAATTTTCTCAAGGACGCTCGCTCATTGTTTTGGTGATCACGTAAATCCAACTTTTGTCAGCCAGACTGCCTTGAAAACAGTTTGTTTCTAGGGAATGCTATATGGAAGAGAGATGGTGGTCTCAGTCAGTATATTGTGCCTGGCCCTCATCCTGGTCAGTATTTATGTTGAGAAGTTAGGGACAACGTGAGTGCAATAATAAATGGTTTTCAAGTTTGTATCTCATTTAGTTATTTTTTAACAGCCCTTTGTGACCTATTTACTGACTTGCCCTCATAACAAACATACAATATGAGGGAACATAATAAAATTAATATACACATTGTAACCAACATACAATATGGATACATGTCACAAAATCATTGTAGCCAACATACAATATGGATACATGTCACAAAAACATTAACAGAATGGTAGACACTATTTAAGATAGTAACAGGACAAACCTAAGAGAATTTGCTCTTGAACTTGCAGGTGGAATATCATCATCTCCGTGAGGAGGAGGAAGATAGATTGTCTCCAAACTCTGAAATGTTAATCTGACAAGGTCAAGTTCAGATTTGTTTAGTTTACAGATCAAAGTGTACGAGGAGACTATTTCAAGACTGGATTGCTAGTTTTGTTTAGTTTACACATCAAAGTGAACAAGGAGACTATCTCAAGACTGGATTGCTAGTTTTGTTTAGTTTACAGATCAAAGTGTACAAGGAGACTATTTCAAGACTGGATTGCTAGTTTTGTTTAGTTTACAGATCAAAGTGTACAAGGAGACTATCTCAAGACTGGATTGCTAGTTTTGTTTAATTTACAGATCAAAGTGTACAAGGAGACTATCTAAAGACTGGATTGCTAGTTTTGTTTAGTTTACAGATCAAAGTGTACAAGGAGACTATTTCAAGACTGGATTGCTAGTTTTGTTTAGTTTACAGATCAAAGTGTACAAGGAAACTATCTCAAGACTGGTTTGCTTGTTTTGTTTAGTTTTATTTCTAGATACAAGTTTTGATATTGAACAATGGCTTGTGACCCAAGGCCCATAAAGCCCTATATGGGACATACCTCTCAGTTATAATAACGTGTGTGCAAACATTTTCCTCGTCACTGTCAGGTCAGCAACAGTGACAAATAAATATCAAGGTTCAAAAAGTTTGTTATAAATAATATCTGCCCTTGAGTCTTTCTATCTTATCTACATAATCTTGACTTTTTAAAAGTCAAGATTATTCCTCTCTGAGTATTCTACCTAAAGCTACCTTGAAATATTTCAGATTATAAGTTTCCCAATTCTGGCTGATTATTCATTCCTGCAAATCTTTGAAAATTCTGAAAATGAATTTATATGTATTTAAATAGTGCTCTTTCTTCCACATTATTTGTATTTAAATAGTGCTGTTTCTTCCATATTATTTGTATTTAAATAGTGCCCTTTCCTTCACTTCCTGATGGGTTTTTTTTCTCAAAGAAATATGAGTTAGTGGGGGAACTGAGACACTAGTCAGGCCCAACATACTGACCAGGATGTTGCATCAAGGCCAGGCACAATATACTGACCAAGACCACCGTCTCTCTTCCATGTAGCATTACTTGGAAACAGGCTGTCTTCAAGGCAGTCTAGCAGAGAGATGTGGATCAACATGATCCCCGTAGTAGTGAGCATCACACAGATGGAGCCAAGCATAGTACAACCGTCTGGAGGACCGCAGTTCACCTACGCTCGGGATGTAACTAAAGCTACTACAACCCGCCACTTAATGCCCTTTTCAGGAAACAAAAAAGTTCAAACTTGCTCATTATGGGCATTAAACAACAACAACAACAACAACAACAACAACAACAACAACAACAACAACAACGAGTTCATGCAACCATCTCACAAAATAAAATATCTAAAAATAAGAAACAGCTGGAAGTAAAATGAGCAATTACCATTTGTTGAATGTCCTTGAAATCAATATTTGTAAATGCAATGATCTCTTCAAACTTTCCTGTATGTACTGCAAGCCTCAGTGTCTCTGGTTCAGACAAAGACTTCTCTTCCACAATGGCTACACCATCTTCAGTTTCATCTGGGAGCTCAACTCGAAACTCAAAGAATCTGAAACACAATCAGTATGACCCATGAACTTCCTTTCTTTTCCCTGACATATTTTTCTATCTTGTTACATCAGCATGTTCAATCACAGCCTCTTCTTACTTTCTCTTATCCTGTTATACCTTTCAGCGTCAGGTTATGAAGAGATCTCTAAAGCAAGCCCGACTGTGTGCCTCATGCACAGTAGCATTTACCTTCTCAAATATTTCTGTAAGCCATCCTTTTTCGTGGTCTGCCTTGGACTTTAAATCTATTGTATCTTCTTCTTCTTCTTCTGCGTACACAGTCAGACAGTAACCATTATTTTCTCGAAAAAAGCGGCGGTCATCCTGAGACTCTCGCCACTACCATAGAGCTTGTCTTGCAGTTCCACTGGCAATGGCCACATCTGTTCTCTCTGATCCTCGTATGTCGGGCAGTTCTGCAGCAGATGTTCAGTGGTCATTTTACCAGTACCGCACGGGCATTCGTCGGTACACCCTATCTTCAATTTGTTGAATAGGTGGTACCTCAGTCTGTTGTGGCCAGTGCGAAGTCTGAAGACAACGACCTGCTCTCTTCGGTTCAACTGGTAATAGGCATCGTTTTTGGTGTAACCAGTATGTTCGGTTTCCCATTTGGTCATGTATCTGGCTTTGATAAGCCGTTTTGACTCTTCGTACGTCATACTGGTATCTGTTTGTGGTAGCCTTGCACCTTCTTTTGCCAGTCTGTCTGCCTCCTCGTTGCCTTGGATGTTGCAGTGTGACGGAACCCACTGTACCACTACCCTTTTTGGTGCGGACTGCTGGCACAGTTTGCAGAGTGCTGCTCTTAAGTCATTAAGCTCAGTGTTTTTCTGGCTTTTTAGCGCTGTGACTACTTCGAGAGCATCTGTCAGCAGGACTATATGGCTCTCATTTTCACTGTGTGTTACCATTTCTTCCACTGCCGCCCTCAGTGCCTCTGCCTCTGCTCTGAAATTGCTTGTGTACTTACCAATAGCGAATGACAGTGTTATTTTTCTGCCATTTGGTAGGTTCAGGAATGCTCCTGCCCCTCCGTTCTGTGTAGTGTTTGTTACAGAACCGTCGGTGTATGCATGGGTCCAGTCCATGCTTGGGTAGCTTTTCGTTATGAAGCTTAGGGTAGTGTCTCTCCTTTCTTTTTCACTCTGGCAGTTTTTGTTTGCAATACCTGGTATATTTTCTACCACCTCTGGAAATATATCCTGCCTCCAAGTAGGTTTTCGTACAGTAGTGATGGGTTTTGGTGTTGTTAGTGCGTTTATGGGATCTTCGTGCATCTTTGCTTTGGCTATTTCTGCAAAGTTTCTCCGCTTTAGTTTCCCATTTCCCAAATTGTTTAGTCTCTGGTACATTGGATGGTCCGTCAGTCTTCTGAGTTTCTCTGACTGCAGCTGGGCTCTGCAGTCTCTTCTATCGGTCATGGATTGCAATTTTGTAATCTTTTCAAGTTCTACAATTGGCGTTGACTTCATGCCACCTGTTATAATTCTCATGGCTTGGTTTTGAAGTTTGTTAACTTTATCGAAGTTCGCCTTCGCTGCGGTTGTCCATGCCGCAATGCCATACTCGAGAACTGGTCTCACTCTTCCAGTGTACAGTTTCTTTAGTATGCCTTCGTCTGCTCCCCAGCTTGTGCCAGCAAGTTTCCTCATGATCGCCATTCTTTCTCTGGCTTTCATTCGGTTTCTCTCAATCTGACTTTTCCATGTCATGCAACGATCAAATGTGACTCCCAGATAGGTTGGGTTGTCGTTTGGCTGCAGGATTTTGCCATTTAGCCTTAATTTGGTACTTTGGGGTTTTAATGAGAGCGAGAATATTGTGCACGTGGTTTTCTCCTCGTTTATTTTGACCAGCCATGAGTTCGCCCACTCTTCCAGCGATGTTAGGGCCGTCTGCATCCGATTTCTTGCTATGGTGAGATTCTTTTCAGAGGTCCACATAGCCAAAATCTATTGTATCTAAATAGCATTACATGTTTGGGGGTGCTGTGTGATGGTAGTCTTGGTACATGGCCAAACCATTTTAGTTGCTGTTTTTCTATGTCCTCTAATACTGGTGTTGTTCCCACTTGTCTCCTGATGTCATCGTTTCTAATCATGTCTCTCCTTGTTACGTCCAATATTTTTCTCAGGCATTTCATTTCTGCTGTTACAATGTCGTTTTTCATTTGATGTTAGTATCCAGTTTGGACATCAATAGCATAGTTTCGGAAAGAAAATCGTATTGTATAAAGCTCTTTTGAAAGTTAGTGTTACATGCTTGCAATTAAGTATTGGAGTTAATTGTCCAATAATCTGATTTGACTTAATGCATCTTTGTTGGATTTCCGCTGTAATTCTTCCGTCTGCTGATAACGTGCTCTCTAAATATGTGAAATCTTTCACCTGTTTGATTTGCTGTTTTTCAAGGACGATATTGATGTCAATTGCTATTCAAAATATTTTTTCTACATTGATTTTCATAATCACAGCAGAAACAATGAACCTAAATACGTTTTTTTTTAAAACTCATCACACATCATTGGCTCTTTCCGTCTTGTTAGATGATAATAATTGTGCTATTAGCACAAAGCCTGTGCAGAAATATATAGACCATGTGTTGCCCATGCAGTATGGTCCTTCTCTCGGTCTGCCTTGTTTACTCCATGGGTAAGGTGATACCAATACATTTAGAACAAGGGAAGCTGGAGGATCGGCAGAGCAATGCTTTATCTGTTCGCCTGTCAGGGCTTCACTCTTAGACCAGCTGTCAATCAAGGCTAATGGCCTGGTCTGCCCTGCCACAACACTCAGCTGAGGTTGTCTTTCCTTGCTCTAGGATAAGGCATTGTATCCTCTTGCGTGTGCTCCTTCGCACATCATCGGTTGTCAGGTTTGGTAGATGCTGACCAACTTTCAGAGTTATCAGAAAAGGTTGCACAGCCATATCTGACAAAATCTGACAAGATTCGCCAGTATCTTATCTGCAAGGCTTCAGATTGTTTGAAATAAGAGTTTTCTTTCTACTAGATAAGCTGCCTTCCTAGGCTTTTGAGCCCTATCTGCCAAAAACTACTGGTCTTAAGGCCACAGTGACTCGCCTTCCGCCCCTTCTCCTGTTAGTGAAAGCAGTTCTGCCGTGAGAAGACCAGGAGATGGACTTTGTTGTCAGAGGCTATATGAGACACATGTCATTCGAGCATCTAGTTGGTGTTGAGAGTTCACCGTCAACCCCACTGCTAGCTATTACAACATTTAGAACCAAAAAACATCAGCTAAAAACTATGCCTATTTGAAATGACAGAGCCTTGAGTATTTGAAAACAAAACCCAATGACAACCTTGGCTAAAGCTCTCTCAAAAATGTATAAACATTCTGGTTTAAAATGACTTGACCACAGAAGTGGGCATATGAGATGATGAGACTGATGAATGACCTAATGAGACCTTCTCTCTTTTCTATTTAGCCTCACCTTTTCCGTCTAGCTGCACCTGGCTTAGAGTGGGTGGCTGGAAGTAAAATGTATAATCTTATCAAAGCAGAATAATTTATTGTGTAGGAAAATGAACAACCACAGAATCTGTAACCCGTCATCAAATGTTCCGGTACACTTGCCCACAACATTCAAACAAAGACTCATCATGTGACAGAAAAAAGACAGCACATTTAACGAAACACAATTAGTAAGCTAATCTGAACAATAAAACATTTAACTGACAGTCTAGAATTAATTAAATGGAATATGTTTTGGCAACTTTTAGAATGACATGTAAATGTATGCTGAGAGACCTACTCTAATGAACAACTTACTTGACATTGACCTTGTTTCTATCAGCTTGATCTGTTTTAAGTTGGGGAGCTGACATTTCTATCAGCTTGATCTGTTTTAAATTGGGGAGCTGACGTTTCTATCAGCTTGATCTGTTTTAAGTTGGGCAGCTGACGTTTCTATCAGCTTGATCTGTTTTAAATTGGGCAGCTGACGTTTCTATCAGCTTGATCTATTTTAAGTTGGGCAGCTGACGTTCAGCTTGATCTGTTTTAAATTGGGGAGCTGACGTTTCTATCAGCTTGATCTGATTTAAATTGGGGAGCTGACGTTTCTATCAGCTTGATCTGTTTTAAATTGGGGAGCTGAGGTTCAGCTCGATCTGTTTTAAGTTGGGCAGCTGACGTTCAGCTTGATCTGTTTTAAGTTGGGCAGCTGACGTTCAGCTCGATCTGTTTTAAGTTGGGGAGCACCAAGTATGCTGCACCAGTTATTGTAAGTCCATGTTGTTATTATATTGCTCTCATGACAATGTTGCCTTCCTTGTGCCCTGTAAATAGTTCTTCTTGTTTTATTGGTGCGTAGTGGTAGTTATTGGTGCGCAGTGGTAGATGATCAGGCAGTATTCTCATGATCGAACCTTCTACATTTTTATCTTGCTATGAAACATTCTTGCAAATAATTCTCCCAATAATCACAGCAAATCAAAATTCACGAATTAGAACAATAAAAAGAAAGTCTACATTTCAAATGAAGTAGATGATTAATCGGCCATGATCTACCATTAGGACCAGACTTTTCCAAAATCTTCAGAGGTGGAAGCGATCTTCCATGGATTCTTTCATCCACAACATCTGACATTTTGTCATGAGAAGCCTGAAATCAAAGACAAAATATCAGCAAGCAAGTAAAGTTAGTAGAGAACAATAGGTCAACATGGATGTCCATTTACTGGTTATTGCTTACCTGTTACTGGTTAAGTGTTGTTATACATAACTGTTGTTATACATAACTGTTGTTATACAAAAATGTTGATTGAGAGAAAAAAACCTATCAATCATTTCTCCAAGAAATCTCAGGATATCACGATTCCACGTGTAAATAGGTTTTCGGCAAGGATCACACTCTTTTTCTTCTTCCTTTTTTCTTTTTCTTCTTCTTCTCCTCCTTCACTTATTCTGCCTCTTCTTTTGCTTTTTTGCTTTCACCATATTTTTTGTATAAGCATGGAGTCCAGTTCTCAGGATAAAGGTTGCTGTAGTGGAGAGGTCTTCAATGCTCCCAAACAGCTTTGTGTAAAGGGTCATCTCGGTGTGCCGATAGAATATGTTTTCGGCCACCAGTGTTGATTGTTTGGTCATACACATGGTTGATTGGATGCACTATAAATTGAAGAAAGCCTAAAATTGTCTTATTTAAAATAATAATCAAGTCACTAATCATGCATAAATTATTTAAATTAAAAAACGAAATGCATACATACATTTTTAAAAAAAAACAATTTCCTGTGATGTCTTAGTAAATCATGCAATTTATGATCTTCTGTTAATAAAGATACAACCACATGAACCACTGTAACCTGCAAACCATGACATAAAAGATGACTAAAGTGAAATTAGCAATCTCATTATGTAAAACCATTGTTTATGAGCTGTCATCGGCGGTGCCATAGATACAGTAGAGAAGGAGCCGCAGCAGCCAGTGACTCATTGCTTGCATCAGGGTCAGTGACTCGTAACTGACCAAGACGCTATTCCACCTCAAATGACAGCCAAAAAACCGACTGCAACCATGCAGCCTGGCTGATACAACCTCTCATCAGTGATCTCATACAATCATCCATCAGTGCTTTGACTCATACAGTCACCCATCAGGGCTCTGACTCATACAGTCACCCACAAAGGCCCTGACTCATACCCCATCAGTGCGCTGACTCATACAAACATCTATCAGTGCTCTGACTCATACAATTATCCATCAGTGCCCTAACTCATACAATCATCCATCAGTGCTCTGAATCATACAATCATCCATCAGTGCTCTGACTCATACAATCATCCATCAGTGCTCTGAATCATACAATCATCCATCAGTGCGTTGACTCATACAGTCACCCACCAGGGCCCTGACTCATACCCCATCAGTGCTCTGACTCATACAATCATCCATCAGTGCTCTGACTCATACAATCATCCACCAGGGCCCTGACTCATACCCCATCAGTGCTCTGACTCATACAATCATCCATCAGTGCCCTGACTCATACAATCATCCACCCAGGCCCTGACTCATACAATCATCCATCAGTGCTCTGACTCATACAACCACTCACCAGGGCCCTGATTCATACCCCATCAGTGCTCTGACTCATACAATCATCCATCAGTGCTCTGCCTCATACAACCATTCACCAGGGCTTTGACTCATACAACCACTCATCAGGGCTCTGACATACAATCACCCATCAGTGGTCTGACTCACATAATCACCAATAATATAGCTCTTGTTGACACAAATACAGAAAATTGTATATAGTATTTTTTTTAAAACTATTAGTTTGAAAACAGATGTCAGATGCTGCAAGAAAGACAATATCGTGGAAAGGCAGAGTATTATGGAAATATAATAAAAGGAAATGAAATAAAGGAGCTAGTCCTCCAGCTGAATTTCAAGGAGTGACAGACTGAAAGGAAATTTTAAAATAAAATGAAGAACCACAAACTTATATAGTAGAAACATTATTACATTCAAGATACTAATCTGGCCAGAAGGATACGATCTCTGACCTATGGCATCTCAAGAGAAGAATAAATGCTGCTTACTGGAGATTCTAAAAACAAATAACTGCATGTTTTATGATGAGAAGATGGCTGTTATGTCTTTCAGTCAGTATCAGAATATAATGGCAGTACTAACTTCATGATAATCATCATCTGGAATGTCTAGGACTGGAGTCTTGAATATGTTCCCACTGTAAGACAATGAACACTTCAGGTCTGACTGCTGGAGTCCTTCTGGGCAGAAGACACGAACAAACAACGAACGGTCAAACTGTGGCTCTTGTGTCCAAGTTTGAACATCTCTCATGGGTGGTCTAATGGGCACAAGTCTCGCAACAGACTCAACAACCTGAACTTTCTGCAAGATGAAGATTTTCTTATTCTATGTGTAATTATCAATATCCTATGTGTAATTATCAATATCCTATGTGGAATTATCAATATCATATGTGTAATTATCAATATCCTATGTGTAATTATCAATATCCTATGTGTAATTATCAATATCCTATGTGTAATTATCAATATCCTATATGTAATTATCAATATCCTATGTGTAATTATCAATATCCTATGTGTAATTATCAATATCCTATATGTAATTATCAATATCATATGTGTAATTATCAATATCATATGTATAATTATCAACATCCTATTGCTAATTTAAGAAACTGTCAAATGTATCACACATATAATTAATTCAAGCATCTTGGTTGCCTTGTGGGACTAACATGACCTTTCAGGTAGTTCAACTGTTCTTCTTTGCTAGATGACACTTATTGGTGTCAATGTAACACAGTTCCGACATTATTTTCTGACAGTCTACACAGTTTGTACACAACGTAGCAGTAATGGCCCAAATGTTGACAACACGGTTCTAAAAAATAACTATCATAGACATGTGCCACCATCTTGACCTCAATAAGCTTTCATCACAGACGACAAATAAAAACATCAAAGTTAAACAGATACAAGCTGTATCAGTATTACAGATACATTGAAGGGCTGCTATGGCTGAGGTGCTCGCCTTTCAAGAATTCATTTAACAAAAGTGTGAAACTGTGGGTATTTGAATCCTGCAAGTTTCAAGACTCCTCTGGTCTCAAGAGAGATGAGGTTGGTGTCTAGTCCTAACAGGAGACAGATGTGAGGTTGGTGTCTAGTCCTAACAGGAGACAGATGTGAGATTGGTGTCTAGTCTAGTTCAAACAGAAAACAGATGTGAGGTTGGTGTCTAATTCTAACAGGAGACAGATGTGAGGTTGCTGTCTAGTCTAGTTCTAACAGGAGACAGATGTGAGATTGGTGTCTAGTCTAGTTCTAACAGGAGACAGATGTGAGATTGGTGTCTAGTCTAGTTCTAACAGGAGGCAGATGTGAGGTTGGTGTCTAGTCTAGTTCTAACAGGAGGCAGATGTGAGGTTGGTGTCTAGTCCTAACAGGAGACAGATATGAGGTTCGTGTCTAGTTTAGTTCTAACAGGAGACAGATGTGAGGTTGGTGTCTAGTCCTAACAAAGACAGATGTGAGGTTGGTGTCTAGTCCTAACAAAGACAGATGTGAGGTTGGTGTCTAGTCCTAACAAAGACAGATGTGAGGTTAGTGTCTAGTCCTAACAAAGACAGATGTGAGGTTGGTGTCTAGTCCTAACAAAGACAGATGTGAGGTTGGTGTCTAGTCCTAACAAAGACAGATGTGAGGTTAGTGTCTAGTCCTAACACGACAGATGTGAGGTTAGTGTCTAGTCCTAACAAAGACAGATGTGAGGTTGGTGTCTAGTCCTAACAAAGACAGATGTGAGTTTGGTGTCTAGTCCTAACAGGAGACAGATGTGAGGTTGGTGTCTAGTCTAGTTCTAACAGGTGACAGATGTGAGATTGGTGTCTAGTCTTGTCCTAACAGGAGACAGATGTGAGTTTGGTGTCTAGTCCTAACAGGAGACAGATGTGAGGTTGGTGTCTAGTCTAGTCCTAACAGGAGACAGATGTGAGATTGGTGCCTAGTCTAGTTCTAACAGGAGACAGATGTGAGATTGGTGTCTAGTCCTAACAGGAGACAGATGTGAGATTGGTGTCTAGTCCTAACAGGAGACAGATGTGAGATTGGTGTCTAGTCCTAACAGGAGACAGATGTGAGATTGGTGTCTAGTCCTAACAGGAGACAGATGTGAGATTGGTGTCTAGTCTAGTTCTAACAGGAGACAGATGTGAGATTGGTGTCTAGTCTAGTTCTAACAGGAGGCAGATGTGAGGTTGGTGTCTAGTCCTAACAGGAGATAGATATGAGGTTCGTGTCTAGTCTAGTTCTAACAGGAGACAGATGTGAGGTTGGTGTCTAGTTCTTACAAAGACAGATGTGAGGTTGGTGCCTAGTCCTAACAAAGACAGATGTGAGGTTGGTGTCTAGTCCTAACAAAGACAGATGTGAGGTTGGTGTCTAGTCCTAACAAAGACAGATGTGAGGTTAGTGTCTAGTCCTAACAACGACAGATGTGAGGTTAGTGTCTAGTCCTAACAGGAGACAGATGTGAGGTTGGTGTCTAGTCCTAACAAAGACAGATGTGAGGTTGGTGTCTAGTCCTAACAAAGACAGATGTGAGGTTGGTGTCTAGTCCTAACAACGACAGATGTGAGGTTGGTGTCTAGTCATAACAGGAGACAGATGTGAGGTTAGTGTCTAGTCCTAACAAAGACACATGGTGAACTCAAAGGCTCAGCACACTGTCCCCATGAAAGGTGAAAATGTCAAGTTGTTAGCTGCTGACTGAAAACAATTTTCAAAGTAATGAACTTTCTAGTCAATAGTGATCTGCATTAAGGCAAGAAAGGAGGCAGCCCCTCCATTATGCAAATAGCCAATAGGCCAATCCCCTGTTTACCTGCACACTCATTGAAAGTATATACATAAAAAGGATCCCCCCTCCCCATCTCCGCACAGGGGTAGCAGAGGAACGACTAAGAGATATGATAAATTTGGGCTTTTATTTGGGATTTGCTTATGGAGAATACCGATGGAGAATTCTGATATTGGTTGAACTTAACTAAGCTAGTTTTTGTCGTTTGTCAAGTCCATGATAACGACCAATTTAGATTTCTGTTACTATTCTCACGTGCAACTCCATGTTAACTTTACTTGTCTATCATCAATCATATGATCAATCATATGATCAATCATATCATCAATCATATCATCATTCTGTATTGACTTTCAGTGCAGCCCCTCCCATACCCAGTTAACATTCAATGTCCTCCTGAACAAGACAACCAAAGAGGCCGCCATCTGTCACAGTCACATCTGTCACAGTCACATCTGTCACAGTCACATTTATGTAGTATATATCAGACATATTATATTCAAACATCAAAGATCAAACATGTTAGATCTGACACCTGCCATTCTGAGTGTTATGTCCCTGTATCATGTTTTACTAACAAAGTAGACCTACTACACCATGACAGAGTTCACTGACCACAGCCCACTTACACCCTTTCTAACCATAACAGAGTTCACTGACCACAGCCCACTTACACCCTTTCTAACCATAACAGAGTTCACTGACCACAGCCCACTTACACCCTTTCTAACCATAACAGAGTTCACTGACCACAGCCCACTTACACCCTTTCTAACCATAACAGAGTTCACTGACCACAGCCCACTTACACCCTTTCTAACCATAACAGAGTTCACTGACCACAGCCCACTTACACCCTTTCTAACCATAACAGAGTTCACTGACCACAGCCCACTTACACCCTTTCTAACCATAACAGAGTTCACTGACCAGTGCTCTTCTGTATCCTCTATATCTTGTTATTTGTTCTAACACATTATATGTTGTTATTTGTTCTAACACATTATATCTATTTGATATCGTGACTTTAAATGTATCTTGTATGTCTTTGCTCCTGATAAATCCTTCATTGAACTATTGTTTATGGTTATATGTTGTATACCCTTTAATTGTCATCTTTATTTTGGATATCAAACGATGGTGGTCTGATGCTAGTTTGCTACTCTGCATACCTTTACATCTTGTAATAATGATATGAATTTCTTATTTATACATATATGGTCAATATGGATTTGGTGTCCTGTGGCTTGATAACACCAATGTTGCTTGATGTATTCTTGTACGTAGAAACATGCTACCACCAATTGCCAGTTGATAGAAACTCTCCGTTTCCATTTTGAGTTCTGATTCCATGTTTTCCCATGATCTCTTCAAAACCGAAATTATTATTCACAACCTTGGCATTTATAGTGGAGCATGTAGGCCAGTAGACAGTGAGCTGGCTTGCTAAGACTTCTTTTTTTTCATCCATGATATTTAAGATTGTGGTTAAAGTTCTGCTTTCATTCAGTTAATGGTATCATTCTTGGTCATGCCTCGAACAATAACAAAATTAAGTGTACTATAAATAGCTCAGACATTAACATAAAGTATAGTAAGTTTTGGAATTGACAAAATATGGTTTCTTTATCTTTGAACGTTAAAAGCATCTCTCGAATTATTCATTCCATCTGGTTAGATCTATAATTTATTCCAAATGAATGTTAAAGCCACACGTACATAGCAAAGATAAAGATATGGTTTCTTTATCTTTGAACGTTAAAAGCATCTCTCGAATTATTCATTCCATCTGGTTAGATCTATAATTTATTCCAAATGAATGTTAAAGCCACACGTACATAGCAAAGATAAAGATATGGTTTCTTTATCTTTGAACGTTAAAAGCATCTCTCGAATTATTCATTCCATCTGGTTAGATCTATAATTTATTCCAAATGAATGTTAAAGCCACACGGATATAGCAAAGATAAAGATATGGTTTCTTTATCTTTGAACGTTAAAAGCATCTCTCGAATTATTCATTCCATCTGGTTAGATATATAATTTATTCCAAATGAATGTTAAAGCCACACGTACATAGCAAAGATAAAGATATGGTTTCTTTATCTTTGAACGTTAAAAGCATCTCTCGAATTATTCATTCCATCTGGTTAGATCTATAATTTATTCCAAATGAATGTTAAAGCCACACGTACATAGCAAAGATAAAGATATGGTTTCTTTATCTTTGAACGTTAAAAGTATCTCTCGAATTATTCATTCCATCTGGTTAGATCTATAATTTATTCCAAATGAATGTTAAAGCCACACGTACATAGCAAAGATAAAGATATGGTTTCTTTATCTTTGAACGTTAAAAGCATCTCTCGAATTATTCATTCCATCTGGTTAGATCTATAATTTATTCCAAATGAATGTTAAAGTCACACGTACATAGCAAAGATAAAGATATTGTTTCTTTATCTTTGAACATTAAAAGCATCTCTCGAATTATTCATTCCATCTGGTTAGATCTATAATTTATTCCAAATGAATGTTAAAGCCACACGTACATAGCAAAGATAAATATATGGTTTCTTTATCTATGAACATTAAAAGCATCTCTCGAATTATTCATTCCATCTGGTTAGATCTATAATTTATTCCAAATGAATGTTAAAGCCACACGTACATAGCAAAGATAAAGATATGGTTTCTTCAAGTTCTTCACCAACAAGGATCAAGTAATAAACATTCACACACACCTCTGGAATTAGCTGACTGCCTACGTCTGCTTCAGGTTCCCGCTGGATCACAAACTCAGGAACCTCCTCATCTTCTTTTGTCTCATCACTAGTCACAGAGTCTAGGCCTATGTTAGGAAGGTACACAAAGACATGAATGTGTGAAGAAAGAATTATTAAAGTCAAAATTTATAGTTATTTCAGAAAGTGGTAACAAGAAGAATGCTCAGATAAACATTTCTACAGAATGCATGCAGAAGAATACTTGTATTTTCATCTGAGTACTTTATAAACCATAAATAGGGGGCTCAGGGGTCTCGAGGAAAGGTGTCTGCCTTGAATGCAGGAGGTCGCGGATTCGAATCACAGTGGAGACTGATTTTGTCACGTGAATTTTCTGGTTAAAATTCCCCTGATCTCTGGGTAATGAAATCGGGCTTCTGATCTCTGGGTAGTGAGACTGGACCCCTGATCTCTGGGTAGTGAGATCGGACCTCTGATCTCTGGGTAGTGAGATCGGACCCCTGATCTATGGGTAGTGAGATCGGACCCCTGATCTATGGGTAGTGAGATCGGACCTCTGATCTCTGGGTAGTGAGATCGGACCTCTGATCTCTGGGTAGTGAGATCGGACCCCTGATCTATGGGTAGTGAGATCGGACCTCTGATCTCTGGGTAGTGAGATCGGACCCCTGATCTCTGGGTAGTGTGTTCGTATTCCTGCTCTCTGGGTAGTGAGATTGGACTCCTGATCTCTGGGTAGTGAGATTGGACCCCTGCTCTCTGGGTAGTGAGATTGGACCCCTGCTCTCTGGGTAGTGAGATCGGACCCCTGCTCTCTGGGTAGTGTGTTCGTATTCCTGCTCTCTGGGTAGTGAGATCGGACTCCTGCTCTCTGGGTAGTGTGTTCGTATTCCTGCTCTCTGGGTAGTGAGATCGGACTCCTGCTCTCTGGGTAGTGTGTTCGTATTCCTGCTCTCTGGGTAGTGAGATTGGACTACCGTGTTCAGTGTCAAGCATGTTATAAATACCCTGGCAGTTAGAAATCGAAAAGAGTAGGCTTAATGGCTGTTACCCGAACAAAATTCTAGTTTAAAAATCTACCCCAAATTATTTGTATCTTCCCCGAGGCAAGTAAGCCGCAGGAAGTTCTAAAATACCTACTACATATAGCCGAAGCATTCAGCTACCTGGCAACATACATTAACATGCCTGTTTGAATACCAGGATTCCAAGTATTCCATGTATTCCAAGTATAATATAATATACCACATATGATAGTCTCACTAAATGAAGCAATACATACAATAGTATAACAAGTATATGTTGTTAAACATGGACAATCATATGTGGGTAAACAATGGTACATGTATATGCAACAGAAATATATTTATGGAAAACAATGTTAAATGTGTATGTGAGGGCAAGAGCTTTTGTATGTGGGGCAAGAACTGGTGTATGTAAAGGCAAGAACTTTTGTATGTGGTGCAAGAACTGGTGTATGTGAGGGCAAGAACTGGTGTATGTGAGGGCAAGAACTGGTGTATGTGGGACAAGAACTGGTGTATGTGAGGGCAAGAACTGGTGTATGTGAGGGCAAGAACTGGTGTATGTGGGACAAGAACTGGTGTATGTAAGGGCAAGAACTGGTGTATGTGAGGGCAAGAACTGGTGTATGTGAGGACAAGAACTTTTGTATGTAAGGGCAAGAACTGGTGTATGTGGGGCAAGAACTGGTGTATGTAAGGGCAAGAACTGGTGTATGTGGGGCAAGAACTGGTGTATGTAAGGGCAAGAACTGGTGTATGTAAGGGCAAGAACTGGTGTATGTGAGGGCAAGAACTGGTGTATGTGAGGGCAAGAACTGGTGTATGTGGGACAAGAACTGGTATATGTAAGGGCAAGAACTGGTGTATGTAAGGGCAAGAACTGGTGTATGTGAGGGCAAGAACTGGTGTATGTGGGACAAGAACTGGTGTATGTAAGGGCAAGAACTGGTGTATGTGGGGCAAGAACTGGTGTATGTAAGGGCAAGAACTGGTGTATGTGAGGACAAGAACTGGTGTATGTGAGGACAAGAACTGGTGTATGTGAGGACAAGAACTGGTGTATGTAAGGGCAAGAACTGGTGTATGTGAGGGCAAGAACTGGTGTATGTGAGGACAAGAACTGGTGTATGTGAGGACAAGAACTGGTGTATGTGAGGGCAAGAACTGGTGTATGTGAGGGCAAGAACTGGTGTATGTGAGGGCAAGAACTGGTGTATGTGAGGGCAAGAACTGGTGTATGTGAGGACAAGAACTTTTGTATGTGAGGGCAAGAACTGGTGTATGTGGGGCAAGAACTGGTGTATGTGAGGGCAAGAACTGGTGTATGTGGGACAAGAACTGGTGTATGTGAGGGCAAGAACTGGTGTATGTAAAGGCAAGAACTGGTGTATGTGGGGCAAGAACTGGTGTATGTAAGGGCAAGAATTGTTGTATGTCAGGAAAAGAACTGTTGTAGGTGTTGTAATGGAAGCATAAACAATTGTGTGTCAAGGACATCATGTGTAGGACATCATGTGTAGGACATCAAGACAATTATGTGTGTGCACGTATGTGTACATGCATGTGTAAGTAAAAACAAATTTGAAATGTACGGCCAAAACAATTGTCTATTTGTATAAACAACAATCATCGTACGAAAGACAACATCTATCTATCTTCAGTCCACCTATGTAGTCAGCCATTGTGGGTAGGTGTGACTTCCTTTGTTTCATATCTTTTGGCAGGCAAATATCGGCTGGTGATTTACCAGGTCAATCCCAACATCTGTTAGCCCCTGGAATATACAATCGCCTATTTTGGGACTGGTGGTAGTGGAACTTAACTTTGAATTTTGCCTTAGCTTACTCTTTTCGATTTCCAACTGCTAAGGTATTTTTAATCTGCGCGTCACTGCACACGGGTGTCTGATCTGACTACTCATAGATTAGGGGAAATATTTACCGGATGATCCACATTAAAAAATCTCGGTCTACTGGGATTTTGTTGTTGTTTTTTGTTGTTGTTGCGTTTGTCTTATTTCTCTATTCCCCAAGACAATGTGCATTGTATTGTATTTCTATTTTGCTCCTGTCGGTCCAGTGCATTCGAGTTCGGCATGCATTTTATATAAAAGTCTGCTTCCTCCTGCATTTTCTAAGGGTTTGCTTCCCTGGGGTAACAGCCGATGCTATGATTGGGGAGCGAACCCAGCACCTTTGTATTGTGAGCCATGTCACTTAACCACTAGCACAAGCCATCCCTGGGATTTGAGCCCGCGACCTTCAGCATCTGAGGCGAACACATTACCTCGGGATTACAGGCAAAGGAAAGATCAAAGGAACATTTTCCGACTTTGCACTCAACACATGCAACTTAACAGTCACTTAAACAGAATCCAACCATAACATACTCCAGAGTGCCAGCTATGCACACATCCCTATGAAACTGTTCAACACCATCTTTTTGAGTGTCTGGCACTTGATATTTGGCATCGGGCCAAAGAGCATGAATCCACAAAATGTTGGATGAATAACCAACCAACTTACAAACCAAAGCCAGAGACATTAATAAACAGTCATATGTGTGGAGGACATAAGAAAACAACCTGGCAGGTAATTTGTGTTACTGAGTTGGCAAACTGTTTCATCTGAACCACCCATGTTAAGTTTTCCTGTCAACTTTCTTGCTTTCGTTTACCCTTAAGTCACTTCCTGGCAACATTGTCAAACTGAAGTTTACATACTTTCACCCACTGTCCAGGATCTTGACTCATTTTTACAATATAAATTCTTTTAGATTATTATATCTTTATTGGAATCACCTTTAATTATTTGTTTAGTTGAGTTAGTTGGTGTCATATGTGCTACTATCATGTCTAGTTTTAAAAAACAAAGACCTTTAACGTTCAAGTATCAACTGTACTACTGTACTTATCTAAGACTTCCTTTAAATATTTTTGTGTTTCTGTCAACTTAAAACAAAGAAAATGCAAATATCACCTTGTGTTTCATCTTCTTTATCACTCTCATTATCTTTCAAAACATCCTGATCTCCCCTGACTCCATTTCCTTCCTCTGAATGAGATTTTTCCTCCTCTGACTCTGAAGTCTCTTCTAAACCTTGAGTGTAAGCCTGTACGGAACAAAGTCAAATCTTGAATTTGCAGTCTGTCAAGCTGTGTGACTAGTAATTCACAGTCTGTCAAGCTGTGTGACTAGTAATTCACAGTCTGTCAAGCTGTGTGACTAGTAATCACCAGAATGTACTTGGAGACCACTTCAAGATAAAACATAATTAAGATAATAAAGTCCAGTACACACCATTATAACAAACACACATTTTGTTTAGTTACTAATTAAGTACAAAAAGTGAAGCTTCATTTGCTTCAATAAAACCTCCGCCACTTCTTCCATTTAAATTGTCGTCAGTCCCTCCCAATTCTACACTTGGATGACAGTCCCAAAGCTGGCATCGACACAAGCTACTAAAGATAAAGTTTTAGTTTAACTTGTTCAGAAATCATTAGGAGGAACTTTTGTCAAGTTAAGACTTGCCTTGGTTAACATTGCTCATGGCATGCCTTAGTTGTGATTAACATTGAATAATCAAATTATATTTTCTCATATTAAAAAAAATAATAACATGTTAGTTTACGTCTTCCTTGTTTCTTTTATGTTTGTCCAAGCTCTCTTCTTCAAATCTGTTCTGTGCCTTTTCTGCCTTTATGTCTCTCACATTGAGAATACTTCTTCCTACTTCTTCATCATTTATTCTCAAATTCCTGCGACCAAGCCCTGAACAGGTCTTTGAAAGTAACAAGATGTAGTCTGGAGAACAGAAAGCACTGTGTTGTAGTTTACAACTTGACTGTGATATTTGTACCTTACGGTCTGACACATTCGACTTCAGCAAGCTTTTTTGGGTACCTGGTTAGCCTTCCCTCTTTGATTCCTTCTCCTTAGCCAGTCTGCTCTGTTGCAGGATCCCCACGTGAAGGTATAGACGGATCTTGACAGAGTTGGGTCGCTGGCCTTGATGCTAGATGTCAGCTCTGGGTTGCTGGCCTTGACGCTAGATGTCAGCTCTGGGTTGCTGGCCTTGACGCTAGATGTCAGCCCTGGGTTGCTGGCCCTGACACTAGCTTTCAGCTCTGGGTCACTGACCTTAACGCTAGCTGTCAGCCCTGGGTTGCTGGCGCTGACGCTAGCTGTCCGCCCTGGGACGCTGGCCCTGACGCTAGCTGTCCACCCTGGGTTGCTGGTCCTGATGCTAGCTGTCCTCCCTGGGTCGCTGGCCCTGATGCTAGCTGTCCGCCCTGGGTCGCTGTCCCTGATGCTAGCTGTCCGCCCTGGGTTGCTGGCCCTGACGCTAGCTGTCCGCCCTGGGTCGCTGGCCCTGACACTAGCTGTCAGCTCTGGGTTGCTGTCCCTGATGCTAGCTGTCCGCCCTGTGTTGCTGTTTCTGACGCTAACTGTCCGCCCTGGGTCGCTGGCCCTGACGCTAGCTGTCCGCCCTGGGTCGCTGGCCCTGACGCTAGCTGTCAGCTCTGGGTTGCTGGCCGCTGAAGCTCATGAACTGCTCAACATCTTGATTCTACATTGAAGAATCCAAGACCAAAACTGAGACTGTCTTGCAATGCTATCAACTGTTTGTTGTATTCTTCTTGCCACAAACATGTTTACTGATGATAGTTTTTTTCAAATAAGACAATTTTACATTTCTAATTTTGGCTAATATCTGAAGTTGGCAATAATGACAAAGTGCTGATATAATCACGGTAAACAACAATTTTGTTAACATTAACCTTGATCTTGACGACCCGTTTCTCAGCGTAGCTGCGGATTCCAACTTCGTCTCCAGCAAACCCTGTCTTGGGCCACCAAAGTCTAGTGGGTGGTAAGCCCTCCTCTAGAGGTATCTTGGATGTTGCAGTGTCCAGCAACGGATTCTGAGCAATGAATTGGTGGTCTTCCCCGCTCTCTCTTCTTACCTGGAGGGTACCAGACTGCTGTCGCTGTGCTCCATCGATCATTGTTTCATCATAACATCTAAGTTTTGCCTTGTCTTCATAGATTGCCGCATCCTTCACCAGGAACAATTGTCTTATGTAAGAATTGTGGAGACCTTGTATGCGTTGATTCCGGAGAGTGATTCCGACCAAGTATCTCTCAAAGGAGGCCTGGGTCAATTTATCATCTACAACATTAAATTAATAAAATATAGAAATTCACACCTGGACATGCTCTAGTCCCAGCTTTGCTTTCTCTTTGATTGTTTTAATAAGAAACTTCCAACGACGACCACGACTTCTGACGCTGGTCACCTTTGAAAATAACTTCTCCCAGTTCAGAACATGCCTTTCTCTTTCTACTTGCTTAGACTGTAAGAGAGAAAGAAATGAGAAAATACAACTTATCAAGTAATAAATAACATTGATTACACAGACTGTCTCAAATCTATAAAAAAAAACCAGCTGATTATGGAAACATTGACAACATAACAAATGCATACAGTCCTGGGAAAAGAAGGGTTTCCAGAACAAAGGAGAATGACGCAATGGACCAATCAAATTTAGACAAGCAACAATATTGACATCATCGGAGAAACAACAGAAACGGTGGGTTGAGAATTTCAAAGAATCTAAACAGACCTCCGCTGCAAGAAACACCAAACATTCTACCAGCATACTCTGGGACGACGAGGCTAACGTCTGGTCAGGCAAAACACACCGATCAGATAATATTAGCCAGCCAGGAGAAATATACTGGCTAAGACCCCCACCTGACCTCCTCGTTGGTTGTCCTGGAAATGAGGACAACAATCTGGCTAACAAGGTGAGGTTTGACGTTATCTCCGTAGTAGTGAGCGACACGCAGATGAAGCTAAGCATAGCACAACCGCCTGGAAGACCCCGGTCCACCTTCAACAGCACACTCGAGATGTGAGGTAAGCTACTGCAACCCATCACTTAACGCCCTTTTCAGGGTGCACATAAGAGCAACCTACTCATTGTGGGCATTCAAAACCAAATCAATCAGCCAAATTGGGACTGAATATCAACATGAAGAAAAACAAGATCCTAAAAATGAACCCTATCAACAAAGAGCCAATCATGCTGGAGCAAGAGAGGAAAAGGAAGAGGTTTATCTCTTACTTATTTGGCCAGCACAAATGACATGTCAGGTGGCACAGATTCAGATGTAAAGACTAGAATTGGGAAGGAAAGAGTAGCATTCCTGACACTAAACTACATATGGAGATCCAGAGAAATCAAGATTCAAACAAAAGTTAGAATATTAAACCCCAGTGTCAAGTCAGTGTTGCTGAATGAAGTAGAAACATGAAACATGGAGAACGAGCAAGGCAATACAACAAAGACTCCAGTCCTAACAGATGTTTACGAAGGATAATGAGCATAATGTAGCAGGACATAGTGAGCAATGAAGACATGTTGGAAAGGAGCAAACAACAGCCACTGAAACAACAAATGAAGAGAAGAAAATGGGACTTGATAAGACATATGATGAGGAAGACATCGTATAAACATAGCTAAAATGGCACTCATATGGAATATGCAGGGGAAGAGAAAGAGAGGTAGACCTAACAAATCCTGGAGAAGCCTGCCGAAGACAGATGTGTCGGACCGAAAGGTTCAAATAAAGCAGTCAAGCTGTAAACTAGCGATACAACACATTCCATTCTCTGGACTACATCCTGCTACTTGCAAAGCCCTGTTCAGGGCTTGGTAGCGGGAGATTGAGAATGTTCAGGGCTTGGTAGCGGGAGATTGAGAATGTTCAGGGCTTGGTAGCGGGAGATTGAGAATGTTCAGGGCTTGGTAGCGGGAGATTGAGAATGTTCAGGGCTTGGTAGCGGGAGATTGAGAATGTTCAGGGCTTGGTAGCGGGAGATTGAGAATGAACGCAGAAAAAAAAGACACGTAGAAGAGAATGCAAGAGGGAACTATGATTAAATGATTACATCTGGAGAGAGACAGAAGGAACTAAGATTAAATGATTACATCTAGAGAGAGACAGAAGGAACTATGATTAAATGATTACACCTGGGGAGAGGCAGAAGGAACTAAGATTAAATGATTACATCTAGAGAGAGACAGAAGGAACTAAGATTAAATGATTACATCTAGAGAGAGACAGAAGGAACTAAGATTAAATGATTACACCTGGAGAGAGGCAGAAGGAACTAAAATTAAATGATTACACCTGGAGAGAGACAGAAGGAACTAAGATTAAATGATTACACCTGGAGAGAGACAGAAGGAACTAAGATTAAATGATTACACCTGGAGAGAGAGACAGAAGGAACTAAGATTAAATGATTACACCTGGAGAGAGACAGAAGGAACTAAGATTAAATGATTACACCTGGAGAGAGACAGAAGGAACTAAGATTAAATGATTACACCTGGAGAGAGACAGAAGGAACTAAGATTAAATGATTACACCTGGAGAGAGACAGAAGGAACTAAGATTAAATGATTACACCTGGAGAGAGACAGAAGGAACTAAGATTAAATGATTACACCTGGAGAGAGACAGAAGGAACTATGATTAAATGATTACACCTGGAGAGAGACAGAAGGAACTAAGATTAAATGATTACACCTGGAGAGAGACAGAAGGAACTAAGATTAAATGATTACACCTGGAGAGAGACAGAAGGAACTAAGATTAAATGATTACACCTGGAGAGAGACAGAAGGAACTAAGATTAAATGATTACACCTGGAGAGAGACAGAAGGAACTAAGATTAAATGATTACACCTGGAGAGAGAGACAGAAGGAACTAAGATTAAATGATTACACCTGGAGAGAGACAGAAGGAACTAAGATTAAATGATTACACCTGGAGAGAGACAGAAGGAACTAAGATTAAATGATTACACCTGGAGAGAGACAGAAGGAACTAAGATTAAATGATTACACCTGGAGAGAGACAGAAGGAACTAAGATTAAATGATTACACCTGGAGAGAGACAGAAGGAACTAAGATTAAATGATTACACCTGGAGAGAGACAGAAGGAACTATGATTAAATGATTACACCTGGAGAGAGACAGAAGGAACTAAGATTAAATGATTACATCTAGAGAGAGACAGAAGAAACTAAGATTAAATGATTACATCTAGAGAGAGACAGAAGAAACTAAGATTAAATGATTACATCTAGAGAGAGACAGGGAGTGTAGCCCAGGACCGTGCATGCTGGTGATATGTGATCAATGAGCTATGCAACAAGGTGAGTGATGGGCTTTGATTGATTGACACAGACTCTGCATACGATGAAGAAGAAGAAGATTGACACAGACTGTCTGAGAGAAACACCTTTGGAGTAGATAGAGAGCTTCACATACCTAGAGTAGCATCATAAACAGAACAGGTGGTGTAGATAGAGAGCTTCACATACCTAGAGTAGCATCACAAACAGAACAGATGGTGTAGATAGAGAGCTTTACATACCTAGAGTAGCATCACAAACAGAACAGATGGTATAGATGAGGATGTCAAAGACAGGATACAAAAAAGCAAGAGTGACCTGTGCCCTGTTGAAAACCATACAGAATTCTCAAGTTTATTGGGAGCAGAAACTTGACAGATGACCAATCTCAAAATTAAGAGATTAAGGGGTTATTATCAACATATCCCTGAGCAAGCTTCTTGGTCGACTGTGGTCGGCAATGTTACAAACAAAAGCTTATGGGAGAGAAGAGGAGAAATGCAGGTGGAACAAGGTATCTTAGGAAGAAGTTGGTGTTGGTTAAGCCCCACGTTGCAAAAATCTCAAACCAGTATCACAAGACAATCTTTGTCATGGATCTCCCAAGGAAGAGAGGCAAGGAAAGGCCAAATAACACACGGACAAGAGACCTAGAGAAAGATGAGGGAAAGCTGGAAAGAACTGGAGAAAATAGGACATGGCAGGACAGGACAGGTCAGGACAGGTCAAGACAGGACAGGTCAGGTCAGGTCAGGGCAGGACAGGACAGGACAGGACATTGGTTAAATTATGTTCTCAATCACTTACAAAAGGGATTGTTCCACGGGATTGGAAAGATGCATGAGTGATCCCCTTATTAAAAAAAAGCAAAAAATCAGATCCAGCGAATTATAGACCGGTGACTATAACGAGAATAGTCTGTAAATTGTTAGAGTCAATAATCAAAGAAAACATTGTAATGCATTTAGACAAATTTAATCTAATTAGAAATAGTCAGCATGGGTTTACTAGAGGGAGATCATGCTTAACAAATCTATTAGAATTCATGGAGGAGGTTACTAAAATGATAGATAAAGAAGAGCCAGTGGACATTATTTATCTAGATTTTGCAAAGGCCTTTGATAGAGTACCTCATCAAAGATTATTTTGAAAGTTAAAATCACATAGAATAGGTAGGGAAGTTGCCAAATGGATTGAAAATTGGTTAACGGGAAGAAGGCAGAGGGTGGGCATAAATAAGGAGTACTCTGAGTGGTGTGAAGTGAAAAGTGGTGTGCCACAGGGCTCGGTTTTGGGACCAATTTTGTTCTTTATATATATAAATGATTTAAACATTGATATGGGATCCATGATTGCAAAATTTGCTGATGACCCAAAACTATGCAGTAGTGTCTCATCTAAAGCAGAAGTGGATATATTGAGGTAGGATTTAGATAAAATTCGAGAATGGTCTGTAAGCTGGCAAATGGAGTTTAATATAGATAAATGTACAGTCAATTACAGAATGGGAGAGAACAATATTAGAAAGACAGATAAGGAAAGGGACCTAGGGGTTATAACAGATCATACAGGTAAGGTGAGTGAGCAAGTTAAGGTAGCAGTGAAAAAGGCAAATTTAATGTTAGGTATGATAAAAAGAAATATTAAACATAGGAGCAAGGAAGTGATAGTCAAACTGTATAAAGCTTTAGTTAGACCTAGATTGGAGTACTGTGTACAGGTGTGGAGTCCTTATCATAGAGGGGATATAAACATGCTGGAAAGAATACAAAAAAGAGTGACAAAGCTGATAGTGGGATTCCAGAATTACAGTTATGAGGAAAGACTCAGAAAAACCGGCCTACGGTGTCTAGAAGAGAGAAGAATTCGTGGTGACTTAAAACAGGTTTATAAGATGATCAGAGGAATGGATAAATTAGGTTATAACAATTTTTTTTAAAATACAGCCACCTACAATAACATTAAAAGCCTTGATGTGTTTACATGTTCACCTGGATGTGATTAGTTATGCAGATCAACGTTGCATAAATACTGAAGATTAAACTTGGTGTTAATAATATATTATGCCACTTTTTAGATATTCAAAACTTGGAATATCATAATTCTTTTCACTATTTTAAAGTTCTTTGTTCCATCTTTCATATTTTACTAATTTCTCAGTCTAAAATGAGAAATATCAGTCAATTTTGTGGTCAAAAGGTGTATTTGCACCTCACCTAAGCTACTGATCTTGCAGAGAATTTGGTTTGTGATGTGTAGAATACATTTAAGAAATAAAGTTCAGTAACATTAGCTTTTTAAGACCAGTAAGCACAGAAAGAGTTAAGGGCCTTGTGGCCAAATCAAATATACCTGCTCATCAATCAGATGCAAACGCTTAATAGCGATGTTCAGCTCTCGCTGTTTACTTTCATAATTTTCATGAAGTTTCATTAAGGACGCACTATTCTCCTCCCATGAAGTAGAATAAATACGAGCCAGTCTCACCAGCTCTCCAACAGGTATTCCAAGATCACTAATGCTGCAATAAAAGAAATGGCAGAAACATGCACAACCCGACAAACTTATACCAAATATAAATAACATAATGATTGAAAGCTCACATAGTAGACAGATTTTGTGATAAGTTGTCAGAGCCTCACTCATAACTGTAATGTTGCTAATACTGAAAGTATCACTACTATTATACAAAGTATTCCTACAAAGATATACAGAAAACTATTTGTGTTCAGTTTGATTTGCCGAAATACACATTTTAACATACTGTTGTTGTATCATTACAACAACATTTAGCATATCGGTGACTATTTTTCCAACAATGTGTAAGGTTATGCAACAGTCTGAGCCGTTACAAATATATGAAAATTGCTACAACAGACATCAATAGTCTGAACATGCGACTAGAAAGTTTATCAACATCCATCTTGCAGTCTATCGTCAAAGTTTCAATTCTATGATCAAGTTTTAGAACCACCAAAGAAATATCTCACTACTGGTCGATGTTTTAGGACCACAGAAGAAATATCTCACTACCTGTCAATGTTTTAGGACCACTGAAGAAATATGTCACTACCGGTAGATGTTTCTTCTTCTTCTTCTTCTTTTTCTTCGTACGCTATCAGATGTCAACTTGAATTTGTTCGAAGAAAGCAGCAGTCATGCTGAGGCTGTCAACACTGCCATAGAGCTTGTCTAGTGTTGCCACTGGTGATGGCCACATGTGCTTTCTCTGGTCCTCGTATGTCGGGCAATTTTGTAGCAGATGTTCAGCGGTCATTTTCCCTGTACCACAGGTGCATTCGACAGTACCACCTATCTTCAGTTTATTGAATAGATGGTACCTCAGTCTGTTGTGGCCTGTGCGGAGTCTGAAGACCACGACCGGCTCTCTTCTGTTCAACTGGTAATAGGCATCATTTTTTGTGTAGCCAGTATGTTCTGTTTCCGATTTGGCCATGTATCTGGCTCTAATAAACCTTTTGAACTCTTTGTAGGTCACACTAGAATCTGGTTGTGGTAACCTTGCTCCTTCTTTTGCCAGTCTGTCTGCCTCCTCGTTGCCTTGAATGTTACAGTGGGATGGTACCCACTGTACCACTACTCTTTTTGGTGCGGACTGCTGGCATAATTAACAGAGTCATGCTCTTAAATCATTGTTCAGTATTTTTTCTGGCTTTTTAGTGCTGTAACCATGGGCAGGGCATCTGTAAACAGGACTATCTGGCTTTCATTGTTTTCACCTGTCAGCATTGCTTCTACTGCACCCTTCAATGTCTCTGCCTCCGCTCTGAAATTGCTTGAGAATTTTCCAGTTGCCACTGACAGTGTTATTTTACTACCGTTTGTTAGGCTCAGGAATACCCCTCCCCCTCCATTCTGTTGTGTTTGTTGCAGAACCGTCGGTGTATGCATGGGTCCAGTCCATGCTTGGGTAGTTTTTCACTATGTACCTAAGGGTTATGTCTCTTCTTTCTTTTTCAGTCTGGCTGTTCTTGTTTCCAATACCTGGTATATTTTCTACCACCTCTGGAATGATATGCTGCTTCCAGGTGGGCTTGCGTACAGTAGGGATGGGCTTTGGTGTTGTTATGGATGTTTCCATCAAGATGAACATATAAGTAATATAGATCAGAGCTGCTTACACGACAAGTCACAATTCTCATTATGTATATGAGGTTAACATAATGATAAAGCATTGGGATTACGTGGAAAAGTAGACAAATAATTGTTATAATAATATATGGTTAACACAAATTTAATACCACTTAATGGAATTTTTGCACAAAGACCTTCTGTTCTTCAACGTTAACAGATAAATGAGAAAAAAACTATGGTTCCACACGTTCTGTTTGAACATAAAAACTATGGTTCCACACGTTCTGTTTGTGCATAAGATAAAAATCAAAGATCAGGACAGCTGAAACATACAAAAGGAAGAATGTGTATTTTATTTTCTAACTCATGTGATAGATTCACACAATTTTTACTTTCATCATGATTCTGTCTTTAATGTCCTTCTTTGTCCGTTCTCAATCTCCCGCTACCGAGCCCTGAAAAGGGCTTTGCGAGAACCAGGATGTTGTTCGGAGAACGAAATGCGTTGTATAGTAGTTTACAGCTTGACTGCAATTTTTGCACCTTTCGCTGACTGCTGCAGCTCTTGCACTGCTCAGCATCTTCATTCTCAATGTCCTTTCTGATTCAAACGAATATCTCTTTATTTACTTTGATTTTATGTTTCATTGACTCTTCTAGTATGAAATCATGAAATGCTCACCTTCTGAAGACTCTTGCAGTGATCAGTGTCAGACGAATCAGTACAGTCGGTGGTAAAGCATGCATTAGCATTTCGTCTTTGAACTCCAGGAACTAGGATTACAATAGACGTATGTTTAAAACCGGAGACACAGTCGGTTTCTTTTAAAGCACATATACATGTAATCAGTACTAAAATGTAATAATTACACAATTGTGTTAAACCATTTTTTAATGTGTCTTTGACTGGATTATGCTGGTATTAAGGGTATATGTTTCATAGAATTGTATATTATTGTACATTATTTACAATCATATATCAAATTAAATCATTGGAATGCATTCAATATTTTTTTTAAACATTTGATGTGAGTGCTTATAAATCAGATGGTAATGAAAAACATTTTTAAAAACAGGCTATGTAATTCTGTAATATTGCATGTTGATTTTTGAATGAAGCAAAAATAAATTTAGAGGTTTGTCAGGCTGTTCTATCTGTCGTCTTTCACCAGACCTGGTTCCAGTCCATTCTTGGTCTCTCTGTAACTGTTACATATTATCTACCCAGCGTACTTTGGGACGTTCTGGGAGTCAGGATACCTGACTCTTGGCTTCCCATGATTGCTGTGATATCCGGTTCTCTCTCATCCTACAAACTCGCACAGTTGAGACTGCTTCACTTGGGCTTGCATGGGTTGGGCTGTCAGATTTTGGCATGATGTTTGGTTATGGATCTTGCCCTTTCTTGTCCAAGAATGCTTTTCATAAGTACCTCATCTCTGAAGATTGTAGCTGGCTTTTTTTTTGGGTTGTGGTCATTGCGCATGACTCATATCTGTATATCAGGACAGGTACATATGTAGACATCCATCTTTGTTGTCTTTCAAATATGTTTTTGTATGGAAAAGTCTACCAGTTGCTGCCTTGTCATGTAGCTAACTCTTCTTTCATGCCTCCTTTATAGTCGATTGCTGCTCCAAGATATTTGAATTGGCTGACCTGTTCCAGTGCTTGTTTTCCCAAGGTTATCTCATGTTTCTTTTCTTCTCTCGTGTCCACCATGGCTTTGTTCTGGAGTTGCTGATAGACATTCCTCTCCTCTCCAACTTTTCTTTCCAGACTTGCAAGTTGGTTTGAAGATGTGCCTCCAGCTTGTTGATCAGGGCCACGTCATCTGTAAATGCCAGCTCTGATTTATTTGTTGGTTTCATCTTCCAGTACCTTACTGCGTACTGTTTTGTTGGTCCTTTCCTTGCTGGCTTTGATACCATCATCCACCAGGAGTATGAAATGGTATGTGATAGAATGTCACCCGGTCTAACCGCTAATGGTCCTGTGACTTTTCATTTGATGTCCGTACATAATTTATGTAGAAACTATGTATGGTAAAGATCAGAGATGGACACTAAGGAGGGGAAATGAATTAATTTTTTTTACACATTATCAATTGTCCTACTTTTAAAATATTGGTATTATTACGGCAATCTCCAAATGTCTTGGTCCAGTCTCGTGACACCAGGCTACCTTGAGATTCTTCACGAATAGTAGCTGCCCAGGAATTCCCATGTACTTGACCAGTTCTGGTATTATACTATCATGGCGCCCCCCCCCCCCCCCCCCCCCCCTCCCTCCTCACCCTCTGCTGACTTAAACATTTTTTGCAATGCTGCCTTGAATTCTTCCATCTTTATATAATTTGTTCCCTCCCTAGCTTCCTCCATTGAGATTGGCAGACATGAGAAATAGTCTGTCCATCTGTCCAATACTTCTTCTGAGACCATCATCAGAGGATCTTGCCCATCTTTGACAAATTTCAGAGGGAATTCTTGTTTCTTCCTCATGTTTTCTAGGGTACTGTAGAACAGCTGATTTTCTTCAGCATTATTTTACAGTTTTTCTTCAAACTACTCAAAGGATTTATGTTTTGCCTTGAGTACTGTCTTCTTTGTTTCCATTCTGAAAGTAACATATTCTTTGTATTTCTCTGTTTTTCCTCCTGTGCTTTTGGCTTCCAAGTATTGCTTCCATGCCTCTTCCTTGTCTCCTATTATCCATTTCACTACTGTCCGTCCACCACAGTGTACTCTTTTTTGTCTCTGTTCTGATTTCACCACATGCCTCTGCTGCAGCTACTTTAAGGATGTCCTTGAATTTTAACCAGATGTTTTCCATATCCTTTGTTAATTCCTCTATACTTCTTATTATTGTCCTTATACGTCCCTGGTATCTCCTCATAACATCTGGTTCCCTTAGTTCACTGGAATGTGGTTGCTTTCTATCTCTGGTCCCTCCCGTACTCAAACGCACTTTTCCTCGCTATCATGTCAACGATTATGGATTTGTCATTTCTTGCTAGTTCACATCTTGTATAGCCATGGATATGCTTAGGTGGCAACCTTGTGTTTGTAATAACAAGGCAAATTCTTAGTAGTAATTTTCCATTGTCCATTAGGGCATCTCTGCCATATCTACTATTTGCTATACCCCGTCTATAATAGTTGTTTCCAACTCTGATATTAAAGTCTCTCACGGGGAATCTTTTCATTCCGACAATCATCAACGGTCTTTTCGAGGAGCTCAAAGAATTCCTCTTTTATGTCAGTTTCTCATCTTCAATTGGTGCATACAAAATTATACTATCTTCATCTTAACTTAACCTCACTTAACGTAACGTCTTAATACTGGTTTAGAAGACTCTGCAGAGTCTGTATACAACCAATTTCATTTACATTTCCTTGATCTAAAAGCTATGCACATTCAATCTATTCATGAATGCATTAATTGTCCCTGCCTCCACTACTTCCTGTGGCAATGCATTCCAAGCATTCAGCACTCTCTGACTAAAAAAAATATTTCCTAATATCTAATCTGGACTTTCTTTAGTTAATTTGTAGCTATGCCCTCTTGTTCTTGTATGTGTTTATATTCTGAAAACTTGTTATAGTCTAATTTATCCTTTCCATTAATTATCTTATACACCTGTATTAAGTCACCTCGAATGGTTTCAAGCACCATCAGTCGTTCTGAAATCATAGTTTGATGTTCTCATTTAGTTTCTGTCCACATCCCCGTTCCGCCTCGCCCTAGCTCCTCTGGTTGTGTGTACTCCACTGTAGAGGAGATATATCCACCAGTTCAGGACATCCTGTCCTCTGTTATTTGTTTCTCTAAGTGCCATGATGCCCACGTTGTATCTTCTCATCTCCTCCATGTTTTTCTTCCTTCCCATTTATGCTTGTTATATCCCATGAGTAGAGTGTAGCCTAGTTGACAGTGAGCTGGCTTACTAAGACTGGGATTGCAGGGTTTGAAATCATGGTTGGACAGAAAAAAATTAGGGCACCCTGATGCAAATAGACAGCTATGATCGGCTGACCTTGATGCAAATAGCCAGCTATGATCGGCTGACCCTGATGCAAGCGACCAGCTATGATCCGCTGACCCTGATGCAAGCGACCAGCTATGATCCGCTGACCCTGATGCAAGCGACCAGCTATGATCCGCTGACCCTGATGCAAGCGGCCAGCTATGATCCGCTGACCCTGATGCAAGCGGCCAGCTATGATCCGCTGACCCTGATGCAAGCGGCCAGCTATGATCCGCTGACCCTGATGCAAGCGGCCAGCTATGATCCGCTGACCCTGATGCAAGCGGCCAGCTATGATCCGCTGACCCTGATGCAAGCGGCCAGCTATGATCCGCTGACCCTGATGCAAGCGGCCAGCTATGATCCGCTGACCCTGATGCAAGCAGCCAGCTATGATTCGCTGACTGCTGTCAGCTGCTGCATCTTGGCCCCAAAAATAATAATAAAACTATGAATCCCAAAGTTTAACCAAATTTGGGCTGAGATTATTTTCAAATGTTATAGATGACCTAAAATAAAATCTAAAACTTAGTAGTTAACGTTCAGAAATGAAAATAACAAAAATACATGAATGGATTATTACAAATAAACATTGATGTGCTTAACGCACTTACATCTTGCATTGCTTCATGTACCAAAGCCATGGCACTGAGGACACCATCACATATACCATCAAATTTGTTGAGATCGCCCTTGCTCGTATCAATATCATTATTACCCCCATTATGCTCATCTTCATCTTGATGACCCTGTGGACAGAGTTCATATTACAGATTCAAGCTCCCTTCAAGTAACAGTGTGACAATCATTTACAGGTTGTGTTTATTCTTTACTGGAATCATGATATTCACTCAGACTGGTCAGCACCTATCAGGTAGCCATTCAGTCAGACAGGTCAGCACCTGTCAGGTAGCCATTCAATCAGTCAGGTCAGCAACTGTCAGATAGCCATTCAATCAGTCAGGTCAGCACCTGTCAGATAGCCATTCAGTCAGGCAGGTCAGGCCAGCACCTATCAGGTAGCCATTCAGTCAGACAGGTCAGCACCTGTCAGGTAGCCATTCAATCAGTCAGATCAGCACCTGTCAGATACCAATTCAGTCAGGCAGGTCAGGCCAGCACCTATCAGGTAGCCATTCAGTCAGGCAGGTCAGGCCAGCACCTATCAGGTAGCCATTCAGTCAGACAGGTCAGCACCTGTCAGGTAGCCATTCAATCAGGCAGGTTAGCACCTGTCAGGTAGCCATTCAATCAGGCAGGTTAGCACCTGTCAGGTAGCCATTCAATCAGGCAGGTTAGCACCTGTCAGGTAGCCATTCAATCAGGCAGGTTAGCACCTGTCAGGTAGCCATTCAATCAGGCAGGTTAGCACCTGTCAGGTAGCCATTCAGTCAGGCAGGTTAGCACCTGTCAGGTAGCCATTCAATCAGGCAGGTCAGCACCTGTCAGGTAGCCATTCAATCAGGCAGGTTAGCACCTGTCAGGTAGCCATTCAATCAGGCAGGTTAGCACCTGTCAGGTAGCCATTCAGTCAGGCAGGTTAGCACCTGTCAGGTAGCCATTCAATCAGGCAGGTCAGCACCTGTCAGGTAGCCATTCAATCAGGCAGGTTAGCACCTGTCAGGTAGCCAACAACTATACCCTTGTTCTGCCAATACATTTGGTTGGGCATTACAAGGTGCCATCTCGTTTCTAGCCCTTCTGCTCTTGGCAGAAAGTTTGTGGTTGGTTCCTTCTGCATCCTGCGACTTACTAGGTCTGGGGAAAGTGTGACTTACTAGGTCTGGGGAAAGTGTGACTTACTAGGTCTGGGGAAAGTGTGACTTACTAGGTCTGGGGAAAGTGTGACTTACTAGGTCTGGGGAAAGTGTGACTTACTAGGTCTGGGGAAAGTGTGACTTACTAGGTCTGGGGAAAGTGTGACTTACTAGGTCTGGGGAAAGTGTGACTTACTAGGTCTGTGGAAAGTGTGACTTACTAGGTCTGGGGAAAGTGTGACTTACTAGGTCTGGGGAAAGTGCGACTTACTAGGTCTGGGGAAAGTGTGACTTACTAGGTCTGGGGAAAGTGTGACTTACTAGGTCTGGGGAAAGTGTGACTTACTAGGTCTGGGGAAAGTGTAACTTACTAGGTCTGGGGAAAGTGCGACTTACTAGGTCTGGGGAAAGTGTGACTTACTAGGTCTGGGGAAAGTGTGACTTACTAGGTCTGGGGAAAGTGTGACTTACTAGGTCTGGGGAAAGTGTGACTTACTAGGTCTGGGGAAAGTGTGACTTACTAGGTCTGGGGAAAGTGTGACTTACTAGGTCTGGGGAAAGTGTAACTTACTAGGTCTGGGGAAAGTGCGACTTACTAGGTCTGGGGAAAGTGTGACTTACTAGGTCTGGGGAAAGTGTGACTTACTAGGTCTGAGGAAAGTGTGACTTACTAGGTCTGGGGAAAGTGTGACTTATTAGGTCTGGGGAAAGTGTGACTTACTAGGTCTGGGGAAAGTGTGACTTACTAGGTCTGGGGAAAGTGGGGTTTACTATCACAGCTTAATGTGCAAACTTTGTGTTAGACTATATCACAGCTTAATGTGTAAACTTTGTACTAGATTATATCACAGCTTAATGTGTAAAATTTGTGCTAGACTATATCACAGCTAGGGGAGGAAGACTAATGTCTGATCAGGCTAAATATACTAATCAGATATGTTAGGGTCAGGTAAAACATACTGATCAGACATGTTAGTCAGGGTCAGGTAAAATATACTGATCAGACATGTTAGGGTCAGGTAAAATATACTGATCAGACATGTTAGTCATGGTCAGGTAAAATATACTGATCAGACATGTTAGTCACGGTCAGGTAAAATATACTGATCAGACATGTTAGTCACGGTCAGGTAAAATATACTGATCAGGCATGTTAGGGTCAGGTAAAATATACTGATCAGACATGTTAGTCACGGTCAGGTAAAATATACTGATCAGACATGTTAGGGTCAGGTAAAATATACTGATCAGACATGTTAGGGTCAGGTAAAATATACTGATCAAATATGTTAGGGTCAGGTAAAATATACTGATCAGACATGTTAGGGTCAGGTAAAATATACTGATCAGATATGTTAGGGTCAGGTAAAATCTACTGATCAGATATGTTAGGGTCAGGTTAAATATACTGATCAGACATGTTAGGGTCAGGTTAAATATACTGATCAGACATGTTAGGGTCAGGTAAAATATACTGATCAGACATGTTAGGATTAGGTAAAACATATCGGCCAAGAACCTCACCAGGCTTTCTAGTAGCCCTTCCTGGAAACGGGCTATTTGCATAGGAGCTGGGCTGTTTGCATGGGATCTCGGCTGTTTTCATGGGAGCTGGGCTGTTTTCATGAGAGCTGGGCTAACGAGGTGAGGAATCGATATGATCCCCATAGTAGTGAGTGGCACGCAGATGAAGCCAATCATAGCACAACCGCCTGGAGGATCCCGGTCCACCTTCATCAGCACGCTCGGAATGTAAGGAAAGCTACTGCAACCCGCCACTTAACGTCCTCTTCAGGGCGTACAAAAGAGTAACCTACTCATTGTGGGCATTCGCAAACAACAACAACATATCACAGTTTAATGTATAAACTTTTTGCTAGACTAATAATAATAGCCGTCCATCGTTGTCGATGAGGACCGCCGACATCATCCTTGTCACAGATTTCACTGTTGGGTGTGGGTGCGCATGTGGCTGAACAGGCCAATGCAGCCACGAAAACATCTGCTACATATCGGACACGAGGTCTGTAGAAGGTGTTGGTGTTCCCGTTGTTCGTGATTTTTGGGTCTCGCGTTTGCTCTGGGCTTTAACAAACACGATGGTCTTCGCTCGTAGCTACATCCATTGACTGCGCTTCTCCAATCAGATCTGTTTTGCGCAGATATTCCCAGGTGTTGACGTCTATGTAACAATTTTTTAGTGAGTGCATCAGACCGTCTTTAAAACGTTTCTTTGGGTGCCCTCTCTCTCAGCTCGCCGTAGAGAAGCTTCAACGGGAGCCGTTCGTCCGACATACGGACGAGGTGTAAGGCCCATCCTAGTCGTACTTCGAGAGAACCTCGATGTCAGTGACACGATCTTGCCATTGTATGTGGAATATTCGTATCAGGCAATCTGTTTGGAAGTGGTTTAGCCTACTTGCATGTCCAGAGTATACAGTCCAGTTTTCGCAGGCGTATAGTAGGGTTGGAATGACGGTGGCACGGTAGACTTTGAGTTTGGTCTTGACGCTGATGCCACGACGTTCCCATTCTACCAAAGGCTGTGCTGGCCTTTGCTATTCTGCTTGCCACTTAATCGTCAAAGCTGACAGATCTCGACAGCGTGCTGCACAAATACGTGAATTTGTCTACGACATTCAGCGTCTGCCCGCTGACTGTAGTCTCTGGTTTTGTGTACGGCATGCCTGGTGCTGGTTGGTACATTATCTCTGTTGTCTTGGCCTTTATTGTCAGGCCAAAGTTTTTACATGCGGCAGAGAACCGGTCCATCCCAACCTGCATGTTCAGTTCTGAGTTGCTGATCAGAGCGCATTCGTCAGCAAATACAAGTTCCCTGATTATTTTGCCCGCCACTTTGGTTTTGGCCTTCATTCTTCTGGGATTGAGTGGCTTGTCATGCGTGTGGTACTGTATGGGTATGCCAAGCTCCAGTGATCTGTCATCGTGACAGCGAACGTATTGCTGCTGAACAGGGTCGGGGTGAGTACCCATTCTTATTTTACTTACAGAGAACATGCAACCAATGGAGCACTTACAGAGACCATACAAACAATGAAGCACTTCCCTTACAGAGACCATACAAACAATGAAACACTTACAGAGACCATACAAACAATGAAGCACTTACAGAGACCATACAAACAATGAAGCACTTCCCTTACAGAGACCATACAACCAATGAAGCACTTTCCTTACAGAAACCATACAAACAATGAAGCACTTACAGAGACCATACAACCAATGAAGCACTTCCCTTACAGAGACCATACAACCAATGAAGCACTTACAGAGACCGTACAACCAATGAAGCACTTACAGAGACCATACAACCAATGAAGCACTTCCCTTACAGAGACCATACAACCAATGAAGCACTTACAGAGACCATACAACCAATGAAGCACTTACAGAGACCATACAACCAATGAAACACTTCCCTTACAGAGACCATACAACCAATGAAGCACTTACAGAAACCATACAAACAATGAAGCACTTACAGAGACCATTCAAACAATGACACACTTACAGAGACCATACAACTCATGAAGCACTTACAGAGACCATACAACCAATGAAGCACTTCACTTACATAGACTATACAAACAATGAAGCACTTACAGAGACCATACAAACAATGAAGCACTTACAGAGACCATACAAACAATGAAGCACTTCCCTTACAGAGACCATACAACCAATGAAGCACTTCCCTTACAGATACCATACAAACAATGAAGCACTTACAGAGACCATACAACCAATGAAGCACTTCCCTTACAGAGACCATACAACCAATGAAGCACTTACAGAGACCGTACAACCAATGAAGCACTTACAAAGACCATACAACCAATGAAGCACTTCCCTTACAGAGACCATACAACCAATGAAGCACTTACAGAGACCATACAACCAATGAAGCACTTACAGAGACCATACAACCAATGAAACACTTCCCTTACAGAGACCATACAAACAATGAAACACTTACAGAGACCATACAAACAATGAAGCACTTACAGAAACCATACAAACAATGAAGCACTTACAGAGACCATACAAACAATGACACACTTACAGAGACCATACAACTCATGAAGCACTTACAGAGACCATACAACCAATGAAGCACTTCACTTACAGAGACCATACAAACAATGAAGCACTCACAGAGACCATACAAACAATGAAGCACTTCCCTTACAGAGACCATACAACCAATGAAGCACTTACGGAGACCATACAAACAATGAAGCACTTACAGAGACCATACAAACAATGAAGCACTTACAGAGACCATACAAACAATGAAGCACTTCCCTTACAGAGACCATACAACCAATGAAGCACTTCACTTACAGAGACCATACAAACAATGAAGCACTTACAGAGACCATACAAACAATGAAGCACTTACAGAGACCATACAACCAATGAAGCACTTACAGAGACCATACAACCAATGAAGCACTTACAGAGACCATACAACCAATGAAACACTTCCCTTACAGAGACCATACAAACAATGAAACACTTACAGAGACCATTCAAACAATGAAGCACTTACAGAAACCATACAAACAATGAAGCACTTACAGAGACCATTCAAACAATGACACACTTACAGAGACCATACAACTCATGAAGCACTTACAGAGACCATACAACCAATGAAGCACTTCACTTACATAGACTATACAAACAATGAAGCACTTACAGAGACCATACAAACAATGAAGCACTTACAGAGACCATACAAACAATGAAGCACTTCCCTTACAGAGACCATACAACCAATGAAGCACTTCCCTTACAGATACCATACAAACAATGAAGCACTTACAGAGACCATACAACCAATGAAGCACTTCCCTTACAGAGACCATACAACCAATGAAGCACTTACAGAGACCGTACAACCAATGAAGCACTTACAAAGACCATACAACCAATGAAGCACTTCCCTTACAGAGACCATACAACCAATGAAGCACTTACAGAGACCATACAACCAATGAAGCACTTACAGAGACCATACAACCAATGAAACACTTCCCTTACAGAGACCATACAAACAATGAAACACTTACAGAGACCATACAAACAATGAAGCACTTACAGAAACCATACAAACAATGAAGCACTTACAGAGACCATACAAACAATGACACACTTACAGAGACCATACAACTCATGAAGCACTTACAGAGACCATACAACCAATGAAGCACTTCACTTACAGAGACCATACAAACAATGAAGCACTCACAGAGACCATACAAACAATGAAGCACTTCCCTTACAGAGACCATACAACCAATGAAGCACTTACAGAGACCATACAAACAATGAAGCACTTACAGAGACCATACAAACAATGAAGCACTTACAGAGACCATACAAACAATGAAGCACTTACAGAGACCATACAAACAATGAAGCACTTCCCTTACAGAGACCATACAACCAATGAAGCACTTCACTTACAGAGACCATACAAACAATGAAGCACTTACAGAGACCATACAAACAATGAAGCACTTACAGAGACCATACAAACAATGAAGCACTTACAGAGACCATACAAACAATGAAGCACTTCCCTTACAGAGACCATGTAACCAATGAATCACTTACAGACTATGTACAGACTATGAGGAGGCCAAAGAGGAAAGAAATAAACCTGAAAACCAAGAAGGGCAGCACTTGAAGTATACAAATAATAATAAAAACACATCACCAGAGGGATATACTACATGGAGTTTTGTATAGCAGATGCTTATTACTCTTTACAAAGAACAGATCAAGTGATGATATTCAGGCCGTAAACCTGCCATTGTTGACCCAGACACTATTTGTTCAACAAAGTAAAAATTTAACACACAGACATGTGCCCTTGTGGTAAGAACAGACTATCAACAAAACAAATTTTCTGGTCTATCAACTTTATTTCAGCAACAGAGTGACAACAAAGCTTTCTTGAACCCTGCTGAAGGCTAAACTGTTTGGTGAGGAGAGTAGACTGAGAGAGACCACCAAGTTTATGAAGGAAATAATGTGTGATTTTGTAAAGAGTGAATTAAGAAAAAGAAATAGACTTGCATCTCTGTCTTGTTTAATCAACATGGCACACATACAAAACACTGCAAGAAAATGTGCTCCATAATGTTTCAATCTATCAGACACACCAATGAAGGTTATACCTGGCAGGTCAACTTTCACTGTGAAGTGTTTCATGTATTCATTGATCAAGCTGGTCTTGTATGTGAGGATGCAAAAGTGAACATTCATCCTGGCAACCTTGGTTTGAACGTGGGCTTATTTGAATTGTGCAGATATTGAACAACATATTTAAGAGCAGAGAACTCTGGGACAGCCAAGGACATATGCAGCACAGACGCTCTAGCAGAGTGCAAGTGTGTTCTCAATTAGGGTAGCTTATGTCCAGCTAACCAATCAATGGTTGATTTTAAATTCCATCAAACAGCACATGATGGTCTTAAAGTCCAATAAGTTATATGTATCCTCCAGGTCAATGGCTAAAGATGCTGCTTCTTGCTTGACCTGGGAGCCCTAATCAACATATGTTAATGTTGCTTGACTTGGGAGCCCTAATAAATATGTTAATATTGCTTGACTTAATCATTATTGTATAGCTGTGGGGTGCATAGGATTTATTCATTGATGGTCTAATTATTTGAAGGTAATCAAACAAAAACAAAGATATAAACATTTGATTCTAATTATTATCAAATAAAAACAAAATTTGAAACATTCAACATTTACCTCTTCCCTCTTGGAACCCACAAAATCTACAACATCATCTTCTTCGTTAGTTTCTTCAGTAACAGGTCTTAAGTTGTCGGGGACACCTATATATTTTATATTGATATAACAACAGTATCAATACCATCTGATATTTGCTAATTTGAAGTAATATTTTTCTAAGCACAAATATCTAATACATTTCATGTCTCCTTATATCCTCATATGCGACATTGGGCCACCATTGCAGCTGGTCCTTACAGGAAGCATGTATTAATGTGAGCACTTAACACTGTTCTTGAATTACATGCAAGTCACACCCTCAACCTCCCTTAGTGGGTCTAAAAATGATGTAACAGCCATTGTGGATTTGTGGATGAGCTCTTAATTCTGTTCAAATGTTCCCATGGCATGCGCAACATGTAGCCACTGACAGAAAAACACAAATTCCTGACCTTCATGTTGAGAGATCTGTTGTTCTTATGAACAGGAGAAGGAATGGGATGCAAGTCTCTGGTTCCCTAAAACCAGACCATAGAATGGCATTAACCAAGCAGATAGAAAAGACCAAACAAAGAGCCAGGTGCCGAATCTGTAATGAAAACGCTAGCAGGCACCAGTTGAGATGCAGACAACAAAATCCTGAAAATACTATGGACAGGAAGTCAGACGTGCACGGGAATATGGCACCATGGCTTGCGCCCCTGCAAGGAGAACAAACTTTTGTAAGATAAGTAGTTCAAAGCTAAGCCATATACATGCATCATCACCAGGACCATGAAGTTCGCAACAATAAAGGCACTAGAAACAATGACATGCCTCAAGGTAATGGATGGTAGCCTGGACATTAAATTAATGATGCAGGCAGAGAAATACAAGATACTCATGAAGCACCAAATGGACCAAAGAATGAACAGCCTGGGAAAAGCAAGACTTAAGATTATTAACATTGCAACAAACTCAAAGGAACTGGCACTTAAGGTCTAACTGTGTGCAAGATGTGATGTTTCCTTGGGATTGTCCAAAGCACAGAGCAGGTTTGAAGAGCACTATGAAGATCAGTAGAACTCCTGGGCCACTCAAGATACGTCTAAATGATATTGCTCTTCAACAGTTCCATTTGTTCAAGTATTTGGGCAGTATTTTTTCGGCAGATGGTAGGATCAACAGGAAAATCGAGACAAGGTGCCAGAAAGCTGTCCCCATTGCTTAGACACCCGAGCATTAGTTTGGCAACAAAGCAACAGCTGATAAACAGTATATTTATGCCGATTTTGTGCTACCAATGACAAACATGGCCTCTGTCAAGGGCCTGCGAGAGCAGAATTTCGACTTGTGAAATGAAGTGTTTGAGGAAGGTCATCGGTGTTACCAGAAGAGACAAAATGCAGAATGACGACATTCGAAGTATGGTCGGCACTATGTCTTGTGCCGAATACATTTCCAGGCAAAAAATAAGTTGGTTTGGTCATCTCATGAGAATGCACCCTCATCATCTTCCACTGATGGCTTACAATGCTGGTAGATCTGGTAGCTCCGACCCTCGCGGAAAGAGCGCTTTTATTAGTTCAAAACCAATCGTCGTTTCCCCTCGCGGGGTTGCGGCGTCCCCACTGGTGACTCTGGATAACTTTGTGCTGATCGCATGGCCTCATGTGCCGGCGACGCATCTTTCAAATGTCTGCCCTATCAAATGTCGATGGTACGTGACATGCCTACCATGTTTGTAACGGGTAACGGGGAATCAGGGTTCGATTCCGGAGAGGGAGCATGAGAAACGGCTACCACATCCAAGGAAGGCAGCAGGCGCGCAACTTACCCACTCCCGGCACGGGGAGGTAGTGACGAAAAATAACAATACGGGACTCTTTCGAGGCCCCGTAATTGGAATGAGTACACTTTAAACCCTTTAACGAGGATCTATTGGAGGGCAAGTCTGGTGCCAGCAGCCGCGGTAATTCCAGCTCCAATAGCGTATATTAAAGTTGTTGCAGTTAAAAAGCTCGTAGTTGGATCTCAGGCGCAGGCGGGCGGTCCGGCTCGCGCCGGTTCACTGCCCGTTGTCTCCTGCCCTACCGTCTGCCGGCTCTCTCCCACGGGTGCTCTTCGCTGAGCGTCCTGGGTGGCCGGCGCGTTTACTTTGAAAAAATTAGAGTGTTCAAAGCAGGCCTCGGCTGCCTGAATAATGGTGCATGGAATAATGGAATAGGACCTCGGTTCTATTTTGTTGGTTTTCGGAACTGGAGGTAATGATTAACAGGGACAAACGGGGGCATTCGTATTGCGGCGTTAGAGGTGAAATTCTTGGATCGCCGCAAGACGAGCTACTGCGAAAGCATTTGTCAAGAATGTTTTCATTAATCAAGAACGAAAGTCAGAGGCGCGAAGACGATCAGATACCGTCGTAGTTCTGACCATAAACGATGCCGACTAGCGATCCGCAGGAGTTGCTTCGATGACTCTGCGGGCAGCTTCCGGGAAACCAAAGTGTTTGGGTTCCGGGGGAAGTATGGTTGCAAAGCTGAAACTTAAAGGAATTGACGGAAGGGCACCACCAGGAGTGGAGCCTGCGGCTTAATTTGACTCAACACGGCCAACACTGAAATGATTGACATGCCGAGACCACTCTTCTGGAGTCTAACATGGAACTGGTGCTGGACTTAGACCCCCAGAATCTGGGGTTATGTCCCCTGTGGCTCGGTTTTGTCTGCATCCAGTGTTTGATAAAGGAATTGACGGAAGAGCACTATCAGGAGTGGAGCCTGAGACCTAAGTTAACTTACCACGCCAATACTACAGAATGACTATCAAAAAGTACACCTTAGTGGGGTCTAATAGAGAACATGTGCTGGAATTAGACCCTCGAAAATCTTTGGGGCTACCCTTTAAGAAACTTGACTATCTCGCTAAGGGAATTGACGAAAGGGCACCACCAGGTGTGGAACCTGCGGCTTAATTTGACTGAACACGCCAATGCTGTAGAACAACTGACAAATTGAGAGCGCTGCCGTTTGGGTCTAATAATGAACGTACGCTGGTATTAGACTCACGGACGACAAGTCAGCTCAAATGAAAGAACGCTACGGAAATCGTGTTTAACTCCGCAGATTTCAAATACCTGGTCATTGACAAACAAAAGCCCTCAATAAATTCGTCTGACCAAATAGTGAACGGGTGCTGGAAATAGATCTGAAGACAGGTCAGTTTTACCCTACAAATGACAGGGCGTTGCTACGGAAAACCAGCTCAAATCGAGAGGAGCCGCAGACACTTTGGTTCACGTACCAGGCTGATAAGCCAAGGGCGCGAGGCTACCATGTGGGGGATTACGGCCGAACCCTTGAAAGCCGCAATCCCGCCCAAAATCTCAGCACCACTGCAATGGGAGGCTACTACATGCTCGGGACCTGGGGCTTGCGCCCCAGCCCTATCAGGTAGTGCCACAGTAAGAGGTCCTTGCCGCCCGCAAATCAAAGCGGGCGGAAAACTGCTTGATACTCACCCTATACGGCGATGGGGTGCGAAAAACACCAACCAAAGACTTAGAACCTGGTCGGGGTGTCGAAAACAGTAGAGCAGCCACCACACTGTGAACTGTCAAGACTCAACCACTGACCATGAGAGTTGTCCGCACACCAGGCGATCAACATCTCTGTGACATTACCAGGCTTGTCCTCTGGCTAAATGCACTCCGGTTACGATATCTACCTCTGTACGTTATCAGCCATAACTATCATGCTGGACGCAGAAGAGATGCAGACCAGCGGACATTGCACACCTGCCCCACTGTGTCAACACCCCAGGTGGCGGGGAATGCTAGGCGTACCATCCCTGCATAGAAGCCAAGAAAATAAAGGGAAAAAGAGATACCCCACTCACATGCAAATGCTACGTTTCTGGCAGGACGTGACGATCCTGGGATACAGACACACTGGACTGCCTCTCTTCCGGGTAAACCAGTCCATCTCATATATCACATACCATCATTGCACCCTATAGACACGAGTAGTGAAGACTCGATAGTCTGGAAAGACAACTTCCATAGGAGAGAAAACTCTGATCGTAAACAACTGCTGCCTTGCAGATAGGCTGGGGACAGCCAAAGGCTAAGGAGGGCATCCCTACAGAAACGCCTGTTGAAATCGGATGCACGGGGCCGCAAGCCTAACAAAACAGTGCAACGTAAATCACAGTATGATGGCAGCACAACCTATTCGAAAAACGTATGGCGCTCATCCTGAGGAGACCCGCCAGGCAGCGATAGCGCCGGGCCTCACGCCTCGAAGGGGCCCACCCTTGACTACTGGTGGTCACCCACCCATGTGTCGTGGAGTCAAGGCACATGGCTATGGGGTAACGTCTATTGGCCAAAACTTCAAGACCCTCAGAATACTACAGTGGAATGCGGAGGGAGTCATTAACAAAAAACTTTCCCTAACACACCACCTGCATGAAGGTAAGATTGACGTGGCATGTATCCAGGAAACGCACCTCAACAATAACCATAAATTCTCAATCAGAGGATACCAGACCTTCCGTCTAGATAGAGAAGGTCACAAAGGAGGGGTCCTGATACTGACCAGAAACAGCATACCGAGTAGCGCGGTACCTGTCAATCACACCGGACAAGCAGAAATTGTAGGAGTTGACATAATGGCTCTAGAGACGAAACTCCGCATTTTCAATCTGTACGGACCACCAAACAGAGACCTATCGCTCTCGAGTATGGAGGTCAGAGACTCCAACTGCATAGTAGTTGGAGATTTCAACAGCCACTCGGAGAGATGGGGATACTCTGACACAGACAGTAGAGGTGACGAAGTGGAAGATTGGGAGATAGATGCAAATCTCTCCCTAATCAATAGGCCGGAGGATAGCCCTAGCTTCTATTCAAGAACATGGCATACCACCTCGACTCCAGATTTGGCCTTCTCCACACAGGACATACACTATAAAATAGACCGCCAGGTGCTAAACCAACTGGCAGGTAGCGACCACAGGCCGATCAGGCTAACCATTGACATGGAAGTAGGCCCACAGGAAACAAAACCGCTCCCACGTTGGAATTACAAACGAGCCGACTGGGACAGATTTGCAATCCTGACAGATGGGCTGTGTGAAACCATCAACACACGAAACACCAAAATGAAGCCCATGGTAGAGAGCCTAAGCAAGGCAATAATGCAAGCCGCCACTGAAACCATCCCAAGAGGAGCTAGGAAAAACTATAAGCCCTACTGGAATGATGAGTTACAGAAAGTGGAAGATGCAGTAACTAATGCGAGGAACATGGCAGAACGAGAAAAATCCGTGGAGGCAAACATCGCCCTCAAAGCCGCCGCGGCGAAGTACAAACACACTCTCAAGCAAACAGCAAGAGAAAGTTGGAAAAATAAAACGGAAAGTTTAAACCTGGACAAAGAAGGGAACAAGCTATGGAAGCTAGTCAGAGCCATGAACGACGAAACCCCGTCAAATAAACAAATTACTATCAAGCAAGGCGAGAACTTGATCACAGGTAAGAAAGCCGCAAACGCCTTTGTCGATCACTATGCCAGAGCAAACCACATCGAGGTCCCTGCAGATAAGCATACAGACATTAGCGAAGAGCTAAAGGGGCACGAAAACATAAATACGGCTCCTGAAGAGCACATGATGGCCAAACTAACAATGCGCGAAATGGAAGAGGCTATGAGAACACTAAAGAGAAGGAAATCTCCCGGAAAAGACGGGATAACAAACGAAATGCTGATGGGGCTGGGCCAAACAGCGAAGGAAAAACTACTATCAGTCCTGAACCAAAGCTGGAAAAGGGGTATTGTACCCCAGGCATGGAAAGATGCAATACTGGTACCAGTACCAAAAACAGGAAAGGACAAAACAGATCCGAATGGATACAGGCCCATAAGCCTACTGAGCTGTGTCGGCAAGCTGATGGAACGGATGATAAACACCAGACTGATGTGGCATCTGGAAGAAAAACGAATACTAATTCCACAGCAAGCCGGCTTTAGACAGCACAGATCCACTGAGGACCAGGTCATCCTCATAGCCCAGGAGATAGAAGATGCCTACCAGGCACAGAAACACACAGTAGCTGTTTGGGTGGATCTGGAAAAGGCATTTGACAAAGTCTGGAAGGATGGACTTAGAGTCAAGCTAAGAAGAAGTGATGTTTGTGGGAAGATGTACAAGTGGATCAACCACTACCTCAAACAAAGAACGGCCAGAGTCCAAGTACAAGGGCAGATGAGCAAAAAGGTGACACTCGAGCAGGGAGTACCCCAAGGGGGAGTACTGTCACCCACACTCTTCCTGGTATATATAAACGATATTACAGAGAATATACCAAGAAGAGTCCATAGCTCAATGTTTGCAGACGATCTGGCTATGTGGACCTCTGAACAGAATCTCACCATAGCAAGAAATCGGATGCAAACGGCCCTAACATCGCTGGAAGAGTGGGCGAACTCATGGCTGGTCAAAATAAACGAGGAGAAAACCACGTGCACAATATTCTCGCTCTCATTAAAACCCCAAAGTACCAAATTAAGCCTAAATGGCAAAATCCTGCAGCCAAACGACAACCCAACCTATCTGGGAGTCACATTTGATCGGCGCATGACATGGAAAAGTCAGATTGAGAGAAACCGAATGAAAGCCAGAGAAAGAATGGCGATCATGAGGAAACTTGCTGGCACAAGCTGGGGAGCAGACGAAGGCATACTAAAGAAACTGTACACTGGAAGAGTGAGACCAGTTCTCGAGTATGGCATCGCGGCATGGACAACAGCAGCGAAGGCGAACTTCGATAAAGTTAACAAACTTCAAAACCAAGCTATGAGAATCATAACTGGTGGAATGAAGTCAACGCCAATTGTAGAACTTGAAAAGATTACAAAACTGCAATCCATGACCGACAGAAGAGACTGCAGAGCCCAGCTGCAGTCAGAGAAACTCCGAAGACTGACGGACCATCCAATGTACCAGAGGCTAAACAATTTGGGAACTGGGAAACTAAAGCGGAGAAACTTTGCAGAAATAGCCAAAGCAAAGATGCACGAAGATCCCATAAACGCACTAACAACACCAAAACCCATCACTACTGTACGAAAACCTACTTGGAGGCAGGATATATTTCCAGAGGTGGTAGAAAATATACCAGGTATTGCAAACAAAAACTGCCAGACCGAAAAAGAAAGGAGAGACACTACCTTAAGCTTCATAACGAAAAGCTACCCAAGCATGGACTGGACCCATGCATACACCGACGGTTCTGTAACAAACACTACACAGAACGGAGGGGCAGGAGCATTCCTGAACCTACCAAATGGCAGAAAAATAACACTATCATTCGCTACTGGTAAGTACACGAGCAATTTCAGAGCAGAGGCAGAGGCACTGAGGGCGGCAGTGGAAGAAATGGTAACACACAGTGAAAATGAGAGCCATATAGTCCTGCTGACAGATGCTCTCGAAGTAGTCACAGCGCTAAAAAGCCAGAAAAACACTGAGCTTAATGACTTAAGAGCAGCACTCTGCAAACTGTGCCAACAGTCCGCACCAAAAAGGGTAGTGGTACAGTGGGTTCCGTCACACTGCAACATCCAAGGCAACGAGGAAGCAGACAGACTGGCAAAAGAAGGTGCAAGGCTACCACAAATAGATACCAGAATGACGTACGAAGAGTCAAAACGGCTTATCAAAGCCAGGTACATGTCCAAATGGGAAACCGAACATACTGGTTACACCAAAAACGATGCCTATTACCAGTTGAACCGAAGAGAGCAGGTCGTTGTCTTCAGACTTCGCACTGGCCACAACAGACTGAGGTACCACCTCTTCAACAAATTGAAGATAGGGTGTACCGACGAATGCCCGTGCGGTACTGGTAAAATGACCACTGAACATCTGCTGCAGAACTGCCCGACATACGAGGATCAGAGAGAGCAGATGTGGCCCTTGCCAGTGGAACTGCAAGACAAGCTCTATGGTAGTGGCGAGAGTCTCAGGATGACCGCCGCTTTTTTCGAGAAAATAATGGTTACTGTCTGACTGTGTACGCAGAAGAAGAAGAAGAAATAAAAACAAAATTTGAAACATTCAACATTTACCTCTTCCCTCTTGGAACCCACAAAATCTACAACATCATCTTCTTCGTTAGTTTCTTCAGTAACAGGTCTTAAGTTGTCGGGGACACCTATATATTTTATATTGATATAACAACAGTATCAATACCATCTGATATTTGCTAATTTGAAGTAATATTTTTCTAAGCACAAATATCTAATACATTTCATGTCTCCTTATATCCTCATATGCGACATTGGGCCACCATTGCAGCTGGTCCTTACAGGAAGCATGTATTAATGTGAGCACTTAACACTGTTCTTGAATTACATGCAAGTCACACCCTCAACCTCCCTTAGTGGGTCTAAAAATGATGTAACAGCCATTGTGGATTTGTGGATGAGCTCTTAATTCTGTTCAAATGTTCCCATGGCATGCGCAACATGTAGCCACTGACAGAAAAACACAAATTCCTGACCTTCATGTTGAGAGATCTGTTGTTCTTATGAACAGGAGAAGGAATGGGATGCAAGTCTCTGGTTCCCTAAAACCAGACCATAGAATGGCATTAACCAAGCAGATAGAAAAGACCAAACAAAGAGCCAGGTGCCGAATCTGTAATGAAAACGCTAGCAGGCACCAGTTGAGATGCAGACAACAAAATCCTGAAAATACTATGGACAGGAAGTCAGACGTGCACGGGAATATGGCACCATGGCTTGCGCCCCTGCAAGGAGAACAAACTTTTGTAAGATAAGTAGTTCAAAGCTAAGCCATATACATGCATCATCACCAGGACCATGAAGTTCGCAACAATAAAGGCACTAGAAACAATGACATGCCTCAAGGTAATGGATGGTAGCCTGGACATTAAATTAATGATGCAGGCAGAGAAATACAAGATACTCATGAAGCACCAAATGGACCAAAGAATGAACAGCCTGGGAAAAGCAAGACTTAAGATTATTAACATTGCAACAAACTCAAAGGAACTGGCACTTAAGGTCTAACTGTGTGCAAGATGTGATGTTTCCTTGGGATTGTCCAAAGCACAGAGCAGGTTTGAAGAGCACTATGAAGATCAGTAGAACTCCTGGGCCACTCAAGATACGTCTAAATGATATTGCTCTTCAACAGTTCCATTTGTTCAAGTATTTGGGCAGTATTTTTTCGGCAGATGGTAGGATCAACAGGAAAATCGAGACAAGGTGCCAGAAAGCTGTCCCCATTGCTTAGACACCCGAGCATTAGTTTGGCAACAAAGCAACAGCTGATAAACAGTATATTTATGCCGATTTTGTGCTACCAATGACAAACATGGCCTCTGTCAAGGGCCTGCGAGAGCAGAATTTCGACTTGTGAAATGAAGTGTTTGAGGAAGGTCATCGGTGTTACCAGAAGAGACAAAATGCAGAATGACGACATTCGAAGTATGGTCGGCACTATGTCTTGTGCCGAATACATTTCCAGGCAAAAAATAAGTTGGTTTGGTCATCTCATGAGAATGCACCCTCATCATCTTCCACTGATGGCTTACAATGCTGGTAGATCTGGCTACAGGGCAAGAGGGCGGCCGTGAGGTAGGTGGATAGATGACATTAGAGTGATTGTGCAACGACAAGGGCTCACATTGACCGACATAACGCACTTGGCGCAGGACAGACGACTCAAGCTCCCCACGACGCTAAACGGCACAAGTGGAAAGAAAACGAACTAACTAACTAACCTTCCCTTCCAGTATTTCTAAGACTGCATGCCGAGACAAGATGGAAAGTCTGAGTGGAGGGATAGAGCTCTTGACTTCAACTCAATAAGTTGTGAAAGGGCAGGAAAGCTACAGGAAAATCATTGGACTAAAATACCAATATTGTAGCCTTCATTTATTAAAGAATAATGCCACAGGCACTAAACACATACTTACAAACTAACAACAATGAAATGATAAAATTGGCTGATACAATTGACATGATACAAATAACACACAAGATCAAAGTCACACTCCATGCATTCTAGAACATATAGACATATCAGGCAAGTAGAAACCAGACAAACTTGCAAAACTAGGAACAAGTATGGTTCAAATAAACACACCAGCCAACATGCAGACAGTAAAACTGATACTTTAAAAGAACTTCAAATAGGAATGTCTGAATCAATGGACAGAAAAGCTCTACTGAGCATGCCATGTATAAAGAAATAATACATTCAAACAATAATGACAAAATCAGCAAACTGCAATGCAGGGAATAGAGCATAATCTTCCAAGTTAGGACAGAACACACCAACCTTAACAAATACATAAACAAGTTAGACCCTGCAAACAAATCTAAATGCAACAACTGTACCATACATACGAGACAGTCACAGTGCAACATGTGCTGCTTGCTTGCCAAGGACTCACCACAGAAAGAGAAATGTTACTACTGGGCACCCCAACAATCTCTACCACCTTATATGGCTCCACTCACAAGCTATGAAACACCTGCAGATTCTTTAACTTGGCATTGATTGTTAAAGAGCGAACAACTTAGCAGACCTAGATAACCAACAACAACTCCCTTCAGTAGCTTTTCTCTACATGCCTGGAAGGTTACATTGGGCATATGTTAATCTCACTGGGTACCACTTGGGCGCTTATACACTTCAGGGTAACAAATTTGATGCCTGAAATATTAAAACAAATTTTACTTCACCCTCATTAATTAATTAATTTGTTTGCAAAAAAAATGCCCTTCCGCAACAAACACTTAAAAAGTTTAAGTGTACGGTAATTATAATATTTGTTGATAGAACATCAAGAAGAATATACTTCTTTTTGGAGCAAAATAATTATTTAATATCTTTCGCAAATATGTAAATCTTGTGTAATATCTATTGTGGGAAAAAATAAATACTTGATTGTCATTGCAGTAGATTTCTGATGGCATAATAAGATATAATGTGAATAAAACAGCAAAAATAGACTTCGAAAAGAAACTTGCTCAGAGAATCAAGACTGATAGTAAAAGCTTCTTCTCTTATGTTAGAAATAAACAGAGATCAAAGGACAAAGTAGGCCCTCTCATAGACAGTGCAGGGAAAAAAATAAGTGAAAATAGGGAGGCAGCAAATCTACTCAATATCTACTTTGGCACAGTGTACAAAAAAGAGGACTGCTCCAAGATCCCAGAGCCTGTAGATATTTTTTAAAGAGACAAGGATACAGCAGGATTAGGATCAATCTGTATTACAGAGGAAATGGTTTTTAAAAAATTGGAGGGGTTGAAAGTGGATAAATGTCCAGATCAAGATGGTATTCATCCAAAATTGCTGTTTGAAATTTGAGACCAACTAGCAAAACCATTGGCTATATTATGTTCTCAATCACTTACAAAAGGGATTGTTCCACGGGATTGGAAAGATGCGGGAGTGATCCCCTTATTCAAAAAGGGCAAAAAAGCAGATCCAGCAAACTATAGACCAGTGAGCTTAACGAGCATAGTCTGTAAATTGTTAGAGAAAATTGTCAAAGAAAACATTGTAATGCATTTAGACAAATTTAATCTATTTAGATATAGTCAGCATGGGTTTACTAGAAGGAGATCATGCCAAATCTATTAGAATTCATGGAGGAGGTTACCAAAATGTTAGATAAAGGGGAGCCAGTGGAAGCTATTTATCTGGATTTTGCAAAAGGCCTTTGATAGAGTACCTCATCAAAGATTATTTCGAAAATTAAAATCACATGGAATGTGGGGGAGATGTTGCCAAATGGATTGAAAATTGGATAATGGGAAGAAGGCAAAGTGTGGGTATAAATAAGGAGTACTCTGAGTGGTGTGAAGTGAAAAGTGGAGTGCCACAGGGCTCGGTTTTGGGACCAATTTTATTCTTGATGTATATAAATGATTTGGACATAGGTATGGGATCCATTATTGCAAAATTTGCTGATGACACAAAACTATGCAGTAGTGTCTCATCTAAAGCAGAAGTGGATATATTGAGGTCGGATTTAGATAAAATTCAAGAATGGTATGTAAGCTGGCAAATGGAGTTTAATGTAGATAAATGTACAGTCATGCACATGGGTAGATCCAATATGGAACATAATTACAGAATGGGAGAGAACAATATTAGAAAGATAGATAAAGAAAGGGACTTAGGGGTTATAATAGATCATACATGTAAGGTGAGGGAGCAAGTTCAGGTAGCAGTAAAAAAGGCAAATGCAATTTTAGGGATGATAAAAAGAAATATTAAACATAAGAGCAAGGAAGTGATAAAGCATTAGTTAGACCTAGATGGAGTACTATGTACAGGTGTGGAGTCCTTATCAGAGAGGGGATATAAACATGCTGGAAGAATACAAAAAAGAGCGACAAAGATGATAGTAGGATTCCAGAATAACAGTTATGAGGAAAGATTTTTAAAAAACGGTTTACAGTGTCTAGAAGAGAGAAGAATTCGTGATGACTTAATACAGATGTATAAGATGATCAGAGGAATGGATACATTAGATTATAACAAGTTTTTAAAAATACAACCACCAACAAGAACAAGAGGGCACAGCTACAAGTTGACTAATGAGAGGTCCAGATTAGATGTTAGGAAGTATTTTTTTAGCCAGAGAGTTGTGAATGCTTGGAATGCATTGCCAAGAGAGGTGGTGGAGGCTGGGACGGTTAATCCATTTGAGAATAAATTGGATGCGTACAGCTTCTAGAGCAAGGTGATGTAAATGTAACTGGTTGTATACAGACTCTGCAGAGTCTTCTAAACCAGTATAAAGACGTCAAGTTAAGTTATAATCATTTAATCATACTTGAAAACAGAATAGGGCAGCTGAAAATGACCAACGAAAAATGACAAATACATCAAAGTCTGAATGACATAAATGGAGACAGATGACGAACAATTAGTCATAATCAGGAAATAACTTGCTGTATGTTTAAGTATTCAAACGCATCGAGTGTGATACTCAATTGAATAAGATAAGTAAAAGTTGAGTTTAGAGAAAATCAGGAAGTCTTCGTCTCGAAGAAAATGAGAAGACTAATAAAAAGAAAAGCAACCTAACCAGCCTTAAATTAATTTGTACTATAAGAATCAAACATAATAATGATTACTCTCTCACTATAAACAAAAATATGTCTAATGTAATTAACCTTTTTCCATTTCACTGAATTACTCTTAAATTTTCAAATTCTCTTAATTTCATGAGACGTTGCTGTGTTATTCTACCATTTTGACGCCGAACTGTTGTCAAGCTAGTCACGTGCATCAGTAAAGACACGAAATAATGAAGTTTCGACCAAGAGGGCTTTATTGCCGTATTAAAAATTTTTCATGTTGTTACTTTAATTGAATATTTATTTTTAGCTCTATTATTCAGTAATATTGTTTTGCGTGAAAATAAGTCTTCTGTCTTATCGTTCGTTCTTAAATGGTTACATTTTGTCAGAGGTTCAGATGTTTAACAAGAGTGGGAGAGTTTCAAAACAGTTCTAGAAACGCTAAAAGAAGATGTTCCATGTAGGGAGGTAAACCCCAAGCATAAAAAGTGGATACCTAGATTTGTAGTTAATGGTAGAAGAGCTAAAAAATAAAGAATGGTAAAAATATATAAATGCAGGTAAATCAAAAGAAACATATTAAAAATATTTGGACAAGCAGAACAATGCTCAGAAAGTGAATAAAGCAACAACAATAGACTTCGAAAAAACAACGTGCTAATAGGACCAAGACTGGTAGTAAAAACTTTTTCTCTTATGTTAGAAATAAACAAAGAACGAATGACAAAGTAGGCCCTCTCATAGACAGCACAGGAAAAATAATAAAGAGACAATAGAGACAGCTGATGTACTAAATCAATACTTTGACACAGTCTACACAAAATAAGACTGCTTCAAGATCCCAGAGCCTATAGATATTTTCAAATAGGAAATGAATATAGTGAGATTAAAATCAATCTGTATTTCGAAGGAAATAGTTTCTTTTTCTTTTAAATTGAAGGGATTAAAAGTGGATAAATGTCCAGGTCAAGATGGTAGTCATCCAAAATTGCTGTTTGAAATTAGAGACCAACTAGCAAAACCATTGGCTATATTATGTTCTCAATCACTTGCAAAAGGGATTGTTCCACGGGATTGGAAAAATGCAGGAGTGATCCCCTTATTCAAAGAGGGAAAGAAATGAGATTCAGCAAATTAAAGACCGGTGAGTTTAGCGAACATAGTCTGTAAATTGTTAGAGTCAATAATCAAAGAAAACATTGTAATGCATTTAGACAAATTTAATCTAATCAGAATTAGTCAGCATGGGTTTATTAAAGGGAGATCGTGCTTAACAAATCTATTAAAATTCATGGAGGAGGTTACTAAAATGAAAGATAAAGGGGAGCCAGTGAACGTTATTTATCTAGATTTTGTAAAGGCTTTTTTATAGAGTACCATATCAAAGATTATTTAAAAAATTAAAATTACATGGAATAGTTGAGGAAGTTGCCAAATGGATTGAAAATTGGTTAACGAGAAAAAGGCAGAGAGTGGGTATAAATAAGGATTACTCTGAGTGGTGTGAAGTAAAAAGTGGAGTGCCATAGGGCTCAGTTTTTGGGACCAAAATTGTTCTTGATATATATAAATGATTTGACACTGATATAGGATCCATGATTAAAAAAATTGCTGATGACACAAAACTACGCAGTAGTGTCTCATCTAAAGCAGAAGTGGGTATATTGAGGTCCGATTTATATAAAATTCGAGAATCGTCTGTGAGATGGCAAATGGAGTTTAATATAGATAAATGTACATTAATCCACATGGGTAGATCCATTATGGAACATAATTACAGAATGGGCGAGAACAAAATTAGAAAGATAGATAAGGAAAGGGACCTAGGGGTTATAATAGATCATTAAGGTAATGTGAGTGAGAAGTTCAGGTAGCAGTAAAAAATACAAATGCAAAATTAAGTATGATAAAAAGAAATATTAAACATATGAGCAAGGAAGTGATATTCAAACTGTACAAAGCATTACTTAGACCTAGATTGGAGTACTGTGTACAGGTGTGGAGTCCTTATCATAGAGGGGATATAAACATGCTGGAAAGGATACAAAAAAGAGCGACAAAACTGATAGTGGGATTCCAGAATTACAGTAACGAGGAAAGACTCAGAAAAACCGGCCTATGATGTCTAGAAAAGAGAAGAATTCGAGGTGACAATGCAGGTTTGTAAGATAATCACAGGAAAGGTTAAATTAGACTTTAACAAGTTGTTTTTCAAAATACAACCATCAACGAGAACAAGAGGGCACAGATACAAATTAACTAAAGAAAGGTCCAGATTGGATATTAGGAAATATCTTTTTACTCAGAAAGCGGTGAATGCTTGGAATGCATTGCTCCAGGAGGTAGTGGAGGCAGAGGCAGAGACAGTTAATGCATTTAAGAATATATTGGATGCGCATAGCTTTTAGAGAAGGGCAATGCAAATGTAACTGGTTGTCCATATACTCTGACGAGTCTTCAAAACCAGTATTAGAACGTTAAGTGAATCTATTTCTCTCACAATGTATGACAAAAAAACGAAAAAAAACCCAGACACAAATTCTGACGACATGCAACAGCATACGGATGCGAAACACGGACCATTTAAAAAACAATAATGAAGAAAATTTAATCTTTCAAGTTAAAATGCTACTGGAAAGTTCTCATAATATCATGAGTAGCGCAAAAGAGAAACACAAATGTCATAAAAGAGATGGGAGTATATCACAATTGGCTGGTCAACAGCACTAGTTCTAGGAAACTAAAATTCTTTGGTCACATAAAGGGTCACAAGACTCTGGACGGAAAGAGGTGGACGGGAGGGGGAAGGGTGGGGCGGGGGGGGGAATTATGATGTACCTGGAAACAGAGGCAGACCGAAGAGACAATGGACACCCGACATCAAAGATGTTCTAAAGATGACAGCGACGGAATCTGAAGAACTGGCCAATGATCGAGAGGCTTACTGAGCGACTGCAATGAGACCGGCGTTCTGCAAAGAACTTGCTACATGATGATAATTTCTATCATAAACTCAACAGTCTGTCTCTAGTCACTTGACATACCGTTTATCCCTTGGCTCTCACTTTGGGTTGGAGATGGTAATGTTGTCACTTTGTTGACATATTGTGCACATTTTCCTTTACAAATCAGCGCGCAAGTCACCCATTTCAGCGGACAGAGCAAAAGGAACAGAGTGTCCACACAGCTGAACAGATAGAGAGTGTCCACACAGCTGAACAGATAGAGTGTCCACACAGCTGAACAGAGAGTGTCCACACAGATGAACAGATAGAGTGTCCACACAGCTGAACAGAGAGTGTCCACATAGCTGAACAGAGAGAATGTCCACACAGCTGAACAGAGAGAGTGTTCACACCGCTGAATAGAGAGAGTAGTCTCCATCACACCTGATGGACGAACATCGTGTGCATGATAATGCAACCTGATCAACTTTCTCTACACGCTTACAACACACTACCAAACAACATTGTTTTAATGCATTCAAGGCATGAAGTAGACCTCGCGATAGAAGAATGGATGACACAAGAGAAATTCGACAACAACATGGGCTTATAACAACTGACACAACACACTTGAACCAGTAAATGCCATTTCCCGCTACTTAATGTGGTTTCTGCGCTGTCAACTGAAACTTTTAAATATTCTACATCATTAATGTATGACATCAATGCCTGGTTAGTGCACATTACTGCAAAAATATGGTTACTAAATAATATATTCAACGTTTTCAGTGTTGTTTTATAACAAGGAGTACACCTATAGCTAAAGAATTCATCTTAACATTAATGACAATATGTCGTCCATTCAAACGCGCATTTCATATTACATTGGATTATCTTTCAACAATTTGATATGTACGTAATAACAAAACATTTTAAGTTATTGACAATTGTCTATATTTGTACTGAAAGGACTAATGTATTAGTCCCCATAGGAGCCAGTACACTGTACATATTATACAGGAAATATATTATGTGTTGGATTGACACTCATGTTGCCTGTTAGCGTTACAATAATATGATATTTTATTACATATGATACGTCTTATGGGACGATAAAAACGAAATTTACATTTCAACAACGTCAATTTTAGTCCTGACTGGTTAATACAAATGGGGAGCTCTCTACAGTAGCTCGTGTAGAGACAGAACAGGTCTACAGTAACTTGTAGAGACAGATCAGGTCTACAGTAGCTTGTAGAGACGGAACTGGTCTACAGTAACTTGTAGAGACGGAACAGGTCTACAGTAACTTGTAGAGACAGAACAGATCTACAGTAACTTGTAGAGACGGAACAGGTCTACAGTAACTTGTAGAGACAGAACAGGTCTACAGTAACTTGTAGAGACAGATCAGGTCTACAGTAACTTGTAGAGACAGTTCAGGTCTACAGTAGCTTGTAGAGACGGAACAGAACTACAGTAACTTGTAGAGACGGAACAGGTCTACAGTAGCTTGTATAGAGACAGAACAGGTCTACAGTAGCTTGTAGAGACAGAACAGGTCTACAGTTGCTTGTGTAGAGACAGAACAGGTCTACAGTAGCTTGTGTAGAGACGGAACAGGTCTACAGTAGCTTATGTAGAGACAGAACAGGTCTACAGTAGCTTGTAGAGACAGAACAGGTCTACAGTAGCTTGTGTAGAGACAGATCAGGTCTACAGTAGCTTGTGTAGAGACAGAACATGTCTACAGTAGCTTGTGTAGAGACAGAACAGGTCTACAGTAGCTTGTGTAGAGACAGAACAGGTCTACAGTAGCTTGTGTAGAGACAGAACAGGTCTACAGTAGCTTGTATAGAGACAGAACATGTCTACAGTAGCTTGTAAAGACAGAACAGGTCTACAGTAGCTTGTGTAGAAATAGAACACGGACATTACACATCAATTTTGAGAATTAAAATGTGTTTCAGACACATTCTTACTGAAGGTTTATCCAACCAAGTAGGTCATGGTCTAACTGGGAACACATAAGGATTCCCTGTATCAAAAATATGTATCAAGCCTAGCGATGCGCAGAAGATGGTGTAAAGGAAATGTCGAGGGGCATTGAGAATACAATAAGATGGGACGTTTGACCTTACGTTGTGCGTGTTTTATGTGATAAAATGGCCATCTCTAAATGCAGACCTTCTGGCTCACGGAGAAACCCCCTTGGAAGACCGCCGACTAAATGACATAACTTGCATGTGTCAACTATTGTCCGTTTCACAATGATTGCCGTCAATTGCCGTCTAATATCCCAATAGCTCTTACACGGATAAACATGATTTTTTTGGGACGTGGACTTATCTTTTCAATGTCCAAATGACTAAATAATTTACATTGTGTCAGGTAGTGCCATTTTCTTAAAGTGGCTAAGGAATTATTTTGTCCTTGAGAAAATAATTTACTGTAAATTTTAAACAAATTTCTTTCTCCACATGGAATTAGATTGTCTACATTAGGTTCCACATAATGCCATTTATAATTTAGTTCATGTGTTTTAGGAACTGTAAAAAGTAACTGCACATTTCTTAGAAAAAATGTGTGACAATGTAAAAGCACACAATATATGGAACATAGAAAGAACATACTTCAGAGGGATTGATTAAGTTTTATAAATATATGCTGGAGCAAACAATAAATGATTATAAATCAGTTTTGTGATCCATCTTCTAACTGATTGGGGTAGCCCTGAAAAGGACCGTTCTGCCAAGGTCATGAAAACGTCTATTTCTCGGAAAGCAAACGTGTAAGTTCATTTCTCACTTAATCAGAGTCGGACGATTCCAACACATTGATGACCGCTCTCGGAAGAAAGAACGTCAGTCCACTTTTTTTCAATAGCCTTCTTCCTCTTTCAAGACATAGTCCTCACATTTAGCCCAATAATATTTGTCTATATATGAGACGGCTTCATATATTTAGTTCTTTCCTATCGCAAAGTTTGAAAGTTATATTTTCATATGCTACTTGTCTTTTAACTTTTGCCCAAATTCAATCGAGTCTTAAGTATGAATGGTAAGGTGGCAGTCTCAAACACATATGACTATGCTCTTAGATGAACTTGTCTTTGTGAAATATCTCTTCCTTTCATGTTTGCATAACAAGATAAAGCAATTCAGGTTTTAGATATATTTCGTTAAAGAGTTTCTTTTGTGAGCCACATCTTTATTGCATGTTTTGTACTGGATGGTGTCAGGATTGTTTCTTCTTGTGTTTCTTGAACAGCCGATCTTCTTTGGGAGTTCTTCTTCTTCTTCTTCTTCTTCTTCTTCTTCTTCTTCTTCTTCTTCTTCTTCTTCTTCTTCTTCTTCTTCTTCTTCTTCTTCGTACGCTGTCAGACGCCAACCTTTATTTTTTCGAAAAACGCAGTGGTCATCCTAAGGCTGTCGACACTGCCATAGAGCTTGTCTAGTGTTGCCACTGGTGATGGCCACATCTGCTTTCTCTGCTCCTCGTATGTCGGGCAGTTTTGCAGCAGATGTTCAGCGGTCATTTTCCCAGTACCGCACGTGCATTCGTCAGTGCCACATATCTTCAATTTATTGAATAGTTGGTACCTCAGTCTATTGTGGCCTGTGCGAAGTCTGAAGACCACACACGACCTGCTCTCTTCTGCTCAACTGGTAATAGGCATTGTTTTTTGTGAAGCCAGTATGTTCTGTTTCCCATTTGGTCATGTATCTAGCTCTAATAAGCCTTTTTGACTCTTCGTAGGTCACACTAGGGTCTGGTTGTGGTAGTCTTGCACCTTCTTTTGCCAGTCTGTCTGCCTCCTCGTTGCCTTGGATGTTACAGTGGGATGGAACCCACTGTACCACTACTCTTTTTGGTGCGGACTGCTGGCATAGTTGACAGAGTACTGCTCTTAAATCATTAAGTTCAGTATTTTTTTGGCTTTTTAGTGCTGTAACTACGGCCAGGGCATCTGTAAACAGGACTATCTGGCTTTCATTTCTTTTGCATGTCACCATTTCTTCTACTGCAGCCCTCAGTGACTCTGCCTCTGCTCTGAAATTGTTTGAGTATTTTCCAGTTGCCACTGATAGAGTTGTTTTTCTACCATTTGGTAGGCTCAGGAATACCCCTGCCCCTCCGTTCTGTGTTGTGGTTGTTACAGAGCCGTCGGTGTATGCATGGGTCCAGTCCATGCTTGGGTAGTTTTTCGTTATGTACCTCAGGGTTATGTCTCTTCTTTCTTTTTCAGTCTGGCTGTTCTTGTTTCCAACACCTGGTATATTTTCTACCACCTCTGGAAATATATGCTGCCTCCAGGTAGGTTTGCGTACAGTAGGGATGGGATTTGGTGTTGTTAATGTGTTCATAGGGTCTTTGCTCATCTTTGCTTTGGCTATTTCTGCAAAGTTTCTCCGCTTTAGTTTCCCATTTCCAAAATTATTTAGTCTCTGGTGCATTAGATGGTCTGTCAGTCTTCTGAGTTTCTCTGCTTGCTGCTGGGCTCTGCAGTCTCTTCTGTCGGTCATGGATTTGTATTCTTTTCCAGTTCTACAATTGGCGTTGACCTCATGCCTCCTGTTATAACTCTCATGGCTTGGTTTTGGAGTTTGCTAATTTTGTCAAAGTTCTCCTTTGCTGCTGTTGTCCATGCCGCAATGCCATACTCGAGAACTGGTCTCACTCTTTCAGTGTACAGTTTCTTTAGTATACTTTCGTCCTCTCTCCAGCTTGTGCCAGCAATTTTCCCTATGATTGCCATTCTTTCTCTGGCTCTCATTCGGTTTCTCTCGATCTGACTTTTCCATGTCATGCGTCGATCAAATGTGACTCCCAGGTAGTGTGGGTTGTCGTTTGGCCGCATATATTTGCAGTTAAGACTTATTTTGGTGTTTTGGGGTTTGTTTGAAAGCGAGAATATCGTACATGTTGTTTTTTCCTCATTTATTTTGACCAGCCATGAGTTCGCCCACTCCTCCAGCGATGTTAGGGCCTGCTGCATCCGATTACTTGCTATGGTGAGATTCTTTTCAGAGGTCCACATAGCCAGATCGTCTGCAAACATGGAGCTGTGGACTCTTCTTGGTATATTCTCTGCTTCTTTGGGAGTTCGAATAGGTTCTTTCTACTCACCAATTCGAATGCCTTAGTGAGCTCTATAAACATGATTTAGAGCGGGTGGTCCTGATCTCTGCACTTCTCTTGGATATGGCGGAGAGAGAAAATCATGCCCGTTGTCGCCCTACATGCTCTAAAGCCACCATAGGATTCTGGGTACACCCTGTCCGAGAGCAGTCTAAACCTGTTGAGTAACACGCGGGCGTAAACCTTGCTTCAACGCTGAGGAACGAGATCCCTCTTTAATTTTTGCAGTCCCCATGGTCACTTTTGTTTTTCTTGTAGGCCAGAACTAGGTCCATGGCTTGGGGAGGAAATGGGTACTGCCCAGCGACTGCGGATCAAGACACACCCACATGACACAACCAGAATCTACCATACCAGCTCGGTCGAGGCCCGGGTTAACAATGTCCGCACTAGACGTCCCACAACCAGGGCGGATGTGACAAGAGATATCATCAAAATCAGAAAGGGTACAGTATAGGACAAGCGAGGACGAGGCTGTCAGAGAAAACGACGGAAAGACAGCACCAATGAATGGACTAACCTCTCCTATCCGAGAAGGCACAAAAGAACCGTGAACAGCGAGGAATGACGCAGGATTGTGAAAGTGTCATCCCAATGGTCACATCATGATCTGAACTCTATCCTACAAATGTAAATGTATTCATTACATTACACAATGAAAATACATGCTTCAATAATATAAATTTAAATTATGGATAGTTACATTGCCTGTTTTATTCAAATTTAATGTTGATTTTAGCACCAGAAAAAAACCACATTTGATAAGGGGCACATTTATAATTCGACACTACTGAGGTAGTCTTGATTGTTGCTCAAAATGAAATCTAAAGTTCTTATTAAAAGTGTCATTTATTTATTTCAGAGCTTTCTGCTAGAAGACAATGACAGGTTTTTTGCTCTCTCAAAAAAGAAGAAAAGTGGAACTCGAAGGTAAAAAAAAACGAACGTTGGAAGTGAAAGAAGCCAATAAGTCGAGAAACGTCTTCATGCCTTTATTTTAAAAGCCCGAAAAAAAGATATTGGGCACGTTCCATGGTATCGTCTACATCTGCTTCACGTTCCATGGTATCGCCTGCATCTGCTTCACGTTCCATGGTATCGCCTGCATCTGCTTCAGGTTCCATGGTATCGTCAACATCTGTTTCACGTTCCATGGTATCGCCTGCATCTGCTTCACGTTCCATGGTATCGCCTGCATCTGTTTCACGTTCCATGGGATCGCCTACATCTGCTTCACGTTCCATGGTATCGCCTGCATCTGCTTCACGTTCCATGGTATCGTCTGCATGTGCAACACGATCTTTGGTTTCGCCTGCACCTGCTACAGGTTTGTTAGAATTCCAGCATGGATAATGTACAGATAAGTCACAGGCCTAGGAGGAAGTCCTGTCAGGTAAAGCCAAGTTAGCAAGATTTAGAGTGAGGCTGCCTAAGATAGAATAAACGTTACAGGTGATGTTGAGTTTATTGACTAGATTTGACCTGCCAACACTGAGCCTAGTCATTTCAATCAGATGCCACAGGCGGATGCTGAGAGCTTGATTGAAGTCATCTATCAGCATCTGAGAAAAGGAGTAAGTGGAACTGAAAGACTGTCGGACACACTGCTATGACAACGCTGATGTGGATGCAGGTCACAGAAGTGGTGTCCATCAACAAATAAGTGAGAAGAACAACCTGACAGTGTTTGTGAATTGCGACCGTCGCTCACTCAACTTGGTGGGTGTACATGCAGTCAAGAAGGATTCGATGATGGTCACGATTTTTTTAAATCACCGATGATCTCTACGTGTTCTTCTGTCATTTGGCATAGCGCTGAGAAAAACAAGTCTGGAACGTCGCACCCATAAGTGTTAAGTTGATGTACTTAACCAGAATAAGTCAAGTCGGTCAACAAGCAGATCAAGAATCAGTAAAATCCGTCAACAAGTGTTGTCCGACAACAAGTCCCTTGAGGAGATAACTCTCAAGTTTTCCAGGACATGATTGACAATAAAAACAAGACCAGTGAAAAAGAAAGCGGCACAAGGCAGGTGTATAGCCCCATGTGAGCTACGATTTTTAGATATTGCAAAGATTTTGGTTCAAACTATTCATTCATTTGCGTTGGTCGTATTCAGAAGAGACAGTATAATCCTAGAACGAACTTCAATGATCCTACCTTTGATTTGAAAGAGCTCCAAGATAATTTTTAATGGTGAAAGTGAAGTGTTAGTGAGTCGAAGAAGGTCTCGGTCCTTGTAAAACATGGAATATTGAAGTTGAAAGGCGTCAGAGACAAAAGAAATGAATGACTGATGAGAACTCGAGAGACGCCGGGTTAACGGCCTAGGAGGAAATGGAAAGAGTAATGAAAGAAAAACTCGACCGTATTCACAGTGAAATAACAACAACAAAAACTATAGAGAAATGTTTATACGTAGAGCAAGCAGGATTCAGACTACAAGAAAAACAAAACAAAAATGACTACGTGGGGAGCAAGCAGAATTTAGAAAAGGGAGAATAATAATGAGGATACACTTAGCCTTCACAACATCTCAGAACAGTGAAGTGAATGGCAAGGATGTATCTACATTAACTTTATAGACTGAGAAAATATTGGACAGTATTCACAGACACGGTCTCTGTAAGACATTAAGACATTAGGACCGACTCCAGAAAGTATTGGACAGTATTCACAGAGACGGTCTATGTTAGACATTAAGACATTAGGACCCACTCCAGAAAGTATTGGACAGTATTCACAGACACGGTCTCTGTAAGACATTAAGACATTAGGACCCACTCCAGAAAGTATTGGACAGTATTCACAGAGACGGTCTCTGTAAGACATTACGACATTAGGACCCACTCCAGAAAGTATTGGACAGTATTCACATACACGGTCTATGTAAGACATTAAGACATTAGGACCCACTCCAGAAAGTATTGGACAGTATTCACAGACACGGTCTCTGTAAGACATTACGACATTAGGACTCACTCCAGAAAGTATTGGACAGTATTCACAGAGACGGTCTCTGTAAGACATTAAGACATTAGGACCCACTCCAGAAAGTATTGGACAGTATTCACAGAGACGGTCTCTGTAAGACATTAAGACATTAGGACCCACTCCAGAAAGTATTGGACAGTATTCACATACACGGTCTCTGTAAGACATTACGACATTAGGACCCACTCCAGAAAGTATTGGACAGTATTCACAGAGACGGTCTCTGTAAGACATTAAGACATTAGGACCCACTCCAGAAAGTATTGGACAGTATTCACAGAGACGGTCTCTGTAAGACATTAAGACATTAGGACCCACTCCAGAAAGTATTGGACAGTATTCACAGAGACGGTCTCTGTAAGACATTAAGACATTAGGACCCACTCCAGAAAGTATTGGACAGTATTCACAGAGACGGTCTCTGTAAGACATTAAGACATTAGGACCCACTCCAGAAAGTATTGGACAGTATTCACAGAGACGGTGTCTGTAAGACATTAAGACACTGGGCACACACCAAAAACTGTCAATATCGCTTGCACCTCGAAGAAGTCTAAAAGAACATTTCCAATGATGTCCCGAGTAGGACAATGATGTCCCGAGTAGGACAATGATGTCCCGAGTAGGACAATGATGTCCCGAGTAGGACAATGATGTCCCGAGTAGGACAATGATGTCCCGAGTAAGACAATGATGTGTAATGTCACCAAATTTATTTAACCTTACAATTGACTCGTTATTAAAAACAATTCCATTGAACAGGCATGAAGAGGTATCTTGTTGTTGGTATTGTTATCCCGTTATTGGTATTGTTATTCCTTTGTTGGTATTGTTATCCCGTTGTTGGTACTGCTATCTCGTTGTTGGCATTGGTATCCCGTTGTTGGTATTGGTATCCCGTTGATGGTATTGTTATCCCGTTGTTGTTGAGAAATCCTGCTCTTGGCAGCTCAGTACCATTCTTATACTTGTCAGTTGTTCCACTGTGTAATCCATTGTTTTGGCGCTCTTGTCCTCACGATTGCAGTCGTTTTGCCCCCACTGAGTAGGTTTCTGTTTCGTCATATGGAGAACAATGTCTGCACACGGGCAGGTGTTGAGGATTGATGCAGTTTTAGTGGTTATTGACTCCTGTGTATCCTGTTTGGAACTGAAAGATGAGACTTTTGTTATGTAAAGTCTATTTGTGTACTTTATTTTTGGACATGATATTTCCCTACAAGCACTACGACACGATGTACCTGTCTCCCATCGTTTCAGCTAGACTTCCCTGGAATTATTTCTAAGGATTCGTTTGAATGTGCCAGTTACTACAGGGTCTTTCCTTTTGTTGTTTAGAGGGTCCTGTGTCTAGCAGCCATTTAGTTTCCTGGTAACTCGCTACGACCAGGGATCTATTGAAGTGTGACACTAATCGTATGATTATGTTGTTAATTATCCTTCCTTCTTAAAATATATATGTTTTTGTTGTATACGGTGTGCTCCAGTACCTCCAGTACCAGCTTGGAGTCACTCAAAACCGCCATGTCTTGAGACAACCAATTCCCTTAGGTCAAACTGTTGGTACAAAATCTCAACGGCTATTTTAATAGCCTTGATCTCCACTTCCTCATTTTAACGGTTTTTGCTGCATGAATCACATAACATATAAAGATCCATCCGGGTATTTTACGTGGATACCATTTCCTGCAAACGAAATAGATTTGACAGTGATCAATCTGTATAGACCATGACTGCCGATGTTGGCTAGCTATAGACTGTCTCCAAGTGATATGTCTCCAAGTCATATGTCTCCAAGTCACATGTCTTCAGGGTGGTAGGTGTAGCTTCCTTGGTGGCCACGTTTTCTATCAGGTGTTTTTTCATATCTGGCAGGTAGAAATGTTTCCCAGAGGTTGGCCAATACAATTGTTCTGTTAATCTCCCCTGATGTAGATAGTGTTTATGGTTTTCCTCTTCTGCTGCATCCAATGGAGACAACTGCTTCAGTCTTCTCAATTGTTTCCCCCATTGTACGCTATTTGGGTGGCCATTCTCTTGTCTTTTGTATCTCTTTTCAGTCAGTGCCTATTTCTTCCTGATACTTAACCAACCTATATTGGTCTGCCCTTACACACTACCGTGGGTGTTCATCTCATCCCTCCCAGGTTAATCTGAGAGCTTGGTTTTGTGCTCCCGGTCAACAGATGAGATGTTGGTGGTATAGTAGTCTGAATGGGAAGGCTATAGTCCCTCACAGGTAATACGCAGCCAAGGTCAAGTTGGCGAAAAGTTTGTTTATCAGTTCCCCAATTTCTTCCATCGAGTTTCTTGATTAGGTTTCATCGATTGGTTTCTTTAACTCTGAGATTGTAAATGTGTCTAGTTTCCATTGTCTCTCCAGTTTTACTCCCAGATAAACTGAGTTATTCTCATTTACTAGTCATTCCCCATTATTTTTTATATTAATAGATCTCTCTGCTTCTTTATTTCTACGGGATAAGATGGTAAATACAGTTTTATGTGTATTTACCTTTAGTTTCCACAGTTGGCAGTATACTGACATTAGGAGTAGCCCTCTGTTGATCTTGACTTTTGTCAAAATGGGATGTTTCAATGTGGTCCAGATGGTGAGTTCGTCAACAAACAGTACGGGTACACATTTAGATGTTTCGTAAAGTCATTTATATAGATGATGAAAAGTGTGCGGCTTAGAGAAGAGCCGTGTGGCAATCCTTCCTCCAGCTTTCATTCATTTGAAGTCCTAAAAATGTGTACCTATCGTCAGGATAGCCTATTTCCATTTGATCATCTTTCACTCTTTTCTTATTTTCTTAATTTTCATCACAGAGACTCTTCCTCCAGACTCTGTCCTTTGCCTGCTGTAGATCAATAAACACAGAAAGAGTTATATCCTCTTCTTGGAATCGATACATCACATGCTGTGTAAAGAGGGAGGTCGTCCGTGTGTTGCCCACGCTTGGACCCTTTATGGTTTCTAACAAAGAGGTTCTTGCATTCCAGACCCGAGTAAAGTCTGTTGTTTACCATTCTTTCAACCAGTTCGCCTAAACATGGGGTGAAGAAGACTGGCCTATAGCTTTCATGTCTACCGGATGTTTCCCTTTCTTCAGTATGATTTCATAGTTGTTGATATTCCCCATTGATGGATACTGTCCCTTGTCCCATGTTCCATTGATAAACTATAAAAGTACATTTTGACTTTGGCCCTAATTGGCTGGACAGCTGGTTTTCAACTTTAGCTGGTCCTGGTGCTTTATTTTTTTACAGCTTCTTCATCGCCATATTCAGTTCTTGCAGATTGAGGTGATTTTGAAGCCATCTTTGTTGGTTGAATCGATGTTAAAGGAGTCCTTCAAAAGTATTTTATCTAGGAATGTTCTACTTTGTGCTTATTTAGCCTGGCGTAAAATATGTTTTAAATCTCAGCTTTCTTGGTGTTTGATACTATTTCATCCCCAGTTTCTCTGGCCGGGGTGTTGGGTTTGACTTTCTCTGGTCAGGGGTGTTGGGTTTCTTCTTCTTCTTCTTCTTCTTCTTCTTCTTCTTCGTACGCAGTCAGACAGTAACCATTATTTTTTTCGAAAAAAGCGGCGGTCATCCTGAGGCTGTCGACACTGCCATAGAGCTTGTCTTGCAGTTCCACTGGTGATGTCCACATCTGCTCTCTCTGATCCTCGTATGTCGGGCAGTTCTGCAGCAGATGTTCAGCGGTCATTTTACCGGTACCGCACGGGCATTTGTCGGTACCACCTATCTTCAATTTGTTGAATAGGTGGTACCTCAGTCTATTGTAGCCAGTGCGAAGTCTGAAGACCACGACCTGCTCTCTTCGGTTCAACTGGTAATAGGCATCGTTTTTGGTGTAACCAGTATGTTCGGTTTCCCATTTGGTCATGTATCTGGCTTTGATAAGCCGTTTTGACTCTTCGTACGTCATACTAGTATCTGTTTGTGGTAGTCTTGCACCTTCTTTTGCCAGTCTGTCTGCCTCCTCGTTGCCTTGGATGTTGCAGTGTGATGGGACCCACTGTACCACTACCCTTTTTGGTGCGGACTGCTGGCACAGTTTGCAGAGTGCTGCTTTTAAGTCATTAAGCTCAGTGTTTTTCTGGCTTTTTAGCGCTGTGACTACGGCGAGAGCATCTGTAAGCAGGACTATATGGCTTTCATTTTCTTTGTGTGTCACCATTTCTTCCACTGCCGCCCTCAGTGCCTCTGCCTCCGCTCTGAAATTGCTTGTGTACTTACCAGTAGCGAATGACAGTGTTATTTTTCTGCCATTTGGTAGGTTCAGGAATGCTCCTGCCCCTCCGTTCTGTGTAGTGTTTGTTACAGAACCGTCGGTGTATGCATGGGTCCAGTCCATGCTTGGGTAGTTTTTCGATATAAAGCTTAGGGTAGTATCTCTCCTTTCTTTTTCAGTCTGGCAGTTTTTGTTTCCAATACCTGGTATATTTTCTACCACCTCTGGAAATATATCCTGCCTCCAGGTAGGTTTTCGTACAGTAGGGATGGGTTTTGGTGTTGTTAGTGCGTTTATGGGATCTTCGTGCATCTTTGCTTTGGCTATTTCTGCAAAGTTTCTCTGCTTTAGTTTCCCATTTCCCAAATTGTTTAGTCTCTGGTGCATTGCATGGTCAGTCAGTCTTCGAAGTTTCTCTGACTACAGCTGGGCTCTGCAGTCTCTTCTATCGGTCATGGATTGCAGTTTTGTAATCTTTTCAAGTTCTACAATTGGCGTTGACTTCATGCCTCCTGTAATAACTCTCATGGCTTGGTTTTGAAGTTTGCTAACTTTATCGAAGTTCGCCTTTGCTGCTGTTGTCCATGCCGCAATGCCATACTCGAGAACTGGTCTCACTCTTCCAGTGTACAGTTTCTTTAGTATGCTTTCGTCTGCTCCCCAGCTTGTGCCAGCAAGTTTCCTCATGATTGCCATTCTTTCTCTGGCTCTCATTCGGTTTCTCTCGATCTGACTTTTCCATGTCATGCGCCGATCAAATGTGACTCACAGATAGTTTCGTTTGTCGTTTGGCTGCAGGAATTTGCCATTTAAACTTAATTTGGTATTTTGGGGTTTGATTGAAAGCGAGAATATTGTGCATGTGGTTTTCTCCTCGTTTATTTTGACCAGCCATGAGTTCGCCATCTCTTCCAGCGATGTTAGGGCCTGCTGCATCCGATTTCTTGCTATGGTGAGATTCTGTTCAGAGGTCCACATAGCCAGATCGTCTGCAAACATTGAGCTATGGACTCTTCTTTGTATATTCTCTGTAATGTCGTTTATATACACCAGGAAGAGTGTGGGTGACAGTACTCCCCCTTGGGGTACTCCCTGCTCGAGTGTCACTTTTTTGCTCATCTGCCCTTGTACTTGGACTCTGGCCGTTCTGTTTTTGAGGTAGTGGTTGATCCACTTGTACATTTTCCCACAAACATCACTTCTTCTTAGCTTGACTCTAAGTCCATCTTTCCAGACTTTGTCAAATGCCTTTTCCAGGTCCACCCAAACAGCTACTGTGTGTTTCTGTGCCTGGTAGGCATCTTCTATTTCCTGGGCTATGAGGATGACCTGGTCCTCAGTGGATCTGTGCTGTCTAAAGCCGGCTTGCTGTGGAATTAGTATTCGTTTTTCTTCCAGATGCCACATCGGTCTGGTGTTTATCATACGTTCCATCAGTTTGCCGACACAGCTCAGTAGGCTGATAGGCCTGTATCCATTTGGATCTGTTTTGTCCTTTCCTTTTTTTGGTACTGGTACAAGTACTGCGTCTTTCCATGCCTGGGGTACAATTCCCCTTTTCCAGCTTTGGTTCAGGACCGATAGCAGTTTCCTCTTCGCTGTTTGGCCCAGCCCCATCAGCATTTCGTTTGTTATCCCATCTTTTCCGGGAGATTTCCTTTTCTTTAATGTTCTCGGTGTTGGGTTTGACTTTCTCTGGTCAAGGGGTGTTGGGTTTGACATTCTCTGGTCAGGGGTGTTGGGTTTGACATTCTCTGGTCAGGGGTGTTGGGTTTGACTTTCTCTGGTCTGGGTTGTTGGGTATGACTTTCTCTGGTCAGGGGTGTTGGGTTTGACTTTCTCTGGTCTGGGTTGTTGGGTTTGACTTTCTCTGATCAAGGGGTGTTGGGTTTGACTTTCTCTGGTCTGGGTTGTTGGGTTTGACATTCTCTGGTCAAGGGGTGTTGGGTTTGACATTCTCTGGTCGGGGGTGTTGGGTTTGACTTTCTCTGGTCTGGGTTGTTGGGTATGACTTTCTCTGGTCAGGGGTGTTGGGTTTGACTTTCTCTGGTCTGGGTTGTTGGGTTTGACATTCTCTGGTCAAGGGGTGTTGGGTTTGACATTCTCTGGTCGGGGGTGTTGGGTTTGACTAGCTCTGGTCTGGGTTGTTGGGTTTGACATTCTCTGCTCAGGGGTGTTGGGTTTGACTTTCTCTTTCTCCCTTTAAGGTTTCTCAGCAACCTCCACGCCTTATCCCTTTTTTTATTTGTTTAGATCTAGCTTGCATCAATTGTCTCTCCAAGTCTCCATATTAATTTCTTTAGTAATATACCTTAATGTTACTGTCCATCTATTGTACTCTGTTTTATTTTTAGGTTGTTTGGGGATTTTCCTATCTTGTACATGGCCTCTCTCCTCTCTTTGACGGCTGCAGTCAGCTCTGGGTTCCAGTCAGCTCTGGGTTCCAGTCAGCTCTGGGTTCCAGTCAGCTCTGGGTTCAAGTACGGTTAATATTTCCTGTACGTGCCCCGTTACTTAGCAACTGTTAAGATGGCGGCGCATATATCATTGAGTGTTCTTCATTTGAATTATTTTTTTACTAAACCCTGCATAAATTTCCTGGGATAGCAGGTACAGCTCGTCTTACTAAATTTCAGTGAGGGTTTGTCCCGAACCGTCGTTTCTCTCTGTTGTGGTTCAATAAATATGAGGATTGGATAATGATCACTTCCAAAATCTTCCAAGAGTTTAATGACGGTATTTTCTAAGTCTATTTTCTAAGACCTGCATCATTCTGTCTCAATACTTGTCTAACAGCACAACAATGCACTTTGACACGCCAACCTGAAAAGCCAGCCAGGTTAGACTTCAAGTGAAAGAACTTTTTGTTTTTATTGTCTGTAACGAAACGGGTGAAATCAATAACTCGAAAGATCTTCCCTAAATCTGATATAGTGGAATAAACTGGTTGAATGCAGACTACGCAGAGCCTTCTAAATCTGTATAATAAGGTTAAGTTAATAACTTTCTAGTTCGCAGTGAAAGCTGAACTTTAAAAAAACGAGATGACAAGAGTTCAATGAGCCACAATCGACAGATGAGCAGATGACCAGAAAATAACAAGCTTTTATATAGCTAGACATGTTGTGGTAAAACTAGGAGTAGAATAGTTAATGAAACAAACAAGAACATGGACAATAAAATAAGGTAAACTCCTGTGTTTTTTTTTTTACACAAACCCCTTGAATTGTTAGTTGAGTGATTAATAAAGTAAGACTAACTCTGTTAGTACATTGATTAATACAGTTAAACTGACTCTTTTAGTACATTGATTAATAAAGTTAGACTAATACTGTTAGTAGAGTGATTAATAAAGTAAGACTAACATTATATTGTCGTATTTCTATAATTCCCATCATATTTCAGTTGCAATAACATTCCATTTAAAAAAAATTCTTAAGAACTGAATGCGTTTCTCTCTAAATCTAGGCGCATGAAATGTGGGCGCTCTGCATACTCTAACATCAACAGACCTGAGAGGTGAAATGCCTTGATTGGAAGAGACCTGGCCAGGTACAACATAGACATAGCAGCATTGAGTGAAACCTGAGTTGCAGACGAACGACAGCTTCGCCCAAAATGTTCAGATTTCACATTCTACTGGAGCGGATGTGGAACTGGAGAAAGACGAAAATCAGGAGTGGCTTTGGCTGTCAAAGCAGAAATTGTTTGCTAGTTAGCGGGACCCCCAAATGTCTTCTTCTTCTTCTTCTTCTTCTTCGTACGCTGTCAGGCGTCATCCTTAATTTTTTCGAAAAAAGCAGCGGTCATCCTGAGGCTGTCGACAATGCCATAGAGCTTGTTTAGTGTTGACACTGGTGATGGCCACGTGTGCTTTATCTGGTCCTCGTATGTCGGGCAGTTTTGCAGCAGATGTTCAGTGGTCATTTTTTCCGGTACCACAACTGCATTCGTCAGTGCCACCTATCTTCAGTTTATTGAATAGGTGGTACCTCAATCTGTTGTGGCCTGTGCGGAGTCTGAAGACCACGACCTGCTCTCTTCTGTTCAATTGGTAATAGGCATCATTTTTTGTGTAGCCAGTATGTTCTGTTTCCCATTTGGCCATGTATCTAGCTCTAATGAGCCTTTTTGACTCTTTGTAGGTCACACTAGAATCTGGTTGTGGTAGTCTTTCACCTTCTTTTGCCAGTCTGTCTGCCTCCTCGTTGCCTTGGATGTTACAATGGGATGGAACCCACTGTACCACTACTCTTTTTGGTGCGGACTGCTGGCATAGTTGGCAGAGTACTGCTCTTAAATCCTTAAGTTCAGTATTTTTCTGGCTTTTTAGTGCTGTGACTACGGCCAGGGCATCTGTAAACAGGACTATCTGGCTTTAATTGCTTTCGCCTGTCAGCATTGCTTCTGCTGCAGCCCTCAGTGCCTCTGCCTCCGCTCTGAGATTGCTTGAGAATTTTCCAGTTGCCACCGACAGTGTTATTTTTCTACCATTTGGTAGGCTCAGGAATACCACTGCCCCTCCATTCTGTGTTGTGTTTGTTACAGAACCGTCGGTGTATGCATGGGCCAGTCCATGCTTGGGTAGTTTTTCGTTATGTACCTCAGGGTTATGTCTCTTCTTTCTTTTTCAGTCTGGCTGTTCTTGTTTCCAATACCTGGTATATTTTCTGCCACCATCGGAAATATATGCTGCTTCCAGGTAGGTTTGCGTACAGTAGGCATGGGCTTTGGTGTTGTTAATGTGTTTATAGGGTCTTCATTCATCTTTTCTTTTGCTATTTCTGCAAAGTTTCTCCGCTTTAGTTTCCCATTTCCAAATCTATTTAGTCTTTGGTGCATTGGATGGTCTGTCAGTTTTATGAGTTTCTCTGCTTGCTGCTGGGCTTTGCAGTCTCTTCAGTCGGACCCCCAAATGGAATAAATGATCAACTCATGTTTGTCAAGATCTCCCTGCGCCATGGAAGAAAATATGACACGATTATTAGTGAGTATGTACCAACTATAACAAACCAACTATAACAAGCCAACAATCAAAGATATATTCTTTAAAGAACTCCATGCAGGGATTACATCAGTTCCTAAATGAGATCAGCTCACCATTCTTGGTGACTTTAATACAAGAGTAAGTTCAAACAACATCTCAGAGAATGCCTTCACAGTTGGATCGAAATTCAAGCATTGCCCCAGCTAATCATTCAGCCTCTTCAGTCTCATCACAAAGTTGAATGTTGAAGGGATTTACAACCAAACTGAAAGTGTGTGGATCAAGCTGTGGAAAGTTGAATGTTGAAGGGATTTACAACCAAACTGAAAGTGTGTGGATCAAGCTGTGGAAAGTTGAATGTTGAAGGGATTTACAACCAAACTGAAAGTGTGTGGATCAAGGTGTGGAAAGTTGAATGTTGAAGGGATTTACAACCAAACTGAAAGTGTGTGAATCAAGCTGTGGAAAGTTGAATGTTGAAGGGATTTACAACCAAACTGAAAGTGTGTGAATCAAGCTGTGAAAAGTTGAATGTTCGTATCGCTGGTGGCGCTGTGTCAATTACGGGGTATATTTTTTAAGTTGGTTTAGGCTTTGGGCACCCAGTAACTGTACGGCCTGTCTCATTTATTGCACCACATTACTCCTTCCAGTGTGTTATGCAGCTGAAACATGGCCTCCAAAATAAGCAATGCAGAACAAACTATGAGTGTCCCAGATCTCTCTTTCTCTGTTTCTCTCTCTCTTTCTCTCTCTTGCTCTATCTCTTTCTCTCTTTCTCTCAAGAGATTCCGATGTACGGAAATTATCACCGATGCAGCTGTTGTTGAAGGGCCATAATCTGTAACCTTACTCTTATGTGCGGCCTGAAAAGAGCCTTAAGTGGCGAGTAGTGGTATCTTTCCTCACATTCTGAGCATGCTGTTGAAGGTGGACCGTGGTTCTCCCGGCGGTTGTGCTATGCTTGGCTTTATCCCTACTACGGGAATCACTTTGATCCACGTCTCGTCAGTCAGATTGCCTGAAACACAGGTTTGTTTCCAGGGAACACTACATGGAAGAAAGATAGTGGTCTTGGTCAGTGTATTGTGCCTGACGTTGACGCGAGGTGCTGGTCAGTTTGTTGTGCCTGACCTTGATCCGACGTTCTGGTCTGTTTGTTGTGCTTGACCTTGACCCGACGTCCTGGTCAGTTTGTTGTGCCTGACCTTGACGCGAGGTCTTGGTCAGTTTGTTGTGCCTCACCCTGACGAGAGGCCCTGGTCAGTTTGTTGTCCTTGAGTTTGACGCGACGTCCTGGTCAGTTTGTTGTGCGTGATCTTGACCCGACGTCCTGGTCAGTTTGTTATGCCTCACCTTGACGAGAGGTCTTGGTCAGTTTGTTATGCCTCACCTTGACGAGAGGTCTTGGTCAGTTTGTTGTGCCTCACCTTGACCATACGCCCTGGTCAGTTTGTTATGCCTCACCTTGACGCGAGGTCTTGGTCAATTTGCTGTGCCTCACCTTGACGCGAGGTCTTGGTCAATTTGCTGTGCCTCACCTTGACACGAGGTCCTGGTCAGTTTGTTGTGCCTCACCTTGACGCGAGGTCTTGGTCAGTTTGTTGTGCCTCACCTTGACGAGAGGCCCTGGTCAGTTTGTTGTCCTTGAGTTTGACGCGACGTCCTGGTCAGTTTGTTGTGCGTGATCTTGACCCGACGTCCTGGTCAGTTTGTTATGCCTCACCTTGACGAGAGGTCTTGGTCAGTTTGTTGTGCCTCACCTTGACCATACGCCCTGGTCAGTTTGTTATGCCTCACCTTGACGAGAGGTCTTGGTCAGTTTGTTGTGCCTCACCTTGACCATACGCCCTGGTCAGTTTGTTGTGCCTCACCTTGACGCGAGGTCTTGGTCAGTTTGTAGTGCCTGACCTTGACGCGAGGTCCTGGTCAGTTTTTTGTTCCTGACCACATTAGTGTCTTTGTTTCCCAGCGATGTAGTTATTCCAACAAACAAGGTAAAACAACAGTGGAGAGTCCACCTTTTCAAAACAGAGGATGATCGTCGGCAGACCTCCAAAAACTGTTCAGACTTTCTTCCACTCTACTACAACATTTACTACACAACCCAATACAACATCCCAGACACAGCAGAAGGAACGATAATTCTCAACTGGATCTCCAAAGCCCATGAAAGAGAAAGTTGTAGATAAAGTTGGGACCCTACCCACGATAGAGAAAGTTGTAGATAAAGTTGGGACCCTACCCATGATAGAGAAAGTTGTAGATAAAGTTGGGACCCTACCCATGATAGAGAAAGTTGTAGATAAAGTTGGGACCCTACCCATGATAGAGAAAGTTGTAGATAAAGTTGGGACCCTACCCATGATAGAGAAAGTTGTAGATACAGTTGGGACCCTACCCATCATAGAGAAAGTTGTAGATACAGTTGGGACCCTACCCATGATAGAGAAAGTTGTAGATAAAGTTGGGACCCTACCCATGATTGAGAAAGTTGTAGATAAAGTTGGGACCCTACCCATAATAGAGAAAGTTGTAGATAAAGTCGGGACCCACCCAGGATGGATATAGTTGTAGCTAAAGTCGGGACCCACCCAGGATGGAGATAGTTGTAGATAAAGTCGGGACCCACCCAGGATGGAGATAGTTGTAGATAAAGTCGGGACCCACCCAGGATGGAGATAGTTGTAGATAAAGTCGGGACTCACCCAGGATGGAGATAGTTGTAGATAAAGTCGGGACCCACCCAAGATGGAGATAGTTGTAGATAAAGTCGGGACCCACCCAGGATGGAGATAGTTGTAGATAAAGTCGGGACCCACCCAGGATGGAGATAGTTGTAGATCCTGTTGGTAACTCTGAACCTGTTCCAGCATTTGACCTATTTTTATCCGTAGAGTAGATTTGGAGTTTACTTTTATAATTGTCCTAGTTGCAGGTGTCTCAGTGTTAAATCTCCTCTCTGTATACTTGACTTTTGGTCTCGACATTTGGTCTTGACTTTTGGTCTGGACATTTGGTCTTGACTTTTGGTCTCGAACTCATTCAGCAATTTCTGCAGGTCATGTTCGCTATAAGCTAATTTAACTTTTGGTCTTGACCTCATTCACCAATTTCTGCGGTCATGTTCGCTGTAAGCTAATTTGACTGTTGGTCTTGACCTCATTCACCAATTTATGCAGTTCTTGTTCGCTGTAAGCTAATTTGACTTTTGATCTTGACCTCATTCACCAATTTCTGCAGGTCTTGTTCACTTTAAGCTAACTTGACTTTCGGTCTTGACGTGATTCGGCAATTTCTGCAGGTCTTGTTCGATTTAAGCTAACTTGACTTTTGGTCTTGACTTGATTCAGCAATTTCTGCAGGTCTTGTTCGCTTTAAGCTAACTTGACTTTTGGTCTTGACCTCATTCACCAATTTCTGCAGTTCTTGGTCGTTTTCATCTTACATACCTGTGGCATTAACCTATGATTATTTATTGACGTGTTCCCTATAATGAGCCCTGTCACTCTCCTCTCTATGTGGAAACATGTGTTCTCTGTAAATGTTAACCAAAGGGGACAAACAGCACACATTCTTGTCGCATTTAACCTTTGTACATTTATAGATGGTGAGTCAAACCTGCCAGGTTTTACAGTGGCATTTTGCTTCCAGCACAGTTTGCTGAGTATTCAGTAGTCTTTTCCACCCATTCCTGTGTTTGCCAGACATGTTAATTGTAATAAAGGTAAGACTCTGGCATTCACAATTAAATGTTAGCCATTAAAAAATGTCAGCTTGGAGATTGCCAACAAGTTGTTTTGATATCAGAGACATTTGTTTCCCCTGATTAGTGTCGCTTATATCAACCTGAACGTGCCCGCTGGACTAATTTATTCCTAGCCAGGAAGACTTGATCGTAACTGCCTAGTTACGCTCTGCCTGAATTACACCAAGTTGTCAGGAAGGGTCGACCACTAAATTCGGCAGACGTCAGTAACAGAGCACAAAAAATACCAGCCTTAGGCCAAGACACGTTATTTTTGTCCCTAGTATACTGCTCCGATAAAATTGGCCCGTCTTTTCACTGGTTGCCTAGAGCTGCGCGGGGAGAGTTTATATAAACGAGTCGGCCAGCTCATTGATTGGCACGCGCTACTTGGCTTGCTAGAAGGTGAAGTCTAATAGTTTGAGTTGGAATCAATCAATCGCTGATAACTTCATGCAGGTGGAGCACCCTCCCCTCTCCCTTCCCCTTCAACCGTAACCAGGACCCTTGTCTACTCTCAACTGAACTTCCCAGAGTACAGCTGGTCTGGTTAGTGCACGTAACGTATGTCGACTTGTGTGGCAAATTATACAGCAGTGTAGGCTGGATTTCTATCAGGATTATCGTAACTGATCTGAACACTGAACAATCTTGTAATTAGATCTGGAAGGCTCTGCATGAAAAGGATTTCGCTCAGAAGGTAAGTTTTATATTTGGAACCTGTAATCTTTTTAGTGAATCAGATGTAACAAGTGTCTGATGGCAGGTAGTCCAATGTTGTTGAAACTTACTGCCGTAGAGTACCCCGCCAAGACACGGGTTCTACACAGACCATCTAACAAGCCCATCTGTGGACATCCGAGTGGACACTTCAAGTTATAACGCCACCAGAAATCACTGTTCGTGTCCATCTGTTATCAGATATGCGCACCACAAGTCCGGCTCATCTGTATTTCCTAAACACTGAGATCTACGACGTCGTTCAGGATGTCTGGCGCCAGGGTTCTGTGAACTCGGTCACGTAGAGACTTTCAGTGCTCCTCACTCCTGTACACTTTGACCAACTCGAAGCTTCTGTGGATCTGCTTTTTGTAGGTTCCATACCTGGCAGCCATATACCTTGGCTGGAATAGCCATGCTGTTGGGTTGTTGGCTCGTGTCTTGCTGATTCTCGTCTGCTGAAGTGTACAATCAAAGCTGATCCATGCTGTTGCTATCATTCGTGACATCTCCCGATTTATTATGTGGGAGTTTCTTTGCCCAGATAAATCTAAAAATTCATCTGTTGGACAGGATGACGTAGTTCTCCAAGTGGACAAGCAGTGTTCCGTATCTATTGTGTTGTTTTATATACAAGGCCGAATGCCTGGTTTTTTTGTTTGTTGTTGAGCTCATTTAGACATTGATCATGTTCTCTGACGCTGTGACTGGACGCAACTATGCCATCAACAAACTCATTTAGACATTGATCATGTTCTCTGACGCTGTGACTGGAAGCAACTATGCCATCAACAAACTCATTTAGACATTGATCATGTTCTCTGACGCTGTGACTGGAAGCAACTACGACATCAGCAAACCTGAAGTGGGTGAGCATTTATCGGCTAATGGCGGCTCTTGTGTCTTCCCAAGTTACATTTCTAAAGACTTCATCAAGGGATGATGTAAATTGTTCAAACTGTATAGCCCTCTTGAGCGCACGTTATAAAGCATCTTGATTTCTCTGTAATAAATTATTGACGCATTTGTATTGTCAGCTTTACCAAATATCAATCTACAATTCTGTACATTAATTCTTACGTCGCCAAGCACAACAATAAGCGAATGCCATGTTTAAGCTTTAGGAAGAATAACAGACATGAACACAATAGTATGAAGATTGACAGACTAACTGGCCTGGGTTAATTGACGTTAGAAAAAAAAAGATTTATTAAAACTCAATTATCCTTCTTTGTGTGTGCGTTGTAAAGTGTTTGCCTCTCTGTATCCTACTGGTGGAGACACGGCACTTTCCACCACGGGCCGCCGCCTTTTAGGGGCGCATTAACCAGTGCTTGGATGCATGTATTTGTACCTATGTTAGTTAGGGCGATCACAGGGGTCAACCCAACCAAAGTACAATGAAAGACCTCACACTGACAGCTCATATGAAAGCTGTGTAAGAGTGTGATTGTTGGACAGTAATATGAAACAGAGTGTAAGGTAAGAGAAGAGACATGTCTCAACGATCCAGTGGCAATTTCTATGGCTTGGTCATTGATGATTTTATGAAAAAGATGCAGTTTAGAATTTTACCTACAAGTAAAGGAATGTTTAAAAAAAATTTAAAATTAATAAAAAAATTTGTTTGTTTGTTTAGTTATATCTTAATTCCGTTACCATTTTTTGAATGAATATGAAATAATTTGTGGGGGGCTTTCTCCAAAAATGTCAACTTTCAGGAGCGAAAAATGTATGTTCATATTATGTGAGCACTAATATTATAATATATATTTTATAGTACTAACAAAAATTCAAAAGCACTTGAAAAATATTTAAAGGCGAAAAATCTCAATCAATACAGATCATATTACGTTCTTACCTACACACCCGCAACCTTCATAGAAATGTGCAAAGATGCTCACCCAGAGCCACTTACGTATATATGCTCGCAAGCTTATTTATATATATAAACAATGGTACACTATTCATTGCTGTCGTGCATGCCTGCGACAGGGTTTCATGTTGAACACCAGTGCGTACTTGTGCTAGCTTGAACATCCCTAGAATGAATGAATGATGTTCGACCATCACAAGTGATAAAGACCACTTTCTTTGTTCAGCTGTGTGGACACTTTTCTCTTGTGTGTCAGCTGACAGGGGTGACTAGCGCGGTGATTTGGATTAAAGTGAGGAAAAGAAACAGAGCCTTTTGTCAATCTCTCTTTGGTCCTGAGCTACCTTTGGCCAGTGGCAAGATAATTATTGAGACGATTGGAAATAGCATATGATGCAGATTTTTCCTCAGGGTTTACTCCCGAAGCCTTTCCCGCAAACAGGTCTCCCGCAAAGCAGATGGGTGGGGGCGGGGGCGGGGGCGATGGCATCTAATGTCGTGCCTTTTCCATAACCACAAGAGGTCGTAAGGACATCACTCAGCGTCTGAGTGAGTTTGGCATCTCTCCCCGGCTGTGTTCAGTCCATTATAATTGTGTCTAAATTTCTCACACACCAATTTCAGGAAGTTCAACCGGATGAACTAGACCGTGAAATACGACACAGCTTTAAGCATAGTGCTATTCATATAGCCGATGTCCAGACCAGGATAATCGGATGGAAGAAAGCACAAAAAATGAACGAATAAACCAGTCCAAATGGAAAACACTTTTCTATGAATACGAGTGTAAGTCGTCGAATATCGTGAATTCCAGGCAAATCTGTGATCTTGCGGCATCCATAATGAACTAAAACAGCAGATTAATGTAGAACCGCAACCGGTTACGGCGCCATCTTTGCTGCTAGAGTACTGTTGGAAAGTCAGATGTACAAAACAAACATCAAATCCTGTGCATATCTCACATATGCGTCAGCAGGGGCGATAACTGTAACAAAACGTGTACGAACGAGTTTCACTTTTGAAATATATTATTCCGTCAGGTAAAATACTTTACTTCTGCAAAATACTAAAACACCCATCGTCTATAAATGAAGAGGCCATCCGGCGAATGCCGCAGGTGGAACTGAACCTGGCGTTGGATGAAGTCATTACTGAGGAGGAAGTCGACAGGGCAATCAGTTCACTATCTATAGGAAAAGTTCCAGGAGCTGATGCAATACCAGCAGAGGTATATAAGACAGCTGGCCCATCCCTCACCAGAAGGATCACTGAACTCTTCTGTCACATGTGGGCTGAAGGAAAAATTCCGCAGGAGCTAAAGGACGCCTCAATCGTTCACCTGTACAAAAGAAAAGGCAACCGTCAGGAATGCGACAATCATCGTGGAATATCGCTACTCTCCGTAGCAGGCAAGATCCTAGCTCGATTACTGCTAAACAGGCTCAACAAACACCTTGAACAAAGCCACCACCTCCAAGAAAGCCAATGTGGATTCAGAGCCGGAAGAGGAACAGTGGACATGATTTTTGCCGCTCGCCAAGTACAAGAGAAGTGTCGAGAACAAAAGCAGGCCTTGTACACCACATTTATTGATTTGACAAAGGCATTTGATACAGTTAACAGAGGAGGGCTGTGGGTGATAATGTCTAAGTTTGGCTGTCCCAACAAGTTCATAACAATGGTAAAACAGCTACACGAAGGCATGTGTGCTCGTGTACTGGACAGCGGTGCAATCTCTAAAACGTTTCTAGTATCAAACGGAGTAAAACAAGGATGTGTACTCGCCCCGACTTTGTTCAGCATGATGTTCGCAGCCACAATGACAGACGCCTTTAGATCATTGGAGCTTGGAATATCTATAAAGTACCGCTCAGATGGCAAATTACTCAATTCCAGAAGAATGAAGGCCAAAACCAAAGTGGCTGGCGACATAATCAGGGAACTTGTATTTGCTGACGACTGCGCTCTAATGAGCAACTCAGAACTGAACATGCAGGTTGGAATGGACAAGTTCTCTGCCGCATGCAAAAATTTTTACCTGACCATAAATGCCAAAAAAACAGAGGTCGTGTTCCAACCAGCACCAGGTATGCCGTACACAAAACCAGAGACTACCGTCAGCGGGCAGACGTTGAATGTCGTAGACTAATTCACATATCTGGGCAGCACGCTGTCGAGACCTGTCAGCCTAGACGATGAGGTGGCAAGCATAATAGCAAAGGCCAGCACAGCCTTTGGTAGAATGCGCTCGATGGTCTGGGCACGTCGTGGCATCAGCGTCAAGACCAAACTCAAAGTCTACCGTGCAACCATCATTCCAACCCTACTATACGCTTGCGAAAGCTGGACTGTATACTCTGGACATGCAAGGAGGTTAAACCACTTCCACACAGGTTGCCTGAGGCGAATATTCCACATCCGATGGCAAGATCGTGTCACTGACATCGTGGTTCTCTCGAGGGCTAACATGCCCAGCATCCATGCACTGCTAGAAAAAGCACGACTAGGATGGGCCGGACACCTCGTCCGTATGTCAGACGAGCGGCTCCCAAAGAAGCTTCTTTACGGCGAGCTGATAGAGGGATGGCGCGAGAGAGGGCGCCCAAAGAAACGTTTTAAAGACGGTCTGAAGGACTCACTAAAAACTTGCCAGATAGACATCGATACCTGGGAATGTCTTGCGCAAAACAAATCTGACTGGAGAAGCGCAGTCAAATCGGGTGTAGCTGCCGGTGAAGACGACCGTGTTGTGAAAGCCCAGAGCAGACGCGAGACGCGGAAATCCCGAGCAGCGGGAATACCATCCCCTTCTACAAACCTCGTGTGCCCGATATGTAGCAGATGTTTTCGTGCTCGCATTGGCCTGTTTAGCCACATGCGCACCCACACCTAGCAGGGAAATCTGTGACAAGGATGATGTCGGCGGTCCTCATCGACAACGATGGACAGCTATTATTATTCCGTCAGGTAAGGAATGTTTGTTTCATTGTCCTGAGCCTGCGGTCTAGCTAATTCAGTACAGAGATACCAGGAATAAGAAGAAAAGACCAACACAGTGTCCACGAGCTGAAAATTTTAGCACAAACAATGATTGAGGAGAAATATACTACAAAGGAATGGACACAGGTATACACAGATGGTTCAGCAGAGGGGGCAGGCCAAAACGGGAGAGGAGGCATATTCATAAGACACAAAAGAGGAAATATAACAGAAGAGGCCCTCTTAACAGGAAAGTTGTGCACAAACCTTAGAGCAGAATCGATGGCCCTCCTACGAGCACTAAGAATACTTCAAACAGAAAGGCAACCTCCAACAAAAATAGCTGTATTCACGGACTGCAGAGAATTATTAGAGACAATACAAAAAACAAACGACGAACCACTGTTATCGGAGATCAGATCAGAACTTGGAAAACTCCAGAGATCCTCAACAATAGCGCTCCATTGCGGAATCACGGGAAACGAGAGAGCTGATGCTCTGGCAAAAGATGGCAGCAAAAAGCCACAATTTAATCACATAGTACCATACAGAGAAATCAAGAACATCATCAGAAATCAGTATATACACCAATGGAGAGAAGACAGAAACATAAGCAGTACACGAGACCCAATTCACTATCTCAAAAGAAATCAACAAACTACCTTATTTCGCCTGAGAACTGGACACTGCAGACTACTAGAATATCTTTACCTACTGAAGATTTCACACACCGATGAGTGCTAATGTGGAACAGGATGCCAGAACCCTGAGCATAATTCTACAAGACTGCCCAATCTATAGGGAAATTAGATGCCAGACCTGGCCAGAGGGTGCGGAGCTGAGACAAAAGCTGTGAGGCAGCTACTCCGACCTGGTGAAGACTACAGACTTCATCATGGCGACTGGCCTGCAGATATAGCATGACCAAAAGATCCTGAACGCAAAGAAGAAGAAGAGCAGACGTTCGTGTTTACTTTGCTAGAACGCTTAGTTCTACAGCGCAGACGTCTGCTTAGTTGTCCCGAGACGAATTCAACCATAGTGGCTGTGAAACATGACGTGGTTTCTAGTACTTCATTTCTGTCTGTTACACAAACAGACTTCACATTGCGTCTATGAGATGGTTAATATGTTACGCTACGTCTTATAAACCTCACATTGCGTCTATGAGATGATTAATATGTCACGCTACGTCTTATAAACCTCACATTGCAAATATAGTTTCAGATGATTAATATGTGTGGGACAGCTAAAGTATGTCACGGTATCCTTTGTATAAAAAGGCAAGCAGATGTTACGAGCCATCATACGTATGAGACGGCTAACATAAGTCACACTGCACCTTCTGTATCAGCTTGACAAACACATATAAAATATTTGTCAGAATAGTCTTCGAATAAAACTATAATAGGCGGTATTATTGGGACGAAGAGGAGATGCAAGAAATTGTAAAGACGAACTGAGGAAACAGACACAAAACAACTCGAACCTCACACGAACAACTAGATGCGCGTATCAGTTCTGCTTGTAACGAAACTGGCCGATGTCTATGAATTGACACTTAGTGAGGAGACCTTCAAGATGGTACAGACAGGTGGTACGAAACTTGGTGTGGAGACCTTCAAGATGGTACAGACAGAGGGTACGAAACTTGGTGTGGAGACCTTCAAGATGGTACAGACAGGGGGTACGAAACTTGGTGTGGAGACCTTCAAGATGGTACAGACAGGTGGTACTAGACACATTCTTTCTCTCACCCCCCCCCCCTCCTCGTTTTCCTTTGTCGACTTAGTGTCGAGACGGTAAGTGACCTTGGCAGACACTGAGTTGAGTCGCCGACCTCATCATCCCTGCCCTAAACGCTCATGCTCCGACTGGAACTGTTATAAAAGAACTTCCGACCAGTTTCACTACTGTATCGTCTGTATCAAGTCTTTGAAAGAATGATCCTGAACCGTCTCGCACCCCCCCCCCCCCCACCCCCCCCCCCCCCCCCCCCGCCATAGACAAGAAACTCATCAAGGAGCAAGCAGGCTTTCGGCCTAGAAGATCATGTTGTGGCCAGATCCTTAACCTGGCACAACTGATGGAGCACGGGCACAAACGCAAACAGATCACAGAAGCAACTTTTATTGATTTAAACGCAGCATAGGACACCATAAACCACAAGAAGGTGTTTGCTAAGCTATACTCTATGACACCATAAACCACAAGAAGGTGTTAGCTAAGCTTTACTCTATGACACCATAAACCACAAGAAGGTGTTTGCTAAGCTATACTCTATGACACCATAAACCACAAGAAGGTGTTTGCTAAGCTATACTCTATGACACCATAAACTACAAGAAGGTGTTTGCTAAGCTATACTCTATGACACCATAAACCACAAGAAGGTGTTTGCTAGGCTATACTCTATGACACCATAAACCACAAGAAGGTGTTTGCTAAGCTATACTCTATGACACCATAAACCACAAGAAGGTGTTTGCTAAGCTATACTCTATGACAGAGAATTGGCGTCTCACAAATCTCATTAAATGTATCCTGCAGAAAAGGCGATTCTACGTCACTTTGGAGGTTAGGGTGGGGTGGAAAGCGGGTGGGTTTTTTTAATATATTTAAAAAAATTTTTTTTTGCGTTCGCCTCATTTCTCTTATCCCCAAGGCGGTGTGCGTTGCACTGTGGTTTTTATTTTGCGCCTGTCGGCCCAGTGCATCCGACTTCAGCATGCATTTTATGTAAGGGTCTGCTTCCTCCTGCATTTTCTAAGGGTTGGCTTCCTCGGGGTAACGGCCGGTGATGTGATGGGGATCGAACCCAGCACCTTCCGGTTGTAAGCCGTGTTACTTAACCACTAGGCCACGCCGTCCCCAGGGGGGGGGGGGGGGGATTTGTCTAGGGCGAAACCAAAAAAAAATTGGCTGGCACAAGGAAGTGTCCTGGCACTTATATATAATATATAGACCAACAATCAACCTATAGATACAAAGGTGACAAAATTCATGTATGCCGATGATACACCAGTAGTTGCCCAACGAAAGGATTTTCAAGAAGTTGAACAGAAATTGACAAACGTCCTTCATGCCCTTGCTCTATATTACCATATCAATCATCTCAAACCAAATCCCATCAAAACTCAAGTATTTGCCTACCATCTCAGAAATATAGAGGCGAACAGAAAGTTGCAGATCAAATGGCAAGGACAAGATCTAGAACACAGCACGGCCCCCAAATACTTGGGAGTAAAGTTGGACCGCACGCTGTCCCGGAGAAACTTTGCAGAAATAGCCAAAGCAAAGATGAGCGAAGACCCTATGAACACCATAACAACACCAAAGCCCATCCCTACTGTACGCAAAAAGAGACATTATTCTAAAGTACATAGCGGAAAACTAACCAAGCATGGACTTGACCCATGCATACACTGACGGTTTATGGTTTTTTTTTTTTTAGAAAGAGACATAATGAAAGGCTGCGCATCGATGAAAATAATGTGGATAAACTTTTAAGAAGGTTAGTTATGTAAGGGGGGGGGGGGGGACTGCGTGGCCGAATGGTTTCATTGCCTGCCTGCCCACAAGGCTTGAAATAAGCAAGCATAGCTAGCACACGACGTGGCGACAGCAGTGGGGAAGTGGCCTGTAATCCTCAGCCTAAAAACCTCTTGACTACCCGAGCAATGGGAATAAAGTCGTACGAGAGACAGATGTGTCCACTCAAATAAGCCACAGCTTCATTAATAACACCCACTTCTTTTTCTGCTTCCTCTTTTGTCCTCAAACTTGGACTTCAATGGCTCGAATAAACGCATTAGTCAACTCTAGGCTCTGTGCACGTACATACGGCTTTTTACGTAAGGACTCTGATTGTTGTCACACGCAAGGCCCGTTCCAAGTTGAACAGAAGGCTGAAACTGCTTCTCCATGCCGGCTTAAATTTTCGGTTTCTACTCGGCTGACTCGCCCATACACTGGCTTCAATTTGTAAAAGTTATTTAACCTAACATGCCCGTTTTCATGGACACCAACTTCCCCATAACCAGTTGACATCACGCTCGAGTTCCGTATGGCAGACATGGGTTTGTCCACCACGTACGGAAAGTCATGGCAACCTATCGTACAGAAAGCACACCTGCCAAGAAACTTATAACAGCCAAATAGGTTGGCGTTTGTAGGAAGCCACGTTCTGCAAAGGACATGCTACTAACTTTACTCCCCATAACCTAGAGAGTTGACATTTTCTAGTCCGTCCATAAAGTCGTGGGGCTAGTTAGAATATAAATAGCTTTGAAGCAAGTTGACAAAATGATGGTACATGTAACTTGGGGTTGTCATCAATGTTTAAAAAAGCATACGTTTGTTTTCATTCGTGTACATTTATGCAACTTACGGAAGAAATTGTGTTCTCGTTTGATATCAAATACCATTGCAAGTAGCATAATGTAGTTCGGAGAATGGAATGCGTTGTGTCGTAGTTTACAGCTTGACTGTAATATTTGTACCTTTTAATCCAACACATCCGACTTCTGCATGGCAGTTTTTAGTACCGGATTAGCCTTTCCTCTTCGATCCCTTCTTCTTAGACAGTCTGTTCTGTTGCAGCCTGTTGTCCAGGATCACCACTATAAGGTGGATAAGGGTCTTGAAAGCTCTGGGTCGCTGGCGCTGACGCTAGCAGTCAGCTCTGGGTCGCTGGCCCTGACGCTAGCAGTCAGCTCTGGGTCGCTGGCCCTGACGCTAGCAGTCAGATCTGGGTCGCAGGCGCTGACGCTAGCAGTCAGCTCTGGGTCGCTGGCCCTGACGCTAGCAGTCAGCTATGGGTCACTGAAGCTACATACAACTCATACATTCCTTCAAGTTTGAGTTTGAAAACTCGTAGAAGGCATGCAGGCATCATCAATCCACGTCAAATGATACAGCAGAACTGTTTCGACACTGTCGATTTGCAAGTATCCTTTTTTTAAAATCATTACATGAAAGCGTTTCAGGTTGAAACCACTGCAAAATGATTTTTCTCACAATTGATTCTCACCTTTATCAGTATCGGACGAGTCTGTTAGACTAATGGCTCTTACAAAATTTATGAATTGTAAACCATCTTTCTCCCATTATTTATATTTCTCTTTCAAGAAATGAATTTAATCCCGTATTCTTTATCTAGATTCGATATGGTATCACGTGTGAGTTTCTTCACATCGCATATTGTAAATGCTGTTCTCTGAGAGGTCATCTGACCTTTGACTTTAGCCCACACAAGCTCTGGGATTTCAATGAGAATGTTAAGGTGGACATCTCAAACATAAATGACTATTCTCACGTAGCATGCTATCGATCTGAAATATCCTTGCCTTGTTCTCACAAGAGTTAGTAGCTCTGGTTTTATGAACATTTCACGAAAATAAATATTGTCCTTTTTAGGCCATGCCGTTATATACGTTTTAGTAGTTGAGGAAGTGGTTGAGGGAAGTGGTTGAGGAAGTGGTTGAGGAAGTGATTGAGGAAGTGGTTGAGGAAGTGGTTGAGGAAGTGGTTGAGGAAGTGGTTGAGGAAGTGGTTGAGGAAGTGGTTGAGGAAGTGATTGAGGAAGTGGTTGAGGAAGTGGTTGAGGAAGTGGTTGAGGAAGTTTGAGGAAGTGGTTGAGGAAGTAGAATCCTGGCCTTCGAGGGCCAGCACATTATGGTACGACGCATTGCCCATTACCAAACATAAGGGTCCACCTAAAGATAGAATTATCGTTTTCTCAATCCAATTTGGGAAAATGCGTCCAGTCATTTCTTTCTGTAGTCATGATTATAGGTAGGTTTATACTGGACAACCAGTTCCCCATTCTCCAGTAAGCCCTAACCCTTGCTGTCTGCATGGGCTCTTATCAATCGTTGCCCTTCGCTACTTGGCCCTAACCTTTTTATACTTCTGGGGGTCTCTGTGGCGAAGTGGTCAAGCCGTTTGCCTCGTGTTCAGACGGTCGGGGTTCGAATTCGAGCTGCGACGGTTGGTCCATGATGTCAATTTTATCCGCAGATCCCTGGGTTCATCGCTGGAGCTACGGAGTTCGTGCTTTGTGCGATGGTTACCCCGTCTGTCGAGAAAGACCAAGTGAAATGGGGAAAACCCGAAGCGATGAAGTCGAGCCCCCAATTAAAAAAAAATAAGAAAAAAAAGTTCCCTTCCATCAGCTGACTGTCATTCTCCTTCAATATTATTGCGCACAACTATGTATGCGTCATCAAGATACACTATGTTGTCATTGGCAACACGTATTTCTCATAACTTGTTAATACCGTACCAGCGTCTTAAAACTACAAGGTGAGGTTTCTCACATATCTCGTGTCTACCTCCTGCATACTTCCGAAATGTAAAACCAGCTCCACGTACAGTCTTCCACAATGCACATTTAGACATGTTAAGTTCATTGTTTCTACTCCTGGAACCTTTCAACTTGCGTAGTGTCAAGGTTTCCTTCGATACCAACATTTGACACATCTCTCGTATAATGGTCTCATTATCGGAACTATCTCAATTTCTTTTCCACCCAAGCACAATCGTACTTCTCAAAACGGAACTATCTTGCATTTTAATCAACATCTAAAAGATACTTTTGGAAATATCCAGAACTTGCACGGTCCTTTTCCTCGGGTTTGATAGATTCTGAAAAAGTGCCACGTTCAGCTTCCTGTGAGAAATATATATGCAGTTTCGGTGCAATTGCTTTCAGTGTAATAAATGTTATTTGTAGAGCCATCGCTTCAGCTTCTATAAGTACGCAGATATGGAGTATACGCCTCTGTTGTTGACACTTACAAATGACAGTTATGCTCCAACTATGTTCATTGAGTACTAACTGATGCGATATAATGAAATAATGAATGTTTCTGTACAAACAGCACTTCCGCTATGAAATAAGGTAACACACGTTATTCACAACATCCTATTATACTCTACAGTACAAACTACCCAATATTTTATATCAAATATATCAACAACATTTCTTAAATTAAATTGCATTAGCGTACCTAAATGAAATAGGTAACACTTTTTTTAACATTAATGTCGAATCCAAATTTTCATAAAATAATAATGCCATATTTTGTATTCTTCCATTGGACCACGACTTTATGGACGCACATATTGTCGACTGACCCTCAATTGGTCGTTCAAAAGTTTTTACGGTTAAACTTATTTTTAAAATTTTTTTTATTTTACGTGTTTGCCTCACTAGCTTCTACTAGCGGAGACGCGCCTATTCCACACCAGGCCGTAGTTTTAAAAATATTTACCATTAAATACACATATATTACATCCTACTCACTCATAGCCTCGCGCCCCATTGTCACACTGAAGTTTCAGAAAGTTTGGGAGCGAAGTTGGTGGCTGGTTTGCCAGTAAAGTTGTAGACAAAAGTTGGTTGCTGGTTTGCCAGTAAAGTCTTGGACGAAATTTGGTGGCTGGTTTGACAGTAAAGTTTTGAAATTCGTGGCCGGTTGTCAGTAAAGTTTTGAAATTCGTGGCCGGTTTGCCAGTAAAGTTGTTGACGAAAGTTGGTGGCTGGTTTGCCAGTAAAGTTGTTGACGAAAGTTGGTGGCCGGTTTGCCAGTAAAGTCTTGGACGAAAGTTGGTGGCTGGTTTGCCAGTAAAGTTGTAGACGAAAGTTGGTGGCCGGTTTGCCAGTAAAGTCTTGGACGAAAGTTGGTGGCTGGTTTGCCAGTAAAGTCTTGGACGAAAGTTAGTGGCCGGTTTGCCAGTAAAGTCTTGGACGAAAGTTGGTGGCTGGTTTGACAGTAAAGTTTTGAAATTCGTGGCCGGTTGCCAGTAAAGTTTTGAAGTTCGTGGCCGGTTTGTCAGTAAAGTTGTAGACGAAAGTTGGTGGCTGGTTTGCCAGTAAAGTTGTAGACAAAAGTTGGTTGCTGTTTTGCCAGTAAAGTCTTGGACGAAAGTTAGTGGCCGGTTTGCCAGTAAAATCTTGGACGAAAGTTGGTGGCTAGTTTGACAGTAAAGTTTTGAAATTCGTGGCCTGTTGCCAGTAAAGTTTTGAAATTCGTGGCCGGTTTGCCAGTAAAGTTGTTGACGAAAGTTCGTGGCTGGTCTCTTTGTATAATTAAAAGCTTTTACCGAAAAACCTAACAAACCTAGTTAAATCAAAATATTGACTTATTACTGTCCAATCTCGGCTATATTTCGCTTCTTCCAGCTCTGATTTCCACTCTGATCTCCTCTCTGATCTCCTCTTATCTCTGCTCTAATCTCTGCTCGGATCTCCTCTCTGATCTCCGATCTTTCCTCTCTGATCTCTGCTCTGATATCCTCTCTGATTTCCGCTATGATCTCCGCTCTGATCTCCTCTCTGATCTCCTCTCTGATCTCCTCTCTGATTTACGCTCTGATCTCCTCTCTGATCTCCTCTCTGATCTCCTCTTATCTCTACTCTGATCTCTGCTCGGATCTCCTCTCTGATCTCCGCTCTCTCTGCTCTGATCTCCTCTCTGATCTCCTCTCTGATCTCCTCTCTGATCTCCGCTCTGATCTCCGCTCTGATCTCCGATCTGATTTCCTCTATGATCTCCGCTCTGATCTCCTCTCTGATTTCCGCTATGATCTCCGCTCTGATCTCCGATCTGATCTTCGCTCTGATCTCCTCTCTGATCTCCTCTCTGATCTGATCTCCGCTCTGATCTCTGCTCTGATCTCCTCTCTGATCTCTGATCTGATCTCCCCTCTGATCTCCGCTCAGATCTCTGCTCTGATCTCCTCTCTGATCTCCGATCTGATTTCCTCTCTGATCTCCTCTGATTTCCGCTCTGATCTCCGCTCTGATCTCCTCTCTGATCTCCGATCTGATCTTCGCTCTGATCTCCGCTCTGATCTCCCCTCTGATCTCCGCTCTCTCTGCTCTGATCTCCTCTCTGATCTCCTCTCTGATCTCCTCTCTGATCTCCGCTCTGATCTCCGCTCTGATCTCCGATCTGATCTCCGCTCTGATCTCCGATCTGATCTCCCCTCTGATCTCCGCTCTGATCTCCGCTCTGATCTCATCTCTGATCTCCGCTCTGATCTCCTCTCTGATCTCCTCTCTGATCTCCCCTCTGATTTCCGCTCTTATCTCCGCTTTGATCTCCCCTCTGATCTCTGCTCTTATCTCCGCTTTGTTCTCCTCTCTGATCTCCTCTCTGATCTCCGCTCTGATCTCCGCTCTGATTTTCTCCAGTGGCTTTCATCCGAGCACACCTTAAAGTACGTTGTTACCTGAAGTATATCCAGCCAGTTAACACTGACATTTATTTCTAGAGAACTGAGACGCTCGTTCGCCCAGACACAACATTCTGACCAGGGCATCGCGTCAGGGTAGGATACAACTTACTGTCCAGGATATCGCGTCATGTCTGACTCAACATACTGAACAGGACGTCGCGTCAGGATAAGGCACAACATACTGACTAGGACGTCGAGTCAGAGTCAGGCACAACATAGTGACTAAGACGTCGCGTCAGGGTCAGACACAGCATACTGACTAGGACGTCGCGTCAGAGTCAGGCGCAATATACCGTCGAAGACCACATCTTTCTTCTATGAAGCGTTACCTGAAAACAGGCTGTTTTAAGAGCAGTCTCGCTAACGAGATATGGACCAACATGATGCCCGTAGTAGTGAGTATCCCGCAGATTAAGCAAAGCATAGCACAACAGCATGTAGAACCCTGGTCCACTTTCATCAGTACGCTTGGGATGGGAGGTAGCGTCAGAAAGGATCTAGACACCTGACTTTTGACCGGTGTGCGAAAGAAAGTCGCAGAACTATTAATCTAGACTCCCCAAGTGCTAATGAAGAAGGAGAAAAAGTATAAAAACTACTGCAACCTACCACTTAATGCCCTCTTCAGGACCCACGAAAAAGTAAAGTTACTCATCGTGGGCGTTCAACACCAATTCTATCCACAAGAAGGTTGTGCATGTCTAGCATGGCTGAGAGGGAACTCAGTGGTCTCGAGGCAAGGTGTCTGTCTCGGATGTCGGAGGTTGCTGGTTCGAATCGCGGTGGAGAACGGGATTATTTTTCATGTTGATCTTCTGGTAAAAATGTCCCCGATCTCTGGGTAGCGAGATCGGACTCCTGTGTTCAATGTCGAGCACGTTAAAAATCCCTTGGCAGTTGGAAATCCAAAATAGTAGACGTAACGGCCACTGCCCGGTCAAAATTCAAAATTCTAGCTAAAAGTCTACCAAAAAAGTATTCATACCTTTCCCCAAGTGGCTTGTTAATAGCATCACGTAGATGGCGCAAACTGATGGCTCCAAAAACTGGTTGTATACAGACTATGCAGAGACTTTTAAACCAGTAGAAAGACATTAAGTTAAGTGATGTTATGTTTTGGTATGTTAAGTGATGTTATGTTATGTTAAGTGATGTTATGTTATGTGATGTTATGTTATGTTATGTTCTCATCAAGTTATCTCTCCTTAGTTGACAAATGGCATGATCATGATTCGTTTACAGGTGAATAATGGGTTACCCTACAGCTGGCCCCCTTACAGGAAGTTTGGATTCTGACTATTTGCTGGGACGATTTCCATTGCAATTGTTTAATGAGATTGCTAGCTCTGGACACAACCCTCTTTAGTCGCTATTTAGGTAATGCTTGGAATATTAGAGTGAATCTAATGAAAGAATTCACAGAGATACTTATTGGCGCAGCCATGCCATATTGACGTCATATTATTGAGAAAAATTTTTTGTTTCTGACCCATACATGAGTGCAGGTTTTGCATCAGAAACAGGCGTGTCCATTACAGGAAGTCAACAATATTAATACCAAATATTAATTAATAGCTGTCCATCGTTGTCGATGAGGACCGCCGACATCATCCTTGTCACAGATTTCCATGTTGGATGTGGGTGCGCATGAGGCTGAACAGGCCAATGCGGGCACTAAAACATCTGCTGCACAACGGGCACACGAGGTCTGTAGAAGGTGATGGTGTTTCCGATGTTCGGGATTTCCGGGTCTCGCGTCGGCTCTGGGCTTTCCACAACTCTGTCGTCTTCGCCGGTAGCTACCCTCGATTTGACTGCGCTTCTCCAGTCAGATCTGTTTTGCGCAAGACATTCCCAGATGTCGAAGTCTATCTGGCAACTTTTTAGTGAGTTCTTCAGACCGTCTTTAAAACGTTTCTTTGGGCGCCCTCTCTCGCGCCATCCCTCTCTCAGCTCGCCGTAGAGAAGCTTCTTTGGGAACCGCTCGTCTGACATACGGACGAGGTGTCCGGCCCATCCTAGTCGTGCTTTTTCTAGCAGTGCATGGATGCTGGGCATGTTAGCCCTCGAGAGAACCTCGATGTCAGTGACACGATCTTGCCATCGGATGTGGAATAGTCTCTTCAGGCAACCTGTGTGGAAGTGGTTTAACCTCCTTGCATATCCAGAGTATACAGTCCAGCTTTCGCAAGCGTATAGTAGGGTTGGAATGATGGTTGCACGGTAGACTTTGAGTTTGGTCTTGACGCTGATGCCACGACGTGCCCAGACCATCGAGCGCATTCTACCAAAGGCTGGTGATGGCCTTTGCTATTCTGCTTGCCACCTCATCGTCTAGGCTGACAGATCTCGACAGCGTGGTGCCCAGATATGTGAATTTGCCTACGACATTTAGCATCTGCGCGCTGACTGTAGTTTCTGGTTTTGTGTACGGCATGCCTGGTGCTGGTTTGTACATGACCTCTATTTTTTTTTTCATTTATGGTCAAGCCAAAATTGTCGTATGCGGCAGAGAATCGGTCCATTTCAACCTGCATGTTCAGTTCTGAGTTGCTCATTAGAGCGCAGTCGTCAGAAAATACAAGTTTCCTGATTATGTCGCCAACCACTTTGGTTTTGGCCTTCATTCTTCTGGGATTGAGTAACTTGCCATCTGTGCGATACTTTATGGGTATTTCAAGCTCCAGTGATCTGAAGGCGTCTGTCATTGTGGCCGCGAACATCATGCTGAACAAGGTCGGGGCGAGTACACATCCTTGTTTTACTCCGTTTGATACTAGAAACGTTTTAGAGATTGCACCACTGTCCAGTACACGAGCACACATGCCTTCGTGTAGCTGTTTCACCATTGTTATGAACTTGTTGGGGCAGCCAAACTTAGACATTATCATCCACAGCCCTCCTCTGTTTACTGTATCAAATGCCTTTGTCAAATCAATAAATGTGGTGTACTAGGCCTGCTTTTGTTCCCGACACTTCTCTTGTACTTGGCGAGCGGCAAAAATCATGTCCACAGTTCCTCTTTCGGCTCTGAACCCACATTGGCCTTCTGGGAGATGGTGGCTTTGTTCAAGGTGTTTGTTGAGCCTGTTTAACAGTAAGCGCGCTAGGATCTTGACTTCTACGGAGAGTAGTGATATTCCACGATGGTTGTCGCATTCCTGACGGTTGCCTTTTCTTTTGTACAGGTGAGCGATTGAGGCGTCCTTTAGCTCCTGCGGAATTTTTCCTTCAGCCCACATGTGGCAGAAGAGTTCAGTGATCCTTCTGGTGAGGGATGGGCCATCTGTCTTATATACCTCTGCTGGTATTGCATCCGCTCCTGGAGCTTTTCCTATAGATAGTGAACTGATTGCCCAGTCGATTTCCTCCTCAGTGATGACTTCATCCAACGCCAGGTTCAGTTCCACCTGCGGCATTCGCCTGATGGCCTCCGCATTTATGGAAGATGGTTGGATTAGTACTTTGCAGAAGTGGTCTGCCCATCTGTCTAGAATCTGAACCTTATCTGTTAGCAGTGCCACAGAGAAATGTAGTGTAGTCGCATTGACCTTCTTGGGTTGAGTCAGAGTTGTAACCTTGGAACATCTTTCTAAGGTCTGTCTGTATATTTAGGACGCTGGCAAGCTGTGCAAGCAGGCATGTGAAGACTGCATTCATTAACATCAGTGATCTTCGCAAAAACTACACACGCACCCACTGTTTCCACACACGTACGGATGCACACACACACATGCACACACACACATGCACACACACACACACACACGTGCACACACACACACACATACAACACCATGCAAGAAACCTGAAGACGGGGAGACAAAAAAGACATCCAGTTTGAATAGATTGGGCAAACAAAAACTGCCAGAGTGAGAAAGAAAGGAGAGACACTACCCTAAGCTTCATAACGAAAAGCTACCCAAGCATGGACTGGACCCATGCATACACCGACGGTTCTGTAACAAACACTACACAGAACGGAGGGGCAGGAGCATTCCTGAACCTACCAAATGGCACAAATATAACACTGTCATTCGCTACTGGTAAGTACACAAGCAATTTCAGAGCAGAGGCAGAGGCACTGAGGGCGGCAGTGGAAGAAATGGCAACACACAGTGAAAATGAGAGCCATATAGTCTTGCTGACAGATGCTCTCGAAGTAGTCACAGCGCTAAAAAGCCAGAAGAACACTGAGCTTAATGACTTAAGAGCAGCACTCTGCAAACTGTGCCAGCAGTCCGCACCAAAAAGGGTGGTGATACAGTGGGTTCCGTCACACTGCAACATCCACGGAAACGAGGAGGCCGATAGACTGGCAAAAGAAGGTACAAGACTACCACAAACAGATACCAGTATGACGTACGAAGAGTCAAAACGGCTTATCAAAGCCAGATACATGTCCAAATGGGAAACCGAACATACTGGTTACACCAAAAACGATGCCTATTACCAGTTGAACCGAAGAGAGCAGGTCGTTGTCTTCAGACTTCGCACTGGCCACAACAGACTGAGGTACCACCTATTCAACAAACTGAAGATAGGGTGTACCGACGAATGCCCGTGCGGTACTGGTAAAATGACCACTGAACATCTGCTGCAGAACTGCCCGACATACGAGAATCAGAGAGAGCAGATGTGGCCATTGCCAGTGGAACTGCAAGACAAGCTGTATGGTAGTGGCGAGAGTCTCAGGATGACCGCTGCTTTTTTCGAAAAAATAATGGTTACTGTCTGACTGTGTACGCAGAAGAAGAAGAAGAAGAATAGATTGGGCATTTTGTGGGTGGTTTGTTTGCCTTTCTGGATCTACTGGCGATGTTTTTTTTTGTTTTTTTTTGTAAAGTGTTTGCCTCTCTGTATTCTACTGGCGGAGGTACGCCCCTTTCTATCCTGTAAGAGTGTGATTGTTGGGCAGAGTAAAAAGAAACAGAGTGTGATGTATGAAGAGATGAAGCGAGATGTGGTGAAGTTCTTGAGATTCGTCCTTACCTTTGAAGTTGCTTCTCCACTTTGATCTTTGGGCGCCTCGTGTCAAGTTCTCCGTAGGTCTGGGCCAGTTATTTGATCTTATAGCGCCCCGTGTCAAGTTCTCTGCAGGTCTTGGCCAGTTATTTGAATCGTTCAAGGACTTGTTAAAGTTAGCAGGATCCAGGGGCCGGTTAGGGAGCGGACAAAATGTTCACTAAATAGGAATTGATACTGTTTATTGTAGTTCATGTGATACCAAAGTGATACACATGGACGAAAACGTGCGGCAACTGTAACCTTCCACGACCGTGGTAAAAGGCGACTAAAGACGTAGTGCTTGGAGTTAAAAACCTCGGTATTTGCATCTTAATTCACCCCAATCTAAGTTACATAGGTTTCTATCGAACGGAAGGGGACTTTCCATTTCGGGTTAAGGGGAGGGCAGGCCGATATCATTTTATTTTAAATAAATAAGTAAAGATTAGATAAATATATAATTGTAGAAACGATGGTTATATTCTGTTCTGCGAAGGGTTAGGTTTAGGGTTAGGGTTAGGTTTAGGGTTAGGTTAGGTTCAAGGTTAGGGTTAGGGTTAGGTTTAGGGTTAGGTTAGGTTTAGGGTTAGGGTTAGGTTTAGGGTTATGGTTAGGGTTAGGTTTAGGGTTAGGTTTAGGGTTAGGTTAGGTTTAGGGTTAGGGTTAGGTTTAGGGTTATGGTTAGGTTTAGGGTTAGGGTTAGGTTTAGGATTATGTTTAGGTTTAGGGTTATGTTTAGGGTTAGGGTTAGGTTTAGGGTTATGGTTAGGTTTAGGGTTAGGTTTAGGGTTATGGTCAGGTTTAGGGTTAGGTTTAGGTTTAGGGTTATGTTTAGGGTTAGGTTTAGGTTTAGGTTTAGGGTTAGGGTTAGGTTTAGGGTTATGGTTAGGTTTAGGGTTAGGTTTAGGGTTATGGTCAGGTTTAGGGTTAGGGTTAGGTTTAGGGTTATGTTTAGGGTTAGGTTTAGGTTTAGGTTTAGGGTTAGGGTTAGGGTTTTGTTTAGGGTTATGGTTAGGCTTAGGGTTAGGGTTAGGTTTAGGGTTAGGGTTAGGTTTAGGCTGAGGGTTAGGTTTAGGGTTATGGTTAGATGACATGGTTGTCTTACAGAATGGATAATGCCATACTGCTTTAGAAACTGCTTGCTACTCTCCTTATCATGGGCCAACGTTGACAGATTCTAGAAATTGATTGCAAAGACGTCAGGAATAAACGAATTCAGAAGCAAACATCTGCGTCTATTCTCGCAGAATATTTTAGACCCCTAACAGTTACAAAGTGGACGTCACTATCTGAAGTTCGGTGCTGACAATATATATTTCTTTTTGTTTGGGGTGAATTAGGACGCAAGTACCGAAACCTCGTAAGTTAAAATGAATTAACACAGACAGTACCACTGTAAGAGCAAATGTAAGTTGCTGGATGCATGCTCCTGTGAGGGGTAAGCTGCAGTATTGGTATGTCTTCAGATGCACCATAAATGAGGCAGATAGAAGCACTCGATAGGGACGATGAGGCTAACGTCTGGTCAGGCAAAATACACCGGTCAGAGAATGTTAGCCAGGGTCAGGCAAAACACACCGGTCAGAGAATGTTAGCCAGGGTCAGGCAAAACACACCGGTCAGAGAATGTTAGCCAGGGTCAGGCAAAATACATCGGTCAGAGAATGTTAACCAGGGTCAGGCAAAATACACCGGTCAGAGAATGTTAGCCAGGGTCAGGCAAAACACACCGGTCAGAGAATGTTAGCCAGGGTCAGGCAAAACACACCGGTCAGAGAATGTTAGCCAGGGTCAGGCAAAATACATCGGTCAGAGAATGTTAACCAGGGTCAGGCAAAATACACCGGTCAGAGAATGTTAGCCAGGGTCAGGCAAAACACACCGGTCAGAGAATGTTAGCCAGGGTCAGGCAAAATACATCGGTCAGAGAATGTTAACCAGGGTCAGGCAAAATACACCGGTCAGAGAATGTTTGGCAAGGGTCAGGCAAAACACACTGATCAGACACTGTTAGCCAGGGTCAGGCAAAACACACTGGTCAGACAATGTTAGCCAGGGTCAGGCAAAACACACTGATCAGACAATGTAAGCCAGGGTCAGGCAAAACACACTGGTCAGACAATGTTAGCCAGGGTCAGGCAAAACAAACTGGTCAGACAATGTTAGCCAGGGTCAGGCAAAACACACTGGTCAGACAATGTTAGCTAGGGTCAGGAGAAACATACTGGCCACGACCCTCACATCGTTGGTCGTCCTGAAAACAGGCTGTTGTCGAGGACAACAGTCTGGCTAACAAGGTGAGATTCGATGTGATCTCCGTAGTAGTGAGCGACACGCAGATGAAGCTAAGCATAACACAACCGTCTGGACGATCCCGGTTCACTTTCATCAGCACGCTGATGTGAGGAAAGCTACAACAACCCGCCACTTAACACCCTTTGAAATGTGAGATCGCTAACACCTCACACCCCTACGGCAGTAATGCTATGGGATACTTTACTTTAAGGGGACACAAAAGAGTAACCTACCTACTCATTGTCGGCATTCGCAAACAACAAACAACAACGAATCACTCAATTTGCATTTTGGGGCCAAACACTAGAAATAAAGCCAAGAATAAAATCAGTGTTTGGCCTTCTAGACTAGACTTCTTGTAGTTGTTACTGTTTTCATGTGTACGGTAAGAATGTGGGGTAAGGAGCCATGGTCAGTATGTTACACCTGACCTTGACGTTAGTCTTGACACATGGAAAATATATTTATACTATAAAAACCATGGAGCAACTGCAACTGAGCCAACCTAACATTACCTAGCGCAGCTCGATCGGCTGTCTCTTAGACTTCAAATTACGCACTACTGAAAATCTGGTAGATACATTCCGTACCGGATGTCATATAGCAGAAGAGGCCATAGTGGCTACCTAGCCAGGGTACACCTGCATATGCTGATCATATGTGGGGGGAGAGGGGGGGGGGATGCCACTGCCAACGTGTCGTGGGGGCGGGGGAGGGGCTGTCACTATCAACGTGTCGTGGGGGCGGGGCAGTGGATGTGACTTTCAACGTGTCGTGGGGGCGGGGGAGGGGCTGTCACTGTCAACGTGTCGTGAAGGGATTAGGGGCGGGGTGTGTCACTGTCAACGTGTCGTGGAGGGAGAGGGGGTGTGTCACTGTCAACGTGTCGTGGAGGGAGAGGGAGTGTGTCACTGTCAACGTGTCGTGGGGGCGGGGGGGGGGCTGTCACTGTCAACGTGTCGTGGAGGGATGGGGGGGTGTGTCAATGTCAACGTGTCGTGGAGGGAGAGGGGGTGTGTCACTGTCAACGTGTCGTGGAGGGAGAGGGGGTGTGTCACTGTCAACGTGTCGTGGAAGCGGGGGAGGGGCTGTCACTGTCAACGTGTCGTGGAGGGGGAAGGGGTGTGTCACTGTGAACATGTCAAGGTAGATTATACAGCCATGCAAAGATTGCACTATATGCCAAAGAAAGCCAGACTTCAAACAACCTATGCATGTCTAAGATGGCGTCTGCATAATGCACCCGGTCATTAGTGTGGATCCTTTCACAGTGAGGTCGGCTGTGTCACGGTTGTCGTATATTCCCATTCATTAGGAACACACTTGAGTATGTACTTCCACGTGGGGAAGTTAGCAAAGATACACAGTTGAGGTCTGACTATACACAAGGCAAAACTTTCTCTTGCGTCCATAGAGGTATGTGTAACGTAACACGCAATGGCAGCAAAATAGTACAAGGCGTGTTCAAATGAAACCGGACCAAACTGCAACAAAGGAACATACATACGATGCGCATGATGACGTCAATTCTGGTGTAAACAGCACATACCAACCGTCTAGTTTGCTAAAATGTCATTATCCTCCGACACATAGTTTCCTCGGCAGACCGTTTAAAACATGGCGGGTGTGATACGGAATCTGTTTCAGAGTTTATCAGCGAGCGGTAATTCGGTTTCTAACAGCTGAAGGATGTCGACCAGCTGAAGGATGTCGACCAGTTGACATTCATCGCAAAATGCAGGCAGTGTATGGTGATAAAAATGTGTCGAAGACAACAGTGAAGAACTGGACAACAATGTTTAAAGAAGGACGCGAGTTAACGAGCGATCTTCCGAGACCAGGTCAGGCACATATTGTTGCGTCAGAATCTGCCATGGCCAAAATTGATGCATCAACTCGGGTCACCATACACTGCCTGCATTCTGCGATGAAGGTCAACTGGTCGACATCCTTCAGCTGGTCAACATCCTTCAACTGGTCAATACCTTCAGCTGGTCGACATCCTTCAACTGGTCAACATCGTTCAGCTGGTCGATTTCCTTCAACTGGTCGACATCCTTCAGCTGGTCGACATCCTTGAGCTGGTCGACATCCTTCAGCTCGTTGACATCCTTCAACTGGTCGACATCCTTCAGCTGGTCGACATCCTTCAGCTGGTCGACATCCTTCAGCTGGTCGACATCCTTCAACTGGTCGACATACTTCAGCTGGTCGACATCCTTCAGCTGGTCGACATCCTTCAGCTAGTCGATATCCTTCAACTGGTCAACATCCTTCAGCTGGTCGACATCCTTCAGCTGATCGACATCCTTACATCCTTCAACTGGTCGACATCCTTCAGCTGGTCGACATCCTTCAGCTGGTCGACATCCTTACATCCTTCAACTGGTCAACATCCTTCAGCTGGTCGACATCCTTACATCCTTCAACTGGTCGACATCCTTAAGCTGGTCGACATCCTGCATCTGGTCGACATTCTTCAGCTGGTCGACATCCTTCATCTGGTCGACATCCTTCAACTGGTCGACATCCTTCAGCTGGTCGACATCCTTCAGCTGGTCGACATCCTTCAACTGGTCGACATACTTCAGCTGGTCGACATCCTTCAGCTGGTCGACATCCTTCAGCTAGTCGATATCCCTCAACTGGTCAACATCCTTCAGCTGGTCGACATCCTTCAGCTGATCGACATCCTTACATCCTTCAACTGGTCGACATCCTTCAGCTGGTCGACATCCTACGGCTGGTCGACATCCTTTAACTGGTCAACATCCTTCAGCTGGTCGACATCCTTACATCCTTCAACTGGTCGACATCCTTCAGCTGGTCGACATCCTTCATCTGGTCGACATCCTTCAGCTGGTCGACATCCTTCATCTGGTCGACATCCTTCAACTGGTCGACATCCTTCAGCTGGTCGACATCCTTCAGCTGGTCGACATCCTTCAACTGGTCGACATCCTTCAGCTGGTCGATTTCCTTCAACTGGTCGACATCCTTCAGCTGGTCGACATCCTTCAGCTGGTCGACATCCTTCAGCTGGTCGACATCCTTCAGCTGGTCGACATCCTTCAGCTGGTCGACATCCTTCAGCTGGTCGACATCCTTCAACTGGTCGACATACTTCAGCTGGTCGACATCCTTCAGCTGGTCGACATCCTTCAGCTAGTCGATATCCTTCAACTGGTCGACATCCTTCAGCTGGTCGACATCCTTCAGCTGGTCGACATCCTTCAGCTGGTCGACATCCTTCAACTGGTCGACATACTTCAGCTGGTCGACATCCTTCAGCTGGTCGACATCCTTCAGCTAGTCGATATCCTTCAACTGGTCAACATCCTTCAGCTGGTCGACATCCTTACATCCTTCAACTGGTCGACATCCTTGAGCTGGTCGACATCCTTCAGCTGGTCGACATCCTTAAACTGGTCAACATCTATCAGCTGGTCGAAATCCTTACATCCTTCAACTGGTCGACATCTTTCAGCTGGTCGACATCCTTCATCTGGTCGACATCCTTCAGCTGGTCGACATCCTTCATCTGGTCGACATCCTTCAACTGGTCGACATCCTTCAGCTGGTCGACATCCTTCAGCTGGTCGACATCCTTCAGCTGGTCGACATCCTTCAGCTGGTCGACATCCTTCAACTGGTCAGCATCCTTCAGCTGATCGACATCCTTACATCCTTCAACTGGTCGACATCCTTCAGCTGGTCGACATCCTTCAGCTGGTCGACATCCTTACATCCTTCAACTGGTCAACATCCTTCAGCTGGTCGACATCCTTACATCCTTCAACTGGTCGACATCCTTAAGCTGGTCGACATCCTGCATCTGGTCGACATTCTTCAGCTGGTCGACATCCTTCATCTGGTCGACATCCTTCAACTGGTCGACATCCTTCAGCTGGTCGACATCCTTCAGCTGGTCGACATCCTTCAACTGGTCGACATACTTCAGCTGGTCGACATCCTTCAGCTGGTCGACATCCTTCAGCTAGTCGATATCCCTCAACTGGTCAACATCCTTCAGCTGGTCGACATCCTTCAGCTGATCGACATCCTTACATCCTTCAACTGGTCGACATCCTTCAGCTGGTCGACATCCTTCGGCTGGTCGACATCCTTTAACTGGTCAACATCCTTCAGCTGGTCGACATCCTTACATCCTTCAACTGGCCGACATCCTTCAGCTGGTCGACATCCTTCATCTGCTCGACATCCTTCAGCTGGTCGACATCCTTCATCTGGTCGACATCCTTCAACTGGTCGACATCCTTCAGCTGGTCGACATCCTTCAGCTGGTCGACATCCTTCAACTGGTCGACATCCTTCAGCTGGTCGATTTCCTTCAACTGGTCGACATCCTTCAGCTGGTCGACATCCTTCAGCTGGTCGACATCCTTCAGCTGGTCGACATCCTTCAGCTGGTCGACATCCTTCAGCTGGTCGACATCCTTCAGCTGGTCGACATCCTTCAACTGGTCGACATACTTCAGCTGGTCGACATCCTTCAGCTGGTCGACATCCTTCAGCTAGTCGATATCCTTCAACTGGTCGACATCCTTCAGCTGGTCGACATCCTTCAGCTGGTCGACATCCTTCAGCTGGTCGACATCCTTCAACTGGTCGACATACTTCAGCTGGTCGACATCCTTAAGCTGGTCGACATCCTTCAGCTAGTCGATATCCTTCAACTGGTCAACATCCTTCAGCTGGTCGACATCCTTACATCCTTCAACTGGTCGACATCCTTCAGCTGGTCGACATCCTTCAGCTGGTCGACATCCTTAAACTGGTCAACATCTATCAGCTGGTCGACATCCTTACATCCTTCAACTGGTCGACATCTTTCAGCTGGTCGACATCCTTCATCTGGTCGACATCCTTCAGCTGGTCGACATCCTTTATCTGGTCGACATCCTTCAACTGGTCGACATCCTTCAGCTGGTCGACATCCTTCAGCTGGTCGACATCCTTCAGCTGGTCGACATCCTTCAGCTGGTCGACATCCTTCAACTGGTCAGCATCCTTCAGCTGATCGACATCCTTACATCCTTCAACTGGTCGACATCCTTCAGCTGGTCGACATCCTTCAGCTGGTCGACATCCTTCAATTGGTCAACATCCTTCAGCTGGTCGACATCCTTTACATCCTTCAACTGGTCGACATCCTTCAGCTGGTCGACATCCTTCATCTGGTCGACATCCTTCAGCTGGTCGACATCCTTCATCTGGTCGACATCCTTCAACTGGTCGACAACCTTCAGCTGGTCGACATCCTTCAGCTGGTCGACATCCTTCAACTGGTCGACATACTTCAGCTGGTCGACATCCTTCAGCTGGTCGACATCCTTCAGCTAGTCGATATCCTTCAACTGGTCAACATCCTTCAGCTGGTCGACATCCTTCAGCTGATCGACATCCTTATATCTTTCAACTGGTCGACATCCTTCAGCTGGTCGACATCCTTCAGGTGGTCGACATCCTTCAACTGGTCAACATCCTTCAGCTGGTCGACATCCTTCAGCATATCGACATCCTTACATCCTTCAACTGGTCGACATCCTTCAGCTGGTCGACATCCTTCAGCTGGTCGACATCCTTCAGCTGGTCGACATCCTTCAACTGGTCAACATCCTTCAGCTGGTCGACATCCTTACATCCTTTAACTGGTCGACATCCTTCAGCTGGTCGACATCCTTCATCTGGTCGACATCCTTCAGCTGGTCGACATCCTTCATCTGGTCGACATCCTTCAACTGGTCGACATCCTTCAGCTGGTCGACATTCTTCAGCTGGTCGACATCTTTCAACTGGTCGACATCCTTCAGCTGGTCGATTTCCTTCAACTGGTCGACATCCTTCAGCTGGTCGACATCCTTCAGCTGGTCGACATCCTTCAGCTGGTCGACATACTTCAGCTGGTCGACATCCTTCAACTGGTCAACATCCTTCAGCTGGTCGACATCCTTCAGCTGGTCGATTTCCTTCAACTGGTCGACATCCTTACATCCTTCAACTGGTCGACATCCTTCAGCTGGTCGACAATCTTCAGCTGGTCGACACCCTTCAGCTGGTCGACATCCTTCAGCTGGTCGACATCCTTCAATTGGTCGACATCATTCAGCTGGTCGACATCCTTACATCCTTCAACTGGTCGACATCCTTCAGCTGGTCGACATCCTTCAGCTGGTCGACATCCTTCAGCTGGTCGACATCCTTACATCCTTCAATTGTCGACGTCCTTCAACTGGTCGACATCCTTCAGCTGGTCGACATCCTTACATCCTTCAATTGGTCGACCTCCTTCAGCTGCTCGACATCCTTCAACTGGTCGACATCCTTCAGCTGGTCGACATCCTTCAACTGGTCGACATTCTTCAGCTAGTCGACATCCTTCAGCTGGTCGACATCCTTCAGCTGGTCGACATCCTTCAACTGGTCGACATCCTTCAGCTGGTCGACATCCTTCAGCTGGTCGACATCCTTCAGCTGGTCGACATCCTTTAGCTGGTCGACATCCTTCAACTGGTCGACATCCTTCAGCTGGTCGACATCCTTCAGCTGGTCGACATCCTTCAGCTGGTCGACATCCTTCAGCTAGTCGATATCCTTCAACTGGTCAACATCCTTCAGCTGGTCGACATCCTTCAGCTGATCGACATCCTTACATCCTTCAACTGGTCGACATCCTTCAGCTGGTCGACATCCTTCAGCTGGTCGACATCCTTAAACTGGTCAACATCCTTCAGCTGGTCGACATCCTTACATCCTTCAACTGGTCGACATCGTTTAGCTGGTCGACATCCTTCATCTGGTCGACATCCTTCAGCTGGTCGACATCCTTTATCTGGTCGACATCCTTCAACTGGTCGACATCCTTCAGCTGGTCGACATCCTTCAGCTGGTCGACATCCTTCAACTGGTCGACATCCTTCAGCTGGTCGATTTCCTTCAACTGGTCGACATCCTTCAGCTAGTCGACATCCTTCAGCTGGTCGACATCCTTCAGCTGGTCGACATCCTTCAGCTGGTCGACATCCTTCAACTGGTCAACATCCTTCAGCTGATCGACATCCTTACATCCTTCAACTGGTCGACATCCTTCAGCTGGTCGACATCCTTCAGCTGGTCGACATCCTTCAGTTGGTCAACATCGTTCAGCTGGTCGACATCCTTACATCCTTCAACTGGTCGACATCCTTCAGCTGGTCGACATCCTTCATCTGGTCGACATCCTTCAGCTGGTCGACATCCTTCATCTGGTCGACATCCTTCAACTGGTCGACATCCTTCAGCTGGTCGACATCCTTCAGCTGGTCGACATTCTTCAATTGGTCGACATACTTCAGCTGGTCGACATCCTTCAGCTGGTCAACATCCTTCAGCTGGTCGACATCCTTCAACTGGTCGACATCCTTCAGCTGGTCGACATCCTTCAGCTGGTCGACATCCTTACATCCTTCATCTGGTCGACTTCCTTCAACTGGTCGACATCCTTCAGCTGGTCGACATCCTTCAACTGGTCGACATCCTTCAGCTGGTCGACATCCTTCAGCTGGTCGACATCCTTCAGCTGGTCGACATCTTTCAACTGGTCGACATCCTTCAGCTGGTCGACATCCTTCAGCTGGTCGACATCCTTCAGCTGGTCGACATCCTTCAACTGGTCGACATCCTTCAGCTGGTCGACATCCTTCAGCTGGTCGTCATCCTTCAGCTGGTCGACATCCTTCAATTGGTCGACATCCATCAACTGGTTGACATCCTTCAGCTGTTTAAAACCGAATCACCGCTCGCTGATCAACTCTGGACGGTTTCCGTATCACAGCCGCCATGTTTTAAGCGATCTGCTGAGGAAACTATAAGTCGGAGGATATTGACAGTTAAGCAAATTTGACTATTGATATGTGCTGTTTACACCAGAATTGACGTCATCATGCGCATCGTATATATGTTCACTTGGTGCAGTTAGGTCCGGTTTAATTTGAACACGCCTCACAGGTCACAATTTAAATTTATTGCACACAGAGAGAATCGCGAACTTACGGTGGCAATATAGGTCATTATATATATTAATACACACACGCGACAAAGAATCAGTATGCTGGTCGATGTAATTAATAGTAACTGCACTAACTGACCTGATTTTCTTCTAGCCACATCGATTGTTAAAAATAAATCAGATTAAAGAAAGTTGAATATGCCGCGACATTAGTGGCCATCTTTCATTGTTGCTAGACCAGATCCGGCAGATACGAATACATTCAATGGAGGACTAAGAAGCCGTCATTTCACAGCACACACATTACAAAAAACGGGCCCAACAGGAGACAGAAAAAGAATTAAAAGAATCAGTCTCAATAAAACTGTGGTTTGTGTTGTATAGAATATTAGAATTCAACGACATGTATTGAGGTGGCAGTCATGCGTGGTTATTGTCACAGCAGCTACAGCGTGGTTCGGCAAACAAGAGAACTGACAACATAACCGCATGTGCTTGCGTGTATAATCTTTACATCTGTTCTAGACCCAAAACCAATAAACTCAACACATACAGCCGACCATGTACCTGAAAACATTAACATATAACAAATTCAGTCGTTATGTTAGCATTGAAAACCGATGTAGTTGAAGTACCTGCATATGATTTTTGTGTCTGTTCACACAATGTAGATATGTGTATGTCCATGGGTGGGTGTGTGTGTATGTATGTATGTGTGGATGTGTGTGTCCATGTGCGGGTGTGTGTGTGTCCATGTGTGTGTGTGTGGTGTGTGTGTCCATGTGTGGGTATGCGTGTGTCCATGTGTGGGTGTGTGTATGTATGTGTGTGTCCATGTGTGGGTGTGTATGTGTCCATGTGTGTGTGTGTGTCCATGTGTGGGTGTGCGTGTGTCCATGTGTGGGTGTGTGTGTATGTGTGTGTGCATGTGTGGGTGTGTGTGTGTATGTATATATACACAGCGACAGCAATCTGGTACCCCCGAGGTAAGAAGAGACTGGGGAAGACCTCTCATGCGTTAGTCAGACTCCCTTGCTGTATGCTGCAACATCCAAGATGCCTCTAGGGAAGCACTTACCACGTACTGGACTTCCGTGGCCCAAGACAGAGTCCTAGGGGAGCACTTACCACGTACTGGACTTCCATGGCCCAAGACAGAGCAGAGTCCTAGGGGAGCACTTACCACGTACTGGACTTCCGTGGCCCAAGACAGAGTTCTAGGGGAGCACTTACCACGTACTGGACTTCCGTGGCCCAAGACAGAGCAGAGTCCTAGGGGAGCACTTACCACGTACTGGACTTCCGTGGCCCAAGACAGAGTCCTAGGGGAGCACTTACCACGTACTGGGCTTCCGTGGCCCAAGACAGAGTCCTAGGGGAGCACTTACCACGTACTGGACTTCCGTGGCCCAAGACAGAGTCCTAGGGGAGCACTTACCACGCATTGGACTTCCGTGGCCCAAGACAGAGCAGAGTCCTAGGGGAGCACTTACCACGAACCGGACTTCCGTGGCCCAAGACAGAGTCCTAGGGGAGCACTTACCACGAACTGGACTTCCGTGGTCCAAGACAGAGTCCTAGGGGAGCACTTACCACGTACTGGACTTCCGTGGTCCAAGACAGAGTCCTAGGGGGGCACTTACCACGCACTGGACTTCCGTAGCCCAAGACAGGGTCCACTGGAGACGAAGTTGGGACCGGCAGCCACACTGAGAAACAGGTCATCAAGAACAAAAAGATCAATATATATATGTTTCTTATTTTCTATTCCTCTCTCGCTCCAGTTGGAGCACAAGAACCCAGTACAGTTGGTCTTTTTATGAGAGCCTGTCCTAAGTACGGATTATGGTCTAGACAGTGGTGGTTTATGCATTGATTTGTTGTACATGATGAGGTTGCAAGTTTCATACACAACTATCTTTAGGTGCCGTTCACGATATACATGAAGGTACAATCGTACTATTATTTCCTTTTTACGTGAACCACTCCGAGATCAACTCAGTGAGTGTGTGTGTTTAAGGAAGAAATAGAGTGAGTGAGAGAGATAGCGAGAGAGAGAGGAGATTCACAACAGACACGTCGTCCTTCAAGCCTTTATTTTATGCAGCTGAACTCTGTGACGTACATCATCAACAAGGGGTGCCTATGCTCCTCTCAGATCTGTGTTTCCGCCTGACGTTTCATAACTTGATGTTTGCCTTTCAACGTCAGCCAATCAAAATGGTGACAAACTGTTGCGTGCGAGGTAGAGTTATTTGTGAGATGTAGGGTGGGGTCTGCCGGAGACGGATGTTGTGACAGTTCCAGCTGGAGCATGGGCGCTAGGAGCAGGGGTGATGGGGCCCCCGACTCTGGGAGCAAAGGTTACCAGAATGTGTGGTAAGGTCAATCACCATCTCGACACTAAGTCGACAAAGGAAACGAGGGGTTAGGGGAAGAATGTGTCTGATACAGGTGGGGGATAGGAGCTGACCACTCTGGCGTTCCGATTTAGGTAGTGTGGGGCTGGTAGCAGTCAGAGGTCGTCACGTTCTGCTGCTGCGACATTTAGAGTGACAGGAATTCTGAGTGATTCGTCCAATAACAACTAGTTGGAGGTAGATCCAAACTAGGGTGATGGCTAAGCCAGACAACCAACAAAATCCCATTGGACAGTCATGAAGTTGTTTGAGACTTTATAACACTCGGCAATGAGGAACTCGAGAGACTGGCTGGGAGAGAGAATGAGTTGCATGGACTAGCTAGCAGGCTGACTAGAGAGCGATTGAGAGGCTGCTACTAGCTAGAATGCTTATTATGAGTTTTTGAGTGATAGAATGTGTTACATGGTGACTGAACCAGCATACATCTTCGAGTTTTGGCCAGTCGCTCTATAAGTGTGTGTGTTGGACACCCTGTGACTAGAAGAGATCTCAATATGTGTGGTGCGTGCAGGACACCGAGTGAACGATGTGTGTTTTGAAGTATGTGTATCCGCAGATCGGCTGTGTGTGACCATAAGTGAATACGTGATTCTGACTAGGAGGACGTGATCGAAGTATTTGTGAATGCATAGATCGACAGATCGTAAATGATCTGATAGTAAATGTGAATGGGAAGTATCCGTGAATGTACAGATCACCTGTCTGAAGGGATCTGAGTGTGTGTGGGTGTACAGAACGAGAGAACAGAATACGATCGTGAAGACGAGTTTGTGAGAGTGTGTTGAGTGTGTAGATAAGGGGAGGCGAGTTTATCGGCTTGAATATTAATATATATAATATTTGATTCTTTAATTAAAATATATTTTATTCTCTTTAATAATATATTGTTTTTCTGTTGAATTTCAATAATATTATTTCTGTCAATGTTTGTGATTAAATATACACCATTTGACACGGAGAGTGTTTACTGTGTTACCAACTGTGTGTAGTCGTGTCGTTGATATATGTTGTAACATTCTAGATAACAACCCTCAGCAAAACCTGGACTCTGCCACAATGTGTCGGACCGAAATGTGCAAATATCGCAGTCAAGCTGTAAACTAGCGACACAACGCAATCCGTTCTCTGAACTACATCCTACTACTTGAAAATCCCTGTTCAGGACTTGGTAGCGGGAGATTGAGATCGAATGCAGAAGAAGAAGAAGAAGAAGAAGAAGAAGAAGAAGAAGAAGAAGAAGAAGAGGAAGAAGAAGAAGTAGGTCGGGGAGATGAATTTCCTACCCCGTTGCCTTGCCTTTCATAATTCCCACAGTCATGTACCAATTTATAACTAGATAGAATGTAGCGTAACATGACGTAAGTAGAGGCATATGACGCCTGAGTGGTTTGTTGGAGGTCTTTTAGTAATCAAGTAAAGTAAGTAGCGTGCCCTTTCGAGAACGTAGCTTCTTACAACCGCCAGGTTATTTGGCTGTTTATAGGTTTCGTGGCAAGTGTGCAGTACGGTACGTTGCCTTTACTTTCCGCGCCTGTATATTTTTAAACTTAACTTCTTTTTATTGGTTTATAAGACTGCAGAGTTTCTTTTACTACACACGATCTAAAAATAACTATGTGCATTCAATATATTCTTGAATACATTAACTGACCCTGTCACCACTATTTCATGTGACAATTCATTCCAGGCATACACCAAAAATTATTTCCTGGTATCTAATCTGGACTAATTTAATTAATTTGTTGCTGCGCCTCTAGCTCTTGTATTTTGAAGAGAAAAAAAACTTGCTATAGTCTAATTTATCCTTTCCAGTGACTAATTTATAAACTTTTATTAAATCACCTCGAATTCTTCTCTTTTCTAGTTACTGTATAACTCCTACCTCCCTTTCCTTTTCCATCTTTCTAATATTGTTCTCTCCCATTCTTTAATTATGTTCCATATTGGATCTACCCATGTGGATGACTGTACATTTATCTACATCAACTTTATTTGCCAGCTCTCATACTATTCTTGAATTTTATCTATATCCACTTCTGCTTTAGATGAGACACTACTGCAAAGTTTTTGCAATCATGGATCCCACATGAATGTCCAAATCGTTTATATTTATCAAGAACAAAATTGGTCCCAAAACCGAGCCCTGCGACACTCCTCTCTTTACTTCACATCACTCAGAGTACTCATTATTTATGCCCACCTTTACTTCACATCACTCAGAGTACTCATTATTTATGCCCACCTTTACTTCACATCACTCAGAGTACTCCTTATTTATGCCCACCTTTACTTCACATCACTCAGAGTACTCCTTATTTATGCCCACCTTTACTTCACATCACTCAGAGTACTCCTTATTTATGCCCACCTTTACTTCACATCACTCAGAGTACTCCTTATTTATGCCCACCTTTACTTCACATCACTCAGAGTACTCCTTATTTATGCCCACCTTTACTTCACATCACTCAGAGTACTCCTTATTTATGCCCACCTTTACTTCACATCACTCAGAGTACTCCTTATTTATGCCCACCTTTACTTCACATCACTCAGAGTACTCCTTATTTATGCCCACCTTTACTTCACATCACTCAGAGTACTCCTTATTTATGCCCACCTTTACTTCACATCACTCAGAGTACTCCTTATTTATGCCCACTCTTTACTTCACACCACTCAGAGTACTCCTTATTTATGCCCACCTTTACTTCACATCACTCAGAGTACTCCTTATTTATGCCCACTCTTTACTTCACACCACTCAGAGTACTCCTTATTTATGCCCACCTTTACTTCACATCACTCAGAGTACTCCTTATTTATGCCCACCTTTACTTCACATCACTCAGAGTACTCCTTATTTATGCCCACCTTTACTTCACATCACTCAGAGTACTCCTTATTTATGCCCACCTTTACTTCACATCACTCAGAGTACTCCTTATTTATGCCCACCTTTACTTCACATCACTCAGAGTACTCCTTATTTATGCCCACCTTTACTTCACATCACTCAGAGTACTCCTTATTTATGCCCACCTTTACTTCACATCACTCAGAGTACTCCTTATTTATGCCCACCTTTACTTCACATCACTCAGAGTACTCCTTATTTATGCCCACCTTTACTTCACATCACTCAGAGTACTCCTTATTTATGCCCACCTTTACTTCACATCACTCAGAGTACTCCTTATTTATGCCCACCTTTACTTCACATCACTCAGAGTACTCCTTATTTATGCCCACCTTTACTTCACATCACTCAGAGTACTCATTATTTATGCCCACCTTTACTTCACATCACTCAGAGTACTCCTTATTTATGCCCACCTTTACTTCACATCACTCAGAGTACTCCTTATTTATGCCCACCTTTACTTCACATCACTCAGAGTACTCATTATTTATGCCCACCTTTACTTCACATCACTCAGAGTACTCCTTATTTATGCCCACTCTTTACTTCACATCACTCAGAGTACTCATTATTTATGCCCACCTTTACTTCACATCACTCAGAGTACTCCTTATTTATGCCCACCTTTACTTCACATCACTCAGAGTACTCATTATTTATGCCCACCTTTACTTCACATCACTCAGAGTACTCCTTATTTATGCCCACTCTTTACTTCACATCACTCAGAGTACTCCTTATTTATGCCCACCTTTACTTCACATCACTCAGAGTACTCCTTATTTATGCCCACTCTTTACTTCACATCACTCAGAGTACTCATTATTTATGCCCACCTTTACTTCACATCACTCAGAGTACTCCTTATTTATGCCCACCTTTACTTCACATCACTCAGAGTACTCCTTATTTATGCCCACCTTTACTTCACATCACTCAGAGTACTCATTATTTATGCCCACCTTTACTTCACATCACTCAGAGTACTCCTTATTTATGCCCACCTTTACTTCACATCACTCAGAGTACTCCTTATTTATGCCCACCTTTACTTCACATCACTCAGAGTACTCCTTATTTATGCCCACCTTTACTTCACATCACTCAGAGTACTCCTTATTTATGCCCACCTTTACTTCACATCACTCAGAGTACTCCTTATTTATGCCCACCTTTACTTCACATCACTCAGAGTACTCCTTATTTATGCCCACCTTTACTTCACATCACTCAGAGTACTCCTTATTTATGCCCACCTTTACTTCACATCACTCAGAGTACTCCTTATTTATGCCCACCTTTACTTCACATCACTCAGAGTACTCATTATTTATGCCCACCTTTACTTCACATCACTCAGAGTACTCCTTATTTATGCCCACCTTTACTTCACATCACTCAGAGTACTCATTATTTATGCCCACCTTTACTTCACATCACTCAGAGTACTCCTTATTTATGCCCACCTTTACTTCACATCACTCAGAGTACTCCTTATTTATGCCCACCTTTACTTCACATCACTCAGAGTACTCCTTATTTATGCCCACCTTTACTTCACACCACTCAGAGTACTCCTTATTTATGCCCACTCTCTACCTTCATCTCGTTAACCAATTTTCAAATTTTCAATCCATTTGACAATTTCCCCACCTATTCCATGTGATTTCAAATTCCCAAACATCTTCGATGAATTCCATGAATTCCAATAGATCTGTTAAGCTCGATCTTCCTCTAATAAACCTATGCTGGCTATTTCTTGTCTTAATTGCATTACAATGTTTTCTTTGATTATTTGATTATTGACTGATATTGTGCAGTTTAACACACCGGTCTATAATTTGCTGGCTCTGGTATTTTGCTATTTTTAAACAACGGGATCACTACTGCATCAGTTTTTTTCCAATTCCCTGGAACAATCCCTTTTGCAAGTGACTGATAATATAAAATAGCCAATAATTTTGCTAGCAAGTCTAATTTTAAACAGCAATTTTAGATGAATGCCATCTTGACATTTATCCACTTTCAACCCCTCCGATTGGTTGAAAACGATTTCCTCGGTAATGCAGACTGATCTTAATCCCCCTTAACCTATATCCTTTTGAAAAATATATATGGGCTCTTTTTGGACCAGTCTTCTTTGGTGTAGACTGTACCTAAGTACTGAATTTCCACCACCATTTATCCACTTTTTTCTCCATCATTCCTCAGTGTATATCCCCAGAACTCTACCTGTATATAATGGAAAGTGGACGTTTGCGTGTTTGCCTCTTGATTGTATTAGCCGCGAGCTCGTCAAATTGTGTTTCCTCGGACATTTCCTGACTTGATTACCCAGCTTTCACTGTAGGTGCAGCATTCACGCAGGAGACACATTTCTGTTGATGGAACTTCATTTTATGGGGTTTTTTCTTCTTGATGTTTTTTGAGGATTCCCATCCACATGAAGGGTTTAACGAGTTGCCAGATTTTTAAAATCAAAATGGCATTGATGTAGACTTATTTAGGACTTTTTTTGTTCTGAATGTTCGATTAACCTAGTGTAATTCGATCTTGGTGCTTTTGTGTGTTTTGTGCTGATCTGAGTGTGTTTGTGGTGGTATATGTGTGTTTGTGGTGGTCTGTGTGTTTGTGTTGGTCTGTGTGTGTTTGTGGTGGTCTGTGTGTGTTTGTGGTGGTCTGTGTGTGTTTGTGGTGGTCTGTGTGTGTTTGTGGTGGTCTGTGTGTGTTTGTGCTGAACACAAACCTGAACACGCATTCAATAGGTATAATACATTTTGGAGAATAATCAAACTTATCGCCGTAATAAAAACCACATATAATATTGGAGAATATTCAGTCTTATTTCTGTACTAAAGTCTCCAGGTAATATTGGAGAGAAGACAATAGCTCAAAGAACCAACTTCACAGCACCTGCCTAACCCCTCCCCCATACTTTTGGTAGCGGTAGATCGAGAACGAACGCAAAAGAAGAAGTAGATGAGCAGGATCAAGTGAGAGAAAATAGTAAGTACATCTCTGGTCTGTCAAGTCTCGCGTAACCAATCATCTTGTACATAGTTCGTTTGTTTTGTAAACAAGCTTACAACAATGTCTACAGGTCCTCTCGTCCCCACCCCCTCAGGAGGGTCCTCTTTACCCCCCCCCCCCCCCCTCCTCTCCACCGTAGATAACCTTATCAAAACGAACGACGCCACTGTCTATCGCCATTGAAATATTTGACACGTGTGGATTGTGTCACCTTAACTCAGTTATTACCTGAGAATTCAGTAAGCCATTCTGACTTGGCAGGACTGTTTATTATCGAGTTTTAGCAGTAGTCACGGATCAGTAATCCGGTGTGGTTATGTTAACCTAGACTGTCCGTTGAGGTTATGTTAAGCTCGACTCTCCGTTGAAAAACATATGTGGACGTAGGCGAAGGGCCACAACCCATCTCCCATCAAAGTTAAGTTAGGCAAGATCAGGTGCTGTTCGCTGGCCTGTTGCTTTCCCATCGATTTGACACAGTACACGGGAAAGCGTTACTTGAGCTTAGAGCTGCGGCGGGCGGCTATATGCGGGGAGTGTTCTCTCTACAGATCGTCAATTTGTTTCAGTTTGTGTTAACTTGAACATTTGTAACAGTCTAGAAAACAAATTGATGATGTTACCAAAGCTAGTGCCCTTCGCCCTTATATTACATAATAAAGAATATAATGCACTTCATGGCACAATCTCCTCATCAAAGTTCAGCTGTCATCGATCTCCAATGTTTGTAAACCTTTGAAGAATAATAATATCAAGCCAATGTTATCAATAGACAAGTATACTTGTATCGGTATCTAAACATTGATTTCTGGGATTTGCGTGTTTCCACTGGGATTTCGTGTAATTCTGGCGGTTGGTAAGTTTAATGATGTATTGTTCGTTGTCTCCAGCCATTGTAACATATGGAATCCATATCATCATGTTGTCAGTCCATACATGTAGGTAATGTCCATGCTTCTTAGTCATCTCTAACGACAGGAGGTTACGTACTTACTATTCGGTGTTTCCCCTATCACTCAGCGCTCCCCTATCACTCAGCGCTCCCCTATCACTCAGCGCTCCCCAATCACTCAGTGCTCCCCTATCACTCAGTGCTCCCCTTTCACTCAGCTCCCCTATCACTCATCGCTCCCATATCCCTCAGCGCTCCCCTATCACTCAGCGCTCCCCTATCACTCAGTGCTCCCCTATCACTCAGCGCTCCCCTATCACTCAGTGCTCCTCTATCACTCAGTGCTCCCCTATCACTCAGCGCTCCTCTATCACTCAGCTCCCCTATCACTCAGCGCTCCCCTATCACTCATCGCTCCCATATCACTCAGAGCCCCCCTGTCACTCAGCGCTCCCCTATCACTCCGCGCTCCCCTATCACTCAGTGCTCCCTTTTCACTCAGCTCTCCTATCACTCAGTGCTCTCCTATCACTCAGTGCTCCCCTTTCACTCAGCTCCCCTTTCACTCAGCTCTCCTATCACTCAGTGCTCCCCTTTCACTCAGCTCCCCTTTCACTCAGCTCTCCTATCACTCAGTGCTCCCCTTTCACTCAGCTCCCCTATCACTCAGCGCTCCCCTATCACTCAATGCTCTCCTATCACTCAGCGCTCCCCTATCACTACGCGCTCCCTTATCACTCAGTGCTCCCCTTTCACTCAGCTCTCCTATCACTCAGTGCTCCCCTTTCACTCAGCTCTCCTATCACTCAGCGCTCCCCTATCACTCAGCGCTCCTCTATCACTCAGCGCTCCCCTATCACTCAGCGCTCCCATATCACTCAGCGCTCCCCTATCACTCAGCGCTCCACTATCACTCAGCTCCCCTATCACTCCGCGCTCCTCTATCACTCAGCGCTCCCCTATCACTTTACGCTCTTCTATCACTCAGCTCCCCTATCACTACACGCTCCCCTTTCACTCAGCTCCCCTATCACTCAGCGCTCCCCTATCACTAAGCTCTCCCTGTCAATCAGCTCCTCTCTATCACTCAGCTTCCCTATCACTCAGCGCTCCCATATCACTCAGCGCTCCCCTACCACTCAGCTTTCACCTCAGCTCTTACCTGTCACCTCTTACCTGTCACCTGTCACTCAGCTTTCTCCTTTCGCTCCAAGACGTAGCACGTGCAACAGATACACAAAAATACAACGTATCGACCGGTTGAGAGCTCAAAGACGTGAGGGTAGCCGTAGACATTCAACGCTCTCCGATCTTTGATGTGACTACCAAAACACTTGAAAATTGGACTGGGCTGACTACGTGGGTGAAACCATTATCTGGTTCAACAGATAGGTTGCTCACAACAACGTGGGGTACAATACTCATAACATTGCGTGACACTAAACCGCCACTGTTATACCCTATCATCATGTCAGCTGTCTTGACTACGTCTTGCCGCTGGACCGAGATAGCTTGACAGAAGAGTGACGATAACACCAAAACTACAAGCACAAATCTGCAGCTTGCGACTCAGGATATACGGTCGTTTTGTCCCTGGAACTTAAAGCAGTAGAGGAGCTCGGCAGCTCGCTGGGCGAGCAAGTAGTTCTCTTTAGTATTCCTTGCTCATCTTTACCGACCATCAAACGGACGAGTACCACTCTGTAGGACCGCTCTGCTCACCTCTAAAGACCCCGAAACGACTGAACACCAACCTGAACAACTTCTCTGCTCACCTCCATAGACGCCGATAGGATTGAACAAAAGGTCCCAAAGTGAAAAACGATTAATATTTGTGCCATAGAAGATGCTAAAACATGAGACACGCCTATGCGTTACTACTCGTGGAGCCGGTACTCGTGGAGTCACTTGGTGCTTACTAGTGCGTAGTTCCCGATGTTTGTCTCATCTCCTGTGGACCTCCCTCCCCCCCCCCCCCCCCCCCAACCTCAGCATAAAAGGACCTAGGGGTTATAATAGATCATACAGGTAGGTTGAGTGAGCGTGAGCAAGTTCAGGTAGCAGTGAAAAAGGCAAATACAATGTTAGGTATGATACAATGAAATATTAAACATAGGAGCAAGGAAGTGATAGTCAAACTGTATAAAGCATTAGTTAGACCTAGATTAGGAAGCCGCGTGGCGTAGTGGTTGGCGCTCTGGCTTCGCATCTGAGTGGTCCTGGGTTCATTCCCCAGTTGAGGCGGTGATATTTTTTCACACAGCAATGGCTCCCGGGTCGACCCAGCCTTAAATGGGTACCATTTCAGACCAGAAGTAAAAGCGGCGAGGGAGAGAAGATCGCTACCGCCCTCGTATAGCAGAGCATTTGAGATCACTAACACCTCACACCCGTACGACAGTAATGCTATGGGTTACTTTTAGACCTAAATTGAAGTAATGTGTACAAGTGTAGAGAGGGGATATAAACATGCTGGAAAGGATACAAAAAAAAAAAAAGCCGCAAAGCTGATAGTGGGATTCCAAAATTAAGTTATGAGGAAAGACTCACAAAAACCGGCTTCAATGTCTAGAAGAGAGAAGAATTCGTGGTGACAATACAGGTTTATAAGATGATCAGAGGAATGGATAAATTAGACTATAACAAGTTTTTTTAAAAATACAGCCACCCACAATAAGAAGAGTGCATAGCTACAAATTAACTAAAGAGAGGTCCATATTAGATATGTGGCAGATCCCCAATATGTTTGCCCTAGGATTATTCTAACTTATTGACATTATCACACCCATCCACATCATCATGACCACACACTGCAAATAATATAGCACACAGCAGATCTCATATTTATTATATAATACTCATATAAAAAAAAATGAGTAGTGAAATTACAAACCCAATTCAGTACATATGATCGTAACTAAATATTTCTATATTATATATATGTTAATATAAATATTAACTAAAGCGGAAATGTTAAGCATTAGCTTTTGATGGAATTCCCAACTATCTAAAACCCGGTTCTATTGCCTGCACACATCACACATACATCGCTTTAACTGCATCCTCAACGCACCTTATCAAAAACTTCCTCACTCAAATCCCCTCACGCGGGTGATCTGGACATACCCCATTCACAATGTCCCCTGCTTACAACACACGTTCAGATTATCTATTAATACAAAACTCACACACCAATTTGAGCGATAGTGTTCTATCACTAACATTCGTACGACATTCTATCAATCGCTCCTCTATCTCTCGCTCTCCTCTCCTCTCTCATCCAGCCTCCTGAGCTAAACTTTGTCTCGAGTTATATACACTCAAGGAGAATCAGAGCTGACCAATGGATCTAGGGGGATGGCTCTATTCAGTCTTATTGGAACGAAATACTTTGCACACCTGTCACTCATCTATAGCAGCAAGCTCCGCCTGTCAATACGTCTGTCACTCATTCTCCCCCTATCCAAATCGCAACGCCAGTGGTCAGCTCCCACCTGTCCACATTCTTTGCCCCAACTCTGTTTTCCTTTGTTGAGATGGTGAGTGACCTTGACACGCATTCAGGTAGCTTTAAGCTTTAACATGTTCAGGTACCTTTGTTATCAGCAACCACTTCACCCCTGTCCTAAACTCTCTTGCTCCGGCGGGAACTGTTACAGATATTATGAAATATTTTTTTAGTCAGAGAGAGGTGAATGCTTGGAATGCATTGCCACGGGAGGCTGTGGAGGCAGGGACAGTTAATGTATTTAAGAATAAATTTGATGCCCATAGCTTTTAGAGCAAGGTGATGCATATAAAACTGGTTGTATACAGACTCTGCAGAGTCTTCGAAACCAGTATAAAGATGTTAAGTGAAGTAGGTTATAACGGAGCACCTCCCACGTGGTCAGACCATAGATAACTCTCAGTCATAGTCTACTAAGATCCTCAGAATACCCTGGACAGAGAAAAAAAACAAATGTAGATATTTGGCAAGAGTTGAGCATAGAGGAGAACTGGTTTATCAATTCTATTTTGGCTAGAAAATGCAAATACTTTGGTCACATCAAGAGACACAACGGTCTCGAGAGAACTGTGATGAAAGGTATAGTGCCAGTCAAAAGAGGAAGGGGTAGACCAAGAAGACGATGGCACCAAGATATCCAGGAATGCCTGAGTATGACTGTGGCGGAGGCTGGAGTTTTAGCAAGGGAACGAGTTTCTTTCATACAGACTGATGGGAGCGACGTTCTACAAAGAAAACAGTACATAATGATGATGAGTCTACTAAAGTTGACCGTAACTCTCAACTAAATCAGAACTTTGCTTTCATGGTCTAGTGAACCATTTCATTGAAACAATGGCTTTCGCCAACTCACTTTCAATTGATGATACCGCCAGATATGAAAGCCTAGACTGTTCCATTATAGATGTTGTCCATTATTAGTTTGGGCTTTGACGAGCTCCTCTCACATGAAGATGCAAACACGCAGATCGTCAGAAATAATGTTACGCTTAGTGAAAAGGTTGGAAAAGATTCCATTAGACCCATTCAGCTATGAAGGCAAAACAATCTAGGCGAAATATTAGGCTTTTTCACATGAATCTCTGCTGCTTTCATATGTCTTCTCAGCCTTAGTATTTTTATGAGAAGTTGACTTTCTGTTACCTTATCATAGAATGGTTGTCAATTTTGGAATGGGCAAATCTAACTCTTTTTCGATAGCAGATATGAGACGTCGCTTAAACAGCTTCAAACAAGGGTGCTACTTCCTTTATCTGATCTGGAGTTCAAAACGAAACTGATCAATGTATTCATGCATTGCCTTTCTGTTTTCCTCTCGTAGAATGAATCGTACCTGCTCTCTTGCTATCAACTGTTTCAAGAACAGCTGTTCCATATTCGCCTGATTTAAAAGCACCTTTTCCATTGCATGTGCAACTTTGTGATAGCGCTGCCAGTGCAGACACGCACGTGCACACACATTCACCTTGTAAGATGAGATAACTTGCATCAGGTATAATGCCAGCGATTGGAAAAAAATGCATCATTTTCGATTGCACGACGATCAAAAGACTCACGCCTATAATTGGTCACAATGGCCAGAAAATCAATACGTAACAATCGATTAACAAAAAAGGAACTACTGCTAAAACAATGAACAAAAATGCTATAGAAAATCGTGTTGGTGTCCTTCATCCGAAGGTGGTGCCACCAGGTGCAGGTTGCTGCACCCTACTAACCCGCTGGTGACGCAACTGTGCCTACCCCATCCTGTTGAAACTATAAGCCACACGAAGCATAAAGAGGACTTTTGAACATCGTGCTGGAAGACTTGAAGACACCGTAGGAGAAGAGAGACAAATAATGCTAGCTAAAACAGCAAAAGTTATCAAAATGTTATTCAGTTTAATTACTGACAGCAAAGAGATGAGAATAACAAAGAACATGTTTTTGTATTTTAAAAAAAGCAGCTATAGAAACTGGCATCCAATTATTGTTTTGTTTTCTCAATCAGATGAAGTCGGAAGTTAGGCATGGGTGTGTAGTCTAACCTGAAAGAAAATATGCCGTCAGGGGTGTGTACTATAGCCTAGTGTTAGAGAAAATATGCCAAGTCACGGATGTGTACTATAGCCTGGTGTTAGAGAAAATATGCCAAGTCAGGGGTATGTACTATAGCCTGGTGTTAGAGAAAATATGCCAAGTCAGGGGTGTGTACTATAGCCTGGTGTTAGAGAAAATATGCCAAGTCAGGGGTGTGTACTATAGCCTGATGTTAGAGAAAATATGCCAAGTCAGGGGTGTGTACTATAGCCTGATGTTAGAGAAAATATGCCAAGTCAGGGGTGTGTACTATAGCCTGATGTTAGAGAAAATATGCCAAGTCAGGGGTATGTACTATAGCCTGATGTTAGAGAGAATATGCCAAGTCAGGGGTGTGTACTATAGCCTGATGTTAGAGAAAATATGCCAAGTCAGGGGTGTGTACTATAGCCTGGTGTTAGAGAAAATATGCCAAGTCAGGGGTGTGTACTATAGCCTGATGTTAGAGAAAATATGCCAAGTCAGGGGTATGTACTATAGCCTGATGTTAGAGAAAATATGCCAAGTCAGGGGTGTGTTCTATAGCCTGATGTTAGAGAAAATATGCCAAGTCAGGGGTGTGTACTATAGCCTGGTGTTAGAGAAAATATGCCAAGTCAGGGGTGTGTACTATAGCCTGATGTTAGAGAAAATATGCCAAGTCAGGGGTATGTACTATAGCCTGATGTTAGAGAAAATATGCCAAGTCAGGGGTGTGTTCTATAGCCTGATGTTAGAGAAAATATGCCAAGTCAGGGATGTGTACTATAGCCTGGTGTTAGAGAAAATATGTGCGAGTAATATCAGTCGTTGCAACGAACGTGTATAGACAAATTTGCGGTGTGTCGATAAGATGGTTAAATAACAGCAAAACGTGGACGACAGCTGCAAGAAGTGGTTCATATAATTGTAATATATTGTAAATGGTTGATATAATTGTAATATATTGTAAATGGTTGATATAATTGTAATATATTGTAAATGGTTGATATAATTGTAATATATTGTAAATGGTTAATATAATTGTAATATATTGTAAATGGTTAATATAATTGTAATATATCGGAAATGGTTAATATAATTGTAATATATTGGAAATGGTTAATATAATTGTAATATATTGTAAATGGTTGATATAATTGTAATATATTGGAAATGGTTAATATAATTGTAATATATCGGAAATGGTTAATATAATTGTAATATATTGGAAATGGTTAATATAATTGTAATATATTGGAAATGGTTGATATAATTGTAATATATTGGAAATGGTTGATATAATTGTAATATATTGAAAATGGTTAATATAATTGTAATATATCGGAAATGGTTAATATAATTGTAATATATTGGAAATGGTTAATATAATTGTAATATATTGGAAATGGTTAATATAACTGTAATATATTGTAAATGGTTGATATAACTGTAATATATTGTAAATGGTTGATATAATTGTAATATATTGTAAATGGTTGATATAACTCTAATATATTGTAAATGGTTTATATAACTGTAATATATTGTAAATGGTTGATATAATTGTAATATAGTGGAAATGGTTAATATAATTGTAATATATTGTAAATGGTTAATATAATTGTAATATATAGTAAATGGTTGATATAACTGTAATATATTGGAAATGGTTGATATAACTGTAATATATTGTAAATGGTTGATATAATTGTAATATATAGTAAATGGTTGATATAACTGTAATATATTGGAAATGGTTGATATAACTGTAATATATTGTAAATGGTTGATATAATAACAGCATGATGGTGGCAAGCAACAAGTCAAACGTAGTGTCTCTCTCTAAAAAACTAATTCTCCAGAGAGTAGCATTAAATTAAATAGGACACCATTAAAATGTTGCCGTATATGATCACTCTAATAACATGAGATTTAATATGATACATGAGCACTCTAATAACATGAGATTGTATGATAGATGATCACTCTAATAGAATGAGATCGTATATGACACATGAGCACTCTAATAGAATGAGATCATATATGATACATGAGCACTCTAACTTAATTTAACTTAACTTAACGTCTTTATACATGTTTAGAAGACTCTGCAGAGTCTGTATACAACCAGTTTCATTTACATCACCTTGCTCTTAAAGCTATACGCATCCAATTTATTCTTAAATGCATTAACTATCACTGCCTCCACTACCTCCCCTGGCAATGCATTCCAAGCATTCACCCCTCTCTGACTAAAAAAATATTTCCTAATATCTAATCTGGACCTCCCTTTAGTCAACTTGTAGATATGCCCTCTTGTTATTGTGGGTGGCTGTATTTAAAAAAACAACAACTTGTTATAGTCTAATTTATCCATTCCTCTGATCATCTTATAAACCTGTATTAAGTCACCACGAATTCTTCTCTCTTCGAGACACTGTAGGCCGGTATTTCTGAGTCGTTCCTCATATCTGTAATTCTGGAATCCCACTATCAACTTTGTCACTCTTTTCTGTATTCTTTCCAGCATGTTTATATCTCCTCTATGGTAAGGACTCCCCACCTGTACACAGTACTCCAATCTAGGTCTAACTAAAGCTTTATACAATTTGACTATCACTTCCTTGCTCCTATGTTTAATATTTCTTTTTATCATACCTAACATCGCATTTGCCTTTTTCACTGCTACCTTAACTTGCTCACTCACCTTACCTGTATGATCTATTATAACCCATAGGTTCCTTTCCTTATCTATCTTTCTAATATTGTTCTCTTCCATTCTGTAATTATGTTCCATATTGGATCTACCCATGTGCATGACTGTACATTTATCTACATTAAACTCCATTTGCCAGCTTACAGACCATTCTCGAATTTTATCTAAATCTGACCTCAATACATCCACTTCTGCTTTAGATGTGACACTACTGCATAGTTTTGTGTCATCAGCAAATTTTGCAATCATGGATCCCATATCAATGTCCACATCATTTATATATATCAAGAACAAAATTGGTCCCAAAACCGAGCCCTGTGGCATTCCACTTTTTACTTCACACCACTCAGAGTACTCCTTATTTATGCTCACCATCTGCCTTCTTCCCGTTAACCAATTTTCAATCCATTTGGCAACTTCCCCACCTATTCCATGTGATTTTAACTTTCGAAATAATCTTTGATGAGGTACTCCTTCAAAGGGCTTCGTAAAATCTAGATAAAAAACTTCCACTGGCTCCCCTATATCTATCATTTTGGTAACCTCCTCCATGAATTCTAATAGATTTGTTAAGCATGATCTCCCTCTAATGAACCCATGCTGACTATTTCTAATTTGTTAAGCATGATCTCCCTCTAGTAAACCCATGCTGACTATTTCTAATTAGATTAAATTTGTCCAAACACATTACAATATTTTCTTTGATTATTGATTAAAACAATTTACAGACTATGCTCGTTAAACTCACAGGTCTATAATTTGCTGAATCTGATTTTTTGCCCTTTTTAAATAAGGGAATCACTGCTGCATCTTTCTAATCCCGTGGAACAATCCCTTTTGTAAGTGATTGAGAACATAATATAGCCAATGGTTTTGCTAGTTGGTCTCTAATTTTAAAAAGCAATTTTGGATGAATACCATCTTGACCTGGACATTCATCCACTTTCAATCCCTCCAATATTTTAAAAACCATTTCCTCTGTAATACAGATTGATCTTAATCTAGCCGTATCCATGTCTCCTTGAAAAATATCTATAGGCTCTGGGATCTTGGAGCAGTCCTCTTTTGTGTAGACTGTGCCAAAGTACTGATTGAGTAGATTAGCTGCCTCCCTATTCTCACTTATTATTCCCCTTGTAATGTCCATGAGAGGGCCTACTTCCATGAGATCGTATATGATACATGAGCACTCTAGCAATGTCAGAAATCAAGACTGTAACTGGCTAAGCAGAAAGAAACAACAGTGGGTGCATTAAGCAAATGTTCGATTTTCCAGAACTGATTTACTCGTTGTATTCAGGACTCTCTCAATGAGTAGATACTCGTAATTAACATGAGAAGATCACTGGAGGCAACAGATGTGTCCTCTGAAGAATAGTGTTAGGAGTGACACGAACAACTAACACGGATAATGAGCAATCATGAAGCTGATAAAACACATACAGATACAAACTCCAAAAATCACATATACATCCACACACAGCATATCCACACACAGCATATCCACACACAGCATATCCACACACACGCACCAGAAAGAAGCAAACTCTGTCTTAATTTGGTGGTTTAAACAGTCGGTACACAGGAGAGAGAGAGAGAGAGAGAGAGAGGGAAAGAGAGAGAGAAAGAAAGAAAGAGGGAGAGAGAAAGAGGGAGAGAGAAAGAGAGAAAGAAAGCAAGATAGAAAGAGCGACAAAAAGATGGAAAGAGAAAGAGAGAAGGAGAGAGAAAGTAAGAGAGAAGGAGGGAGAGAAAGAAAGAGAGAGAGAGAACTAGAGAAAGAGGAGGGAGAGACAGAATGAGAGAGAGAAAGAGAGGGAGAGAGAGAGAAAGATAGAGCAAGAGAGAGAGAAAGAGAGAGAGAGAAAGAAAGAAAGAGAGAGAGACAAAGAGAAAGAGAGACAGAGAAAGAAAGAGAGAGAGAGAGACAAAGAGAAAGAGAGACAGAGAAAGAAAGAGAGAGAGATAGAAATAAAGAGAGAGAGACAGAGAGAGATAGAAAGAAAGAGAGAGATAGAGAGAGATAGAGAGAGAGAATATATTGGACAAGCATGATGCGTGTACACATTTGAACGAATGAAACAACACATACGGTAGCGGAGAGCAATGCTCTTCTACTTTAGACTGCATGACACAAACATGATTGTGATGAAACCTGTCCTATTTGTGTGTGTGTGTACACGTCTTTGCGTGACAGTAGTGCAAAGTGCCCTATAAAACTGTGGTCTCCAAACGTCGTTCCATGACACACGGTTCACATGATATTGGTCTTGTATATTCAGCAAGCATAACGCCTGTCTTAGTCCTGTGAGCCTTAGTCGACCTGTATTTCTAAAAGGGGGGTGCCCCTATGCAGGTCCCAGCTCTGGCGGCAGCTGGGTGGATGATTTCTTCTTTATCAGGCTAGGTTTGAGCAGCTTATTACTCTACAGCGTTTCGACAATTACAGCGGAAGGTGGTTAGCTGATGTGCACGTCCATTGTATTAGACTCAAACACTAGAGCAAAGTAGACCTATAGCCTGTTAGGCGCCATCTATGCTGTTCTTAGCAAACCACCTAACCATGGCCGGCGTTATGCATTGGTGGGGGCAGTGCCCTTATTATGTATCTACTCTTATTATATATCTACTCTTATATGTCTACTCTTATATATCTACTCTTATTATATATCTACTCTTATATATCTACTCTTATTATATATCTACTCTTATATATCTACTCTTATTATATATCTACTCTTATTATATATCTACTCTTATATATCTACTCTTATTATATATCTACTCTTATATATCTACTCTTATATATCTACTCTTATATATCTACTCTTATTATATATCTACTCTTATATGTCTACTCTTATTATATATCTACTCTTATATATCTACTCTTATATATCTACTCTTATTATATATCTACTCTTATATATCTACTCTTATATATCTACTCTTATTATATATCTACTCTTATATATCTACTCTTATTATATATCTACTCTTATATATCTACTCTTATTATATATCTACTCTTATATATCTACTCTTATATATCTACTCGTATTATATATCTACTCTTATTCCTGACAAACACAAAGCCCCCTGCGGACACTCGGGATTCCTGTAGTACAACCAAATTTGGTCGTTTGGAGAACCGTGTAGGTTTGCCATATTTGTCGTCCTTCAGAAACAGTTTAAGAACCACTGCCCCCAAACGTCACCAACTAGATGTGCAATGTCTAAGTGAACCAATCGAATGTTAGGAACATCAGTTTGAAATGCCGTACTTGTTACAAAGACATTAGCAAACGTTAAGTGTCCCAGAAATAGAACACGGTTCAGGTATCTCGGGGTCAAAATATCAACCAACCAATCATTCCGCCTAGCAGAAAAGACGTTTCTATTTCCTAATGACATCTCATCTAAGCTACCTTTATCGTCACGGGCAACTACATCCGGCCCCTTGCAGGATGTCTGAATCGTAGCACTGACGTGTCTCGTGGGCGGCAGCTTCTGTAGTTATTCATTTTATTTAATTCGGTTTCTAGCTCCATGCACAACCCTCTTAGTCACCTTTCACATAAAGCTTGGAAGGTTACAGTGGTTCTATCCTATTCCTTTCTTCCTAGTCTTAAGGTATGGATGCCGATATGTTTGATGTTCGAGATGATATTGTTGGTGTTTGCATGTTGTCTATATTATTATCAGTATTGTCGTATCTAGCTGACCGTGTACTGGTATTTTTGTCTGTTTTTTAAGGTAACCACTTACCACTTTCTGGATAACAGGCTGCAGCAGGACAGACTGATTAAGGAGAAGGGATCGAAGAGGGAATGCTAACCCGGTACTCAAAAAATGCTTACTGAAGTCGGATGTGTTGGGCCGAAAGGTGCAAATATCGCAGTCGAGCTGTAAACTACGACACAACGCATTCCGTTCTCTGGACTACATTCTGCTACTTACGCCCTTTCAGTGTTTGGTAGTGGGAGATTGAGAACGAACGAAGCCAAGCCAAGCCAAATCTCAGACACGGCTGATAGAGAGGGACTGATAGAGGCGCCGGCTGTGATATTTTTTCTAAGGTATGGCGATGACTCGGTTCTTCATAGACTTGCTTTTCTATCCGTGCATCAGGTGTCCGTTTACAGATGGGTAGATTTGGTCGAGACCGGGCATCTAACCGTTCCATTTGCTGCGAGGGACAAGATGACCAGCCGTTCTACTAAGACGATATCAGCAAACATAAGCTGGAGCTGATTCATACGTCCATGCTTGTGCTGTCTTCCTAGTTTGTTGATGGAGAGGTGTCACGTCCCTAACTTGTTGGATAGATTTTTCTCGTGTCAAGTTTGTCTCCTACGCGGGTGAATGCGTGTAATGTTTGTCTTGTGCACTGGTCAATGCGTGTCAAGTTTGTCTCCTACGCGGATGAATGCGTGTCAAGTTTGTCTTGTACACTTGTCAATGCGTGTCAAGTGTGTCTCCTACGCGAGTGAAAGCGTGTCAAGTTTGTCTTGTACACTGGTCAATGCGTGTCAAGTTTGTGTCGTACGCGGGTCAATGTACAAGTGTCAAGTTTATCTAATGCACGGGTCAATGCGTGCCAAGTTTGCCTTATACATGGGTCAATGGGATGGGTGCCAAGTTTGTCTCGAACATGGGTTAATTTCCTGTCAAGTTTGTCTTGTACGCTGGCCACTGCGTTCTATATTTGTTATATGCACTGCGTTCTATATTTGTTATATGCACTGCGTTCTATATTTGTTATATGCACTGCGTTAGATCTACATCACATCGATGGGTCAGAGAAATTAGTAGAGATCTATTATATAGAGGGGCCATATAAATCAGTGTACTGCACGGCTCTATGTTGGTGTGGTTATAAACGTGATTACATGTGTGTATGTGTGTGCGTGTGTGTGTGTATCTGTGTCTATATGTAATGCGCGTGTTTGTGTACTTGTGTATATGTGAGTGACTATGCTAGTATGTTTGTATCTGAGTACGTTTTTCTGTGTGTGAGTGGATGTCTCTGTGTTAGCATATGTGTGGGAAATGTGTTTTAGTGTAGATGTGGATGTGTGTGTGGGGGTGTTAGTTTCTTAATTGCCTTTGTTCGAGTTTCCGTGTGTTGTATAGTGTGATGATTTAGTGTTAGGGCGTATCGACGTGTTAGCACGTCCGTCTCAATGTTCATGCCATCGTGTGCATTGTATGTACGTGTGTGAATGATAGACTGTGCGTGGGAGTACTTGTGAGAGAGACAGTGTATGTGTGTTTGTGTATGTATGTGGGTGTATGTATGTGTGTGCTTAATGCGAGGAAGAGGTAGGTAGAGTTCCCTCCCTTGAACACTAAAACGAAAACTGGTGGGCCATTTCTTGAAATCACGAGTCTAATATCTTGTGAGATAAATAAATATATTTCTGGAACTGTGTTTATTGCTCTTCTTAAAATTGGACACCCGATTAATTCAGGATGGGATTACTATTTGGTGAGATTCGTGAAATAATAATTGAATTGATATTAGTATAACTTTTGGTTGAGGCTATGGACACTTGACGGTGACTGACAGAGACTGTGGTTCGAAGCAAACAGGGCGAGACAGTAACAACTATGTAAGGCCCGACTTGACACGACAATCTCCTGCTGAAGTCAGGTTTATATTGGTCGCGTTGAGCTTTCCTCGCAGGCTGGTTATTTGATTCTGATGCAGAAACGGAGATGGATCTTGCAATTTATTGTAATTGATCGTCGAATAAAATTGAGACAAAAAGGGAAGTTAAGCAAGATAAACCTGGGGTTGTGCCGTCTGTGGGGATGTAAGGGGAAGACTTGTAGGAGTGGGTAGGGATGTTTGTTGTCTAGTCTTGGTGAGCAGTGTCATGACATCCCCCATCCCCGTTATTATATAACCCTCCCAACTTTCATAGGAGATAGTAGCACTGAAAGAATTGTTTAGATAGAAAGGATTTTGTTTCTACTCTGTGATTTGATCAGTGATTTGCTTCTGGAATTCTATGTTGTCAGTGATTTGCTTCTAGACTTTGTAATGTTGTCAGTGATTTGCTTCTGGTATTCTATGTTGTCAGTGATTTGCTTCTGCACTTGCTAATGTTGTCAGTGATTTGCTTCTAGTATTCCATGTTGTCAGTGATTTGCTTCTGCACTTGCTAATGTTGTCAGTGATTTGCTTCTGGTATTCTATGTTGTCAGTGATTTGCTTCTAGACTTTGTAATGTTGTCAGTGATTTGCTTCTGGTATTCTATGTTGTCAGTGATTTGCTTCTGCACTTGCTAATGTTGTCAGTGATTTGCTTCTAGTATTCCATGTTGTCAGTGATTTGCTTCTGCACTTGGTAATGTTGTCAGTGATTTGCTTCTAGACTTTGTAATTTTGTCAGTGATTTGCTTCTAGAATTCTATGTTGTCAGTGATTTGCTTCTAGACTTTCTTAACGTAAAGATGCTTTGTGTCTAAACTTTGTGAAGATGTGGCTGATTTGTTTCCATATACTTTGGGAAGCTGTGAATTATCTGTTTCTAATTTGTGTGCGAAGGTACTTTGAAAAAGCAAGATATGTGCAGTTCTACAACAGCCGCTGTCGTGGTAGGTAAGTTGTTAGAAGCTGTATGTTAATAATTTATGTGATATGAACTTACATTCCGTGTCCTAGGCACTCCGTCACACTTCATCCTTCCTGTATTCATCCACGTGGATTGCCCTGTCACTGAAACTCAGCAGGTCATCCATGCTACAAGTCTTCGGGAGGTTTGGGCAGACCATCAGATGGTCCTGGTCTTGTGTTACTCCACATTTGCATGTTTCATCATCCCTGTATCCCCATCTTTTCAGGTTTTTCCTGCATCGTGATACACCAGTTGGAAGTCTGTTTAGTGACTTCCATGTTGCGAAGGGCAGGAGATGTCCAGGCGCAGGTCCCTCTCGTAACTCGATCAAGGGCACCTGTGTCAGCTGTTTCCAACTTTCGATGCGTCGATTTCCTGGACTAGTCTGTAGGGGCTGGGTTGACTGTAAGAAACTTCGTATCGACTTTAGTCATGCGCGCTGCACTGATGTCCGAACATAGAGTGTCATGGGTCATTACCTGTTCTTCTCTTTTTATCTCTAACGTGACAGTTCTTCGTATCTCTGGTGGCGCTATGCCGATTTTGGGGTATATTTTTTCAGTTGGTGTAGGTTTTAGTTGTGTGATATGAGATTACCAGTTCTATTTTTCGTTACTCACTCTGGATACCGATTTACAACCGAGGAAACTTCATACCACGAAATGAAGTGGAACTCTTACCCTCTGTCTCCCCCCCCCCCCCCCCCCCCCAGACGCGTACTTTTAGCGTGAAATATAAAATCGGCATACGGAAAGTCTGACGATAGACACGCTCTGAAGCATCACATTGTTTGAACATCCCAGTACCGCCATATTTGATTTCCATGGCTAGCGAAATAATGCGAGCAGCAGGAGTCTGTTAATTTCCTATAAATCATGTTTATTGATGGAGAGAAGCGAGAAGCTGTAAACGTCTGTGGCAATAATTGCATATCTCGTCACGTGATCCTTTCAGTTGCATTTTCCCTGACTGTTTTAGTCAGTCTTAGATAACCACTTCATCCAGTGATTTGCAAACTTGGATTAGATCTATAGCTCTTTAATCGTGCCTTTTCTCCTCTTTCCTTCTGTTTTATCTCTGATCTTCGGCATCTCTATGACCAAATATTAATCATTTGTTTGTTATTTGTTCATCTCTGTTTTGTGTTTTTTCCTCATCAGTTTCTTCTTCTTCTTCTTCTTCTTCTTCTTCTTCTTCCACTTTCAGATCGGAATATGTAGGTCTTGACAAAAGCGCTCGTCTGCTGGTCTGTGAGGAGTAAAAGCTGTTGCTGGAGTAAATAAAATATCCGTTTTTAATGGTTAATTTGGTTTTTTTAATCGTTTCTACATAGCGAATCTCGCACGAATATTAATGACATTAACAGTTGAAATGGATTGTACATAAGCTAGCCTATGATGATGAATTTATATGGACCTCCACTGTCACAATTTAAACCTACTAAATCCATCGATAAATGGTAATTCAGTGCTAAAATTACCAAGCATTTTCAAGGACACAATAGCCAAGCCTCTGACAATAGTGCATTGTTCTTCAGAAGAAATAAACTAATACTGTGTAAGTAATACACTATATTTTGGCTTGGTAGGCATTGTTATGAAGAAATAAAGGTGAATTAGTGCCTAGTTTAAATGTGTTAACATAAATTGCATGAGTTGCCGACCATGGCTGACTAGTGACATTTGTGAGTGACTGGTGAGCCACCCTAACATTTGTCACGACCTGTGAATATATGTAATGAAAGCAGGGCTCTGTCTGAGGTTATTGGAATATGAATAGAGCTTGTCCAAGAATGGTATTGGCGATGGACACATGTGCTGTCTATGTTCCTTCTATCCTGGATGCCTAAGGTGCAGGTGTTCAGCAATCATTTTAACAGTCCTACAGTCACATTATACCGGTCCCTCATCTGTTGTAGTTGAATAGACGTCATCTCACCTGTTGTGGCATGTGCCTAGTCTAAAGTCTACCACCTGCTCACCTCTATTGACCTGGTGCGTCATCTGGCTGTTTACCTGGGTGGTTTGCCTGCCACCTATACCTGGCGCATCTCTTGGTCTCTTCATGTTATATCTATTTCAGGTTGAGGCTGATGTCCGCCTTTTCTTTGCGGTCTATTAACCTCTTCAATACTAAGGATGCATTTCGTAGTCGCTCCCTAGTCGTCTTGTCCTTGACTTGCCACTGTGGTCGCGCGGCACGAGACGAGAGCGTGAGGATAAAGAGTAGCGAAGTAAATTCTTATTAAAAATTGCGCTTGCAAAATTAATTATGCCATCATCGTCTACGATGAAAGGCGGCCTTTGCCTTTGCTACCAAGGATGATCCAACGAGATGAAATCAACTGACCACAACACCCTTGAACAAGTGACACAGTCTATAGCATATTACTCTTAATTCTTGTACATCTTTATATTGTTGACACCCGAGTACCATAACCACTTATTTTTCGTCCTATCTTTCTGTTAATGTATGCCTCGTCTTTTTCATCACATTTATCTGTCTTTCCATCTTTTCTTATTCCTCGTCATTTTCTCTGGATAGCCTTCGTGGCTTTATCTATTCTGACACGTATTTTCTACCTCATCTGCTTCAATGTTCCAAGTCATTACGAATCACTGCTCGAAACACGGCCAATGTTTATTCCTCCCCTTTTTGTCATCAGCCATTTCTGTCCTTGACCCAGGTCAAGACTTCACGTGCCATTGACTTCGTGGCTGGACTAGCAACTTGAGTTCGATCGAATGGTTACTTCCTATCTCGTCTGATCACTTATCGCCATATTCATATCGATCACAGCTTCGTATTCTTGCAGGGTCAAGTCGTAACGCTGTGCGCTGAACGGTTGCGTGAAACGTAGCACTTGGAAAGCAAGGGATTGTAAGATTTGGGGAACTAGGGATTGTAGCACTTGGGGAGTTAGGATTGTAGCACTTGGGGAGTTAGAGATTGTAGCACTTGGGGAGCTAGAGATTGTAGCACTTAGGGAGTTAGAGATTGTAGCACTTGGGGAGCTAGAGATTGTAGCACTTGGGGAGCTAGGGATTGTAACACTTGGGAAGCTAGGGATTGTAACACTTGGGAAGCTAGGGATTGTAACACCTGAGAAGCTAGGGATTGTAACACTTGGGGAGCTAGGGATTGTACCACTTGGGGAGTTAGGATTGTAGCATTTGGGGAGCTAGGGATTGTAACATTTGGTGAGCTAGGGAGTGTAGCATTTGGTGAGCTAGGGATTGTAGCATTTGGTGAGCTAGGGATTGTAACATTTGGTGAGCTAGGGATTGTAACTTTTGGTGAGCTAGGGATTGTAACATTTGGGGAACTAGGGATTGTAACTTTTGGGGAACTAGGAATTGTAACATTTGAGGAACTAGGGATTGTAACATTTGGGGAACTAGGGATTGTAACATTTGGGGAACTAGGGATTGTAACATTTGGGGAACTAAGGATTGTAACATTTTGGGAACTAGGGATTGTAACATTTGGGGAACTAGGGATTGTAACATTTTGGGAACTAGGGATTGTAACATTTGGTGAGCTAGGGATTGTAACATTTGGTGAGCTAGGGATTGTAACATTTCGTGAGCTAGGGATTGTAACACTTCGGGAGCTAGGGATTGTAGCACTTGGGGAGCTAGGGATTGTACCATTTGGTGAGCTAGGGATTGTAACATTTGGGGAGCTAGGGATAGCTTTATCTGTTAGTGTGCTCGTTCTATTGTTCATCTTGTTATTCCTCTTGTCCCTTGTTCGTTCCCTATGAAGCATACGATCGCAACTGCAAATAGTCCAGTAGAGGAAACCTGGATGAGATCAGTTTTGGAGACCCCTGCTAGTCTGGTTTCGGGTAGTAATTCTTGAACCTATTGTGCTAGCTTCAGGTCCAATCGTTTTGTGTGGCTTTTTACGACACGTCGACAGTGATCCATGTGGCGGGGGGACCAATTTGTGGTACTGTTGTGTCAATTGTAGTTGTCTGGATTGCTCCACAAACAATGGGCCTGAGTTATCTGTTTGGTTGAAACGATTACTGCTTGCCGTGATGTGTGTCACAGTTAGGTCAGGCCTAGAGTGGGCCTGGAGGGCTGAGGCGGAACTCTAGGACAGCTTGGCAAGAGTATAGTAACAGACGAGCATTTCATTAAAGGGAGTAGGAGGTGAATAGGGAATTTGAGGGAGTAAGGGGGTTAGACAGAGTGAGGGGATGATGTGGGTAGGAGTGAGGGTAGGGGATTAGAGGGAGTAAGAGAGTGAGAAGGGTAGGGGATGAGAGGGTGCAGGGAGGGGGTGAAAGGTAGGAGTGAGGGGAGTATGTGTAAGGGGGTGAGGGGAGTAGAGGTGAGAGGGTGTAGGGGGGGTGAGAGAGATAGTGGTGAGGGGAGTAGGGGGGAGGCAGAACAGTTGGTGAGGGTTGTAGTGTGTGGCTTGGGTCACCGGACTCCTTACCAAATGGAACTATGTCTGTATTTCTTTATAAAATATAAATGCAGTCTGCACACTGCCTGATGACTTCATGGGCAAACAACTTTTATTCTACAGCTCTATTCATTCTTTCGATTGAACCCAGAAAACTGAGTATTCGGTGTGTTGATAATATGCTTATGCATTGCGGTGTAGTGGTACGGTATAGTACAGTATATAGGAGTACAGTAAGAACAGTACATTATATAGGAGTACATTATATACCAGTACATTATATACCAGTACATTATATACCAGTACATTATATACCAGTACATTATATACCAGTACATTATATACCAATACAGTATATATCAGTAAGTTATATACCAGTACAGTATATACCAGTACATTATATACCAGTACATTATATACCAGTACATTATATACCAGTACAGTATATACCAATACAGTATATATCAGTAAGTTATATACCAGTACAGTATATACCAGTACATTATATACCAGTACATTATATACCAGTACATTATATACCAGTACAGTATATACCAATACAGTATATATCAGTAAGTTATATACCAGTACAGTATATACCAGTACATTATATATCAGTACATTATATACCAGAACAGTATATACCAGTACAGTATATACCAGTACAGTATATACCAGTACAATATATACCAGTACAATATATAACAGTACGTTAAATACTAGTACAGTATTGAACAGTACAGTATATGCATCAGCTGATCAACACATGAAATCTGCATGACTCTGCTAGGGCCCTGAATGGGGCATTTCTGAGTTTCATAATGATCGACTGAGATGTGGCAAGCCCCCGAGCCGTTTTCTGGAACGAAATGTTGTTCGGCAGCCTCACATTGACCACCATCCTATCATCATCATAATTGTCATCCTCATCATCAACATTACTTACTCCTTCTCAAAAGATGTGCCTGGTCCACGAGCAACCGACCTACCGTGCTGGGAAATCGTGAACAGGACTGTCACTGGAAGATTGGTACTGGGCAGACGTGAACATGACTGTCACTGGAAGATTGGTACTGGGCAGACGTGAACAGGACTGTCACTGGAAGATTGGTACTGGGCAGACGTGAACAGAACTGTCACTGGAAGATTGGTACTGGGCAGACGTGAACATGACTGTGACTGGAAGATTGGTACTGGGCAGACGTGAACAGGACTGTCACTGGAAGATTGGTACTGGGCAGACGTGAACAGAACTGTCACTGGAAGATTGGTACTGGGCAGACGTGAACATGACTGTGACTGGAAGATTGGTACTGGGCAGACGTGAACAGAACTGTCACTGGAAGATTGGTACTGGGCAGACGTGAACAAAACTGTCACTCAAAGATTGGTACTGGACAGACGTGAACAAAACTGTCACTCGAAGATTGGTACTAGACAGACGTGAACAAAACTGCCACTCGAAGATTGGTACTGGACAGACGTGAACAAAACTGTAATTCGTAGATTGGTACTTGGCCTCTAACGATGGTCGTTATACCTTCGATCTAAACTTGACTGTATTAAATGGCGGTTGACTAGCTTGGTTTGCAATCCTGACATACGGATTTCTAAATCACTTAGTGTCCAGTTTGACTGGGCATGTCGGGGAATTGTCTCGGTATGACCACTTCTCCACGTACAGAAAGGACTGACAAAACTACTGTATTGGGACACTGCCATAATGGAACACATTACAAACATATACATCATACACACACGCATACACTGGCCAATACGTCCAATTGCAAACATACACACATACGCATCCACTGGCCAATACGTCCAACTACAAACATACACACACACACACGCATCGACTGGCTAATACGTTAAACTTCAAACATACACATACGCATCCACTGGCCAATATGTCATAATATTGCCCAAAGAACAACGGTCTTGGGTGGAATGGGCGTGCCTTCGCCAGTAGAATCCAGACAGGTAAATCTGTAATCAAACATATACTTGTAAAGTCTTAACATTACCGGTCTTATCTGTCTCTTATTTTGTTACTACATCAGGTCCACTCTTTGTCATTGATTTCTTAGCTATGTTGTTGTTGTAGTGTTGTTGTTGTTGTGGTTGTTGTTGTTGTTTTTGTGAAGAATAATTCTTTCATCTCGGGAGCTCTCCTAAAGCAAAACAAGTTATTGATACAAGATTCTCTGCCCATTTATGTCTGCGGAGCTTCGTCCGTAAGCTGAAGGAAACGAATATGACAGTACCCAATGACATCGTCTGACGTGTGTATTAATCCGCCGCTGTTTATCATCACGTGGTTTACAGTTTGGCTGAATTTGGTGGATCGGATCGATAGAGCCGCCATTTTGTCCCATTTAAGTCGGTCCCTATTTGATTTATCTTCATTCTATACCATACTTCCCTGTTATGAGCTGGCTCGTTCTATTATCTTCATCATGTGTGCCCTTTCTGAGACGTATTATTTCGTTTCGTTTCGTGGACTATAATAAAAGCAATAGTTGGATATCAACACTTTGATCTGATTGACAACCCAGCAGGGGATTAAACATGACGAAGATCAACATTTATCGGGGCAGAGAAGCTGAAAGTGGATGTACAAAATGATGTACTGTTTCAATGATGTACTATTTCTATTACCACTCTTTCTCAAATGTATTTTGTGACAGAGTCAATGGTCTCAACTTAACTTCTTAACTTCTTTAATCTGGTTTAGAAGACTCTGTAGAATCTGTATACAACCAGTTTCATTTTCATTACTTTGCTCTAAAAGCTATGCGCATCCAATGTATTCTTAAGTGCATTAATTGTCCCTGCCTCCAATACCTCTCGTGGCAATGCATTCCAAGCATTCACCACTCTCTGACTAAAAAAATATTTCCTAATCTGGACCGCTCTTTAGTCAGCTTGTAGCTATGCCATCTTGTTCTTGTGGGTGGCTGTATTTTAAAAAAAATACCTGTTATAGTCTAATTTATCCATTCCTCTGATCATCTTATAAGCCTGTATTAAGTCACCTGGAATTCTTCACTCTTATAGACACTGTGCGGGCTTAGGTGGAATGGTATAAAATATGTTGGGTCCCTATTGTGCACACAAAGGGGATCCCTCTTAAAATTGCTTTGAGACATTCTCTAACGAATAATATTAGAACAGTTAAGAGGAGTTGTTACTTGTCGCTGTCCAGAACAAAAAATAGAGGGTATGTAGAGTTTAACAGACCATATTAACAATTTAACAATCTTATTCCAAGTCCATTATTCGAGATCACTTTAAACTGAGTAGGTACGTACTAACTTGTTGACTGAAAACCTTGGGACACCTGCAGGTAAGTCAGAGATTAGAGAAAATACACAATCCAAGTTTATTACTGGATCCAAGTTTATTATTTTTGTCAATGTGGTACTCGACAATGTATGGTAGAGGTCACTTGGCAACTCAAAGTAGAAGGAAGCAAGTGCCGGAAACGTGCAAGTCAAACTTCAAATTGTTTTGTCCACGTCGACCCTTTGTTTAGAGACAGGTGTACAGAACAGAATAGGTAGGTAACTAAGACATAGGAACAGATGTACAGAGCAAAATAGGTAGGTAACTAAGACATGGAAACAGGTGTACAGAACAGAATAGGTAGGTAACTAAGACAAAGGGACAGGTGTACATAGTAGAATAGGTAGGTAACTAAGGCATAGGGACAGGTGTACAGAGCAGAATGGGTAAATAACTAAGACATAGGGACAAGTGTACAGAACAGAATAGGTAGGTAACTAAGACATAGGAACAGGTGTACAGAGCAAAATAGGTAGGTAACTAAGACATGGAGAAAGGTGTACAGAACAGAATAGGTAGGTAACTAAGACATGGAGAAAGGTGTACAGAACAGAAAAGGTAGGTAACTAAGACATAGGGACAGGTGTACAGAACAGAATAGGTAGGTAACTAAGACATAGAGACAGGTGTATTGGTTCCACAGCCCGTCACAAAGCCATGCGGAAAATATCTGGACAATCTCAACACCTGACGAGAACCCACCACTAACGAGTGGGCCGAGGGACTTTGAACCCGAATTTAAATTAATGAGATTTCAGTACCCAATCTCCATTAATCCACAGATAGCTCTAGAACAAAACCCACAGATAACTCTAAAACTAGACCCACAGATAGCTCTAGAAGAAAACCCACAGATAGTTCTAGAAGAAAACCCACAGATAGTTCTAGAACAAAACCCACAGATAGTTCTAGAACAAAACCCACAGATAGTTCTAGAACAAAACCCACAGATAGCTCTAGAACAAAACCCCCAGATAGCTCTAGAACAAAACCCACAGATAGTTCTAGATCAAAACCCACAGGTAGTTCTAGAAGAAAACCCACCGATAGTTCTAGAACAAAACCCACAGATAGTTCTAGAAGAAAACCCACAGATAGTTCTAGAAGAAAACCCACAGATAGTTCTAGAACAAAACCCACAGATAGTTCTAGAACAAAACCCACAGATAGTTCTAGAACAAAACCCACAGATAGCTCTAGAACTAGACCTACAGATAGTTCTAGAACAAAACCCACAGATAGCTCTAGAACTAGACCAACAGATAGTTCTAGAACAAAACTCACATATAGCTCTAGAACAAAGCCTACAGATAGCTCTAGAACAAAGCCTACAGATAGCTATAGAAAAAAACCAACAGAGAGCTCTAGAACAAGACCCACAGATAGCTCTAGAACAAAACCCACAGATAGCTTTAGAACAAGACCCACAGATAGCTTTAGAACAAGACCCACAGATAGCTTTAGAACAAGACCCACAGATAGCTCTAGAACAAAACTCACAGAGAGCTCTAGAACAAGACCCACAGATAGCTCTAGAACAAAACCCACAGATAGCTTTAGAACAAGACCCACAGATAGCTTTAGAACAAGACCCACAGATAGCTCTAGAACAAAACCCACAGATAGCTCTAGAACTAGACCCACAGATAGCTCTAGAACAAAACCCACAGATAGCTTTAGAACAAAACTCACAGATAGCTCTATAACAAAACCAACAGATAGCTCTAGAACAAGACCCACCTATAGCTCTAGAACAAAACTCACAGATAGCTCTAGAACAAAACCCACAGATAGCTCTAGAACAAAACTCACATATAGCTCTAGAACAAAACTCACATATAGCTCTATAACAAAACCCACAGATAGCTCTAGAACAAGACCCGCAGATAGCTCTAGAACTAATCTCACATATAGCTCTAGAACAAAACCCACAGATAGCTCTAGAACTAATCCCACAGATAGCTCTAGAAAAAGACCCACAGATAGCCCTAGAACAAGACCTGCAGATAGCTCTAGAACAAAACCCACAGATAGCTCTAGAAAAAGACCCACAGATAGCCCTAGTACACGAACCTGCAGATAGCTCTAGAACAAGACCTGCCGATAGCTCTAGAACAAGACCTGCCGATAGCTCTAGAACAAAACCCACAGATAGCTCTAGAACAAAACCTCCAGATAGCTCTAGAAGAAGACCCGTAGATAGCTCTAGAACTAATCCCACAGATAGCTCTAGAACAAGACCCACATATATCTCTAGAACAAAAGCCACAGATAGCTCTAGAACTAATCCCAGAGATAGCTCTAGAACAAGACCCACAGATAGCTCTAGAACAAAAGGCACAGATAGTTCTAGAACTAATCCCACAGATAACTCTAGAACAAGACCCACAGATAGCTCTAGAACAAAAGCCACAGATAGCTCTAGAACTAATCCCACAGATAGCTCTAGAACAAGACCCACAGATAGCTCTAGAACAAGACCTGCAGATAGCTCTAGAACTAATCCCACAGATAGCTCTAGAACAAGACTCACAGATAGCTCTAGAACAAGACCTGCAGATAGCACTAGAACAAAACCCACAGATAGCTTTAGAAAAGGACCTGCAGATAGCTCTAGAACAAGAGCTGCAGATAGCTCTAGAACAAGACCCACAGATAGCTCTAGAACAAAACCCACAGATAGCCCTAGAACTAGACCCACAGATAGCTCTAGAACAAAGCCTACAGATAGCTCTAAAACAAAGCTACAGATAGCTCTAGAACAAAACCCACAGATAGCCCTAGAACTAGACCAACAGATAGCTCTAGAACAAAGCCTACAGATAGCTCTAAAACAAAGCTACAGATAGCTCTAGAACAAAACCCACAAATAGCTCTAGAACAAAACCCACAGATAGCTCTAGAACAAAACCCACAGATAGCTCTAGAACAAAACCCACAGATAGCTCTAGAGCTAATCCCACATATAGCTCTAGAACAAAACCCACAGATAGGTATAGAACAAGACCCGCAGATAGCTCTAGAACAAAACCCACAGAGAGCTCTAGGACGAAACCCACAGATAGCTCTAGAACAAGACCCGCAGATAGCTCTAGAACAAAACCCACAGATAGCTCTAGAACAAAACCTGCCGATAAGTATAGAACAAGACCCACAGATAGCTCTAGAACAAGACCTGCCGATAGCTCTAGAACAAAACCCACATATAGCTCTAGAACAAAACCCACAAATAGCTCTAGAACAAAACCCACAGATAGGTATAGAACAAGACCCGCAGATAGCTCTAGAACAAGACCCGCAGATAGCTCTAGAACAAAACCTACAGATAGCTCTAGAACAAAACCCACAGATAGCTCTAGAACAAGACCCGCAGATAGCTCTAGAACAAAACCCACAAATAGCTCTAGAACAAAACCCGCAGATAGCTCTAGAACAAAACTCGCAGATAGCTCTAGAACAAGACCCGCAGATAGCTCTGTAGCCATTGGACGCTTACTGGTCGACTGGCCGCCTAGCCACGCAGACCAGACCAGAGAGATGTCACCTGTAAGCGGCCTGTAAGTGAAAAAACAAGTTTTGTGTTCTGCATAGGACATGCTACCTACTTTAGTGTATGACTAGCATTCAATATGTAGATAGTCTATTATTGTGCTTGAAGCCGCAACCGATTTGTCTACGGCCTAGTATGTAACAATTATGTTGTTTTAATAAAGACTTTACAATCGAACGATCTCTCGAAACAATATAATTTTAATCAAAGGAAAAATAATTCTATGTAAGGAAGATTACTCTACTTTAACGTTTGTAAATGATGTACCGTTCTATGATGTACCGTTCTATGATGTACCGTTCTATGATGTACCGTTCTATGATGTACCGTTCTATGATGTACCGTTCTATGATGTACCGTTCTATGATGTACCGTTCTATGATGTACCGTTCTATGATGTACCGTTCTATGATGTACCTCTCTATGATGTACCTTTCTATGATGTACCTCTTTATGATTTACCTCTTTATGATTTACCTCTTTATAATGTACCGTTCTATAATGTACTGTTCTATGATAAGCTACTTATACGATACATTCGCTCTCTGATGCTCTCTTTCATGATGTACAGTTTTTCTGATGCTCTCTTTCATGATGTACAGTTTTTCTGATGCTCTCTTTCATGATGTACAGTTCTTCTGATGCTCTCTTCCAATGATGTACAGTTTTTCTCATGTTCCCTTCCGTGATGTACAGACCTAACTATTGAGCACCATATCAGTTTGAAGATTGCGCTACCAATGAAAGATGAACAGATGTAATTTATTTTCTTTTAGAGGTTCCTTTTCTAAGAAGGAAAGAAAGGTTAAGGGGAAGAGATGGCAGAGAGAGAGAGAGAGAGAGAGAGAGAGAGAGAAGAAGGTGTCACAGTATATGTCCCTCTCTCCATTTCTCCTCGCTACCCAGCACCTCTTACTCGATAAAAAATAATAGTTCCGTGCTGCCATGTTTCTAGCAAAAGGTCACTCAAGTGGGTTGTGCATGTCATGCACAAAATGCATTACTGCAAGAGTACAGAAACTACTTTGGCAAAGGCATCCTGTAACTGGTCTTCTAGAGTGGTGGTCACGTGTTATTTAAGTAGCCAAGTGGAGATTGAAAATGCATTAAATAACATATAGCCAGAAAACTGTCTGCATCTGCCATCTCCCTCTTCCCATCTGCCATCCCCCTCTTCCCATCTGCCATCTCCCTCTTCCCATCTGCTATCTCCCTCTTCCCATCTCCCTCTTCCCATCTGCCATCTCCCTCTTCCCATCTGTCATCTCCCTCTTCCCATTTCCCTCTTGCTATCTCCCTCTTCCCATCTCCGTCTTCCTATCTGCCATCTCCCTCTTCCCATCTGCCATCTCCATCTTCCCATCTGCTATCTCCCTCTTCCCATCTGTCATCTCCCTCTTCCCATTTCCCTCTTGCTATCTCCCTCTTCCCATCTCCGTCTTCATATCTGCCATCTCCCTCTTCCCATCTGCCATCTCCATCTTCCCATCTGCTATCTCCCTCTTCCCATCTGCCATCTCCCTCTTCCCATCTGTCATCTCCCTCTTGCCATCTCCCTCTTCCCATCTGCTATCTCCCTCTTCCCATCTCCCTCTTCCCATCTGTCATCTCCCTCTTCCCATTTCCCTCTTGTCATCTCCCTTTTCCCATCTGCCATCTCCGCCTTATTCCCATCTGCGATCTCCCTCTTCCCATCTGCCATCTCCCCTCTTCCGTCTAATCCTTCCCCTCTTCCATCTCCTTCTTCCCATCTGCCATCGTCCCCTCTTCCATCTTCCTCTTCCCATCTACCATCTCCTCCATTTCCATCTCCTTCTTCCCATCTTCCATCTCCCCACTGCGATTTTCCATATGTCGTCTTCTTCTGCTATAATAAAAATAAAAATAATAATAATAATGTTCAATTAGGCATCTAAGGCCTGTTGTGTCGGCCGGCCACTTTTATGCTCGTTCAGAGCAGAGGTAGAGGTTGCTATATGCTGAAGCTATACTGTGCTGAGACGACCTCTTCTGCTCCTTCCGCCGGTCGGCGGAAGGCTTTTTGCGTCGAGAAACGACTTGTGAAAGTATCTTGTGGGTCGGAGATTCCTGGTCCAGCCGTACAAAATGACCAAAGAAATAAACTCAGCGGTGGTCAAGTGTTTCCTGGTCCAGCCGTACAACATGACCGAAGAAATAAACTCAGCGGTGGTCAAGTGTTTATGGTCCAGCCGTACAACATGACCGAAGAAATAAACTCAGCGGTGGCCAAGTGTTTCCTGGTCCAGCCGTACATGACCGAAGAAATAAACTCAGCGGTGGTCAAGTGTTTCCTGGTCCAGCCGTACAACATGACTGAAGAAATAAACTCAGCGGTGGTCAAGTGTTTCCTGGTCCAGCCATACAACATGACCGAAGAAATAAACTCAGCGGTGGTCAAGTGTTTCCTGGTCCAGCCGTACAACATGACCGAAGAAATAAACTCAGCGGTGGTCAAGTGTTTCCTGGTCCAGCCGTACAACATGACTGAAGAAATAAACTCAGCGGTTGTCAAGTGTTTCCTGGTCCAGCCGTACAACATGACTGAAGAAATAAACTCAGCGATGGTCAAGTGTTTCCTGGTCCAGCCGTACAACAAGACCGAAGAAATAAACTCAGTGGTCAAGTGTTTCTGAGATTGGATTGAGGCCTGTTGAGCAAAGACCTCCAAGTTGCGGGTGTAGCCTTGCCATCGGATGCCCAGGATACGCCGCTGGTTGCCCATGTGAAAGGCCTCTAGTCTCGATATGTCATGTTTGAGTAATGTCTAGGTTTTGGAGCCCTAAAGCCCTCAAGCCCTCTACCTCTACAATCTCCTTCTGACATCTCCTATCCCCATCTGCCACTTCCCATCTGTTTTCTCCCATATGTCATATCCAATACACATCTTCCATCTGGCATCTCCCATCTGCCACGTAACAGCGCATTGAGGCCCTTACAAATGAGGTCCTCCCGATGAGAAAAAATTCGTTTAAAGCGCAACAGAATTACTGTCCAGTAGCTGCATAGAATAACTGTTTGGTGAACATGTTTAGTTGAATACCAGTGTTTGTGAGCGGGATAACTGTTGGCTAGATTCCATTAGCTCTACCGTGATCCTGAGTTCTCTTGCTGCAGAGTATACAATAGAATCTATCACACATAACGAAACGTGCAGTGGGAACGAGGCAAGTTGAGTTTCTGCGTTTGTACCGTCAACACTTCATTTCACACGAACTCTAATTGAGCCGCTATCTCCTGCACCTTCTATCTTCTGTGCTGAGAATTTGAGCATCAAAAACTCACTTCTGTCTCAGCTGACAGCCCTCGCTGAGAGTCTCGAGATATGTCTGATCTAATGAATGAATTATCATATCGATAAGAAAAGGAGGAAGGAACGGACATCCTAAAATCCTCACATTCCGTTTAGTATTATTGGACGATGTAGAATCTACTCTAAAAAACCTGCATCGATAAATTGAATGTCGAGTCGGACATATCGATGCCGGGCGTGCTGTTGAAAGCTTGCATGGCATTACAACAATAATCACGACCATAGGACGTCAGAATAGACGCTGGTGACACGGACAGCCACATACTTATACCTAAATTGGCTGCTGTGGCATTATAATAATTTCATACTGTTAAGCTAGACAATTCAATTCCCTGTTTTAGAAATGTCTCATTTCTTCCTGTTCCCGTATTGCTGTGTAATGATAGTTGTCTCCCCTTGTCTCTCTACGTTATAATATTTGCCTCCTTTTTTTTACCTGCATGTTATGACAGTTCTCACCTGTTTACTATGGCAGTTAGATCAACATTTTATGAACGTCAATCCAAATTGGGAGAACTCAGACCAATACTTCGGGAGATTTTACTTATAAATATAAGAACTCAAATAAGTTTAATTCGTTTATAGGAAACACATGAAAAAAATAGGAGGAGAGAGGGAGAGAGAGAACAAAAAAGAGAAGGAAGAGAGAGACAAAGAGAGAGAATCGAAGTGGATATTGAGGCGTGGTATATCCTCGAGCAGAATATTTCTCTATAGGCAGGTCTCAAAATCTATATCTGATTTGTTTTCATATTGTTGTGACTAATACTTCTCTAATTGCATTTATATACGGCTATTTAATAAGTAGTGACCGGCCTATTGTCACGGACTACATGGTTTGTGATCTGCTGTTTCATCGTGTTAGTTGGCACACCTGCTGGTCACCCACGCCGCGGTTCATCAATGACATTTTGCCTTCAGCGTTGAAATATTTCTACCCTACCCATAAAACTCTCCACTAACTCAAACAACTGTCTCCACACTGAGCATCCATTTTTCTGTAGATATAAGAAGGTTTCACACCCTAACAACATGCATAGTTTATTGGAGATTTTGCTAAAACGGGGATTTGAAAGGGTCGTAGGAGGAGACCGTGACTGGCTGAGACAAGAACATGTCAGTCACGCTTTCTAAGTGTTGTGGGGGGCTTCGATGTGGGGCTGCGATGTGGGGCTTCCTCGGTTTGTCTCTTATTGGCTCCACACGAAGCATAGAGCCGATAATACAGCTGGTCCACTTATAGGAAGCCTGGATCCTGCCAATGTGCGCACTGACGACTTATCATCGGTTTGACTTGGAGAATAGTTACTAAGAATATCCACAACTCTCTTCAGTGGCCCATCTCATAGGGCATACATTAACTATACTAACATTTAGGTGTTAATATATCTGTTCGCAGATGGGGGTGCCATTCCGTCCATTCAAGTTTAAGCTTCTCACAGCTTAATATGTTATTCTATGATCAGTGTGTCTAATGCCGTGTGTAAATTCTCGTGTCAGAGCGTTTTTTTTATTATATGGAATCAACCCTCCCATCGATTGAATTCGGAGCTCGTGTCTGTAAATCACAGCTATCGTCTGTGTTCCAATATTATCGGTTCCGTGTTTAGGTGAGCTAACAGATCGATGTCCTACTTGTGACTGATAATATTGTCGTTCATGGTCTTCCATGTGTTTTCTTGAAAGATCTTTTGAGATTGAATCCATTTTTACTTTGATCACGTTATGCATAGGTGTAATTACACTCAGTGTGGGACATGCACGTCCCGTTCCGGGGCACCAGTACCGAATCTACCCAGATGGTAGGGATGAGAAAAGCATGAAGAGGCTGCAATTATAAACTAATAGGAATTGTTAGGTTTGTATCCTTTCAAGCTACTCATACTCTGAGTGTTCCCAAGCTACTCATACTCTGAGTGTTCCCAAGCTACTCATACTCTGAGTGTTTTAATCTTGTAGACTTTTCTCTGATCACGCATTTGCTGTATTGCAATGTTAGGCTTTTGAGTAGGCTCATAACTACTAGTATCACGGAGTTATTCTCCACCTCGTTAGCCAGGCTGCTGTAACAGCCTGTTCCCAGGTGCATGGCGTGGGTTGGAGGTTGGGGGAGGAGGGGAGGTTGGGGTTTGGGTCTTGGTTAAAATATTACATCAGACTCCGACACTAACCTTGACCTCCAACAATGATCACTACATCAGTACACATTTGCTCTAGTCTTTCAAGATCTCTCCTTATAGTGTGAGCCACAGCTTCGCTACCGACCTTGAGATCCAATAATGTCTATCCTCGCTGTTAAACCGCTTGCAACAAAAGATGTTGGTTAGTTGAAGAACCCATTGCTCACAACCAAAGTAAATATCGCATACTCTTTCTTTCTCTCTCTTTCTATCTCCTACCGGTTCTGTCCTTCCATGTCACCCTTACTGCTCGACCCACTTTTGGTATAAAACTGTCGCGGCTTGTGGACTGCCTATTCACTGATTACAAGGTAACCAGGCAAGATCCGATCAATGGCTGAATTCATCATGAGCCTCTTCCCATATGTAATGATCAGACAATGGCGCGCTTATTAAGCTAAACTCTAAGCGCTTTTATGGTCCTCAACTTCAGCATATACATTCACACACTCTCTCTATCTCACACACTCTCTCTCTCAACCTCACTCACTCTCTCTATTTAAATATCTCACTATCTCTCACTCATTTGTTTCTCTCACTCACATTTTCTCAATCTCACTGACTCTCTCTCTCTCTCTCTCTCTCTCTCTCTCTCTCTCTACTCATTACCCGGTCTTTCTATCACACTCACATCCTTCTCAGACGGATAACTCAAATTGGTGTTTGGTAAGTAGGCACGCGTAACGTTGGTTCCTGTTCTGGTATCTGTTCCCAGGCAACTACTGAGCCATACTTGTTTATGATCATGCGACCTTGACCTTCTGCTGCATCCTCCATGAGTGTTGCTATTTGTGTCAGCATATCAAATTCACAGGTCAGGTTGACACAATAATTGAAACTAGAATTTTCTTGTTTTCCCCAGCTGATGTTCACAGAAACATAGATCACCCAAGAAATGGACTCTAGATGGAGGTCTCGACTGCACGTCTACAGACAAGAAAGGCGGTTTTCCAGGATGTAGGCATGAAGTGATGTACCACCGACACGCTTAGCCTTGACATCGTCACGAGAACTGTAGGCCTTGCAGATATTCCACCACGTCAGCGGCTTGTCAACATTTCGTCAAAAAGCTGAGCCTAACGCCGAGTTGTCAAATCTAGGACTCCATTTATCACGTCTCCCTTTGGTTTAAGCACTGACGAGTGTTGAACGTTACAAGTTCTTATTGTGGGACACCAGGCCGGCATCTGTCATTTAGCAACGTCCTTAACAAAGAGTGTATTGTAGGCTGTCTGTTTAAGCATTTGTTTTGTTGTGGTCAAGGACGACCGACAATGGGCGATCTCAAAGGACATCTCCTACCCGGAAGTTTGTTTTTGATCTATGGATTGTGGTGGGCTGTAGGCGCCACCAGGCGCTACCTTATGTGCCGTAAAGCCGGAACAAGGTACATCTCCACAGCAACCTTCCCGTGCCCGTGCATGTGCGGCAGACTTGGCAGGTGGCCGGTCGAGAGCATTATCAAAATTCTTCTGACTACTTTCGGATTGTTAGCCGAAATCATTTTCAATCTTCCACACCCAAACATGGGCATTGGTATGAATCATTTTTTGGTTTCCTTTATTACCGTTGGCTAGATCATTTCCATTATTTATTTACCATCTTTTAAAAATGTAGTCTATAATTCCGAGACGTGTGTGAATCTACTTTTCTGGTAATGCTGGGGTTAAGGACAGTAACATAACTGACTAACTGGATTGTAATCCATCATTGTAGAATCATTAAATATGGATACGAACGACACGAGGAATTTACTCAGCCATCACCTCTTAGATGCCAACGTTTCAATCAATGGTGAAGCAATCTACAGCCTGCAGAAGTTTTATATCATATCATCAGTGGATTAAGACGGGGAAGGGGGCGGGGGGAGGGGGGGGGGGAGACTGTGTGTAGCCAGGGAGCTACTAGAATCGTGAGTAGCCATACTCTTGCCCATGGTCTTGTAGTGTTCTGGTTAGCTCAGTTGCACTGTTTTGTAATCTGGCAATGTTAAGCTGTAGTATGTTAAGGTTCCCTCTTGCTAACTTCTGGCACAGAGCAGGGGAATTATCTCTGTTGTGTGGGCCTTGCTAACTTCTGGCACAGAGCAGGGGAATGATCTCTGTTGTGTGGGCCTTGCTAACTTCTGGCACAGAGCAGGGGAATGATCTCTGTTGTGTGGGCCTTGCTAACTTCTCGCACAGAGCAGGGCAATTATCTCTGTTGCTCGGGCTTTGGTTACCGAGAATGAATCAAAGAGAGAAGGCTAACCCGGTGCTCAAAAATGCCTGCTGAAGTTGGATTTGTCGGTCGTAAGGTTCACATGTCGCAGTCAAGCTGTAAACTACAAAACAACGCATTCCGTTCTCTGGACTACATCCTGGTACTTGCAGAGCCTTTGTCATGGTTTGGTGGCGGCAGATTGAGAACGAACAAAAAGAAGAAGAAGAAGAAGAAGATATTAAACAAACTCCACTATTTTAGCTGTATACATTTATACAAACTCCACTATTTCAGCTGTATACATTATAGAAACTCCACTATTTCACCTGTATACATTATAAAAACTGCACTATTTCACCTGTATACATTAAAGAAACTCCACTATTTCATCTATATACATTATAGAAAATCCACTATTTCACCAGTATACATTATAGAAACTCCACTATTTCACCTGTATACATTATAAAAACTGCACTATTTCACCTGTATACATTAAAGAAACTCCACTATTTCACCTGTATACATTATAAAAACTGCACTATTTCACCTGTATACATTAAAGAAACTCCACTATTTCATCTATATACATTATAGAAAATCCACTATTTCACCAGTATACATTATAGAAACTCCACTATTTCACCTGTATACATTATAAAAACTGCACTATTTCACCTGTATACATTAAAGAAACTCCACTATTTCATCTATATACATTATAGAAAATCCACTATTTCACCAGTATACATTATAGAAACTCCACTATTTCACCTGTATACATTATAGAAACTCCACTATTTCACCTGTGCCTATAATATTTCAAACTCCACTGTTCCATCTCTGTCTAAAAAAAAAAAAACGGGCCATACGACATTTTTTCCATTGGTAGTCGAGGGGTTAGGAAGGCTGAGGACTACAGACTGCTTCGCCACTGTTGTCGTCACGTCGTGTGCTGGCTATGTTTGTTTATTTCACCCCCAACAGAAAAACAACATATACCATACCGGGGATTCAAACCGCTCCCATCCTTGTCGACAGGCAGGCTTCGAAACTATTCGGCCACCCGCTCCTCTCTATCTCTGTCTAAATCTGTAAAACTCTACTGTTCCATCTCTGTCTAAATGTGTAAAACTCCACTTTTCCATCAGTCTAAATCTGTAAAACTCCACTGTTCCATCTCTGTCTAAATCTGTAAAACTCCACTATTCCATCTGTCTAAATCTGTAAAACTCCTCTATTCCATCTGTCTAAATCTGTAAAACTCCACAAATCAATCATTATTTCTGTCTAAATGACCCTTATGAATATTGTCTCTGTTTTCCTTCCCACTGCTACAGTCCAGCACGCCACAATGTATTTCTTCTTCCTGCTGTCCGGCATAGTAGATGTCCTCATTTACCTTGGTGTGCCCCTGCCCCCCGGATCGGACTACGTTTCTACATCCCTCGCCTTCCTGATCGAGGGCCTGCTATTCGCCAACCACCTACACGATAGAGAGATTCTTGACGTCAAAATCCACTTGTTGTTGGTCTACGTTGTCTTCTTGACAGTGGCTGTGCTGTTACTAGAAATAAGGTAAGACAATTTTTATGTTACCTGGTCACGATTATTTTAACACGTGAAACGTAAATGTGTACTTGCGTCTTAATTCACCACAAACAAAAATTTTTTATTTTTAGCACTGGATATCAGCTTTGAGCACAAGATTTGTAAAAGCGACGTCACAGAATAGTCCACTTTTTAACGGTGTGCGTGTCAAACATCGCGCCTTAAACAGGACTATCAATAAACCTAGATTTAATCATCAAACTATATATGACTCAGTCAGCTTTGTTGACCCTACAATATGTCACATGCTCAATCCATCGAACGTTCTTGGAAAACGGCAAAAGAGAGAAAGAAGTGCAAATATTGTACACACTGGCATATGTTCGATTCGTACATGTGATTGTTCATGTGGCGTTGACGCATCAAAGTAAATGGTTTGGAGGTTTTTATCGCCATTCTTATCGACCTTGTTCACTTCTGGCCTTACAATCTCCCAGAAGATTGGTCACAAAACTGAATATAACCATCTTTTCTACATTTCCATCTTTATCTAAGTTTTTATTTAAATATTTAAAATAAAATTATATCGACCTGTCTTCCCCCTAATCCGAAATGGAATATTCCAGAGTCATCAGCTGTCAAATACGTATGATGGAACCCATGTAGTTCTGTTTGGGGTGAACCAAGACCCAAGTACCCATACATGTAATACGTGAGAGACGCCACCTTCAGGGATGAAGTGTTAGGTATCAGTTTTTATCTGCGAGGGGAGGAAGGGGTGGGGGCGTAATCTGTTCTCTTTCTCGCTGGCTTGTCTACCCAAATAAACCAGGTGACCGTGTACAGCTGGGTAGACGGAAGGATGACGAATCTGGCAATTCAGATCTTTAATCTTTAGAATCGATCTAACCATTCTTATACTCAGTCAATCAACTCAAAAAAATGTCAGTTCCCCGCAGAGCAAATGTGTTCTACAAATACACATTGTGTTGACTTGGCACTCACCAGGTACAATAAAATAAACAATGAATCCTCGCTCGTCAGAGCAAATCCCAGGCCGGCAGTCTAGTAAATATGCCCTGACATAATCGAGAAGAACCGGCCGGTGGTTCAAAGTGACGTGACCCCTGAAGAGACAAAATCTGACGGAGATGATGATAGACCTGATCACGATTGGACGTGCTTTCAGTTAGGCTGTGCTGTCGTACTGCTCAGTCGACATTAACTTCATTTCTCTTGTCTCTTCTCTACCCAGTGGCGTATCTAGAGTACGGCAGATATGGTAAGCATCATGGCGTTATTTGAAGGGGGCGCCACTGAGCGGTTTATAGTCAGACAAGCCATTCTCGGGTTGTTTGTTCTCGTTAGAAGCAGCTGCTCCTCTGATTTCAAATCAGATGATTAGATGTGGTATAGTTTATGTTTTCATGTATTCGATGTCTATTTACGTGATGTGGATTCTGGGCTGTCAATTGGAACTGTCAATTAAACTCTGCTGCAGACTGCATTACATCGACGTCTCCTCTATGTTTTCAGTTGTGTCCCCACAAGGAATATCCATCAAACGAAAATTCATCTTAACATTAATTTCATTGTATCGTCTCTCGTCACGTGCATTTTCGATAACTTGGAGTTAACTTTTCCCATTTACCATGTAAGGCAAACATTCACAGCTTTTTAAATTGGTAAATAGTGGTCCTGATAGAGCTAGTGAATTAGTTCTACCTGGAGCCAAGAACAACATATAGTGATTCTGATAGATTTAGTGAATTAGTTTTACCTGGAATCAAGAACAACATATAGTGGTCCTGATTGATCTAGTGGATTAGTTTTACCTGGAGCGAAGAACAACATATAGTGGTCCTGATTGATCTAGTGAATTAGTTTTACCTGGAGCCAAGAACAACATATAGTGGTCCTGATTGATATAGTGAATTAGTTTTACCTGGAGCCAAGAACAACATATAGTGGTCCTGATAGATCTAGTGAATTAGTTTTACCTGGAGCCAAGAACAACATATAGTGGTCCTGATAGATCTATAGATCTAGTGAATTAGTTCTACCTGGACCCAAGAACAACATATAGTGGTCCTGATAGATCTAGTGAATTAGTTCTACCTGGACCCAAGAACAACATATAGTGATTCACATAGAGGAAAGAAATGGAAATATATGTAGCTGAAAACATGATTGATGTGGAACTAGAGTTACAGATTGGGAAAGAACATTAGAAGTGGCGCGAAACTTTGACAAGAATCATTCATTTCATTGGTTACTACTCAGAACTTGGCTTTGCGAGGACACAGATATGTGATGAGGGGAATGTCTTTGGATTACTGAAACTACAGCCATATTTGAGTATGTTATGAACAACCGGCTCACTTGTGTGGAAAAGCATCTTGAATCCACGTCTTATCTTTGACCGGATGTGCAGAACGAATTCATTCACTTGATGGCATTCTCTGTTTGCTAGAGTTTACTCAAGCTTACGTAAAGCAAGTACTATGATCTCATTATCGACACGGCTGCGGGTCAGACACAACGTGGGCAGATGGCAGAAAAAGTGGGACTTGGTTTCCAGATAGGAACAGTCCGTGTTAGGGAGTCCTTCCTTAAATCTGTCCAGATAAGCTAGAAGGATGCTGAGAGCTTGGCTGAAGACATCTTGCAACAGCTAGAGAAGGTCGAAATGGAGCTACAAGAGTTTCGGTCACAGTGATATTACAATGAAGATGTGATGCTTGGATACAGAGATGGTGTGCATCATGAAACACGTTAGAAGAACAGTCCGGCAGTGGATTGCTACAATCAGTCACTCAACTTAGTGGATGATGTAGACGCAGTCAAGCAGCAATTCATCAACAACCACGTTAGAAGAACAGCCCGGCAGTGGATTGCGACAATCAGTCACTCAACTTAGTGGATGTTCACGCTGTCAAGCAGGATACAATGATGGTCACGTTTGAATGAATCTCTCGAAGCTCTCGCTGTTCTTCTCTCCTTGGATACACCGAGCCTATGGTTGTTGAGTCGGAGTCCTCAACCAGATGGAGTGCAGAGACAGAAGAAGTGAAGTCCGCCAACAAGTACCTTGAGGCTCAAGTTCTCCAGGGCAGGCAATGGAAGGGATACCAGTAGGGAAACAAGAAGGGACGCAAGGCAGATGTGCCCACATGTTGAGTTGAGATTTTCTGATTTTACTCGGTTTTGGAGCAAAGCACACATTCACATTGACCGTAATACAATGAGGTTGAAGGATCCGATCGTAAGCTTTCATATTGGTGCCCTGGATTTAATAACGCTACGAAATCATTTTAATAATGAAAGTGAATTCTTCTTCTGCGTTCGCTCTCAATCCCCCGCTACCAAACCCTGAACGTTCTCAATCTCCCGCTACCAAACGCTGAACGTTCTCTCACTCCCGCTACCAAACCCTGAACGTTCTCTCACTCCCACTATCAAACCCTGAACGTTCTCTCACTCCCGCTACCAAACCCTGAACGTTCTCTCACTCCCGCTACCAAACCCTGAACGTTCTCTCACTCCCACTACCACACCCTGAACGTTCTCTCACTCCCACTACCAAACCCTGAACGTTCTCTCACTCCCACTATCAAACCCTGAACATTCTCAGTCTCCCGCTACCAAACCCTGAACATTTTCAATCTCCCTCTATCAAACCCTGAACATTCTCAGTCTCCCGCTACCAAACCCTGAACATTTTCAATCTCCCTCTATCAAACCCTGAACATTCTCAGTCTCCCGCTACCAAACCCTGAACGTTTTCAATCTCCCGCTATCAAACCCTGAACATTCTCAGTCTCCCGCTACCAAACCCTGAACGTTTTCAATCTCCCGCTATCAAACCCTGAACATTCTCAGTCTCCCGCTACCAAACCCTGAACGTTCTCTCACTCCCACTACCAAACCCTGAACGTTCTCTCACTCCCACTATCAAACCCTGAACATTCTCAGTCTCCCGCTACCAAACCCTGAACATTTTCAATCTCCCTCTATCAAACCCTGAACATTCTCAGTCTCCCGCTACCAAACCCTGAACATTTTCAATCTCCCTCTATCAAACCCTGAACATTCTCAGTCTCCCGCTACCAAACCCTGAACATTTTCAATCTCCCGCTATCAAACCCTGAACATTCTCAGTCTCCCGCTACCAAACCCTGAACGTTTTCAATCTCCCGCTATCAAACCCTGAACATTCTCAGTCTCCCGCTACCAAACCCTGAACGTTTTCAATCTCCCGCTATCAAACTCTGCAGGGCTTTGCGAGTAGCAGAATGTTGTCCGGAGAACGGAATGCGTTATGTCGCCTGGTCGCGATATTTGCACCTTTCGGTCCGACACATCCGCCTTCGGCAGCATAGTGAAGTGTAAGTCGACGAGTCACTGGGCGAATGAGTCAGTTGGTGAGTCACTTGAAAAATGAGTCAGTCTGTCACAATTATGGATATTTGAAATACGTCATCTCTGATATGATTGGGTACAACTCTGATATGGATGGATGAATTGTACAGCTCTGATGTGGTTGAGCAAATTATACAACTCTGATATGGATGGACGAATTGTACAACTCTGATGTGAATGGACAGCACCTGCATGAAGCAGCTATTGTGTTGCAGAATCTTGTTATCCAGTCGCGCCAAAAAGGAAGGTTCAGTTGTGAATTTCATGTAGAGCCATCATTTGTTAATTAAACGATTAACTAACTTGACTTGTATTGTTGAGTCGATATTTTAGCCAAGTTATCGACAAGACAGAAACAAATATTTGTTCAGTCAGAGAGAGGGGGGATGCTTGGAATGCATTGCCACAGGAAATAATGGAGGCAGGGTCAACTAATGCGTTCAAGAGTAGATTGGATGCGCATTTATATTTTTTTATGAAGTGAATGTAAAAGAAACTGATTGTATACAGGCTCTGCAGAGTCTTCTAAACCAATATAAAGACGTTAAGTTAAGACGGATGTTTGGACAGGGATTCAATTTACCGTAGATACGCGTCCGTCTATACTTCATGTTGTGTTCAACAGATTTCAATACTTGCTATTAACATCACGTAGAAAGTTCCATTCACATATGATGAACAGAGTGTTCCAAGAAATAACAGAGTTCTGGACACTGACAGACATCCTGCACAACAAATCTGTATTAACTTGAGAAAGAAATATGGCTCTCCGTTGTTTCGTATAATCAAGCTTGTTTGGTGACAGCGGTACAATGAACAACCAACAACAAAGCAACAAGAATATCCACCTGCATGTTGACATAGGCCTGAAAGAGAAGTCAAGAACACTAACACTAACTTGTCGGGTTAATAGTCAGGGGCGTTTAAGGGGGTTTGGGCAAGAACCCAGCTACCCCATCATTTACAAACTATTTTAAGCCAGAAGAAAAGGGAAGTCAATTCATCAATGTTCTTGTCAAATAGTCACAAAGTGCCGCCACGAGACAAGAATATCACTGAAGCCCATATTGGTAGCTTGGAGAAGAATGTTGTCACGAGACAAGAATATCACTGAAGCCCATATTGGTAGCTTGGAGAAGAATGTTGTCACGAGACAAGAATATCACTGAAGCCCATATTGGTAGCTTGGAGAAGAATGTTGTCACGAGACAAGAATATCACTGAAGCCCATATTGGTAGCTTGGAGAAGAATGTTGTCACGAGACAGGAATATCACTGAAGCCCATATTGGTAGCTTGTAGAAGAATGTTGTCACGAAACAAGAATATCACTGAAGCCCATATTGGTAGCTTGGAGAAGAATGTTGTCACGAGACAGGAATATCACTGAAGCCCATATTGGTAGCTTGTAGAAGAATGTTGTCACGAGACAAGAATATCACTGAAGCCCATATTGGTAGCTTGGAGAAGAATGTTGACACGAGACAGGAATATCACTGAAGCCCATATTGGTAGCTTGGAGAAGAATGTTGACACGAGACAGGAATATCACTGAAGCCCATATTGGTGGCTTGGAGAAGAATGGTAAACATTCAATGGGAAACTAACTGACCATTACGGATATGTGTGTGCTATAGGAGGCTGGTGTGGAGGAAGTGGGACAGCACATACAACATGGACGCTTAGCATATGAAGGAAAGGTATACCACATATACAAGGGACATATTTCTTGAGTATACTGAACTGAGTAGAGGAATGTTAGAAGGCATGATGTGAGAACAGGCAGAATTTGCTGAAAAAATAATATACAGGACGTCAGAGAAGGAACATAACGACACGTCACGTCATTGAATCAGGATCGGCGCTGATAGCAGCACTAAGGACAGGAAGTTGTGGAGACACGTGAACGTCAGACGGCACGCTCCACTGAACTCCATGGAGAGGAAGTGTATCAGCCGATATCCTCCACCCATGGCGTGTTGCCGTATCGGTGGTAATTTTGTCGTTTCTTTGTCTGATAATTTCCCGGAGAAACCAAATATTCGTGTATGTCATGGCTGGGAAAAGTTGTTTTCTGATACTCAGATATCATTGACACATTATCAGTGGTAAGCCGGAAGCCAGCTCATTATAATAATAGAATATGCAATGACACATATACTACTAGTTTTGAAAGAGAGAGAGAGAGAGGGAGCGAGAGAGAGATTAGGGAGGGGCATATAAATAGTGAGGTGCTATGGGGAAAGGAGAGGTTAATAGACAAGAAGTTCCATTGAATCGAATCACATAATTCTATTAACTGACGTGGAGATCTTGTCACAGAACTGACGTGGAGATCTTGTCACAGAACTGACGTGCAGATCTTGTTACAGAACTGATCTGGAGATCTTGTCACAGAACTGATGTGGAGATCTTGTCACAGAACTGACGTGGAGAACTTGTCACAGAACTGACGTGCAGATCTTGTCACAGAACTGACGTGGAGATCTTGTCACAGAACTGACGTGCAAATCTTGTCACAGAACTGACGTGGAGATCTTGTCACAGAACTGACGTGGAGATCTTGTCACAGAACTGACGTGGAGATCTTGTCACAGAACTGACGTGGAGATCTTGTCACAGAACTGACGTGCAGATCTTGTCACAGAACAGACGTGGAGATCTTGTCACAGAACTGACGTGGAGATCATGTCACAGAACTGACGTGGAGATCATGTCACAGAACTGACGTGCAGATCTTGTTACAGAACTGATGTGGAGATCTTGTCACAGAACTGATGTGGAGATCGTGTCACAGAACTGATGTGGAGATCTTGTCACAGAACTGATGTGGAGATCATGTCACAAAACTGATGTGGAGATCATGTCACAAAACTGATGTGGAGATCATGTCACAGAACTGACGTGCAGATCTTGTCACAAAACTGATGTGGAGATCATGTCACAGAACTGACGTGCAGATCTTGTCACTAGACTGATGTGGAGATCATGTCACAGAACTGACGTGCAGATCTTGTCACAAAACTGATGTGGAGATCATGTCACAGAGCTGACGTGCAGATCTTGTCACAAAACTGATGTGGAGATCATGTCACAGAACTGACGTGCAGATCTTGTCACAGAACTGATGTGGAGATCTTGTCACAGAACTGATGTGGAGATCTTGTCACAGAACTGATGTGGAGATCATGTCACAGAACTGATGTGGAGATCTTGTCACAGAACTGATGTGGAGATCTTGTCACAAAACTGATGTGGAGATCATGTCACAAAACTGATGTGGAGATCATGTCACAGAACTGACGTGCAGATCTTGTCACAAAACTGATGTGGAGATCATGTCACAGAACTGACGTGCAGATCTTGTCACTAGACTGATGTGGAGATCATGTCACAGAACTGATGTGGAGATCTTGTCACAGAACTGACGTGCAGATCTTGTCACTAGACTGATGTGGAGATCTTGTCACTAGACTGATGTGGAGATCATGTCACAGAACTGATGTGGAGATCTTGTCACTAGACTGATGTGGAGATCTTGTCACTAGATCACAGCTCGGCGAGTTTATTTACAAATAGAAAGAAAGAAAGTTTTGAGGTAGCGGGGGGAGCATTAAGCACAGAAAGCTGAAACCAGATACTGTTTGCTGTCTAACCAGATACTGTTTGCTGTCTAACCAGATACTGTTTGCTGTCTAACCAGATACTGTTTGCTGTCTAACCAGATACTGTTTGCTGTCTAACCAGATACTGTTTGCTGTCTAACCAGATACTGTTTGCTGTCTAACCAGATACTGTTTGCTGTCTAACCAGATACTGTTTGCTGTCTAACCAGATACTGTTTGCTGTCTAACCAGATACTGTTTGCTGTCTAACCAGATACTGTTTGCTGTCTAACCAGATACTGTTTGCTGTCTAACCAGATACTGTTTGCTGTCTAACCAGATACTGTTTGCTGTCTAACCAGATACTGTTTGCTGTCTAACCAGATACTGTTTGCTGTCTAACCAGATACTGTTTGCTGTCTAACCAGATACTGTTTGCTGTCTAACCAGATACTGTTTGCTGTCTAACCAGATACTGTTTGCTGTCTAGCCAGATACTGTTTGCTGTCTAACCAGATACTGTTTGCTGTCTAACCAGATACTGTTTACTGTCTTGTGAAGTGGCAGGAGTGATGTACATAGACCAGGACTATAAATTGTGGTTTCCAACCTGCAGGTACACCTGCTACCTGTCAAGATCACATTCCTGACAGTCGTGGCTCGATCAACCACAATCAGATTCAATACCTGGCCACCCATTACCGTGAACATGAGACCGGAGATGAAGGTGACGGCAACGGCTGCCCTCCATCTGTTTATGACGTCTTGTCACTGCCCGCGAGCTAAGACCCGTGTGACGAGAATCACCATAAGACCATAATAGGAAATGCCCGAGGCGGCAAATGTATTAAAATGATAGGCTAAGACACGGTCTAGTAGTTGAATATAGCTAGGGTTTCTGGTGTGATATTTGACAACAGAGCCGTATTCTGACTGAAAACAAGGCGGAGACGTGGGATATAGAAGGGAGGGGGGATTGGGGGATCTCTTCATGACTTATATTAATGACTAATAATACAAAACGGAAGACAATAACAAGACACGCATACAAACAAGACAATAACAAGACACGCAATCAAACAAATGAATGAGTTCTTTTAAGACGATGTCCGTGAGTGAACTATTGAAGTGGGTGTTGCCTGTGTAAGTTGCAAAAAAAAAAAAAAAAAAAAAAGAAAGAAAAAGAAAAAGCCCACACGCATACTAACTGAAACATAATAAGAGAGCAAGTCTTATTGGATAGAAAAGTCTCAAACTCATGACATTTCCCATCAGCCGTTACTGAGACCAGAATGTTGTATTTCCCATCAGCCGTTCACTCAGACCACCAGAATGTTGTATTTCCCATCAGCCGTTCACTCAGACCAGAATGTTGTATTTCCCATCAGCCGTTCACTCAGACCAGAATGTTGTATTTCCCATCAGTCGTTCACTGAGACCAGAAGGTTGTATTTCCCATCAGCCGTTCACTGAGACCAGAAGGTTGTATTTCCCACCAGCCATTCACTGAGACCAGAAGGTTGTTGTCTGTGGGATTTCTGGACTTAAAAGAAGGTGTTGCATTCTGTCATCTATCTTCAGTCCACTTCTGTCGTTATACGTCATGGGGAGATGAGACCTTATGGGGAGGTGTGACTTCAAAGGGAGGTGTGACCTTATGGGGAGGTGTGACTTCAAGGGGAGGTGTGACCTCATGGGGAGGTGTGACTTCAAGGGGAGGTGTGACCTCATGGGGAGGTGTGACTTCAAGGGGAGGTGTGACCTCATGGGGAGGTGTGACTTCAAGGGGAGGTGTGACCTCATGTGGAGGTGTGACTTCAAGGGGAGTGTGACTTCATGGGGAGGTGTGACTTCAAGGGGAGGTGTGACCTCATGGGGAGGTGTGACTTCAAGGGGAGGTGTGACTTCATGGGGAGGTGTGACCTCATGGGGAGGTGTGACCTCATGGGGAGGTGTGACTTCAAGAGGAGGTGTGACCTCATGGGGAGGTGTGACCTCATGGGGAGGTGGGACTTCAAGGGGAGGTGTGACCTCATGGGGAGGTGTGACTTCAAGGGAAGGTGTGACCTCATGGGGAGGTGTGACCTCATGGGGAGGTGTGACTTCAAGGGGAGGTGTGACTTCATGGGGAAATGTGACTTCAAGGGGAGGTGTGACTTCATGGGGAGGTGTGACCTCATGGGGAGGTGTGACTTCAAGGGGAGGTGTGACCTCATGGGGAGGTGTGACCTCATGGGGAGGTGTGACTTTAAGGGGAGGTGTGACCTCATGGGGAGGTGTGACTTCAAGGGGAGGTTTGACCTCATGGGGAGGTGTGATTTCAAGGGGAGGTGTGACCTCATGGGGAGGTGTGACTTCAAGGGGAGGTGTGACCTCATGGGGAGGTGTGACTTCAAGGGGAGGTGTGACCTCATGGGGAGGTGTGACTTCAAGGGGAGGTGTGACCTCATGGGGAGGTGTGACCTCATGGGGAGGTGTGACTTCAAGGGGAGGTGTGACCTCATGGGGAGGTGTGACCTCATGGGGAGGTGTGACTTCAAGGGGAGGTGTGACTTCAAGGGGAGGTGTGACCTCATGGGGAGGTGTGACTTCAAGGGGAGGTGTGACCTCCTTTTTTTCATATTTTTTGGCAGACGAAAATCTGTATGTGACTTGCCAAATCAATCCCAGTATATGTTTACCAACGGTTAGATTGGTATCACCTGGAATCTACGATCATCTATTTTTGGGACTGGTAAAGTATTTTGGGAACTGTAAGGTAGAGCCGCAGTCTGTCCGACGTCATATATGCCGCTCCGCTAACCACATAACCAAGACCTGATGTTATAGCCACACAGTGCCTTTTCTACGAATTATTTTCTGTGGTGCGAGAACTCCTAGAATAATTAGAGCAGGTTCTAAACTTGAATTTTGCCCGAGCAGGGACCGTTAAGCCTACTTTTTTCGATTTCCAACTGCCAAGGGATTTTTAACGTGCGCGTAACTGAACACGGACGGGTGTCTGATCTCACTTCTCAGAGATCAGGAGAACATCTTTATCAGATGATCCACCGGGAAAAAAATCCTGATCTTCACTGTGATTTGAACCCACGACCTCCAGCACTCGAGGCGAACACCTTACATCGAGACTAATGCAATACCTCAATAGGGGTTCAGAAGAAGAAGAAAAAGACGAAAATGAAGTAGAAGAGGCGAGGAAGGAGAAGAAGGAGAATAAGTCTACCTTGATAGCTAGACTGATGGCCAACTCAAAGCTAGAACGCATACATGAATTCATTTTCAAGTGTGAAACAAGACGAAGACGGTCTTTACCATTTCACCATGAGCATCAACATCAACAACATGATCATCAACAACATGATCATCAACATCATTATCATCAACAACATCATCATTATCATAACCATCATCAACAACAACATCACCATCATCAACATCATCATCATGAGCATCAACATCATCACCATGATCATCAACAACATGATCATCAACATCATTATCATCAACAACATCATCATTATCATAACCATCATCAACAACAACATCACCATCATCAACATCATCATCATCAATATCATCAACAACATGATCATCATTATCATAACCATCATCAACAACAACATCATCATCATCAATATCACCATCATCAACGTCATCATCATCAACAACAATGAAAACGATTGATACTGCCAGGAAGTGTCTAGTCTTTATTCTGTGGACATATCACCTGTCTCTTCATGACGGTGGACACGTACTAAGGTGCAGCATATTTTCATGAGCCAGCTTGAAAACACCGGAATACCTGTTGAGCGATGCTGGCTACGAGCGAGGTGATAGAGTGACGAGTGAAGTGGGACATCTACCTACTAACAACCTTGACTCTCGACACGTTCTAGTCTACCAAGCCGTAAATGCGTCTCTAACTTACGGTTCGGAAATCCAAGACAGAGAAGAACTAAAAAACAAGATGAGACCTACTCAAATGAGGTGCCAACTAGCCTGCCACCTTTGTACACACCTGTCAACTAGTCGGCCACCTTTGTACACACCTGCCAACTAGTCGGCCACCTTCGTACACACCTGTCAACTAGCCGGCTATCTTAGTACGCTTCGGTCAACTAGCCGGCCACCTTTGTACGCACTTGTCAACTCCAGCTTTTGCAAAATGAACTGTAGAGTCATTTATTTAAAAAATGTATCCAGTACATGACATACCTGTTGCACGTACTCGCCGTCTCCATGGTTACGGATATCAGATTGCAATTCTTATTCAAAATGGCGGTGGCGCTCGAAGTCATTAAATAAGTCATTAGGTGATAATGGGAGCAGAATACATAACCGGCATGTCGGGGATCAGGGGATGTGGAAGGGCTGGTTCAAGGCAAACTAAAGTTAAGGGTACATTTAGGGGAAGATAAAAGAAGGGAGTTGGGTTTAGTGGAAGATAGGGGAAGTCTAGGCTACATGGTAAGATAGCGAAATAGGAAAATTCAGGGAATAATAGAGAAAGGAGTGGTTTTAGGGGAAGATACCGAAACGGGTGAGTTCAGGAAAAGATTAACGGGTGGGTAAAGTGGAAAGAAAGGGATAGGGGGGGGGGGGGAGGTCAGGAGAAGAGGGGAGTAGCTAGGGGTACTTGTGTGAGATGTGACTTCAGATTTCAACTACAAATCTAGCACAACATCCAGGACAAATAGAATCGCTCACCTGACATCCGCGAAACTGTGTGTCCCAAGTGTTATGTAGGCGTCGACAGTTACGGCTGCTTCAGCTGGAGCTCTCACATTTAGTCTCTGTTTCTGCTCTAACCAGATCAGATGTATATACACAATGAGAGTACGCGCGCTATCTTCCGATCGTTGCTCATTCGTATATTACGTGTGGGTTCTCATCAAACTGGTCACAACTGGATTATTGAGACAATTCGTGCAAGAGCACGGATACAGGTTCAGCACGCGTTATTATCATTTATATGTTATGTTATGTTATATTGGAAATGAGTCATGGGTCATGGAACCAACTCTACTGCACATGGGCGCCCCATATGTATCTAGTCCTATGTTATGTTGAAAGTGCCGACTGCAGAATACAAACTCCGTAACTCCAGCTGTGGCTCCGGCATTTTCCAATTTACAACTGGGTCGACTGGGAGAAGTGATCATACTATGAAAAAATCTATGACATGCCTGGTCTGAACATCACGTGATTTGAAGCTGGGACGTTCGGATTGCAAAGAACACTGACAAGTCTTGGGCCATGGGCTTGCTTCTGTTACGTTGTTACGTATGGTTACGTTAAGCAGAAATCCCGCCTGCTCCACATGCGTTCATTTTATTTTAGTAGTCAGTGAAAGGTATGGATAATGGTGGTTCCTGGAGCTTGTTGGATGTACACACACACTCTTTATCCGTCCGTGCAGGTTACATTTGCTTTTCGACTTAAATTACTAATTCCACGTACCAGAAGTCTGCGTATTGCTGATTTATTGATTCTAGAGTCATCAACTAACAGGCGTTCATTTATTGGTATAATTATGTCCTCTTGATCTGTATCTTAATGTCCCCATTATTTGTGATTGGGAAGACTGCACATCAACCCGGTTATTGCCGTCAACCCGAGGATGACCAGGCCAGAAGGTACATGCATCTCCCTCAGGATGGAACGCCTCTACGTCTTCTATTAGCTCTTGCTTCAGTCATCCCTTCTGGATCTCCCAAATCTAGGATTGAAAGTTTCACACAGTAACTGGTCTGACTAATGCCACAGACATCCACATCAGGATTTTAGCCACTTCCTCAAGAGCCAGACATCTTTATCAGAATTATAGCCACTTCCTCAAGAGCCAGACAGCCCCATCAAAACTATAGCCACTTCCTCAATAGCCAGACAGCCACATCAGAGCTATAGCCACTTCCTCAATAGCCAGACAGCCCCATCAGAACTATATCCACTTCCTCACTAGCCAGACATCTTTATCAGAATTATAGCCACTTCCTCAATAGCCAGACAGCCACATCAGAACTATAGCCACTTCCTCAATAGCCAGACACATCAGAACTATAGCCACTTCCTCAATAGCCAGACAGACACACCAGAACTATAGCCACTTCCTCAATAGCCAGACACATCAGAACTATAGTCACTTCCTCAATAGCCATTCAGCCACATCTGAACCATAGCTACCATAGCAATAGCCAGACAGCCACATCAGGACTATAGCCACTTCCTCAATAGCCAGACCAGACAGACACATCAGAACTATAGCCACTTCCTCAATAGCCATTCAGCCACATCTGAACCATAGCTACCATATCAATAGCCAGACAGCCACATCAGGACTATAGCCACTACCTCAATAGCAAGATAGCCACACCAGAACTATAGCTACCACATCAATAGCCACATAACCACATCAGAACTCTAACTACCACTTCAATAGCCATGGTATTCATTTGTTGATACCAGCTCTCTTGAGCTGTGGTGTTCCTGGACATTGTCTGTCTTTTGTCTGTTGTTGCTTGAAATGTTCCTGGCCATTGTCTGTCTTGTGTCTGCTGCTGTTCGAAATGTTCCTGCACATTGTCTGTCTTGTGTCTGTTGTTGATCAAAATGTTCCTGGACATTGTCTGTCTTGTGTCTGCTGCTGCTCGAAATGTTCCTGGACATTGTCTTTCTTCTGTCTGATGTTGCTAGAAAAAAACTTTTTTGTTTGGGACTAAGGATCCATTTTAAATGAGTATTTTCAACCAATCAAAATGATAGAAATTGTTTACGAATAGAGGCACGAGGTAGTTGTCTGGACAGTAGTGGAGGAACTTTTTGTCTGGACAGTAGTAGAGAGATGTTTTTGTCTGGACAGTAGTGGAGAGACGTTTTTGTCTGGACAGTAGCGGAAGTACGTTTTTGACAATATACGCTGGATATACACATATATTGGATATACACATATATGGGATATACACACAAATAGCATATACGCATACATAGGATACACAAATACTGGACAGAAACACACAGAAATTGAATACGCATATACTTTGGATACACACAGACATTGGGTACACACAGACATTGGATACACACAGACATTGGATACACACAGACATTGGATACACACATACATAACAGTAACACATGACACTGAAAATGCATTTTTTTAAAACTCTAATTTAGTTAATAAACCATTTTGATTTATTACCTGCAAAACATAATAATAAAGATGGAAATTAAGTGCCGAGCGATGAACCAATTGACCTGAGTGGACGGCCCTGACATCAATGTTTGGCTAATGTAGCTGTCAGGCAGTCGTAAACACCCACGGACACAATTAACACTCACCGTACTATATCCAGTCTGCGACTTTGACGACGATCTAACCTCAATAACGGCTGTCGTTATGTTTGATCTTTCCATTCTGTTTAGCTTGTTATTACCCAACCTTGTGGCACCACCAAAGGCCATCCTAGCGTTGTTCACCTTTCTCAATTTTGAACTTTCCCTTTTCATTTGTTGTGATGTTACCTAGATTTGAATCGTTTATGATGAATCCGTTGAATTTGGTTATGTAACGGTTATTAGCTTGTTATTTGCGTATTATCTGGACAAAAAAAACAAACAACATATTTTGTTCTGTGTTAATAATTTTTATTCTGTAAGTTTATTTTGTGGGTGTTCCTATTGTTACGTGTGAGTATTTGGCTGTCTCCACTTTTAGAAACAGAAAACACAACTCAACAGTAACTTAACATAAACATTAACAATAAAATGTTAATAACATATTCGGCATTAGGGGAAATCTGAAAGCTAGAATTGTCTTTGACTGTATTTTTTAATTAACATAAATGGACAATGCCTCTCTCTCTCTCTCTCTCTCTCTCTTTCTCTGTGGCTATCAAATAGAGGGATAATCTCTCTCTCTCTCTCTCTCTCTCTCTCTCTCTCTGTCACCTATCACATACAGAGGCAATGCATTCCTATTTCTCTCTCTCTGTAGCTATCACATAGAGGGGCAATATGTCTCTATTTATCTCTGTGGCTATCACATAGATGCACAATGCCTTTCACTCTCTCTCTCTCTCTCTCTCTCTCTCTCTCTCTCTGTGTGGCTATCACATAGATGACCAATGTGTGTCTCTCTCTCCCTTTGCTACCACATAGATGCGCAACAGCATATCCGTGTCTGTACCAAGTCCTATCTCAGGTCCATAGAGACTATCATCTATAACAATAGCAAGTAATAGACTAAATTAACATCTTGAGTTTTCTGGTTCGCCGTCGCTGGTGATGTCCTCCGTCCGACTAGTCTCCTCTGTACTGCCTGTCAATGTGTCAAGTTCCCAATTTCTAGAGCTCCTATCAACTTTACACTGGATATCTTGCCGTCAAATCATAGGCCAACTCCTAGCAATCTGCCTGTGTTATCTAGATACTAAGACATGGCCGAGAGATCTAATTCCACAAAGAAATATTGCTACTCATCTAACTAGCAGTCTTTTCTTTTTAACTATCGCTCTGAATCCTCCTCCTCCTCCTCCCCCCCCCCACACCCCCCACTGAATCAACCATATTACACGTGTTATATCTTAAGATCTTTCGCACCAGACTGTGGATAACTCGAGTCAAACTGACTATCTAATCTTCCCTCGGCCTCATAGTTCAACAGTTGTCAGAGCTTGTCCGATGAATGTAAACGTTGACTGAACCCCTTTACATGATTGCTTAGTGTCGAGCTAAAAATTAGCTTCCACCCTTCCAAGCTACTGCTAACCTTCAGTGACCAAGTGGGTTCGGGGACTACTCTATCGAGCTCCCTGTGGAAACTTTGCCCCTGGGACTACTACCACTGAATCCCGCAAGCTGCCGTTACGACATTATTTGATTGTCATATGGACAATATCTCTCTCTTTCTGTCTGTCTCTCTATCTCTGTCTCTCTATCTCTATCTCTCTCTATCTCTGTAGCTGTCCCACACATGAACAATATCTCTCTCTGCCTCTCAGTCTCTGTAGCTGCCACACACATGGACAATATCTCTCTTTGTCACTCTATCTCTGACTCTCTCTCTCTGTCTATCTATTTTTGTCTCTCTATCTCTGTATCTATCACACAGATGGGCAATCTAATACATATCTCTCCCTCTGTCTCCTCTCTCTCTCTCTCTCTCTCTCTCTCTCTCTCTCTCTCTCTCTCTCTCTCTCTTTCTCTTACTTTCACCTATATGGACAAAGACAATTGTCATGAATTCAGCTTACAGTTACTCCTGTGTACCCGTGTTACATTCAAGTAAATGAACAATCCATCTTTCTAGAACTTTTCTCTCTTACCATTTCTCGCTTCCTCTCCCCTTCCACCACAACCTTCTCTTTCTCTCTTTCTCTCTCTCTCTCTCTCTCTCTCTCTCTCTCTCTCTCTCTCTCTGCATTGTTCAGCCCTCTGAATATGTATCTAAAATGTATTTTCAGATTCACAAAATAGTTTCTAAACGTCCAACCAATGTTTTTTGCTAATCGATTTTCTATTAAATATCAGTTTGCATGTTTGTAGTCGAACATAACATTCACCGATGTTTTAAATGTGCCAGCAAATTGGTTCTCTTTCAGTTCTATTTTTACAATGAATACCCCCTTGTTGCTGCAGCTGTATAGCTTGGTAAAAAACAAGTGTGTGTGTGTGTGTGTGTGTTTGTTTTCTTTGGCTTTTAATTCTTGCTTTGTTATTACGTTGTCTATTCTAATATGACCATGAAGATCACTCTAGCATCATATTTCAGGTCTTTCCCTCTTGTTCATAATTCATGTCTTTCCCTCTTGTTCATATTTTATGTCTTCCCCTCTTGTTCATATTTCATGTCTTCCCCTCTTTTTCATATTTCATGTCTTTCCCTCTTGCTCATATTTAATGTCTTCCCTCTTGTTCATATTTCATGTCTTTCCCTCTTTTTCATATTTCATGTCTTCCCCTCTTGTTCATATTTCATGTCTTTCCCTCTTTTTCATATTTCATGTCTTTTTCCCTTGTTCATATTTCATGTCTTCCCCCCAGTTCATTATTCTGTAAGTCCCTTACTAAACGTTGATGTTTAACTAAATGACAAACATACAGCAGTCTAGACAGTGCCTCCCCCTCCCTCACAACCAAATGCTCCTCAAGCAGCCTGGCTCTTCAAAGCCGAAGGTACATATCCAGGGACACATTGGTTATATTAGGGCTAGCCATGGAGTAACACACCCCACTGTTTGCCCTGGCCGTTATTCTAACTTAGAACATTCTCTCATCCACATCATCATGACCACACATTTCAAATAATATAGCACACATCAGATGTCATATTTATTACATAATATTCATATCATAAAAATGAGTAGTGGAATTACAAACACAATACAATACATATCATCTTAACTAATTATTCCTATATTATATATAAGTTAGTATAAATATTAAATAAAGCGGGAATTGTAAGCATAAGCTATTGATGGAATTCCCAACTATCTAAACCCAGTTCTATTGCCTTGCAATTGCATCACACACACATCGCCTTAACTGCGTCTTCAACACACCTTATCAAATACTCTCCCTCACTCGAATCCCCCCAGGCGGGCGATCTGGACATAACTCGTTCACAATGTGTCCTTGCTTACAAATACACGTTCAGATTATCTATTAATGCAAAACTCACACACCTATTTGAGCAATCCTGTTCTATCACCAACATTCGTGCAACAGTCTATCAATCGCTCCTCTACCTAAGTCGGTGAGTTAAACATACTATCTACATTCAGTCTCTCTCTCTCCCTCTCGCTCTCATCTCTCTATCCAGCCTCCTCTCCATCCAGCCTCCTGAGCCAAACTTTCTCTCGAGTTATATACACTCAAGCAAAGTCCGAGCTCGACCAATGGATTTCAGGGAATCATTATATTCAGTCGTATTGGAATGAAACACTTTGCACACCTGTCACTCATTCTCTCGCAACAAGCCCCGCTGCCAATCCATCTGTCCATCGCTCCCCCCCCCCTACCAAAATCGGCAGGCCAGCGGTCAGTTTCCACCTGTCCACACTCCTTACCCCAACTCTGTTCTCCTTTGTTGAGACGGTGAGTGACCTTGACACGCATTCAGGTAGCTTTACGCTTTAACGTGTTCAGGTATCAGCATCACCCTGCCCTAAACTCCCCTTACTCCGGCGGGAACTGTTAAAATGGAATTGGTTTTAATATAATTTCCCATGCCCACACGAAACTGGGCCAAAGTCCGCCATTACCGACATGGCTATGAGATATAACTCTCCCACGTCAGAAACACAAAATCAAAAATATGAGCAGCTTCTCAGTGGAACAAGAAATAAATTCAAACAGAACAATAATATGGGTATCTATGGACAGCTTATAACAAGACATACCTCCGTGTTGAAGACCAGACTAGAGGGTAGGGTGGAGGCAGCTGTTCAAGAGGCAGACAACGTTTGATGTGGCTGGATAGGAAAGGAGGACTGACTTCTGGTCAGGCCAAACATACTTTTCAGACATGTTAGCTCTCTCTCTCTCTCTCTCTCTCTCTCTCTCTCTCTCTCCCGGCCAGTCTTCTGAGTTCATCATTGCCAAGTATTATACAGTCTCAAGCAACTCCATGGCTATCCAATGGGCTTCTGTTGGTTGTCTGACTTAGCCATCACCCTAGCGTTGATGTACCTCCAACTAGTTGTTATTGGACGAATCACTCAAAATTCATGTTTTTCTAAATGTCGCAGTAGAACGTGACGACCTCTGACTGTCATCAACCCCCCACTACCTAAATCGGAACGCCAGAGTGGTCAGCTCTTAACCCCCACCTGTACCAGACACATTATTTCCCTAACCGCTCGTTTCCTTTGTCGACTTAGTGTCGAGACGGTGATTGACCTTGGCAGACATTCAGGTAACCTTTGTTCCCAGAGTCGCCGGCCCCATCACATCTGCTCTTAGCGCCCATGCTCCAGCTGGAACTGTTACAAAGCCATTGCAACCGAGAGCACATGTGCACTATCTTACAAGCAATCTTGCATTAGATTTCGCATTTTCGCTCTCACCATTTGGATCACAAAACTGGTTATCGGATCCTGGAAGCATATCCTTGGATTTCCCGACTTCCGTATTTTGGATACCGCTGCTGCTTCCTTAACCACGTGATATGAATCAAACTTATTGTGACGAATCCAAATAGTTGAATATCCCATGGTCGGGAGCGGTATAACTAAAAGGTAAGCGCTCGATCTCAAGAAACGAGTGAACGAAAGCGAGTAACTGTGGGGGGCTGGAATTGGAACCCCGAAAGTTAGAAGCGTCTCTTGGTCTCAACGGAGGGGAGACCTGCGTCTTGTCCTATCGGAAACTGATGAAAAACCCCAAAAGCCCGTGCATAACGCAGGTAAAAGAACCATGGCAGTTGCAAATCAATAATCTCCAAGGTTTGATCACAAATTATCAAGGTTTGCTCACAAATTCTCAAGGTTTGCTCACAAATTCTCAAGGTTTGCTCACAAATTCTCAAGGTAACGAAATTATTACCCAGGCCGGCATGAAGAACAAAGAAACAATCCTTCATCAAAAACACAACTGGCCAATCACCTGTTTGTCTCCACATATGACTAAATATTTGGTTAAATACCTCTAACCGATGACAGAGGTAGTAGAGGAGTGAGTAAGTGAATATTTGATTGTTAACTTTTTGCGGATTTGACCATTCTTTATGGTACACCTCTTAGTCTTAGTCGACCTGTACTTCTACAGGGGCGGATGCCCTTGTACGGGTCCCACTTAGTCGACCTGCAATTTTACAGGGGCGGATGCCCTTTTGCAGGTCCCAGCTCTGGTATGAGTTGGATGTAGTCGGGAAGAGGATGTCCTACTTAGTGGACTAGGGTGGAGCAGCTTATTAATCCACTGTGTTGGTACACATGCCGCAGAGAGTGGTTAACCGATGTGCGAGTCGATCTTAAGAGATTCAAAGAATAGAGCAAAGTAGACCCACAGCCTGTTAGGCGCCATCTATGCTACTCTTAACAAACCCCCTAACCATGGCCGGTGTTATGCCATGTCACACAGTTAGCCGCCTCTTACGACACGCTCTCTGTGGGAAGCAGTGGTGCTATTCTTGTCCTTGTCATACACAAAGACTCCGGCGGACCACTCGGTAGCCATCATTGTGGTCAAATGTACCGTCACAGTCGGAAGTGGATTAGAAGCGTTTTCCCAAGTCATGCGCAGCACGTGCTTCTGACAGCAAACATGAACACCAGGTCTTGTCAGGATGGGACTGCTCAAATAAACAGATTCGAGTCTCTGACGCCCTAATACTAGAATATTCAAGTTAGACAAAGCTTTAAAACATTCTGTAGCATTCCATCAGGGATGGGGTGGGGGAGAGACAAATCTGTGACTTCAAACCACCAGTAGCTTGCAGGTAGTCTGATAACAGCCAACTGACAACTAGACTTTAGCTGAATAAAAGTACCTGCCGGATCCGAATATTCCGGGACGCCATGTGCAAATATCGCAGCTTATCAGACGTACAAAACCGGAAGGCGCTGATATCACAGTCCAAATGGCAGAAGTGCTGGGAAGAAAGGTTTAGATATCATACTCCAGAATTCTAATCTGCAGGATTGTAAGTTACATATATGCCACTCCAACTGTCAAATGTGCCGGACCAAGAGGGATATATATCGTCGTCCAACTGTCTAATGAGCCAGAAGACCACACCTTGCGTATACCGCAGTTCAATTATATAAATAGCCACCGAAGAATGACAAGAATCATTATCATGAGCGAACAGAATTGCTGTTATAAACCGACTCACCCAACCTGTTCATGAATGCACATTGTACTGCCGATTGTGTTGTTTAGAAAGCGTATTTGTGTACACTACAGCTGAGTTGGTAAAAAAGTCGCGGACAATACACAATGTAGGAAACAATAAAACACGAAGCATTTAAAACGTCTATAATTGCTGACAGTAATATACACACAAACATTTGTTTGTGATAGCATACGGGAGTATGGCTGAGTTATCGCATAAGAAGTCAACAAAACAAAACTTACGTTACTGTAATAAAGGTCTTCGTCAGGGACAAATACCAAGACAAATAACAAGACAAATAACAAGTCAAATAACAAGTCAAATAACAACAAAAATAACAAAACAAATAACAACACACATAACAAGACAAATAACAACACAAAAAACAAGACAAATAACAACACACATAACAACACAAATAACAACATAAATAACAACACAAATGACAAACCAAATAACAAGACAAATAACAACACACATAACAACAAAAATAACAAAACAAATAACAACACATATAACAACACAGATAGTAAAACCTAACAAATACCAAGAATAACAGTTTGTCATGGAATGAGTGAAGGGAAAAGATTAATTGAAGGCAGAACGACAAAACAAATAACAGTGGCAGTAAAATGTACTAGGCACATATGGAAGGTGTGGCGATACTGACGGTCAAAAGTGAAGAACAAAATAAAGAAATACGGCCCAGTGATCGCACCTGAACAGAAACACAACGATGGAAAACTAGCAAACACACACACGAACATATATATATATATAAAATCACACACACTTACTAAACACACATGCACATATGTATATCTTCTGGTGGGGTAATTCTATTTCAGGACAAAACTATAGCACATTCAAGATCCAACATACTATAGCACATTCAAGATCCAACAAACTAGAGCACATTCAAGATCCAACAAACTAGAGCACATTCAAGATCCAACAAACTAGAGCACATTCAAGATCCAACAAACTAGAGCACATTCAAGATCCATCACACTAGACCACATTCAAGATCCAACACACTAGAGCACATTCAAGATCCAACAAACTAGAGCACATTCAAGATTCAACAAACTAGAGCACATTCAAGATCCAACAAACTAGAGCACATTCAAGATCCAACAAACTAGAGCACATTCAAGATCCAACAAAGATCCAACATAGATCCAACATAGACCAAACGCAACCACATTTCAGACATACTGGGTCACGTACATGCAATGACAAGTGCGCCTCACTGTAACCGATAAGTTGATTATACAGAACACATATGCGGGATACACACAGACAATGCACGTATGTTGGATACAACCAGACATGACATATGTATGCAATACAGACAGACAAAACAGATATATGAGATGCAGACGGAAAAGATTCAGATATTGGAACCAAATAGTCAAGACACGTGTGTTAGATATATACGGGTGAACTCCAATGTAGGTACAGACAAACCAACGCCGATATGGGCTAGAGATAGATAAATATATGCTTGGGGTACAGCCAGACTCAGAGGTGGCACACAGACACAACCACACATGTAGGATATATACATATTCACGACACATACAATTGGACACACAAGCGAAACAAAACACAACTGAGAAATGTAGATAAACTTGACACATCTGTGGCGTACAAACAGGCACATGTTGAACCTGGATCTCTGGGTAGTAGAGATCGGACGCCCGTGTGTAGTGTCGCCCACGTTAAAAATCCCTCGAGAGTTAGAGATCGAAAAGAGTAGGCTTAACGGCCGCTGCCCAGGAAAAATACAACATTATATTAAAAATCTACGCAATTTATTATAGGATAATATAGAGTTTGTGCATTGTGAACAGAAGAACAAAATACGAATGGGTTAAACCGTGTCTAATGACGTGGATTCTTCGACTAAACTAAATTAAACCTGTTGAATATGTTGCCAAAAACATACACAGACGTAAGGCATAGACATACACAGACGTAGGGCATTGGCATACACAGACGTGGGGCATAGACATACACAGACGTAAGGCATAGACATACACAGACGTAAGGCATAGACATACACAGACGTAAGGCATAGACATACACAGACGTAAGGCATAGACATACACAGACGTGGGGCATAGACATACACAGACGTAAGGCATAAACATACACAGACGTAAGGCATAGCCATACACAGACGTAAGGCATAGACATACACAGACGTAAGGCATAGACATACACAGACGTAAGGCATAGACATACACAGACGTGGGGTACAGACATACACAGACGTGGGGTACAGACATACACAGACGTGGGGTACAGACATACACAGACGTGGGGTACAGACATACACAGAAGTGGGGTACAGACATACACAGACTTGGGGTACAGACATACACAGACGTGGGGTACTGACATACACAGACGTGGGGTACAGACATACACAGACGTGGGGTACAGACATACACAGACGGGAGGTACAAACATACACAGACGTGGGGTACAGACATACACAGACGTGGGGTACAGACATACACAGACGTGGGACACAGACATACACAGACGTGGGACACAGACTTGGGGCATTGGCATACACAGACGTGGGGTACAGACATACACAGACGTGGGGTAGAGACATACACAGACGTGGGGTACAGACATACACTGACGTGGGGTACAGACATACACAGACGTGGGCACAGACATACATATACGTGGGGTATTGGCATACACAGACGTGGGGTACAGACATACACAGACGTGGGGTACAGACATACACAGACGTGGCGTACAGACATACACAGACGTGGGGTACAGACATACACAGACGTGGGGTACAGACATACACAGACGTAGGGTACAGACATACACAGACGTGGGGTACAGACATACACAGACGTGGGGCATTGGCATACACAGACATGGGGTACAGACATACACAGACGTGGGGCATTGGCATACACAGACGTGGGGCATTGGCATACACAGACGTGGGGTACAGACATACACAGACGTGGGGTACAGACATACACAGACGTGGGGTACAGACATACACAGACGTGGGGTACAGACATACACAGACGTGGGACACAGACGTGGGGCATTGGCATACACAGACGTGGGGTACAGACATACACAGACGTGGCGCATTGGCATACACAGACGTGGGGCATTGGCATACACAGACGTGGGGTACATACATACACAGACGTGGGGTACAGACATACACAGACGTGGGGTACAGACATACACAGACGTGGGGTACAGACAAATACAGACGTGGGGTACAGACATACACAGACGTGGGGTAAAAACATACACAGACGTGGGGTACATACATACACAGACGGGGGGTACAGACATACACAGACGTGGGGTACAGACATACACAGACGTGGGGTACAGACGTGGGGCATTGGCATACACAGACGTGGGGTACAGACATTCACAGACGTGGGGCATTGGCATACACAGACGTGGGGTACAGACATACACAGACGTGGGGTACAGAAAAACACAGACGTGGGGTACAGACATACACAGACGTGGGGTACAGACATACACAGACGTGGGACACAGACGTGGGGCATTGGCATACACAGACGTGAGGTACAGACATTCACAGACGTGGGGCATTGGCATACACAGACGTGGGGCATTGGCATTCACAGACGTGGGGTACAGACATACACAGACGTGGTGCACAGACATGCACAGACGTGGGGCATTGGCATACACAGACGTGGGGCATTGGCATACACAGACGTGGTGCACAGACATACACAGACGTGGGGCAGTGGCATACACAGACGTGGGGCATTGGCATACACAGACGTTGGGCATTGGCATACACAGACGTGGTGCACAGACATACACAGACGTGGGGCATTGGCATACACAGACGTGGGGCATTGGCATACACAGACATGGGGTACAGACATACACAGACGTGGGGTACAGACATACACAGACGTGGGGCATTGGCATACACAGACGTGGGGCATTGGCATTCACAGACGTGGGGTACAGACATACACAGACGTGGTGCACAGACATGCACAGACGTGGGGCATTGGCATACACAGACGTGGGGCATTGGCATACACAGACGTGGTGCACAGACATACACAGACGTGGGGCAGTGGCATACACAGACGTGGGGCATTGGCATACACAGACGTTGGGCATTGGCATACACAGACGTGGTGCACAGACATACACAGACGTGGGGCATTGGCATACACAGACGTGGGGCATTGGCATACACAGACGTGGGGCATTGGCATACACAGACATGGGGTACAGACATACACAGACGTGGGGTACAGACATACACAGACGTGGGGTACAGACATACACAGACGTGGGACACAGACGTGGGCACAGACATACACAGACGTGGTGCACAGACGTGGGGCACAGACATACACATACGTGGGGCATAGGCATACACAGATGTGGGGTACAGACATACACATACGTGGGGTACAGACATACACAGACGTGGGGTGCAGTCATACACAGACGTGGGGTACAGACATACACAGACGTGGGACACAGACGTGGGGCACAGACATACACATACGTGGGGCATAGGCATACACAGATGTGGGGTACAGACATACCCAGACGTGGAGCACAGACGTGGGGCACAGACATACACAGACGTAAGGCATAGACATAAACAGACGTAGTGCATAGAGATACACAGACGTGGGACACAGACGTGGGGCACAGACATACACAGACGTGGGGCACAGACATACACAAACGTGGTGCACATACGTGGGGTACAGATATACACAGACGTGGGGCACAGACATACACATACGTGGTGCACAGACATACACATACGTGGTCACAGACGTGGGGCACAGACATACACAGACGTGGTGCACAGACGTGGGGCACAGACATACACAGACTTGGTGTCCAGACGTGCAGCACAGACATACACAGACGTGGGGCATAGACATACACAGACGTTGGGCATAGACATTCACAGACGTGAGGCAGATACACATAGTGGGTACAGAAAAAAATCGTTGATACAGACATACACATATAGTGGATACAGGCAGACACAGATAGTGGATATAGAAACAGATAGTGGATACAGAAACATATAGTGAATACAGAAATAGATGATGGATACAGGCACGAGGGATGGAAACAGAAACAAGGAGTGGATACAGACTGACACGTATGGTGGATACAGACACGAATGGTGGATATAAGCAGACACGAGTGATGCATACATACACGAGTGGTGAGTAGAGACAGGCGCGAATGTTGGATACAGGCAGACACGAGTAGTGGATGCAGGCAGATACGAGTGGTGGATATAGACAGACACGAGTGGTGGATGCAGGCAGATACGAGTGGTGGAAATAGACAGACACGAGTGGTGGATGTAGGCAGACACTAGTGGGGTATGCAGGTAGACACGAGTGGGGGATATAGACAGACACGAGTCGTGGATGTAGGCAGACACGAATGAGGGATATATACATACACGAGTGGTGGATGTAGGCAGACACTAGTGGGGGATATAGACAGACACGAGTGGTGGATGCAGGCAGACACGAGTGGTGGATATAGACATACACGAGTGGTGGATACAGGCAGGCACGAGTGGGAGATAAAGGCAGACTCGAGAAATGAATACAGATACGAGTGGGGGGGGGGGGGTACAGAAACGAGGGGTTTATACAGAAACCAGGGGTGGATGCAGCCATGAGTGATGGATACAGGCAGACACGAGTGGTGGATACAGACAGACACGAGTGGTGGATACAGACAGACACGAGTGGGGGATACAGACAGACACGAGTAGTGGATACAGACAGAAACGAGTGGTGGATACAGACAGACACGAGTGGTGGATACAGACAGACAGAGGCAGGCTCTTCAAATGATGCCCCGATGGCTACGTGCAGCGGAGTTCTGTTTGTTGTCCAGGTAAATTAAATCCTCAATAGAGTTAAAATGCCTTACACCGGGTCATGTAGAGAACATGTTGGAGAGACTGTGGCCCAGGAGGACTGATGCTACAGTGTTGCAGTGTAGGTGCTTACAATTAGCCGTTACAGTGTGCTGAGAATTCCCACCTGTTTTAGCCGTATAACAGTTTGCTGGGAATTCCCACCTGTTTTAGCCGTATACCAGTCTGCTGGGAATTCCCACCTGTTTTAGCCGTATACCATTCAGCTGGGAATTCCCACCTGTCTTAGCCGTATACCAGTCAGCTGGGAATTCCCACCTGTTTTAGCCGTATACCAGTCAGCTGGGAATTCCCACCTGTTTTAGCCGTATACCAGTCAGCTGGGAATTCTCACCTGTTTTAGCCGTATACCAGTCAGCTGGGAATTCTCACCTGTTTTAGCCGTATACCAGTCTGCTGTGAATTCCCACCTGTTTTAGCCGTATACCAGTCAGCTGGGAATTCTCACCTGTTTTAGCCGTATACCAGTCAGCTGGGAATTCTCACCTGTTTTAGCCGTATACCAGTCTGCTGTGAATTCCCACCTGTTTTAGCCGTATACCATTCAGCTGGGAATTCCCACCTGTCTTAGCCGTATACCAGTCAGCTGGGAATTCCCACCTGTTTTAGCCGTATACCAGTCAGCTGGAAATTCCCACCTGTTTTAGCCGTATACCAGTCAGCTGGGAATTCTCACCTGTTTTAGCCGTATACCAGTCTGCTGGGAATTCCCACCTGTTTTAGCCGTATACCAGTCTGCTGGGAATTCCCACCTGTTTTAGCCGTATACCAGTCTGCTGGGAATTCCCGCCGGTTTTAGGTCGATGTACAGGACCGAGTTATCTGCGGAGTCAAAGACAACTTTAGTTCAATGTAAGACGAATGGAGGAGGCGGTTGAATTGTCAATGTATCTCTATGATTCGTCGAGGAGCAAACCTGCAGACCTAGGGGCTAACTCTCGACAAGGTGGGCACAAAGGTAGGGGCGCCAAAACGTTTTCTGTGTGCACCAGGAGCGCAGTCAGCCAGCGGAGTATGTCACTGAACAGTCACGTTTAATAACGGTGAAGCATAGAATGAGAATAGAGATAAGAGCCAGGTTAAATACAGGAATAACCAAATGAGGGCAGGAAGAGGAGAGGGCACGCGACGCTAGACTTACTCTGCAAGAAGAATATAAGATGGCGACGGTCGCGTGCAATGATTATGAACACCAGAACACGTGAAGATCAGTTAAAGAATTTCCAGGCATTTTTTAGGCTGTTCAAGCCAGGAGTCTCATATCTGTTACTGGAGAAGAGTCAATCGTGTACATTCCTAGCCAAGCCAGGAGTCTCATATCTGTCACTGGAGAAGAGTCAATCGTGTCCATTCCTCGCCAAGCCAGGAGTCTCATATCTGTCACTGGAGAAGAGTCAATCGTGTCCATTCCTAGCCAAGCCAGGAGTCTCATATCTGTCACTGGAGAAGAGTCAATCGTGTCCATTCCTAGCCAAGCCAGGAGTCTCATATCTGTCACTGGAGAAGAGTCAATCGTGTCCATTCCTAGCCAAGCCAGGAGTCTCATATCTGTCACTGGAGAAGAGTCAATCTTGTCCATTCCTAAATTGGCCACTTCATGTTATGAGCTCTGAGAAAGTCAGCTTTTAATAGACTAAGAAGGTACTTGAAAGTAGTTCATATTGATCTGGAAAAGGCTGAAGATTCGGCTGTGCTAGATGCTCTGGCATTCATAACTGAATTGGTCTGAGTAGAATCTCCAAACTCTGTCACTAAGCCTACAATGATTGATGACAATCTCTGCGTCTGTGTCTTATAAAGAACAAAAAGAATTATTTTGCATTTCTGCTATATGATATTCAAGGCTTGCAGATCTGGAGATGTAATCAATTGTAAGTGAGTTGCTGAAAGGCATTGACTTCGATTAAGGTGTCCGCAGTCTTGACGACCAGGAAAGCAAATATCTGATTTAATTTGAGATTTATGATCTTGAAACCAAACATGAGTAAGAATTGTGTATGGTCTGTGGGGTGACACTATGAGTTACTGCCCTTTGTGATAACATCCCTTGTGGTAACATCCCTTGTGATAACATCCCTTGTGGTAACAGCGTTTGTGATAACATCCCTTGTGGTAACATCCCTTGTGGTAACATCGTTTGTGGTAGCATCCCTTGTGGTAACAGAGTTTGTGGTAACAGCGTTTGTTGTAACAGAGTTTGTGGTAACAGCGTTTGTGGTAACAGCGTTTGTGGTAACAGCGTTTGTGGTAAAAACACTTTGTTGTGCTTTGAAATCATTATCCTTAGCCAAAACACCTTTCTTGGGTAGGTTTTATGTTTCTCTAATTCTCTGTGTGTAAGTATGTGTGTGAATGTATGTGTGCGTGTGTGTGTGTGTATGTGTAAGTATGTGTGTGAATGTGTATGTGCGTGTGTGTGTGTCTGTGTCTGAGTGTGTGTATGTTTAATACATTATAGATCCCAAGGACTCATTATTTCATACACACACACACACACACAATCACATAAACACATTGACACACGTTCAGACACACATACACGTTGGCACATACACACAGAGAGACCCACCGATACGCACACACTGACACGCACACAGACACGCACACACAGACACAGACACACATACAGACACGCACACACAGACGCGCACACAGACACGCACACACCAACACGCACACACATACACGCACACACAGACACACACACACACAGATACACACCGATAGTTTCCGTGTAAGGAGTGACATTTTCATTAACGAGTATTCCGCTGCCACAAAAAAGGATGAGATTTATCCAAGGAAGCTAGGTTATGTTATGTTATGTTGTGTTGTGTTATGTTGTGTTATGTTATGTTGTATTATGTTATGTTGTGTTATGTTATGTAATGCTATGTTACGCTATGTTATATTGTGTTATGTTATGTTACGCTATGTTATGTTACGTTACGGTATGTTATACAAAACTGAAATTAGGGAAGACCCATGGGTGTTAGACTCTGTTACGAAATGGCAAGGGTTCTGGGTACCGAGGTCTTCTGTAGGTCGTTGGTTGTACACACTTTGTGTCGTCCTCTTAAGCGCCCCTCCTTGTCCTGCCTGCATATGATGTCAAACCCTTGCAGATTGTGAAACGGTGATTCATTAGTTGTGATGTCATCAATCAGTGTCATCAACTAGTGTCATCAACTAGTGTCATCATTCAGTGTCATTAATCAGTGTCATCAATCAATGTCATCAACTAGTGGCATCATTCAGTGTCATCAATCAGTGTCATCAACTAGTGTCATCAACTAGTGTCATCAATCAGTGTCAATCAACTAGTGTCATCAATCAGTGTCAATCAACTAGTGTCATCAATCAGTGTCATCAACTAGTGTCATCAATCAGTGTCAATCAACTAGTGTCATCAATCAGTGTCATCAACTAGTGCCATCAATCAGTGTCATCAACTAGTGTCATCAATCAGTGTCAATCAACTAGTGGCACCAATCAGTGTCATAAACTAGTGTCATCAATCAGTGTCATCAACTAGTGGCATCATTCCGTGACATCAACTAGTGGCATCAATCAGTGTCATCAACTAGTGGCATCAATCAGTGTCATAAACTAGTGGCATCAATCAGTGTCATCAACTAGTGGCATCATTCTGTGACATCAACTAGTGGCATCAATCAGTGTCAGCAACTAGTGTCATCAATCAGTGTCATCAATCAGTGTCATCAATCAGTGTCATCAACTAGTGGCATCAATCAGTGTCATCAACTAGTGGCATCAATCAGTGTCATCATGTAGTGGCATCAATTAGTGTCATCAACTAGTGGCATCAATCAGTGTCATCAACGAGTGGCATCAATCAGTGTCATCAACTAGTGGCATTGATCAGTGTCATCAACTAGTGGCATCAATCAGTGTCATCCACGAGTGGCATCAATCAGTGTCATCAACTAGTGGCATCAATCAGTGTCATCAACTGGTGGCATCAATCAGTGTCATCAACTAGTGGCATCAATCAGTGTCATCAACTAGTGGCATCAATCAGTGTCATCAACTAGTGGCATGAAACAGTGGCATCAATCAGTGTCATCAACTAGTGGCATCAATCAGTGTCATCAACTAGTGGCATCAATCAGTGTCATCAACTAGTGGAATCAATCAGTGTCATCAACTAGTGGCATCAATCAGTGTCATCAACGAGTTGCATCAATCAGTGTCATTAACTAGTGGCATCATTCAGTGTCATCAACGAGTGACATCAATCAGTGTCATCAACTAGTGGCATCAATCAGTGTCATCAACTAGTGGCATCAATCAGTGTCATCAACTAGTGGCATCAATCAGTGTCATCAACGAGTGGCATCAATCAGTGTCATCAACTAGTGGCATCAATCAGTGTCATCAACTAGTGGCATCAATCAGTGTCATCAACTAGTGGCATCAATCAGTGTCATCAACTAGTGGCATCAATCAGTGTCAGCAACTAGTGGCATCAATCAGTGTCATCAACTAGTGGCATCAATCAGTGTAATCAACTAGTGGCATCAATCAGTGTCATCAACTAGTGTCATCAATCAGTGTCATCATCAAGTAGGAGGGCACTGATGTGAGGCCATGATGTCATTACATCTATGTCAAATGTCACTAAGTGTACATCCAAAGCCAAAATGGCAGATCTTCCATCGGGTAAATACCAGCAGAACCAGAACAGTAGACCGACCCAAAGTCACGTGATGGCTGGACACCTTTATGTTCGCTATCCAGTAACGCAATATACATACATTCTTGACCTTCCAGAGAAAGAGAGAGATAGAGAGAGAGAGAGAGAGAGAGATAGAGAGAGAGATAGAGAGAGAGAATGAAAGAGAGAAAGAGACAGTGAGAGAAACTGAGACGCGATGACTGCTCAATTTAATGGTGTCTTGGAATGTCGTCATAGATTTGAAGTAGCTGCTTTGATCTCCATTCTCATACTGGCGTCTGCTGGCAGGCATGGTCCAGTCTAACAGCAGAGAAGTGCCGGCCTTTCACAGCCCCGCCCAGATATGTCGGTTTATTTGACAGCATCATTGCTGGAAGTATAATCACTAATCATTTGTTTAATTATAGCTTTGCTTCCCCATCTCAACATAATGCATTGCCCCCTGCTGATGATAATGAAAGTTTGTTGGTAGTCTGTCATTTTATCGCTAGCATAGATCCATTCTTTCATCACTAGTATAGATCCATTCTTCCATCGCCAGTATAGTTCCATTCTTCCTATATCGTCATAGTCTCAACTGTGGTCATCTGTTAAATCGTCTTTTCTGTCTGGGATGTCAATGCCGTCCCTCTCTTACCTCTCCTTCCCCTCCATGCCGTCTGGGATGCCAATGCCGTCCCTCTCTTACCTCTCCTTCCCCTCCATGCCGACCGTCTCTTACCTCTCCTTCCCCTCCATGCCGTCTGGGATGCCAATGCCGTCCCTGTCTTACCTCTCCTTCCCCTCCATGCCGTCCCTCTCTTACCTCTCCTTCCCCTCCATGCCGTCTGGGATGCCAATGCCGTCCCTCTCTTACCTCTCCTTCCCCTCCATGCCGTCTGGGATGCCAATGTCGTCCCTCTCTTACCTCTCCTTCCCCTCCATGCCGTCCCTCTCTTACCTCTCCTTCCCCTCCATGCCGTCTGGGATGCCAATGCCGTCCCTCTCTTACCTCTCCTTCCCCTCCATGCCGACCGTCTCTTACCTCTCCTTCCCCTCCATGCCAACTGTCTGTTGTAATTCGTACAAAGTCTTAGGACCATTTCGTATCTGGAAATTACTGACAAATGTCCAAGTAGTTTACCATGAATCTGAACGAGGTAGCAACAGTAAAACGTAGGGCCAGTCGTGTGCCGTAGATCTCAAGCCGTTCCAACAATTTGCATTGAGACTGACAGTGGGATGATTCCCAGCCCAAAGTTTACAACTGACAATATTAGAAGGATTTACAACGCATACGCCTTTTATGACTGCTAATTTCCAATATTGATAGTATTCAACATTTCTTGCCTTTGTCCAGTATTCCAAATGGCAAAATTTATCGTCTTTACTTACAATCTCCAAATGTCATAATTTATCGTCTTTACTTACAGACTCAAAATGTCATAATTTATCGTCTTTACTTCTAGACTCCAGATGTCGTCACTTCTAACCATTACTTACACTCCAAATGTCATCATTTCTCAGCATTACTTCTGGATTCCAAATCTAATCGTTTCTCAGCATTACTTCTGGATTCCAAATCTAATCGTTTCTCAGCATTATTTCTAGATTCCAAAATATCATCATTTGTCACCCTTACTTACGGATTCCAAATATCATCATTTATCAACATTACTTGCAGATTCCAAAGATCAGCATTACTGACCTTGACTCGGTCCTACCTCGTGATGCTGCAGGGCAGCTGGTTCTGCGGGGTGGGCATCATACTCTACGGCCACGGTCACAACAGCACGGTTTGGAAGCTCAACAGCCACATGGACGCTATGCAAGCAACTATCTACTTCAGGTAAGGGACACCTGTGTTCTAGTAGAGAGACAGATTAGTCTGGTGTTTGTTGATGTTGTGCATAGTTTAACGGTTTTCTGGAGAAAGTACATGGTTTCACACCACAACCACAATTCGTTGCCATATTCACTTCACTTAACTTCTTTATGCTAGTCTAGAAGTCTCTGCAGATACTGTATACTTCTTCTTCTTCTTCTTCTTCGTTCTCAATCTCCCACTACCAAACCCTGAAAGGGTAAGTAACAGAATGTAGTCCAGAGAACGGAATGCGTTGTGTCGTAGTTTACAGCTTGGCTGCGATATTTGCACCTTTCGGTCCAACACATCCGACTGCAGGAAGCATTTTTTGAGTACCGGGTTAGCATTCCTTCTTCGATCCCTTCTCCTTAGCCAGTCTGCCCTGCTGTAGCCTGTTATCTAGGATCACCGCGTGGAGGTGTAGAAGGGTCTTGGCAGTTATGGGTCGCTGGCCATGACGCTAGCAGTCAGCTATGGGTCGCTGACCACTGCAGCTCATGCGCTGCTCAGCATCTTGATCCCAGTCTGTATACAACCAGGTTCTTTTACATTTACTTGATTTAAAAAAATACCTGTGAGCATCAAATCTATTCTTCAATGCATTAATTGACGCTGCCGTTACTATTTCCTGTGGCAATGCATTCCAAGCATTCACTGCTCTCTGGCTAAAAAAGTAGTTCCTGGTATCTAATCTAGGCCGTTCTTTAAGTAATGTATTGCTTTTGATATGGTAGGCGACTGAATTTTGAAAAAAACTTGTTATAGTCTAATTTATCCGTTCCTCTGAACATCTTATAAACCTGCATTAAATCACCTCGAATTCTTCTCTTTTCTAGACACTGTAGGCCGGTTTTTCTGAGTATTTCCTCATAACTATAATTCTGAAATCCCACTATCAGCTTTGTCGCTCTTCTTTGTATCTTTTCCAGCATGTTTATATCTCCTCTACGATAAGGACTCCACACCTGTACATATTATTCCCAATCTAGGTCTAACTAATACTTTATACAGTTTGGCTGGCCAGCTCAGCATCTTGATCCTTTATACAGTTTGACAATCACTTCTTTGCTCCTCCTATGTTAATATTTCTTTTGACCTTGCCTAACATTGCATTTGCCTTTTTTTTTAACCTATACTTGGACTTGCTCACTCAATTTACCTGTATGATCTACTATAACGCCTAGGTCCCTTTGGTTTTTCAATTGTTATAATATTGTTCTCGCCCATCAAACATCCTGGTCTAAGCTTTTGTAGTGCTTTAATCGGAACTTGGTTTTGGAAGTGGGGCCACTCCGAGATAAACACCGACTAACGAGCGTGGGAACAAGTAGTTACTGAACTTGGGAATGTTGCTGTTGCTACGTGCATGTGTTACCGGGGCTGAAAAGGGATCGCAGAACAGATTATTTGACTATTAGTAGTAAGTGTGTGTGGTTTATTTCTCGTGGCTTATTAGACTAGGGAAAGACGTGGCTCTGGATTTTCCAAACTCAAGTATTTTTCCTGTTGACATCTAGCCTACCTGGCAGAATAAGGTGTACACCCTACCTATGGGCGGGACTTTTAACTGTTTAGCTGTCCTTGTGTGAGGTTTTGCTATTGGGTGTTTCTCACCATCAGCTCTATGAGGTGTTCCAATATACATGATAATATATATTCCATATTATTATTCAAATAATTCCGCAACCATATTCGTGTTTGCATTTATTCTTCAGCTGGCACGCCGCTGCACATTTCATTGTTCTGCTCATCCTGGTAACCGCCATGTCTCGATGTTATCAAGTGCAAACTGGTAATTTCCGGAATGGATCTGAACTCCCAATGGCCATTCTCAACAACGGAGATAAACAGGATGACTACAGCGCTCTTACCATCCAAGAAGACGACAGCGACATGGAGTTTGAGAGACCTTCGGAGAAGGCACTGCTTCCGTCGTGACATCTCTTACCGTCGTGAAACATGGGCTGTCTTTGTCGGACCATTTGTTCTGGGTAATTTAGATGCTATTCTTGTAACATGTGATTGTATATCTCCGTTATTTCTGCGCGATAGAATTCAAGTATAGAAGATGACGCTTTCTTTCATTGTAGAGAAGTATTATATTTAGAGACAAATATAAATAAGCAGCAATTAAATTATCTTTCATCTTTTCATTCTCAGAAAATAATCATTGATTATCATGTAGATAAAACCCTGTCCTTTCTGATATCAGCAGGTAATTCCTGTGTTTGGTGCACATGCAATGGCTTTATTCATTTAACATTTTTTTTTAATGTGGGTGGGGGGGGGGGGGGGGATAAACAATATCGGTTCTGATGTGCTTCATCAACTATCTCTACTGTGCCGTCTTCTTCCTGTCTTCTTCCAGTGATTTGCGTTCCATCCTTCCATATTATTCTCTGCCAGTTTATTTAAACTTCTCCCTGTGTTCCCCAACTTCTCCCTTGTGTTCCCCAACTTCTCCCTTGTGTTCCCCAACTTCTCCCTTGTATTCCCCAACTTCTCCCTTGTATCCCCCAACTTCTCCCTTGTATCCCCCAACTTCTCCCTTGTGTTCCTCATCTTCTCCCTTGTGTTCCTCATCTTCTCCCTTGTGTTCCTCAACTTCTCCCTTGTGTTCCCCAACTTCTCCCTGTGTTCCCCAACTTCTCCCTGTATCCCCCAACTTCTCCCTTGTATCCCCCAACTTCTCCCTTGTGTTCCTCATCTTCTCCTTTGTGTTCCTCAACTTCTCCCTTGTATCCCCCCAACTTCTCCCTGTGTTCCCCAACTTCTCCCTTGTGTTCCTCAACTTCTCCCTTGTATCCCCCAACTTCTCCCTGTGTTCCTCAACTTCTTCCTGTGTTCCTCAACTTCTCCCTTGTATCCCCCAACTTCTCCCGGTATCCCCCAACTTCTCCCTGTGTTCCCCAACTTCTCCCTGTGTTCCCCAACTTCTCCCTGGGTTCTTCAACTTCTCTCTTGTGTTCTTCTTCTCCCTTGTGTTCTTCTTCTCCCTTGTGTTCTTCAACTTCTTCCTGTGTTCCCCAAACTTCTCCTTTGTGTTCTACTTCTCCCTTGTGTTCTACTTCTCCCTTATGTTCTTCTTCTCCCTTGTGTTCTTCTTCTCCCTTGTGTTCTTCAACTTCTCCCTGGGTTCTTCAACTTCTTCCTGGGTTCTTCAACTTCTCCCTTGTATTCTTCAACTTCTCCCTTGTGTTCCTCAACTTGTTGATTGTGTGTGTGTGTGTGTGTGCGTGTGCGCGTGCGCGTGCGCGTGTGCGCGTTCGTGAGATGGTGTGTGGGTGGGGGACTTTTTTTTTGTTGTTCTTTTTTATTCTGTAAAACAGTACTGTAAAATTTGAGTTTTGATCATCGGATATTCAGAATAAACATTTGTCACTTGTTGAGAAATCTCTGCTGTTTCTGTAAGTGCCATACAATTTTTAAAGTAATTCAAGGTATTGTGTGTGAACTTTAAAAAAGAATTGCCACATTGCATTTGATGAACAATATTATTATGTACCTTTTCATGACCAGGGATCAAGGTCGATGGGTTTTTGGCAAATAACAATAAAGATGTATACTAGTAATATACGTATAGCTATACTATTATTGATTTGGTAATGTACGTCAAGTCGAACAAGATAATATTTCAGCTAGTGGTCTGCGCATTTTTGATGTCTCGGTCTAAACTGATCATATCACACAATGCAAAGTGTATTTCTGTAATGACCTGTCTGTCTGTCGGTTTGTCGGTAGCTAATGTCATAACAAATATCAGTACATATCAGGAAGCTGATATCTGTCAATCACAACTTGTTTCGTTAATAATGACACTTGTCATCGCTTTATAGTTAATAAAAGTAGATTTATATTTAAAACACATGTTATAGCTTTATAGTTACTACGGATAGATTAATATATAGTAGTACTTGTCATAGTTTTATAGTTAATAAAAGTAGATTTATATTTAAAACACATGTTATAGCTTTATAGTTAATACGGGTAGATTTATATATAAAAACACATGTCATCGCTTTATAGTTAATAAAAGTAGATTTATATTTAAAACACATGTTATAGCTTTATAGTTAATACGGGTAGATTTATATATAAAAACACATGTCATCGCTTTATAGTTAATAAAAGTAGATTTATATTTAAAACACATGTTATAGCTTTATAGTTAATACGGGTAGATTTATATATAAAAACACATGTCATCGCTTTATAGTTAATACGGGTAGATTTATATATAGTAGTACTTGTCATAGTTTTATAGTTAATAAAAGTAGATTTATATTTAAAACACATGTTATAGCTTTATAGTTAATACGGGTAGATTTATATATAAAAACACATGTCATCGCTTTATAGTTAATACGGGTAGATTTATATATAGTAGTACTTGTCATAGTTTTATAGTTAATAAAAGTAGATTTATATTTAAAACACATGTTATAGCTTTATAGTTACTACGGATAGATTAATATATAGTAGTACTTGTCATAGTTTTATAGTTAATAAAAGTAGATTTATATTTAAAACACATGTTATAGCTTTATAGTTACTACGGATAGATTAATATATAGTAGTACTTGTCATAGTTTTATAGTTAATAAAAGTAGATTTATATTTAAAACACATGTTATAGCTTTATAGTTACTACGGATAGATTAATATATAGTAGTACTTGTCATAGTTTTATAGTTAATAAAAGTAGATTTATATTTAAAACACATGTTATAGCTTTATAGTTACTACGGATAGATTAATATATAGTAGTACTTGTCATAGTTTTATAGTTAATAAAAGTAGATTTATATTTAAAACACATGTTATAGCTTTATAGTTACTACGGATAGATTAATATATAGTAGTACTTGTCATAGTTTTATAGTTAATAAAAGTAGATTTATATTTAAAACACATGTTATAGCTTTATAGTTACTACGGATAGATTAATATATAGTAGTACTTGTCATAGTTTTATAGTTAATAAAAGTAGATTTATATTTAAAACACATGTTATAGCTTTATAGTTAATACGGGTAGATTTATATATAAAAACACATGTCATCGCTTTATAGTTAATACGACAAAGCCACTCATCGTCACACAGTGCCACGCCCCCACTGCATAGACTGAACAAGATGATCGGAGCAGCGGAGACAAGAGGCAGCATGATGACATGCAGGACAAGTCTTCACCAATCAAAAAGTATTTTGACTGCCCTAAATAAAGCTGACGATATCAGCATGACGGATGGAGCAGAAATAAAGGCAGAATGTCAGAGATACGATACCGACCTCTTTGCATCAAAGGTGATAGTTACCTAATTGCTACACAACACCGAATCTGGACCGGTACCAAAAATATAATCAGATGAGGTGGCGCATGCAAGCAATCAACTTAAACCAGGTAAAGACACGAGACGGTAGCAAACGTCAAAAACCGTTTTAATCCACACAAAAAGAGGACAGAAAACCTGGCTAATTACTGACTGATCTGGCAACTCTCAACAATTTACAAACTCTTCATCAGAGAATACGCCAACATACTAGACAGTATACTCGATGTGAACCAGCCTCGAGAATAAGTAGGTTTCAGAAAAACCTTATTAACCACTGGTCATCTCCACACAATCAATCAATTAATGGAGAGGTCGCATGAAGTACAGATGCCGTTATTCTTTGTGTACGGGGATTATGAGAAGGATTTTGGTAGCATCGAAATAACTACGGTGCTGAATGCTCTGAGAAATCAGGAGATTGCAGAAAAATATTATCAACTGATAGAGAAAACACACAGCGGATGCATAACGGATTTAACCCTATTCTATAGACCGAGCACCATGCCGGTACAATGTGACGTCCGACAGGATGATACCATCTCTCCATAGCTCTTCACAGCCGCCATGATGAGATGGTCAAACATCTGGTCTGTGGTGAGTGACGCATAAATACAGACGGAGAAATGCTGGATCCTCTCACGTTCGCTGATGCCATACTCAGCTTCCTCTTCGGCCACAGCGTCTAAGAAGGGGAGAAAAGCCTGAATGAGCTCAGCAGAGCAAGCGTTGCTTTTGACCAACAAATCAAAACAAAAAGAAAACCCGGTCCTTGCTCAACACCTTCTGCCCAAAAGGAGATATGCGCCTTGGAGATTGTCACGTCGAAAACGTCAATCCGTATATCTACTTGGGCCAGAAGATCACGAATTCCCATTCAATAAACCGTGAGATCTCGCGAAGGATAACAGCAGACTGTTTCAGCTTCACATGTATGAAACCCATACTGCAACAGATGTGAAACGTTAACTCTAGGGCTCAACCTTCAACTGTGTGGTTATTCCAGCCATGGTATATGGCTGCGAGGTGTGAAACCTACGGAAAGCTGATGCAGATAGACTACGCGTTGCCCAATGAGCGATTGAGCAAAGAACATTGCAGATCTTTCTTCGTGACCAAATCCGCAACGCAGAGATCAGACGTCTAAATTCATCCACTGACATCGTAGATGTCGCGCTGTTACGGAAATGCAGGTGGGATGACCATGTGATGCGCAGGCCGGATAACAGATGGACACGTCGAGTAACGTCCGGTGGCCCTACAGCCTGAGGCAACACCGAGGTTTAGGTGGAGAGATGCCGGAAGGACGCACTGGATCAAACATATTACACGGAGACAAAAGAGCGAAATAAGCTTACTCAACAGTTTGCTACGTGGCATCAGACGCACGTGCCTAATTGAAAATCAAGATTTTGAGATTAGAAAGGAATACATTTATCATTTAAATTATAATAAGGGGCAAAGGAAGGCAAATAGATGGGGACCAGCATGAGATTTTAAGAAAAGGTAGCGGAGATATTAATGCCATGTTGTTGGAGGCAACCCATGCTGGAGATAAATATGTCCTCAATTGCAAATCGATGACGATCGTCAAAGAAGCAAGAACGTAGACCAGTGACACTAACGTCAGCCCTACCCCGTTGCCCAGGAACATTGAAGTGGCTGGCAATTGGGGAACCAGTGCGGTTGTGGATATCAATAAGGTGTTGGCGGAAACGCTCACCCAGTTCCATACCAGTTTCCCCCATGTATGTCATACCACACTGGCGGCAGATGATAGAATAGATGAGGTTACGGGAATTGCATGAGAATCCCTCTTTGATGAAGAATTCTGCTTTGGGGAAATTTGATGGAGCCAGAGAGGATGAGATGAGGGCAGGTAACACAGCCACGAGCATCTTTGCACGGCCTGGTGCTTGGAAGACCATGAGTGCTGGTGTGTAGACGATTGGGAAGTGGTCAGATCTTCGAAGAACAGAACAAAGCATATTGTTTCCAAGCTCATCGAAAAGGGTGAGTGTCATTTTGGACCATTGCCTCTCGTAGAGCCTTACAGAAACAGAGCAGGATCTTTGTAGATCTGTATCATTCCACTCATGTTTCATCCATCAAGTAGACGAATTTTGGGCTTAAGCGCTGGGCAGTTTAGAATAGGCAGAATTAAAGTTAGAAGCAACAAACTATTTAGAAGTAGCGAGAAACTGACCACAGGATCCAAAACTGGGTTGCTATGCAACGAGACCAATATACGTGCATTTGCACAATATATCTTGGTAGTTAGACAGAGGGCAGTAATGTTAAGGAAAGCCTTAGAGCTACGCATACGTGAATGAGTTGTTAATAAGGAGAGTGTGAGGGATTCAAAATATGTTTACCATTGTTTGTACAAAACTAAGCTGCTTTCTGTTAAGTGTAATTAGTGTAAGTGTGCCACGGTTGTATAGACCTCAGTGTGCTCACAGTAGATATCGATATCAGATATTGTGCAGGTTGGCAGTTGAGAGGCAGCTTTATTATATCCAAGTGTCTGCAGTGACGATAGGGTCTGCAAGAGCTAATTGGAAGATCGTGGTGTACTTTATTACAGCGTGAATTGTGAATTTCAGTATTTGTATATGTATATACGCATGTACACATATCATCTCACGCTCTCCATGCTCGCCTTGTCTGTCATTTCCTCTTTAACACACACACGAACATAACACCACATTTGTATCTTGTGGGCGTGATTGGGGGTACTAGACAATATGTACTCTCTTAAACCCTCGGAAGCTCAGAAGACGGTCCTACTCCAATGCTCAAACTGTTGACTTTCTGCAATGATAAGGCTGACAATGTATTTCACTTACAAACCTTGCTCAAATAAATTCGCCATTTGTCATGGATGAAGACCGCAAACATCTCATGGCAGACTGCATTCTTTAGTATGTGGCTGCTCTTGTGATTGATCAAGTCAATGGGACCGAGTTATATGACATGACTGATAGACATAGCCCGCAACTGCCACTGCTATTCCATCTGCTCTAAACATCCTCATTGCGCGTCTATTCACGGAGACCATCGCTGACTGCTCCCTTCCAGGTTGAACCATTTTGAGTCAGGTGTTCATAGGTGTGAATGTCTATTTGACCGCACGGAAGGGACTTTCAGAATGTTTGAAACGTCTTGTTTTAACGTCCATCCGATCATCCTCTACTCAATTCACTGCAGGGACGCCTCTTTGAAAGACTTCCGCTTGGCATTCGAGCAAGGTGGCCTGCCCTTTGAAAGACTTCCGCTTGGCATTCGAGCAAGGTGGCCTGCCCTTTGAAAGACTTCCGCTTGGCATTCGAGCAAGGTGGCCTGCACTTTGAAAGACTTCCGCTTGGCATTCCAGCAAGGTGGCCCACCCTTTGAAAGACTTCCGCTTGGCATTCGAGCAAGGTGGCCCGCTCTTTGAAAGACTTCCGCTTGGCATTCGAGCAAGGTGGCCCGCCCTTTGAAAGACTTCCGCTTGGCATTCGAGCAACGTGGCCTGCCCTGTGAAAGACTTCCGCTTGGCATTCGAGCAAGGTGGCCTGCCCTTTGAAAGACTTCCGCTTGGCATTCGAGCAAGGTGGCCCGCCCTTTGAAAGACTTCCGCTTGGCATTCGAGCAAGGTGGCCCGCCCTTTGAAAGACTTCCGCTTGGCATTCGAGCAAGGTGGCCCACCCTTTGAAAGACTTCCGCTTGGCATTCGAGCAAGGTGGCCAGCTCATATAATCTGGGTTTTTTTTGGTAAATAGTGCATGAACACCTGGTACATTGGCTCTCTATAGCACTTCATTATCTGTGATATGGCCCTGCCAGTGAATGCACAGTTTGCGTCTCAGACAGGTCACGTGGAAGTGATGTAGCCTCCTGGCGTCTTCAGCGTAGGCAGTCCAATTCTCACACGCCTTGAGCAGGGTGGGGAGAACGGAGGCGCGGTAGACCTTCAGCTTAGTCGATCTGCTGATTCCTCGACGTTACCACTGTTGAGCACATTCGACCTGTGTCCACGTGTGGAGTCCATATCATAGAGTGGATATAAACATGTTAGAAAGGTTACAAAGATGAGCTACACAAATTGTCCCGGGGTTTCAGAATTATAGTTATGAGGAAAAACTATTAAAAAATGGTCTCGAACAGGGAATAATTCGAGGTGATTTAATACAAGTATGTAAATTAATATAAGGAATGGATAAATTAGACTATTCAAAATTTGTCAAAGTACAACCGGCTACAAGAACAAGAGGGCACAGCTACAAATTGTTTAAAGACAGGTCCAGATTAGATATTAGGAAATATATTTTTAGTCAGAGAGTGGTGAATTCTTGGAATGCATTGCCGCAGAATGTGGTAGGGCAGAGTCAGTTAATTCATTTAAAAAAAAGATTAGATGCTCACAGAATGTTTAGTATCGGTGGAGTCAAATAAAATGGTTATATACAGACTGTTTAGAGCCTTCTAAACCAGTATAATGGAGTTAAGCTAAGTTAAAAGATGTTCTGGCCGTTGCTGTTCTATTAGACAGCTTAGCAGCAAAGGTCACTGAACTCCTCAGCGTACTTCCTAGGTAGACCCATTTTTCAAGCGCTTGTAACAGGCATTGTTATAGGAGGGTTAATAGCTGAAACTTGAATGCAGAAGTACTTTATATTTATCTTGTGATTTTAAATGTTATAGCTCACAACATTTCTCCAAACCTTCGCGGGCACCGTGCGAGCACCCCGTGGAGCTCACAGCGTCCGCAGACCATGGGTTGAGAACCGCTGATCGAAACCAAAAGTAGACATTTGTATTTATGTGGCTATATCAGTTTGCCAACCTTGACAATAATGTCATTGCTAAAGTTATCAGTGAATAGGGCAGTGAATAAAGCAACGGAAGATGCACATCGGAGTAGGGATGATATTATGTATGACATTTTGTTAGTTAATTTATACCATCTCTGGTTTGTTTGCAAAGGTTTTATTTCCATTCTAAATGGGCTCTTTGTGTTTGTCTGTATGGGGTTTTACTTGCTAAAATTCACCATACGTTTTTAAACATATACCTTCAGACATTACTGGTTCTATCCCTCACCTGGATTTGAGTTTCAGGTGTGGAGATGTTGTCTCTGATGTTGTATGTGTTGTTGTGTGTGTTGTTGTGTATGATGTTGTCTGTGATGTTGTCTGTGATGTTGTCTGTGATGTTGTCTGTGATGTTGTCGCTGCTGTTGTGTGTGATGTTGTCTGTAATTTTGTCTCTGCTGTTATCTGTGATGTTGTGTGTGATGTTGTCTGTGATGTTGTGTGTGATGTTGGACGGGATGTTGTCTGTGATGTTGTCTCCGCTATTGGGAGTGATGTTGTCTGTGATGTTGTCTGTGCTGTTGTGTGTGATGTTGTGTGTGATGTTGTCTGTGATGTTGTCTGTGATGTTGTCTGTGATGTTGTCTCTGATGCTGTATATGTTGTTGTGTGTGTTGTTGTGTATGATGTTGTCTGTGATGTTGTCTGTGATGTTGTCTGTGATGTTGTCTGTGATGTTGTCTGTGATGTTGTCTCTGATGCTGTATATGTTGTTGTGTGTGTTGTTGTGTATGATGTTGTCTGTGATGTTGTCTGTGATGTTGTCTGTGATGTTGTCTGGGATGTTGTCTGTGATGTTGTCTCTGATGCTGTATATGTTGTTGTGTGTGTTGTTGTGTATGATGTTGTCTGTGATGTTGTCTGTGATGTTGTCTCTGATGTTGTCTGTGATGTTGTCTGTGATGTTGTCTGTGATGTTGTCTGTGATGTTGTCTGTGATGTTGTCTGTGATGTTGTCTGTGATGTTGTCTCTGATGCTGTATATGTTGTTGTGTGTGTTGTTGTGTATGATGTTGTCTGTGATGTTGTCTGTGATGTTGTCTGTGATGTTGTCTGTGATGTTGTCTGTGATGTTGTCTGTGATGTTGTCTCTGATGTTGTCTGTGATGTTGTCTCTGATGTTGTCTGGGATGTTGTCTGTGATGTTGTCTGTGATGTTGTCTCCGCTATTAGGAGTGATGTTGTGTGTGATGTTGTCTGTGATGTTGTCTGGGATGTTGTCTGTGATGTTGTCTCCGCTATTAGGAGTGATGTTGTGTGTGATGTTGTCTGTGATGTTGTCTGGGATGTTGTCTGTGATGTTGTCTCCGCTATTAGGAGTGATGTTGTGTGTGATGTTGTCTGTGATGTTGTCTGTGAGGTTGCCTCTGTTGTTGTCTCTGCTGTTGTCTGTGATGTTGTCTGTGATGTTGTCTGTGATGTTGTCTGTGATGTTGTCTGTGATGTTGGGCGGGATGTTGTATGGGATGTTGTCTGTGATGTTGGGCGGGATGTTGTATGGGATGTTGTCTGTGATGTTGTCTCCGCTATTGGGAGTGTCGTTGTCTGTGATGTTGTCTGTGATGTTGTCTGTGATGTTGTGTGTGATGTTGGACGGGATGTTGTATGTGATGTTGTCTGTGATGTGCACCTTGGTTAGAACAAAATATATGAACACCTCATCACCACGTGTCTTGTACTTGAACCAAAAAGAACCATCATTCCATCGTTATAACCAAATGTGTAACTACAGTGTCAGTGACTGCCGCTATTTTTATTGTATAAAAAGAAAGTATGATTTCCAGATTATGTCATGTTTAAGACAAATTTATAATATGTGTCCGTTATATGAAGCATCAATTGAAATACTAACATTGGTACTTCCAACCAAAAATGTCTTCTTCTTCTTCTTCTTCTTCTTCTTCGTCTTCTTCTTCTTCTTCTTCTTCTTCGTCTTCTTCTTCTTCTTCTTCTTCTTCTTCTCGTCTTGTTGTTGTTTTTGTTGTTGTTGTCGAAGGTTATAGCCTTGATCTCATGATATATCATCTATGAAAATGAGGCTTGACTTGGTCGTTCTTATTCTATCATGAGGGGTGTAGAGGTCTTCTATTATTTTTCTTTCGACCTATAGTTTCTACAGGGTTGGGTAACCATCCCCATGTTCAACCCCTCTTAGTCATCTTTTATAACATATCTGGATGGTTACAGTGTTGTTATTCTGTGTTCCCCTTGCAGGCCCCGGTAACATATGCAGACCAAATATATCCTTGTTATTCATAATAACAGTTCCTGTAATCTTACCCACCAAACCTTTCCCTTCCATAATTTCGAGGAATTAATATACTGGTTGACAGAAATCGAATCTTCTAGTGTCAATGTGCTTGAGTGTTTGGTGGTGAGACAGTTGTTCCCTCAGTTGACTTACATGGGTATGTAGCGGAGGCCAGAGGCAATGCCAGTGTTTGGACGGTGGGCCAGAGGTAATGCCAGTGTGTGGACGGTGGGCCAGAGGCAATGCCAGTGTGTAGATGGTGGACCAGAGGCAATGCCAGTGTGTGGGCGGTGGGCCAGAGGCAATGCCAGTGTGTAGATGGTGGACCAGAGGCAATGCCAGTGTGTGGGCGGTGAACCAGAGGCAATGCCAGTGTGTAGATGGTGGACCAGAGGCAATGCCAGTGTGTGGGCGGTGGGCCAGAGGCAATGACAGTGTGTGGATGGTGGACCAGAGGCAATGCCAGTGTGTAGATGGTGGACCAGAGGCAATGCCAGTGTGTGGGCGATGGACCAGAGGCAATGCCAGTGTGTAGATGGTGGACCAGAGGCAATGTCAGTGTGTAGATGGTGGACCAGAGGCAATGCCAGTGTGTAGATGGTGGACCAGAGGCAATGCCAGTGTGTGGACGGTGGACCATAGGCAATGCCAGTGTGTGGATAGTGGACCAGAGGCTACGTCACTGAGTGATTGCCGCGACAGAGGCATTTCCAGTGAGTAGACACGGGCTATAGACTTTGTCAGTGAGTAGACACGGGCTATAGACTTTGTCAGTGAGTAGCCACGGGCTATAGACTTTGTCAGTGAGTAGCCACGGGCTATAGACTTTGTCAGTGAGTAGCCACGGGCTATAGACTTTGTCAGTGAGTAGACACGGGCTATAGACTTTGTCAGTGAGTAGACACGGGCTATAGACTTTGTCAGTGAGTAGACACGGGCTATAGACTTTGTCAGTGAGTAGACACGGGCTATAGACTTTGTCAGTGAGTAGACACGGGCTATAGACTTTGTCAGTGAGTAGCCACGGGCTATAGACTTTGTCAGTGAGTAGACACGGGCTATAGACTTTGCCAGTGAGTAGACACCGTCTATAGAGTTTGCCAGTAAGTAGACACGGGCTATAGACTTTGCCAGTAAGTAGACACGGGTTATAGACTTTGCCAGTGAGTAGACACGGGCTATAGACTTTGCCAGTGAGTAGACACGGGCTATAGACTTTGCCAGTGAGTAGACACCGTCTATAGAGTTTGCCAGTGAGAAGACACGGGCTATAGACTTTCCCAGGTAGGAGACTACGCGTCAGAGACACCTTGAGGAGACGACGGGTCAGAGACCATGCCAGAAAGGAGACGACGGGTCAGAGACAAAGCCACTGAGGAGACGATAGGTCAGAGACTATGCCAGAGAGTAAATGGTCTGTCACAGTTACATATAACTCATTAAGTGAGGTAGTAGTAATAATAATTTATCTATCGCCGTGAATGAGGACCACCAAAAGCATCGTTTAATGCTCCATCATTGAGTATGTGACCGAATGCGCTTGTGACTGATCAAGCTAATGGAAAGTTCTCTGACACGACTGGCAAACATAGTCCGCAGCTGACTCTTGTATTCCCTCTGTTCCAGACTTCCGGATTACGCCTCTATCCAGGGCTGCCTGAACACAGAGGCCATCGCTTTCAACGCCGTCTGTAACCGCTCCCTTCCAGACTGAACAATTTTGAGCCATGTTTTCCAAGATATAAATGTCTAGTTGACAGCACTTAAAGAACTCATTCAGACTTGTCCTTGAAACGCATTTTTGATATCCCCTTGATCGTTCGCCTTCACTCAGTTCACTTTATATGAGCTTCTTTCGGAAGCCTTTCCCTTGCCATTCAACAAGTGGGCAAATCTCGTTTGGGGTTTTTTCTTTTGCAAAAGTGCAAGAATATCTGGCATGTTGGCTCTGGATAGGGCTTAATTATCTGTGATATATTCCTGCCAGCGATTTTGCGGGATGCGTCTAAGACAATTCATGTGGAAATTGTTTAAACCGGCTGTCGTCTCCAGCGTAGACAGTTCAACCATGGCCATCTATAGTTTAGACTATAGATGACCATGGTTCAGCTCTGACACGCCTAGAGCAAGGTGGGGAGATTGGCGAAACCTTAATAGTAGTGGAAGATACAAGTTTAAAAATTGTTTACAAATGTTGTATACATATTTATATTAGGACAAATATGAAACAATTATTATAGCTTTGAGGATATGTATCAGTCTCGAACGAAACACTTAACTTAACATATTTGTACTGGTTTAAAAGACACTGCAGAGACTTGAATTAATTGCTAGAACCAAAACTCCCAGATGCGTCATATTTAGCATCGGATGGTCACATTTTTGGGCTGACGGCCGTAGGTTGAGATCCTCTGATACATCCTTCATAAAACGGCTGTCGTCAGGAGGATGTCAATGAGTTATTGTACTATTGAAACAACCAATTGCAAATCTGAAATGGTATTTGCGTGTTTCGATAAGCTGTTCACCTCCACCCCTAAGGTAGTACATAGGGGTCTTGTTAAACTATTCTCATCAATGGGATACAAATGAGTTTTTCCAAGCTATCAACAAATATTTGCATGTAGGTATTTAGACCTACTTGTCGCCTAATTATAGATGTGTGTATAGCTGCATAATTATTACTGAACACAGATCTGTTTTGTTCTGTTAATAATCGATATCAGTGCACGCTGGACAAATTCATAGATTTCCTTCAGCAATTGGCGAAGAGTAGATGTGGATTATTGTAATGATTATCACAATGAACGTTATATCTCTATATATTATTGGGACATTGTGTTAGTGTACGTAGCGGATATATATTTTCATTGGCGCAGTACCTGTTTTATTCAGTTGTATTTGTTCACAGGTATGCCTTCTTACTGTTGTACATTCCATTTCACAGCGTGTATTTAGTGCTTTATACACGATGTTCATGTTTCTAGGATAGAGGACATGTCATTTGAAATAAATTGCTTTCATCTTGTGATGTTTTCTTTGTTAATCTTTGTTAATGGAAGTAAGAAACACAGTTGTTCGTTTCTGCATAGAGCCTTGTCGTATGTAAATAACCGGCCCAGTCGTATGCAAAGATCGCCTTGTCATATGTAAAGAGCAAGCCTTGCCATATGTAACGAGACAGCCTTGTCGTGTGTAAAGAGCCAGCCTTGCAATGTGTAAAGAGCCAGCCTTGCCATGTGTAAAGAGCCGGTCTTGTCATATGTAAAGAGCCGGCCTTGTCATATGTAAAGAGCCGGTCTTTTCATATGTAAAGAGCCGGCCTTGTCATATGTAAAGAGCCGGTCTTGTCATATGTAAAGAGCAAGCCTTGCCATATGTAAATAGCAAGCATTGCCATATGTAAAGAGCCAGCCTTGCAATGTGTAAAGAGCCAGCCTTGTCATGTGTAAAGAGCCGGTCTTGTCATATGTAAAGAGCTGGCCTTGGCATATGTAAAGAGCTAGCCTTGTCATATGTAAAGAGCCGGCCTTGTCATATGTAAAGAGCCGGCCTTGTCATATGTAAAGAGCCGGTCTTGTCATATGTAAAGAGCCGGCCTTGGCATATGTAAAGAGCCAGCCTTGTCATATGTAAAGAGCCGGCCTTGTCATGCGTAAAGAGCCGGCCTTGTCATATGTAAAGAGCCGGCCTTGTCATATGTAAAGAGCCGGCCTTGTCATATGTAAAGAGCCGGTCTTTTCATATGTAAAGAGCCGGCCTTGTCATATGTAAAGAGCCGGTCTTGTCATATGTAAAGAGCAAGCCTTGCCATATGTAAATAGCAAGCCTTGCCATATGTAAAGAGCAAGCCTTGCCATATGTAAATAGCAAGCCTTGCCATATGTAAAGAGCCGGCCTTGTCATGCGTAAATAGCCGGTCTTGTCATGCGTAAAGAGGCGGCCTTGTCATATGTAAAGAGCCAGCCTTGCAATGTGTAAAGAGCCGGCCTTGTCATATGTAAAGAGCCGGTCTTGTCATATGTAAAGAGCCGGCCTTGTCATATGTAAAGAGCCAGCCTTGCAATGTGTAAAGAGCCGGCCTTGTCATGTGTAAAGAGCCGGTCTTGTCATATGTAAAGAGCCAGCCTTGCAATGTGTAAAGAGCCGGCCTTGTCATGTGTAAAGATTGTTGCTGTTGTTGAGTACCCACAATGTGTAAGTTTACTCTTGTGTGCGTCATGAAAAGGACGTTAAGTAGGCTGTTGTAGATTTCCTCACATCCCGAGCATGCTGATGAAGGTGGATCGCGGTCCTCCAGGCGGTAGTGCTATGCTTGACTTCATCTCCATGGAAGAGCGATTATGGTCTTGGTCCTGATCAGTACTCTGTACTTAATTGGACTATCGTCTCAGTTGCCCATGTGTAAAGATACCTTATCGTCATATGAGATTAGCTACTGATGGCGTCTCTAAGAGCGCGGGGATGAGTCTCTAAGAGTTTCTCAAGATACCATTGAGTGTCTGTGATTTATATCCCTTGAATATGTCCCTGGAAGCAACTGACAGAGTTTCTGGGATCTCCTGGGGGCATCCTTGTGAATTTCTGAAGATGTTGGAGAGCTCCTGAATGTGTCCCTTTGAGTGCATGACGGTGTCTCTGGGAGCCATTGAAGGTGTCTCTGGGAGCTATTAAAGGTGTCTCTGGGAGCCATTAAAGTTGTCTCTGGGAGCCATTAAAGGTGTCTGGGAGCCATTAAAGGTGTCTCTGGGAGCCATTAAAGGTGTCTCTGTGAGCCATTAAAGGTGTCTCTGGGAGCCATTAAAGGTGTCTCTGGGAGCCATTAAAGGTGTCTCTGGGAGCCATTAAAGGTGTCTCTGGGAGCCATTAAATGTGTCTCTGGGAGCCATTAAAGGTGTCTCTGGGAGCCATTAAAGGTGTCTCTGGGAGCCATTAAAGGTGTCTCTGGGAGCCATTGAAGGTGTCTCTGGGAGCCATTAAAGGTGTCTCTGAGAGCCATCAAAGGTGTCTCTGGGAGCCATTAAAGGTGTCTCTGGGAGCCATTAAGGTGTCTCTGGGAGCCATTAAAGGTGTCTCTGGGAGCCATTAAAGGTGTCTCTGGGAGCAATTAAAGGTGTCTCTGGGAGCCATTAAAGGTGTCTCTGGTAGCCATTAAAGGTGTCTCTGGGAGCCATTAAAGGTGTCTCTGGAAGCCATTGAAGGTGTCTCTGGGAGCCATTAAAGGTGTCTCTGGGAGCCATTAAAGGTGTCTCTGGAAGCCATTGAAGGTGTCTCTGGGAGCCATTAAAGGTGTCTCTGGTAGCCATTAAAGGTGTCTCTGGGAGCCATTAAAGGTGTCTCTGGAAGCCATTGAAGGTGTCTCTGGGAGCCATTAAAGGTGTCTCTGGGAGCCATTAAAGGTGTCTCTGGTAGCCATTAAAGGTGTCTCTGGGAGCCATTAAAGGTGTCTCTGGAAGCCATTGAAGATGTCTCTGGGAGCCATTAAAGGTGTCTCTGGGAGCCACTGAATGTGTTTCTGGGAGCCATTAAAGGTGTCTCTCGGAGCCACTGAATATGTCTTTGGGATCATCTGAATTAGTCTGTGAAAGCCATTAAATGTGTCTCTGTGAGCCACTGAATGTCAGAGAAACTAAATGTGTCTCTGCGTGCCACTAAAGGTCTGTCTGGGTGCCACTCAATATGTTTTTCGGATCATCTGACTCTGGAAAAGTCACTCCAGGTGTCTCTGGGAGTCACTAAATGTCAGAGCCATTGAAACTATAACTAGGAGTCACTGAATGTCAGAGCCATTGAAGGTGTCTGTGAGTCACTGAATGTCAGAGCCATTAAAGGTGTCTCTGGTAGCCGCTCAAATTTGTCTGGTAGCCGCTCAAGGTGTTTCTGGTAGCCGGTCAAAGTGTGTCTAATAGCCGCTCAAGGTGTTTCTAGTAGCAGCTCAAGGTGTTCTGGTAGCCACTGAAGGTGTCTCTGGTAGCCGCTCAAAGTGTGTCTGGTAGCCGCTCAAGGTGTTTCTAGTAACAGCTCAAGGTGTTCTGGTAGCCGCTGAAGGTGTGTCTAGTAGTCGCTCAATGTGTCTCTGGTAGCCGATCAAAGTGGTTCTGGTAGCCGCTCAGGGTGTCTCTGGTAGCCGTTCAATGTGTCTCTGGTAGCCTCTCAAGGTGTGTCTGGTAGCCGCTCAAGGTATTTCTTGTAGCCGGTCAAAGTGTGTCTGGTAGCCGCTCAGGGTGTCTCTGGTAGCCGCTCAATATGTCTCTGGTAGCCTCTCAAGGTGTGTAAGGTAGCCGCCCAAGGTGTGTCTTTTAGCCACTCAAGGTGTCTCTGGCAGCCGCTCAAAGTGTCTCTGGTAGCCGCTCAAGGTGTCTCTGGTAGCATATCAAGGTGTATCTGGTAGCCGCTCAAGGTGTCTCTATTAGCCGCTCAATGTGTATCTGGTAGCCGCTCAAGGTGTGTAAGTTAGCCGCTCAAGGTGTGTCTGGTAGCCCCTCAAGGTGTCTCTGGTAGCCACTCAAGGTGTGTAAGGTAGCCGCTCAAGGTGTGCAAGGTAGCCGCTCAAGGTGTCTCTGGTAGCCGCTAAAGGTGTCTCTAGTAGCCGCTCAAGGTGTGTAAGGTAGCCGGTCAAGGTGTGTCTGGTAGCCGCTAAAGCTGTCTATGGTAGCCGCTCAAGCTGTCTCTGGTAGCCGCTCAAGCTGTTTCTGGTATCCGCTCAAGATGTTTATGGTAGCTAGTCAAGGTGTGTCTGGTAGCCGCTCAATGTGTCTCTGGTAGCCGCTCAAGGTGTGTAAGGTAGCCGCTCAAGGTGTCTCTGGTAGCCGCTCAAGGTGTGTAAGGTAGCCGTTGAAGCTGTTTCTGGTATCCGCTCAAGGTGTTTCTAGTAGCCGGTCAAGGTGTGTCTGGTAGCCGCTCAAGGTGTCTCGGGGAGTCGCTCAAGGTGTCTCTGCTAGCCGCTCAAGGTGTCTCTAGTAGCCGCTCAAGGTGTGTAAGGTAGCCGCTGAAGGTGTCTCTGGTAGTCACTCAATGTGTCTCTGGTAGTCACTCAAGGTGTCTCTGGTAGCCGCTCAAGTATCACCCGGCTCAATTCGAGAGGAGTCGCATACATGTGTCCACGTACTAGGCTCATAAGCCAACAACATCTTCGTGCCATGACCAGGCTTGTCCCCTGGTCAAATGCACTCCTTCGAGAGAAATCGCAGGTCGCTGACATTTGGTCCACGTGCTTGGCCAATGGTGCGAAGCTACCATCTGAAGGACTACGGCCGAACGCCTCTAAGCCAGAATCCCGCCCTAAATCTCAGCACCGCTGTGATGGGAGGCTACGACATGGCTGGAACCTGGGGCTTGCGTCTCAGCCCGGCCCGGTCAAGTATGCACCTGGTTAAATGCACTCCTGCTTGCTCTTTATCTCTGTCTGCTATCAGTCATCCCAGTGGACGCAGAAGAGATGCAGTCCAGCGGACATTGCACCCCTGCCCTATTGTGACAACCTCCCAGGTGGCGGGGAATGCTAGGCGTACCATCACTGCAGATGAGCCGAGAAAATAAAGGGAGCAAAGAGATACCTCACTCACATGCATATGCTACGTTTCTGGCAGGACGTGACGATCCTGAGAAACAGTCACACTGGACTGCCTCTCTTCCGGGATAGTACAAACTAGTACATAGTCCATCATATCATATCATTGCCAAACCCTATAGACACGAGTAGGGAAGACTCGATAGTCCTGCAAGACAGCTTCCCTAAGAGAGACAACTCTGACCAAAAACAACTGCTGCCTTGCAGTTAGGCTGGGGACAGCCAAAGGCTAAGGAGGGCATCCCTACAGAAACGCCTGTTGAAATCGGATGCACTGAGCCACAGGCTTAACAAAATAAAACAGTGCAACGTAACTATCGCTGTAAACAGCGTACGATGAAGAAGAAGAAGAAGAAGAAGAAGAAGAAGAAGAAGAAGAAGAAGAAGAAGAAGAAGAAGAAGAAGAAACGCTGCACGAAGTCTATGTTTAAGTTATTGAAACATGGCTTATTGCCCTTTGATAAACGTTCCTTTGTGGTCCTAGATGTAAATGGAGCATACACAACAAAACACCGTTTTTACTGCCTTATTTAAGAATAAGCCAGAGAATAAATGGATGCACTGTAATAATAATAATAACCTTAATAATAATAGTAAACAAGCGAAGAGGACGACAGCGCCAGACAGGTATATTCCGGTGTGACCGCATGCGACTGCACATTCCGACCCGATCGCGATAAACTCGACCGCACTTGTGGCAGACGTGGACGGCTCCAGCAGGCGGGTCGTCTTGCATTTTTTCCTTTCGTGCAGCTATCTTTTACTGCGTCTCTGCAATGTTTCTGATCTCAGCGACGTGGTTACCTTGTGTGAAGATGGTGGGCAGCCTCCAGCATCGGCATTAAAAGGACAGGAGAGATGAATGATAGGACCGTTGTCGTTTGTATCTTCAAACAGCTGGATTCCATCTGCTTTGCTGTTGAAGCAGGCCTCCTGCATAGCCATGAGCTGTTCTGGACAATCCAGCGAACATTGGTGAAGGTTGACGTTTTGGAAGATAGGGAGAGACGTTTTTCGATAGCTTCATCGTTGTCGCCAAACCAGTCGGGACCCCTGCGAGCCACATAACCCAATTGCTCAGCTCAGAATCGGTAAGTCGACAGCATCCTTCCGGAAGGCTCATTTATGCTTCCCTGTTTCTATGGAGAATTGTGTGTCCACCAACCAGCTGTCCATAGCTCTGGAAACACCGCGAGAGGACCCCTTTGCAGTTTGGAAATGTTGTCTCTTCATAGGTTTCCTACCGTGACGATGTCGCCTGGGCTCTTTGTAGAGGTTAACCTTTGACATTGAGTCTGTGGTCTGTTCAGCACTCTGAGCCACATAAAGCCTTTGTCATTCGCACATCCTGCCTGCCACTTATTCTCGTCAGGACATTGTTAATAAGATCCCACTGCTTAGAGCAGGGATGCATCCACGACGTCTTGTGGCGAGCAGGCAGTTGGGTGTGTTGGTGAGGGACAGATGGTGAGTGGGCAGCTGGGGATGTTGGGGATGGAGAGTGAGGAGCTGGGGTGTTGGGGATGTTGGTGATAGAGAGTGTGGAGCAGGGGGTGTTGGCGATGGATAGTGGGCAGCTGGGGGTGTTGGGGCTGGAGAGTGGGGAGCTGGGGGTGTTGGGGATCAAGTTAGGGAGCTGGGGTGTTGATGATGGAGAGTGCGGAGCTGGGGGTTTTGGGGATGGAAAGTGGGCAGCTGGGGATGTTGGGGATGGAGAGTGGGGAGATAAGGGTGTTGGTGATGGAGGGTAGGGAGCTGGAGGTATTGGGGATGTTGGTGATGGAGAGTGGGGAGCTGGGGGTGTTGGGGATGCTGGTGGTGGAAAGTGGGGAGTTGGGGGTGTTGGTGAGGGAGAGTGGGGAGCTGGGGGTGTTGGGGATGGAGAGTGGAAAGCTGGGGATGTTGGTGATGGAGAGCGGGGAGCTGGGAGTGTTGGTGATGGAGAGTGGGGAGCCGGGGGTGTTGGGGATGGAGAGTGGGCAGCTGGGGATGTTGGTAATGGGGAGTGGGCAGCTGGGCATTTTGGGATGGAGAGTGGGGAGCTGGGGGTGTTGGTGATGGAGAGTGGGGGGTATTTGGGGATGTTGGTGATGGATAGTGGGGAGCTGGAGGTGTTGGGGGTGTTGGTGATGGAGAGTGGGGAGCTGGGGGTGTTGGTGATGGAGAGTGGAGAGCTGGGGGTGTTGGTGATGGAGAGTGGTGAGCTGGGGATGTTGGTGATGGAGAGTGGGGAGCTGCGGGTGTTGGGGATGATGGTGATGGAGAGTGATGAGCTGGGGGTGTTGGGGATGTTGGTGAGGGAGAGTGGGGACCTGGGGGTGTTGGGGATGTTGGTGATGGACAGTGAGGAGCTGGGGATGTTGGGGATGTTGGTGATTGAGAGTGGGGAGCTGGGGGTGTTGGGGATGTTGGTGATGGAGAGTGGGCAGCTGGATGTGTTGTTGATGTTGGTGATGGACAGTGAGGAGCTGGGGATGTTGGGAATGTTTGTGATTGAGAGTGGGGAGCTGGGGGTGTTGGGGCTGGAGAGTGGGGAGCTGGGGGTGTTGGGGATCAAGTTAGGGAGCTGGGGGTGTTGATGATGGAGAGTGGGGAGCTGGGGGTTTTGGGGATGGAGAGTGGGCAGCTGGGGATGTTGGTGATGGAGAGTGGGCAGCTGGGGATGTTGGGGATGGAGAGTGGGGAGATAAGGGTGTTGGTGATGGAGGGTAGGGAGCTGGAGGTATTGGGGATGTTGGTGATGGAGAGTGGGGAGCTGGGGGTGTTGGGGATGCTGGTGGGGGAAAGTGGGGAGCTGGGGGTGTTGGTGATGGAGAGTGGGGAGCTGGGGGTGTTGGGGATGGAGAGTGGAAAAGCTGGGGATGTTGGTGATGGAGAGCGGGGAGCTGGGAGTGTTGGTGATAGAGAGTGGTGAGCTGGGGATGTTGGTGATGGAGAGTGGGGAGCTGCGGGTGTTGGGGATGATGGTGATGGAGAGTGAGGAGCTGGGGGTGTTGGGGATGTTGGTGATGGAGAGTGGGGACCTGGGGGTGTTGGGGATGTTGGTGATGGACAGTGAGGAGCTGGGGATGTTGGGGATGTTGGTGATTGAGAGTGGGGAGCTGGGGGTGTTGGAAATAAAGAATCGGGAGCTGGGGGTGTTGGGGATATTGGTGATGGAGAGGGGGGAGCTGGGAGTGTTGGGGATGGAGAGTGGGCAGCAGGGGGTGTTGGTGATGGAGAGTGGGGAGCTGGGGGTGTTGGGGATTTTGGCGATGGAGAGTGGGGAGCTGGGTATGTTGGGGATGTTGGTGATGGAGAGTGGGGAGCTGGGGGTGTTGGTGATGGAGAATGGGCAGCTGGGGGTGTTGGTGATGGAGAGTGGGGAGCTGGGGGTGTTGGGGATGTTGGTGATGGAGAGTGGAGAGCTGGGGGTGTTGGTGATGAGAGTGGTGAGCGGGGGGTGTTGTGGATGTTGGTGATGGAGAATGGGGAGCTGGGGGTGTTGGGGAGGGAGAGTGAGGAGCTGGGGGTGTTGGGGATGGAGAGTGAGGAGCTGGGGGTGTTGGGGATGGAGAGTGGGGAACTGGGTGTGATGGGGATGGAGAGTGTGGAGCTGGGGGTGTTGGGGATGTTGGCGATGGAGAGTGGGGAGTTGGGGTGCTGGGGATGTTGGCGATGGAGAGTGGGGAGCTGGGTGTGTTGGGGATGTTAGTGATGGAGAGTGGGGAGCTGGGGGTTTCGGGGATGGAGAGTAGGGAGGCGGGGGGTGTTGGGGATGGAGAGTGGGGAGCTGGTAGTGTTGGGGATGGAGAGAGGGGAGCTTGGGATATTGTTAATGGAGAGATTGGAACTGGGGGTGTTGGGGATAGAGAGTGAGCAGCTGGGATTTTTGGGGACGTTGGTGCTGGAGAGTGGGGAACTGTGGGTGTTGGTGATGGAGAGTGGGGAGCTGGGGGTGTTAGGGATGGAGAATTGGGAGCTTTGGTGTTGGTGATGGAGAGTGGGGAGCTGGGGGTGTTAGAGATGGAGAATGGGGAGCTGGGGTGTTGGGGTTGGAGAGTGGGGAGCTGGGGATGTTGGGGATGGAGATTGGGCAGCTGGGGGTGTTGGGGATGGAAAGTGAGGAGCTGGTGGTGTTGGGGACGGAGAGAGGGGAGATGTGGGTGTTGGTGATGGAGAGTGGGCAGCTGGGGGTGTTGGTGATGGAGAGTTTGGAGCTGGGGGTGTTTGGGATGAAGAGTATGCAGTTGGGGATGTTGGTGATGGAGAGTTGGCAGCTGGGGATGTTGGTGATGGAGAGTGGGGAGCTGGGGGAGTTGGGGATGGAAAGTGGGCAGCTTGAGGTGTTGGTGATGGAGAGTGGTCAGCTGGGGATTTTGGAAATGGAGAGTGGGGAGCTGGGGGTATTGGTGATGGAGAGTGGGGAGCTGGGGGTGTTGGTGATGTTGGTGATGGAGAGTGGGGAGCTGGGGGTATTGGTGATGGAGAGTGCGTAGCTGGGGGTGTTGGGGATGGACAGTGGGCAGCTGGGGATGTTGGTGTTGGAGAGTGGGCAGCTGGTGGTGTTGGGGATGGAGAGTGGGGAGCTGGGGGAGTTGGGGAGGCGGAGTGGGGAACTGGGGGGTGTTGGTGATGGAGAGTGGGTAGCTGGGGGTATTGAGGATGGAGAGTGGGCAGCTGGGGGTGTTGGGGATGTTGGTGATGGAGAGTTTGGAGCTCGGGGTGCTGGGGATGGATTGTGGGGAGCTGGGGTGTCGGGGATGTTGGTGATGGAGAGTGGGGAGCTGGGGGTGTTGGGAATGGAGAGTGGGGAGCTTGGGGTGTTGGGGATGGAAAGTGGGGAGCTGGGGGTGTTGGGGATGGAAAGATGGTGAAGGGGGAGCTGATGGTGTTGGAGGTGTTGGGGATGGAGAGATGGTGAAGGGAGCTGATGGTGTTGGGGGTTTTGGGGATGGAGAGTTGGGAGCTGGGGGTGTTGGTGATGGAGAGATGGTGAAGGGGGAGCTGGTGGTGTTTGGGATTGAGAGTGGGGATCTGGGGCTGTTGGTGATGGAGAGAGGGGAGCTGGGGGTGTTGGTGATGGAGTGTGGCGAGCTGGGGGTGTTGGTGATGGAGAGATGGTGAAGGGAGAGCTGGGGGTGTTGGTGATGAAGAGTGGGGAGCTGGGGGTGTTGGTGATGGAGTGTAGCGAGTTGGGGGGGGGGGGTTGGTGATGGAGATACGGTGAAGAGGGAGCTGGGGGTGTTGGTGATGGAGAGATGGTGAAGGGGGGGGGGGGCTGGGGGGGTGTTTGTGATGGAAAGATGGTGAAGGGGGAGCTGGGGGTGTTGGTGATGGAGAGATGATCACGGGGGAGCTGGGGGTGTTGGTGATGGAGAGATGGTGAAGGGGGAGCTGGGGGTGTTGGTGATGGAGAGATGATGAAAGGAGGGGGGCGGGGCTGGAGGTGTTGGAGACGGAAAGATGGTGAAGGGGGAGCTTGGAAGTTGGTGATGGAGAGATGAGGAAGGGGGAGCTGGGAGTGTTGGTTATGGAGAGATGATGAAGTGGGAGCTGGGGGTGTTGGTGATGGAGAGATGATGAAGAGGGAGCTGGGGGTGTTGGTGATGGAGAGATGATGAAGGGGGAGCTGGGGGTGTTGGTGATGGAGAGATGATGAAGGGGGAGCTGGGGGTATTGGTGATGGAGAGATGATGAAGAGGGAGCTGGGGGTGTTGGTGATGGAGAGATGATGAAGGGGGAGCTGGGGGTGTTGGTGATGGAGAGATGATGAAGGGGGAGCTGGGGGTGTCTGTGATGGAGAGATGATGAGGGGGGGGGGGAGCTGGGTGTGGTGGTGATGGAGAGATCTTGAGTGACACAGCGACAGCTGTAGTAGATCATTGATGTTTCACTTGCCTGTACCAAGTACTCCTTCCCAGTACTGACGGTGGGTCCGTACTCTGACATTCAAGCCACTTAGGATAACGAGCTTCCCTGAAGCCGACAAAATGACAGACTGTAGCCAGAAACTATTGATGAACAGTAATCTTGCAAAGTGAACTCTTTGACAGGCTTCAAGAGACATGTACATAGTAAATACGAACCAATTACATCTCTTATACTCAGTACAAGGATAAATTGTATTACCTTCCATTGAATGCCTCAGAAAATGGCAACCGAAGTATTGATTGCATAATTGGAAAATTATAGTTTATGGAGGCGTTTGTAGTCATACAAACAAAAGCCAGGCTTAAATCAATATGAATTCCAACTGGAAAAATCTCAAGACCTGTAATTGTCTGTTTTGAATAGCTGTAGAAATATTTTTCTAGTGTTGGAGGAGGGGGCATAATAGCGTCAATTTGTGGGGGCCTTGCGAGGTGGGTGAATGTGGATAGGAAAGTGGCATAACCATATTGTATTTCCTGGGCAGGTTGGGATAATAGTGTCACGTGATTCGTGTTAGTGCATAGTTCACCACTCGAAATCCATCAGTGAGGAAGGAAGGAAGGAGGGAACATCGGGAGTCCAGCTAGACAACCACAGCTTTCTCTAGAGTGAATGCCGAACAGTATGTGTGTAAGCGAGTGCCAATTTTCTTAATGTTGTGTTGCCATTTAGTATCGTGTTAATCATTGGAAATGTCAAGGTCGTCGCGTGGCGGTCATACTGGTTGAGGATGAGGTGTCTTCTTCATAGGCATCAGTTCTTTGTTTGCCTGATAAGATGGTCGAATCCCTTACTCGCTTCCATGACACAAACCCGGTTCCCATTTACAGTTCGGTCGACTGGAGCGAGCCAATAACGATGACTGAACTCAGTACCTTTGCAATGAGAAGCAAACACTCTGTCCCTCCTACTTAGGCCGCATTATCCAGGGAAAGATAAGTGCACGAACAGATAGGTGCACATCAGATAAGTGCACGACAGATAGGTGCACATCAGATAAGTGCACGAACAGATAGGTGCACGAACAGATAGGTGCACATCAGATAAGTGCACGAACAGATAGGTGCACAACAGATGTGCACGAACAGATAGGTGCACATCAGATAAGTGCACGAACAGATAGGTGCACGAACAGATAGTCTCGTATTACTTTCTCTTTCTTTCTCCCTCTATACCTCTCTCACTATATATATATATATGTGCATGTATTTGTGTATATGTATGTATGTATGTGCGTGTGTGTCTGTGTGTGTGTGTGTGGGTGGTGTGTGGGTATGTGTGTGTGTGTGTGTCTGTGTGTGTGTGTATGTGTCTGCACGAGTACACAGACACATTTACAGACTGACATTCATCTACACAATGTATCTCTATTTCCCTCACAATGTATCTCTATCTCCCTCACAATGTATCTCAATCTCCCTCACAATGTATCTCTATCTCCCTCACAATCTATCTCTATCTCCAATGTATCTCTATCTCCCTCACAATGTATCTCTATCTCCCTCACAATGTATTTCAATCTCCCTCACAATGTATCTCAATCTCCCTCACAATGTATCTATCTCCCTCACAATGTATCTCTATCTCCCTCACAATGTATCTCTATCTCCCTCACAATGTATCTCAAGCTCCCTCACAATGTATCTCTATCTCCCTCACAATGTATCTCTATCTCCCTCACAATGTATCTCTATCTCCCTCACAATGTATCTCTATCTCCCTCACAATGTTTATAACAGGCATCTACTTAAGATATTACAGCATTGAACAAGCCAATGGCATTAAGCTAAACCAATTTGGACAAAGTGAAACTTTCCTTTTTCACACAAAAAAAAAACGTTCTCGTTCAGCATTATTTATTGTTATTTTCATTAAATGATCTCTGTGAACGTTGCAGACTTCTTTCTTGGCGAGAGAAATAATAAAGATGTATTCATGATGTGTTCTTCCTTAATATTGGCACTTTCTCTCTCGCTTTCTCTCTCTCTCTTTCTCTCTCTCTCTCTCTCTCTCTCTCTCTCTCTCTCTCTCTTATATGTGTACACATAAATACGAGTGTGTATGCATGTTGAACGTACACAAAATCACGTGCACTCACACAATGGCATGTGTCTTGTGACAATGAAAGAAGGACAGGGAAGAAGTTGTCGTCAGGATATGTGAAGAAATATATGACGTCTAGCACAGCTCTTGATGACGTATACTCAGTTTTTCCCAAAAGTAGGACTGATGTTTGTGTTATATAGAAGCCAATTATCGCTACAACTGTCTCAGATGAAGCAGACATCCGTTTTACACTCGCGATATTCTAGCCTTCCAAGGGCATGGGTAGAGGAGACTAGAGTCTGGTCAGACAAAACATGCTGATCGGACATGTTAGTCAGGGTCAGGCAAAACATACTGATCAGACATGTTAGTCAGGGTCAGACAAAACATACTCATCGGACATGTTAGTCATGGTCAGGCAAAACATACTGATCAGACATGTTAGTCAGGGTCAGACAAAACATAGATCGAACATGTTAGTCAGGGTCAGACAAAATATACTGATCGGAGATTGTTTTCCAGAGTCAGGGAAAATATACTGATTAAACATGTTAGTCAGGGTCAGGCAAAACATACTCATCGGACATGTTAGTCAGGGTCAGGCAAAACATACTGATCAGACATGTTAGTCAGGGTCAGGCAAAACATACTCATCGGATATGTTAGTCAGGGTCAGGCAAAACATACTCATCAGACATGTTAGTCAGGGTCAGACAAAACATAGATCGAACATGTTAGTCAGGGTCAGACAAAATATACTGATCGGAGATTGTTTTCTAGAGTCAGGGAAAATATACTGATTAAACATGTTAGTCAGGGTCAGGCAAAACATACTCATCGGACATGTTAGTCAGGGTCAGACAAAACATACTGATCAGACATGTTAGTCAGGGTCAGGCAAAACATACTCATCGGATATGTTAGTCAGGGTCAGGCAAAACATACTCATCAGACATGTTAGTCAGGTCAGACAAAACATAGATCGAACATGTTAGTCAGGGTCAGACAAAATATACTGATCGGAGATTGTTTTCTAGAGTCAGGGAAAATATACTGATTAAACATGTTAGTCAGGGTCAGGCAAAACATACTCATCGGACATGTTAGTCAGGGTCAGACAAAACATACTGATCAGACATGTTAGTCAGGGTCAGGCAAAACATACTCATCGGATATGTTAGTCAGGGTCAGGCTAAACATACTGATCAGACATGTTAGTCAGGGTCAGACAAAACATAGATTGAACATGTTAGTCAGGGTCAGACAAAATATACTGATCGGAGATTGTTTTCCAGAGTCAGGGAAAATATACTGATTAAACATGTTAGTCAGGGTCAGGCAAAACATACTCATCGGACATGTTAGTCAGGGTCAGGCAAAACATACTGATCAGACATGTTAGTCAGGGTCAGGCAAAACATACTCATCGGATATGTTAGTCAGGGTCAGGCAAAACATACTCATCAGACATGTTAGTCAGGGTCAGACAAAACATAGATCGAACATGTTAGTCAGGGTCAGACAAAATATACTGATCGGAGATTGTTTTCCAGAGTCAGGGAAAATATACTGATTAAACATGTTAGTCAGGGTCAGGCAAAACATACTCATCGAACATGTTAGTCAGGGTCAGACAAAACATACTGATCAGACATGTTAGTCAGGGTCAGGCAAAACATACTCATCGGATATGTTAGTCAGGGTCAGGCTAAACATACTGATCAGACATGTTAGTCAGGGTCAGACAAAATATACTGATCGGAGATTGTTTTCCAGAGTCAGGGAAAATATACTGATTAAACATGTTAGTCAGGGTCAGGCAAAACATACTCATCGGACATGTTAGTCAGGGTCAGGCAAAACATACTGATCAGACATATTAGTCAGGGTCAGGCAAAATATACTCATCGGATATGTTAGTCAGGGTCAGGCAAAACATACTGATCAGACATGTTAGTCAGGGTCAGACAAAACATAGATCGAACATGTTAGTCAGGGTCAGACAAAATATACTGATCGGAGATTGCTTTCCAGAGTCAGGGAAAATATACTGATTAAACATGTTAGTCAGGGTCAGGCAAAACATACTCATCGGACATGTTAGTCAGGGTCAGACAAAATATACTGATCGGAGATTGTTTTCCAGAGTCAGGGAAAATATACTGATTAAACATGTTAGTCAGGGTCAGGCAAAACATACTCATCGGACATGTTAGTCAGGGTCAGGCAAAACATACTGATCAGACATGTTAGTCAGGGTCAGGCAAAATATACTCATCGGATATGTTAGTCAGTCAGGCAAAAACATACTGATCAGACATGTTAGTCAGGGTCAGACAAAACATAGATCGAACATGTTAGTCAGGGTCACGCAGAACATACTGATAACCAAGGTTATCACACCCCGATACAACACAGACATAGGTACGCAGCAACTGTTGGTTTTTGAAACAACATATGACTCAGACAGACGGTTATCTAATAATCGTGTCAAATCATTTGAACATAAAAATCGTTCATAGCAAAAATTTATATTTTTCAGAAGACAATAAATTACAGACAAATAAGTCAGTAAGCACTAGAGTTAAAATATTAAACGACAGTTCGTCTCCTTCTATTTCTTGTTTGTCTTCTTATTCTTATTCTTTTTCTTTTTCTTTTTCTTCTTCTTTTTTTCAACTACTATGTCTTCTTCTTCTTCTTCTTCTTCTTCTTCTTCTTCTTCTTCTTCTTCTTCTCCTTCTTCTTCTTCTTCTTGTGTTCTTCTCATGAAGTGAGCGGATCTGGAGAACATGCTCTACTCTTTGCCTAATCTCACTAAAAGTCACATGTGTGTGTGTGTCGATTACAAATAAAACGTGCATTAAACACATGCCGTTTAAGTATGCGGTGGTCTGTTCACATTCTAGATTAAAAAGACATTACAAATCCAAATAACTAGTACCAGAGAACAAATCCGCAAATAAAATATAATCATTTAAAAATAAATTGTAGAGTTGGCAGTTTTTCAACATGTAGTATGAAGTCTCCATCACATGCCCAGTACCATGGTTACCGGTAAACAAACCGTCACTAGCATATTAATGCTCTTCGAAACGGCCATTGTTGTAAGCCTGTAAGTAGTACTTGATCCACGATGAAATATCCTGCATATTCATAAGAATACGATATTCAGGTCAAGGTTTCTACATGGAGGTGTGTAAACAGGTTTTGCTGGAAGTGTGTAATGGTTAGTTCATAGACTGTGTCGCTTGTCTCTGACAAGTCTGATACTCGCGTATATGAGAGCAACCATTTGAATACAAACACAGGAATAACCAAAGAGACGTGCTCATTATGTGAGGAGGGGAGAGAGTCGGTCAGTCTAGGGGTGGGTCTTGGTCAGTCTGGGTGGAGGAGGTGGGAGGGTTGGTCAGTCTAGGGGTGGGTCTTGTTCAGTCTGGGTGGAGGAGGTGGAAGGGTTGGTCAGTCTAGGGGTGGGTCTTGGTCCGTCTGGGTAGAGGAGGTGGGAGGGTTGGTCAGTCTAGGGGTGGGTCTTGTTCAGTCTGGGTGGAGGAGGTGGAAGGGTTGGTCAGTCTAGGGGTGGGTCTTGGTCCATCTGGGTGGAGGAGGTGGGAGGGTTGGTCAGTCTAAGGTTGGGTCTTGGTCAGCTAAGTTGAGGGGCTGGTCAGTCTAGAGGTGGGTCTTGGTCAGCTAAGTTGAGGGGCTGGTCAGTCTAGAGGTGGGTCTTGGTCAGCTAAGTTGAGGGGCTGGTCAGTCTAGGGGTTGATCTTGGTCCGTCTGGGTGGAGGAGGTGGGAGGGTTGGTCAGTCTAGTGGGGGGTCTTGGTCAGCTAACTAGGAGTGCGTCTTGGTCAGCTAAGTTGAGGGGCTGGTCAGTCTAGGAGTGCGTCTTGGTCAGCTAACTTTAGGGACTGGTCAGTCTAGTGATGGGTCTTAATCAGCTAAGTTGAGGAGCTGGTCAGTCTAGGAGTGCGTCTTGGTCAGCTAACTTTAGGGACTGGTCAGTCTAGTGATGGGTCTTAATCAGCTAAGTTGAGGAGATGGTCAGTCTAGGAGTGCGTCTGGGTCAGCTAACTTTAGGGACTGGTCAGTCTAGTGATGGGTCTTGGTCAGCTAACTTTAGGGGCTGGTCAGTCTAGTGGTGGGTCTAATCCAGAGTGTGTGAGAAGGGGGGTTAGGGTTGGTCAGTCCAGTGGTGGGTCAGTCAGATTGGGGGGGGGGGTGGTCAGTCTAGTGGTAGGTCAGTCAGATTGTGTGGGGAGAGGGTCGGGGTTGGTCAGTCTAGTGGTGGGTCTTAGTCAGATTGTGTGGGGAGAGGGTCGGGGTTGGTCAGTACAGTGGTGGGTCAGTCAGATTGTGTGTGTGTGGGGGGGGGGGGGGGAAGGGGGGGGTTTGGGGTTGGGGTTGGTCAGTCCAGTGGTGGGTCAGTCAGATTGTGTGGGGAGAGGGTTGGGATAGGTCAGTCTAGTAGTGGGTCAGTCAGATTGTGTGTGAAAGCGGGGGGGGGGGTTGGGGTTGGTCAGTCCAGTGGTGGGTCAGTCAGATTGTGTGGGGAGAGGGTTGGGGTTGGTCAGTGCAGTGGTGGGTCAGTCAGATTGTGTGTGAGGGGGGGGGGGGTTCCGTCCAGTGGTGGGTCAGTCAGATTGTGGGGGGGGGGGGGGTGGTCAGTCCAGTGCTGGGTCTTAGTCAGATTGTGTGGCTGGGGGGGGGGGGGTGGGGGGGGGTTGGTCAGTCTAGTGGCGGGTCAGTCATATTGTGTGGGGAGAGGGTTGGGGTTGGTCAGTCTAGTGGTGGGTCAGTCAGAGTGTGTGGGGAGGGGGGGGTGGGGTTGGTCAGTCTAGTGGTGGGTCAGTCAGAGTGTGTGGGGAGGGGGGTGGGTTTTGTCAGTCTAGTGGTGGGTCAGTCAGATTGGGGGAGGGGGGTTGGGGTTGGTCAGTCTAGTGGTGGGTCAGTCAGAGTGTTTGTGAGGGGGGTTGGGGTTGGTCAGTCTAGTTAGCCAGATTGGATGAGGAGAAGTGGTCAGCCTATGTCCATGTGCGCGATGAGGAGATGGGCGAGGAATTGATCAGCCTGAGAGTTCTCGGTCAGTCTCAGCGGTACATGGGAAAGTCCTGGTCAATATGTTTCACCTGGCCGTAATGAGAAGAGCTTTTCTGGCATGCTTGAACCAGGGTCGTACGCTCGGTCGGTCCTATTGTACTGAGATGAGTTCAGTGAGTGTGGTCCACCGTCATGAGTTCAATGAGACTGGTCCACTGTCATGAGTTCAATGAGTCTGGTCCACTGTCATGAGTTCAATGAGTCTGGTTTACTGTCATGAGTTCAATGAGTCTGGTCCACTGTCACGAGTTCAATGAGTCTGGTCCACTGACATGAGTTCAATGAGTCTGGTCCACTGACATGAGTTCAATGAGTCTGGTCCATTGTCACGAGTTCAATGAGTCTGGTCCACTGACATGAGTTCAATGAGTCTGGTCCACTGACATGAGTTCAATGAGTCTGGTCCACTGTTATGAGTTCAGTAGATCTGGTCCACTGTCATGAGTTCAATGAGTCTGGTCCACTGACTTGAGTTCAATGAGTCTGGTCTACTGTTATGAGTTCAGTAGATCTGGTCCACTGTCATGAATTCAATGAGTCTGGTCCACTGACATGAGTTCAACGAGTCTGGTCCACTGTCATGAGTTCAGTAGATCTGGTCCACTGTCATGAGTTCAACGAGTCTGGTCCACTGTCATGAGTTCAATGAGTCTGGTCCACTGACATGAGTTCAACGAGTCTGGTCCACTGTCATGAGTTCAGTAGATCTGGTCCACTGTCATGAGTTCAACGAGTCTGGTCCACTGTCATGAGTTCAGTAGATCTGGTCCACTGTCATGATTTCTGTGAGTCTGGTCCACTGATATGAGTTCAGTGAGTCTGGTCCACTGACATGATTTCAGTAGATCTGGTCTAAATAGACAGGAATAAACTGTATAGGACGGTAGAAGACTGAGACACTGGTAAGTTTACGGTCGAAATAAAAGTGATTAATGAGAGCATACTAAGAAGAACAAGAACACGATTTTGAAGGTGAGGGAGAAACTGTCTCTTGGAGTGCTATTCAATATGTTCAATCTTATCTGCTTACAATCTGTCTTCGTGTGATGTTAATCCTGTCAGACGTAATCCTGACTATGTTCTAATCTGTTTTGTTTTTTTTGTGTGATGCATCTCGTACTATACTTAATCCTGACTGCGTACAAATCTTAGCTTAACTTAACATCTTTATACTGGTTTAGAAGACTCTAACGAGTCTGTATACAACCAGTTTCATTTAAATTACCTTGCTCTAACAGCTATGAGCATCCAATTTATTCTTAAATGCATTAAATGTCCTTGCCTCCACTACCTTCCTTGGAAATGATTTCCGAACATTCATCACTCACTGAGTAAAAAATACTTCCTAATATCTAATCTGGACCTCTCTTTCGTCAGCTTGTAGCTATGCCCTCTTCTTCTTGTGGGTGGTTATATTTTGAAAAAAACTTGTTATAGTCTAATTTATCCGTTCCTCTGATCATCTTATAAACCTGTATTGAGTCACCTCGAATTCTTCTCTTTTCTAGACACTGTAGGCCGGTTTTTCTTAGACTTTTCTCATTACTGTAATTCTGAAATCCCACAATCAGCTTTGTCGCTCTTTTTTGTATCCTTTCCAGCATGTTTATATCCCCTCTATGATAAGGACTCCACACCTGTGCACAGTGCTCCCAACTAGGTCTAACTAATGCCTTATATAGTTTGACTATGACTTCCTTGCTCCTATGTTTAATATTTCTTTTTATCATACCTAACATTGCATTTGCCTTTTTTTTACTGCTACCTGAACTTGCTCACTCACCTTACCTGTATGAGCTATTATAACCCCTAGGTCCCTTTCCTTATCCATCTTTCCAATATTGTTCTCCCCCATTCTGTAATTATGTTACATATTGGATCTACCCATGTGGATGACTGTACATTTATCTACATTAAACTCCATTTGCCAGCTTGAATTTTATCTAAATCTGACCTCAAAATATCCACTTCTGCTTTAGATGAGACACTACTGCATAGTTTTGTGTCATTAGCAAATTTTGCAATCATAGATCCCATATCAATGTCCAAATCGTGTATATATATCAAGAACAAAATTGGTAAAAAAAACCGAGCCCTGTGGCACTCCACTTTTCCCGTCACACCACTCAGAGTACTTCCTTATTTATGATGTCTTCAAGGGATGCTACTCCTGTCATATGTCATTCATTTCTGTCTACAGTCTGTCTTCCGTGCATAGTACTCTTGTCACACAAAATCCATATCGCTCTACAAGCTGTCATAAAAGGATGCTGGACTTGTCACTCGTAATCCATATCCATGTTATTCGTCTCCTGCGTAATATGTGCCTGTTTACCAGCTGTTGTTATTTGGGGCACACGTAATCCATGTATGTGCACACGTTATCTTCCAGGGACGCTACTCTTGTTACAAATAAAACTTTATATACAAGTTGCTTTCAGGGGACGCTACTCCGCATGTTAGGCCTAACCCTCTATGTGCACAGCCTAGAGATCGAACTATCCAAGGGTTTGATAACTGATAAATCAATCAATAACAGCATTAACTCTCACTCACTTATCGACTATTATATCCTAGACATTAACAAACCACGTGATCAGGCTGCATGTTGAATAAATAGCGTTTCACAGAGATGGCGTATCTATGTAAAAAATGCATTTCGAGATGTGATTTCATGATTTTATTTATTTATGTCGTATGCTGTGAGTCTTGACTGATGAAAATGTATCTGCAGCGATAGTTGTTTTATCGCAATCCATAAATATCATCTCTACAATACAAAAGTCGACGTAACCATATTTCGGTAATGACTCACTGGTTCGCTAGAGGACAACAGCGTAACGCCATTCCTGTTACTAACACGAGAAATCGTTTGTGACAAGGAACTAACGAAAACAGCTACCAAATCACACCAAACAAAACATAACATGGTGGCAAATTAGCGGTTTATGTTAGCAACCCTACTTGGCAGTGGCATGAAACGCGTGAGTTATGGTATGCCAGATATGATAGAGTGGACCGAACAAGAAAAGTCTATATGATCACACGCAACCAAACACAAATGAGAGAATTAACAAAACACAAAAATCATACACAAAAAAGAGACACACAAATACCAAGAGACACACCAATACCAAGAGACACCCCAATACCAAGAGACACACAAATACCAAGAGACACACCAATACCAAGAGACACACAAATACCAAGACACACACATTAATACCAAGACACACACAAATACCAAGACACACACACAAACATACATACATACATACACAGTATACATAGTATGGCTAAACATACTATCTACATTCAGTCTCTCTCTCTCTCTCTCTCTCTCGCTCTCATCTCTCTATCCAGCCTCCTCTCCATTCAGCCTCCTGAGCCAAACTTTCTCTCGAGTTATATATACTCAAGCAAAGTCCGAGCTCGACCAATGTATTTCAGGGAATGACTATTTTCAGTCTTATTGGAACGAAACACTTTGCACACCTGTCACTCATTCTCTCGCAGCAAGCCCCGCTGCCAATCCGTCTGCCAATCACTCTCCCCCTACCAAAATCGGAAGGCCAGTGGTCAGTTTCTACCTGTCCACATTCCTTGCCCCAACTCTGTTCTCCTTTGTTGAGACGATGAGTGACATTGACACGCATTCAGGTAGCTTTGATTCTTTAACATGTTCAGGTATCAGAAACCACATCACCCCTATCCTAAACTCCCCTTGCTCCGGCGGGAACTGTTACAACCAACACATACACAAATACCAAGACAAACACAAATACCAAGACACACACACAAATACCAAGACAAACACTAATACCAACACATTCACAAATACCAGGACACGCAGATACACACACAAATATCAAGAGACAAACACAAATATCAAGAGACAAACACAAATATCAAGAGACAAACACAAATATCAAGAGACAAACACAAATATAAAGAGACACGCAAATACCAAAAGAAAAACACAAATACCAAGACACACAAATACCAAGACACAACCAAATACCAAGAAAAACGCAAATACCAAGACAAACACAAATACCAAGACAAACACAAATACCAAGACATACATAAATACCAAGACACAAACAAATACCAAGACACACAAATACCAAGACACAAACAAATACCAAGACACACACAATAAACCAGGCACACACAAATATCAATTCACGTCACATGAGAAATGAGCAAATTGCAAATACATATTTATTTTTTTAAACTAATGTTATAAACATATACATACATACACACACATACACACACACACACACACACATACATACATACATACATACATACACACATACACACATACACACACATACACACACACACATACATACATACACACACACACATACATACCTACACATACATACATACATACACACACACACATACATACCTACACATACATACATACATTATATACGTACATTATTTCAACTTAACATCTGTAGTATACTCTACATAGTCTGTATACAACCAATTATCTTGGTGGTTTTTACCACCTATAGCGCCATCTATAGCTGCTCTTAACAAACCACCTGGGGAAAGGTACAATACCTTACCTCGAGACCACTGAGTCCCCCACCCGAGGCGGACACCTTACCACGAGACCACTGAGTCTCCCACCCGAGGCGGACACCTTACCACGAGACCACTGAGTCCCCCACCCGAGGCGGACACCTTACCACGAGACCACTGAGTCCCCCACCCGAGGCGGACACCTTACCACGAGACCACTGAGTCCCCTTTACAATATGAAAATACAATATATGTGCCGTTATTTAGTAGGTGAGAACATTTTGATCAGATATAGTTAGTTGTCCATCACATACAGTGGTGACTACATCATCTGACGGGTGTTTGTGTCTTGGCGATGTCATTTGCCCTGTATTTGGATTATAGCGAGATAGAATCTCCGCTGGTCATCCGCCTCACTTCTCGTCCCGATCTACGTGGTGACATGACGAGCAGGCTTGGTGAAGGGGGGTAACTCAGGATGCCGACATTCTACTTTTACCTCCCTTTATATCAGCGAGATTCGATCGTCCACCGATTCTGTTCATCTGTTTGAGAGGCTAGTGACTTACCTCTAGACTACAGCGACTTCAGAAATGTGCTGCAGGAACACAACCCCTCGTTGTTTCCGTTCAAGTGGGGGTTTTCAGGAATCTGACCAGAACGTTCATGGGGGAGTGGGTAGTCTGCTGATGGTAGTCCACAGACTAATGAAACTTAAGAGCCGCTTATCTAGAGAGTAAGTGTCATATCTCAAAGACGAAGCAGATTAGTTGAGATGGACTAGAGGAAAAAAAGGTACTTTAATAATAGACGCAGTCGGTGGGGATGAAGTTGTAGATGCCTCCTCGTAAGGTCTTAGTTCAGTCTTCGGAGATGGAGTAGATGCCTCCTCGTAAGGTCTTAGTTCAGTCTTCGGAGATGGAGTAGATGCCTCCTCGTAAGGTCTTAGTTCAGTCTTCGGAGAAGGAGTAGATGCCTCCTCATTAAGTCTTAGCCCAGTGCCTTGTAAGATGAAGTGGTAGTGGCTTCCTTGTAAGATCTTAGCCCAGTGTCTTGTGAGATGAAGTGGTGGTGGCTTCCTTGTAAGATCTTAGTCCAGTGTCTTGTGAGATGAAGTGGTGGTGGCTTCCTTGTAAGATCTTAGTCCAGTGTCTTGTGAGATGAAGTGGTGGTGGCTTCCTTGTAAGATCTTAGTCCAGTGTCTTGTGAGATGAAGTGGTGGTGGCTTCCTTGTAAGATCTTAGTCCAGTGTCTTGTAAGATGACCAGTTCCCTTCAAAGCTACTTTGCCTTGCCTTAATGGAAGTCATGTTACTATTTAAACCTGGGTAGACTGAAGAGTGCCTCGAACCACTCCTTTACCGTAAGAGGCATACTCTCTATCCGCTCTACAATAATAACAGCAACAGTGCATATTTGTTGAGTACCGAGTATCGACCATTATTGCGCGCATTTCAGCGCGTTCAATATTTATCCCAATCGTAATGTTAGCCGTCATATCGCATTTGTGTTGGTTGAATTGCTGAATCATTGTCTGGGATCGTGCGAGCTGCACAGTTCAAATCTTGGAATATTTTTCTCAAGTGAAAGATGAGTATCTTGTATTGATGTTCAGATTGGTACGGGATGGAGAGGAGGTGGGCCATTGTAACCTTCTAAGCCTGATGTGAGAAACTGCTGAAGAGGGTTGTGCATGAGACTAGCAACTCGTCAGACAAAATCATTGTTATGGAACCTCAAATACCGTGATACTGATGTTCCATAATAGGGTCAACTGTAGTGAGTCCCTAATGGGAGAGGGCAACTATAGTGGGGGCCCTAATGAGGGCAACTGTAGTGAGGGCCCTAATGGGAGAGGGCAACTGTAGTGGGGGCCCTAATGGGAAAGGGCAACTGTAGTGGGGGCCCTAATGGGAGAGGACAACTGTAGTGGGGGCCCTAATGGGAGAGGGCAACTGTAGTGGGGGCCCTAATGAGAGCAACTGTAGTGGGGGATCCTAATTGGGACAACTGTAGTGGAGGGGGCCCTAATGGGAGGGGTCAACTATAGTGGGGGGCCTAATGGGGGGGGTGTAACAAACCCACTGTTTGCCGTGGCCGTTATTCTAACTTAGAACATTCTCACACTCATCCACATCATCCATGACCATACTCAATAAATGACATAGCACACAGCAGGTGGCATATTTATTATATAATACTCATATTATAAAAATGAGTAGGGAAATTACAAACACAATAAAATACATATCATATTAACTAAGCATTCTATTATTTTATATATGTTAATAATAATAGCTGTCCATCGTTGTCGATGAGGACCGCCGACATCATCCTTGTCACAGATTTCCCTGTTGGGTGTGGGTGCGCATGTGGCTGAACAGGCCAATGCGGGCACGAAAATATCTGCTACATATCGGGCACACGAGGTTTGTAGAAGGGGATGGTGTTCCCGCTGTTCGGGATTTCCGCGTCTCTCGTCTGTTCTGGGCTTTCACAACACGGTCATCTTCACCGGCAGCTACACCCGATTTGACTGCGCTTCTCCAGTCAGATCTGTTTTGCGCAAGACATTCCCAGGTGTCGATGTCTATCTGGCAACTTTTTAGTGAGTCCTTCAGACCGTCTTTAAAACGTTTCTTTGGGCGCCCTCTCTCGCGCCATCCGTCTCTCAGCTCGCCGTAGAGAAGCTTCTTTGGGAGCCGCTCGTCTGACATACGGACGAGGTGTCCGGCCCATCCTAGTCGTGCTTTTTCTAGCAGTGCATGGATGCTGGGCATGTTAGCCCTCGAGAGAACCTCGATGTCAGTGACACGATCTTGCCACCGGATGTGGAATATTCGCCTCAGGCAACCTGTGTGGAAGTGGTTTAACCTCCTTGCATGTCCAGAGTATACAGTCCAGCTTTCGCAAGCGTATAGTAGGGTTGGAATGATGGTTGCACGGTAGACTTTGAGTTTGGTCTTGACGCTGATGCCACGACGTGCCCAGACCATCGAGCGCATTCTACCAAAGGCTGTACTGGCCTTTGCTATTCTGCTTGCCACCTCATCGTCTAGGCTGACAGATCTCGACAGCGTGCTGCCCAGATATGTGAATTTATCTACGGCATTCAAAGTCTGCCCGCTGACGGTAGTCTCTGGTTTTGTGTACGGCATGCCTGGTGCTGGTTGGTACATGACCTCTGTTTTTTTGGCATTTATGGTCAGGCCAAAATTTTTGCATGCGGCAGAAAACTGGTCCATTCCAACCTGCATGTTCAGTTCTGAGTTGCTCATTAGAGCGCAGTCGTCAGCAAATACAAGTTCCCTGATTATGTCGCCAGCCACTTTGGTTTTGGCCTTCATTCTTCTGGAATTGAGTAACTTGCCATCTGTGCGGTACTTTATGGGTATTCCAAGCTCCAATGATCTGAAGGCGTCTGTCATCGTGGCCGCGAACATCATGCTGAACAAAGTCGGGGCGAGTACACATCCTTGTTTTACTCCGTTTGATACTAGAAATGTTTTAGAGATTGCACCGCTGTCTAGTACACGAGCACACATGCCTTCGTGTAGCTGTTTCACCATTGTTATGAACTTGTTGGGGCAGCCAAACTTAGACATTATCATCCACAGCCCTCCTCTGTTTACTGTATCAAATGCCTTTGTCAAATCAATAAATGTGGTGTACAAGGCCTGATTTTGTTCTCGACACTTCTCTTGTACTTGGCGAGCGGCAAAAATCATGTCCACTGTTCCTCTTCCGGCTCTGAATCCACATTGGCTTTCTGGGAGGTGGTGGCTTTGTTCAAGGTGTTTGTTGAGCCTGTTTAGCAGTAAGCGCGCTAGGATCTTGCCTGCTACGGAGAGTAGAGATATTCCACGATGATTGTCGCATTCCTGACGGTTGCCTTTTCTTTTGTACAGGTGAACGATTGAGGCGTCCTTTAGCTCCTGCGGAATTTTACCTTCAGCCCACATGTGACAGAAGAGTTCAGTGATCCTTCTGGTGAGGGATGGGCCAGCTGTCTTATATATCTCTGCTGGTATTGCATCAGCTCCTGGAGCTTTTCCTATAGATAGTGAACTGATTGCCCTGTCGACTTCCTCCTCAGTAATGACTTCATCCAACGCCAGGTTCAGTTCCACCTGCGGCATTCGCCGGATGGCCTCTTCATTTATGGACGATGGGTGGTTTAGTATTTTGCAGAAGTGGTCTGCCCATCTGTCTAGAATCTGAACCTTATCTGTTAGCAGTACCCCATCCGCACTGCGAACTGGAGTATTACTAGAGGGCTGCGGGCCGTAGAGAGCTTTCAGTGCCTCGTAAAATCGTTTGGTGTCATGACGCTCGGCGAACATCTCAATTTCGTCAGCTCTTTTGCTGAGCCAGGAGTCTTGCATCTCTCTAAGCCTGGTCTGGACAGCTTTGCGAGCAGTATTGAAGGCAGCTTTTGCTGCCGGAGATGGTGTGTCCCTCTGGTATTCCCTGTGCGCTTCATGTTTTGCATCGAGAAGGCCCTGTATTTCCAGATCGTTCTCATCAAACCAGTCCTTATGCTTGCGCGTGAGTGGGCCAATGTGTTTAACAGCTGTGTCGTAGAGTGTGTTTCTCAGTGATACCCAGTTCTCTTCGATGTCATTCTTTTCAAAACGAAGCTCAGATAGTCTGCCCTCAAGCTCTTCCTGGAAGCCTCCTCTCGTGGGTTCGTATTTCAGCTGAGAGACATTTAGCCTCCTAGGTGGTTTTTTTCCCTGGGGGCGCATTTTGGGCTGGATCTTGAAGTTTAGCTTGGCAATGACAAGTCGATGGTCGGTCCAACATTCTGCACTAAACATGCTCTTCGTTACCATAGCATCCGCTCGATCCCTACGTCTGATGATAATGTAGTCAATGAGGTGCCAGTGGCGGGACCTTGGGTGCATCCATGTGGTTCTATTTCGGACAGGTAGTCGGAAAGCTGTGTTTGTAATGAGTAGTTCATTTGCGGCACATGTCCTCAGAAGGAGCAGTCCGTTACTATTACATTTTCCGATACCATGTCGGCCAATGGCCCCCTCCCAGGCTGTATGGTCTGTGCCAACCCTAGCGTTAAAATCACCGAGGATGACCAGTTTGTCAGATTTGGGGACTGCAGCGATGAGCGCCTCAAGGTCCTCATAAAACTTTATATATGTTACATATTACTAAAACGGGAAGTTTAAGCATTAGCTGTTGATGGAATTCCCAACTATCTAAAACCCAGTTCTATTGCCTTGCAATTACATCACACACACGTCGCCTTAACTGCGTCCTCAACACACCTTATTTAAAACTATTCCTCACTGAAATCCCCTAAGGCAGGCGATCTCGACATAACTCGTTCACAATGTGTCCTTGCTTTCAAACACACGTTCAGATTATCTATTAATGCAAAACTCACACACCTATTTGAGCGATCCTGTTCCATCACTAACATTCGTCCAACAGTCTATCAATCGCTCCTCTACCTAAGTCGGTGAGTTAAACATACTATCTACATTCAGTCTCTCTCTCTATCAATCGCTCCCCTACCTAAGTCGGTGAGTTAAACATACTATCTACATTCAGTCTCTCTCTCTCGCTCTCATTTCCCTATCAAGCCTCCACTCCATCCAGCCTCCTGAGCTACAAACTTTCTCTCGAGCTATATACACTCAAGCAAAGTCCGAGCTTGACCAATGGATTTCAGGGAATGACTATATTCAGTCGTATTGGAACGAAACACTTTGCACACCTGTCACTCATTCTCTCACAACAAGCCCCGCTGCCAGTCCGTCTGTCAATCAATCTCCCCCTACCAAAATCAGAAGGCCAGTGGTCAGTTTCTACCTGTCCACATTCCTTGCCTCGACTCTGTTCTCCTTTGCTGAGACGGTGAGTGACATTGACACGCATTCAGGTAGCTTTAAGCTTTAACATGTTCAGGTATCAGCATCACCCCTGTCCTAAACTCCCCTTGCTCCGGCGGGCACTGTTACATGGGCAACTGTAGTGGGGGCCCTAATGGGAAGGAGCAACTGTAGTGGGGGCCCTACTGGGGGGCAACTGTAGTGGGGGGATCCTAATGGGGGGAGGGGGCAACTTTAGTGGGGGCCCTAATGGGAGGGGGCAACTGTAGTTGGGGGATCCTAATGGGGGGGCAACTGTAGTGGGGGCCCTAATGAGAGGGGGCAACTGTAGTGGGGGCCCTAATGGGGGGGGGGCAACTGTAGTGGGGGGATCCTAGTGGGGGGCAACTGTAGTGGGGGCCCTAATGGGAGGGGGCAACTGTAGTGGGGGCCCTACTGGGGGGCAACTGTAGTGGGGGGATCCTAATGGGGGGAGGGGGCAACTTTAGTGGGGGCCCTAATGGGAGGGGGCAACTGTAGTTGGGGGATCCTAATGGGGGGGCAACTGTAGTGGGGGCCCTAATGAGAGGGGGCAACTGTAGTGGGGGCCCTAATGGGGGGGGGGCAACTGTAGTGGGGGGATCCTAGTGGGGGGCAACTGTAGTGGGGGCCCTAATGGGAGGCAACTGTAGGGGGGGCCTAATGAGGGGCAACTGTAATGGGGGCCCTAATGGGGTGCAACTGTAGTGGGGGCCCTAATGGGGGGGGCAACTGTAGTGGGGGCCCTAATGGGAGGCAACTGTAGTGGGGGCCTAATGGGGGGGCAACTGTAGTGGGGGCCCTAAGGGGGGGGCAACTGTAGTAGGGGCCTTAATGGGGGGCAACTGTAGGGGGAGGGCCTAATGGGGGCAACTGTAGTGGGGGCTTTAATGGGGGGAGGCAACTGTAGTGGGGGCCCTAATTTGGGGAAACTGTATTGGATGTCCTAATGGGGGGTGGCAACTGTAGTGAGGGCCCTAACGATGGCAACTGTAGTGGGGGCTCTATGATTCATTGGAGCAAAAGGGGCAATGATAATCAGAATTATTAATTCATTTGCTTGCCTTTCCAAGCAAGATCGAAGATCAAGACCAAAGAACAAGTTCAAAAGATTAAGTTTATTGGTAACATATCCTCTTATTACTAGCTGGTAACATACCCTCTACACACTAGCTGGTAACATACCCTCTACTTCCTCGCTGGTAACATACCCTCTACTTCCTCGCTGGCAACATACCTTATACACACTCCCTGTTAACATACCCTCTACTTCCTCGCTAGTAACATACCCTCTACACACTAGCTGATAACATACCCTCTACACACTAGCTGATAACATACCCTCTACACACTAGCTGGTAACATACCCTCTATTTCCTCGCTGGTAACATACCCTCTACACACTAGCTGGTAACATACCCTCTACTTCCTCGCTGGTAACATACCCTCTACTTCCTCGCTGGCAACATACCTTATACACACTCCCTGTTAACATACCCTCTACTTCCTCGCTAGTAACATACCCTCTACACACTAGCTGATAACATACCCTCTACACACTAGCTGGTAACATACCCTCTATTTCCTCGCTGGTAACATACCCTCTACACACTAGCTGGTAACATACCCTCTACTTCCTCGCTGGTAACATACCCTCTACTTCCTCGCTGGCAACATACCTTATACACACTCCCTGTTAACATACCCTCTACTTCCTCGCTAGTAACATACCCTCTACACACTAGCTGATAACATACCCTCTACACACTAGCTGGTAACATACCTTATACACACTAGCTGGTAACATACCCTCTACTTCCTCGCTGGTAACATACCCTCTACACACTAGCTGATAACATACCTTATACACACTAGCTGGTAACATACCCTCTACACACTAGCTGGTAACATACCCTCTACTTCCTCGCTGGTAACATACCCTCTACACACTAGCTGGTAACATACCTTATACACACTAGCTGGTAACATACCCTCTACACACTAGCAGGTAACATACCTTATACACACTCCCTGTTAACATACCCTCTATTTCCTCGCTGGTAACATACCTTCTTCACACTAGCTGGTAACATACCTTCTACTTCCTCGCTAGTAACATACCCTAATCCCACTAGAGAGTAACATACCCTCTACACACTCCCTAGTAACATACCCTCTACACACTAGCTGGTAACATACCCTCTACTTCCTTGCTGGTAATATACCTACCTTATACTTCCTCGCTGGTAACATACCCTATACGTCCTTGCTGGTAACATAACTACCTTCTACTTCTCCGTAGTAATATACCTTCTATTTTTTTTACCAGTGAGGAAGTAGAAGGTATGTTACCAGCGAAGAAGTAGAGGGTATGTTACAACCAGTCTGGGGTTTGGTCGACCAAAGGATAAGGTCCAAATTAGAGAAATGACCAGACAACCTGTTTTTCTATTGTTTTTCTATGTCTCATGTGTGTACTGAAACTTTTTGATTGCATCCTGTAACGACTTCTTTTTGTTTTATTCTGCATATCTAATGACTCGTTAAATTCTGTCCCTGTTTTCCACCAACATGTGTTGCATGTTGTATTTGATTTCCTACTACTACAGACTTGTCTAACAAATGTAACTCAATAAAAGCACATTGGACATCGGGTGATGGTTCCAGGGAAGGCCTGCGTCTTTCAGACCTAGCTATTTGTCAGTAATCTTTGCAGGTAGCATAGGTATTTAGAGCAAATACTTCTTACCTGCTTTTGTTTTATATATTGACACAACCAGCCAGGCACTCGCCTACCTGATTATCGAGGTATCACGAGCATATAATAGACTAGAAATCAATGTTCATTTAAGGAACGTACTTGTTAAAGAATATAAAGCATTGTTTTTTTGTGGGTTTTTTAGGAATTATAAAACTACAAATATTATCTGTCCAATACTCGTTAAAGACATTCTGTCAATCCCAGACGCTAATTGTCCCATCCACGAACAACGAACGCGTATCCCATTTCTTTCCAAAATTCACTCACTTTCACAGTAAAACTCGTTTGAAACTGCTAGACTGCCCTTCTCTCACTACATGTATCTATTCATGTATCAAAGCACTCGCTCACTCGCTTAACCTTCTGGATCATTCAACTTTCTGTATCACTCAACCCTCTGTATCACTCAACTCTCTCGATCATTCAACCCTCTGTATAACTCAACCCTATAGACCACTCAACCCTCTGCATCACTCAACCCTCTCGATCATTCAACCCTCTGTATAACTCAACTCTATAGACCACTCAACCCTCTGTATAACTCAACTCTATAGACCACTCAACCCTCTGCATCACTCAACCCTCTCGATCATTCAACCCTCTGTATAACTCAACTCTATAGACCACTCTACTCTCTGTATCACTCAACCCTCTGAACCACTCAACCCTCTCACTCAACCCTCTTGACCAGTCAACCCTCTGGACCACAACCCTCTGGATCACTCAAACCTCTGGGTCACTCAACCCTCTGGATCACAAAACCCTTTGGATCACTCCTAGTTTATCAACTCCTCATAAAATACCTGCTCGCAAATGTACCAAATCGATTCACGTATTTATTTCTTCCAAACAATTGGTCCGCCAAATAACCTTTGTACTCACCCAAACGCACATTTAAGATGACACATCCACGGAAGATGCGTGGCAGCGTAAGGTGTTTCCGCAGTAAGGTAACTATCTAGAATGTTACTACATGCATCCACATCATTCACGACACAACCACACTCAGCAAATAACACAGCCACACTCAGCAAATAACACAGCAAACCATTTACATATTTTAAAATAATACATTCAAAACAAATTATTAAAGTGAGTGATATACATCTAAACTAAATAATCAAATATTATATATATTAATATAAATATTAATTTTTTCGGAGGTTGTAAGCACAGGCTTTTGAATATTACCCCCCAACTAATACAACCCAGTTCTAGCCGCTACACTCTCCTCCCCTTATCTGCACGCTCACCACACTCTCACAAACTCATCTTCACGATCGTATTATGTGCCTTCACTCACACTCAGATCCCTTCAAGCAGGTGATCTTGACATTACACATTCACTCTTTTCAACGTATACTCACATGTGGTCACTCACTTAATCAATCTGCGTATACACATACTCCGGAACATACATCGTTCCCTCGGTGTCCTGCACACACACCACACCCACATTAAGATATATCCTAGTCACAGAGTGCCTAACACACACCTTATAGGGCCAAGACTCAAAGGATCATGCTAGTTCAGGCAAGGTAGATGTTAAGAAGATGAAAGATACAGCGAGTCACATAAACTGGAAAGATATTGTCGGAGGTACAGATGTTGAACAAGAGTGGGAAAGTTTTAAAACAGTTCTAGAAAAGCTAAAAGAGGAATGTGTTCCATGTAGGGAGATAAACCCCAAGCGTAAAAAGTGGATAACTAGATTTGTAAAATGTAAGACCCAGGAAAGTAAGTAAAGACTCAGAAAAAACTGACCTACAGTGTCTAGAAAAGAGAAAAATTCGAGGTGGCAATACATGATTTATAAAACGATTAGAGGAACGGATAAATTAGACTATAACATTTTTTTTCAAAATACAACCATCAACAAGAACAAGAGGGCATAGCTACAAATTAACTAAAGAGAGGCCCAGATTAGATATTAGGAAATATTTTTTTAGTCAGAGGTGTGGTGTCTGCTTAGAATGCATTGCCACAGGAGGTAGTGGAGGCAGGGACAATTAATGCATGTAAGAATAGACGTGAGGGGCATAACGTTTAGAGCAAGGTGATGTAAATGAAACTGGCTGTATACAGACTCTGCAGGGTCTTCTAAACCAGTATAAAGACGCTAAGTTAAGTTAAGTAAAGCTTCAGGTAGGTGTCTGATGTCATTTGACAAACTTAACCAGATGTGCTAATGGTATTTGATGGATTTAACCAGGTGTACTGATGGTATTTGACAGCTTTAACCAAGTGTGTACCTGGCATTGGACGGATTTACCCAGGTGTACTAATGGTTTTGACGGTTTGGTCAGGTGTACTGGTGATGTTTGGCGGCTTTAGGCACGTCTTGCTCGAAGAAGGATTAGGAAGCCATTACAGTTTATTATGAAGTAAGATAATAAAGGATCAAAATGTGAGGTGTTGGACAGAACAGCACAGACATTAGTGGCGCTTGTACGGCTTAACACAATCTGGCAAGATAAACGGTTAGCACTATGCACGAAAATCAGATGAATGCGTACACTGGTCCTGTCAATATTCCTCTATGCTTGTGAGACATGGACAGTTATAACTGACCTTCAAAACGAAGGATACAGGCCTTGGAGATGAGATGTTTCCGAATACTTTTAAACGTCACGTACAAAGATCGAGTTACAAATGAGGAAATACGAGATAGAATTACAACAGCAATAGGGCCTTTTGAATACCTCTTGACAACTGTCAAAAGAAGGAAACTCACTTGGTCACATCTCGAGATCAAAGGGTCTTGAACATGCAATCCTCCACGGGAAGGTGCATGGCAGACGACGAAGAGGCCGTCCCAAAAAGAGATGGGAGGACAACATAAAAGAATGGGCCAATCTCCGACCAGAAGAGTCACAGGCAGCGGCATCTGACAGAGAAGGGTGGCGTGGAGTTGTGAGAATGTCTTCATATGTGCCCCAACGACATCACCGGTTACGGAATGACCTGACCTAAGTGCGCCGTGTGATGCACGATGAGAGAGAGGCAATAGGGAGGCACGAAAACGTTGATCCATGGGCTGACAGCTGGAGCTAACGAGAGCCATTGCTTTAGCTTGCCATAGGCTACTTCTGCGTTTTTAACTCTATCAACGAAACATGTCCTCAAGAGCACCAGACCATAAACCTAGTTGAGGTTCACTAGATTGAGGAGAGGAGGCTTACAAAACATGTTAGGCGATATAATTGACACACCAGGTAAGAGAAAGAGAGAAACAATGGAATGATTTGTGGATGTAGACGAGGCTTGTGTGGACCCATGTCAAAATGTGATCGGAAATGTCTTATAAGTACATATTTACAATCGGTTCAGTGGAGTCTGGGTGTTGTCTGGGTGGTGTCTCGGTGTTGTCTGAGTGGTGTCAGTGTGTTGTCTGGGTAGTGTCAGTGTGTTGTCTGGGTGGTTTCTGGGTGTTGTATGTGTGGTGTAAGGGTGTTGTCTGAGTGGTGTCTTGGTGGTGTCTGGGTGTTGTCTGTGTGGTGTAAGGGTGTTGTCTTAGTGGTTTCTGGGTGTTGTCTGGGTAGTGAAAGGGTGTTGTCTGGGTGGTGTAAGGGTATTATCTCAGTGGTGTTTGGGTGTTGTCTGGGTGGTGTTAGGGTGTTGTCTGAGTGGTGTCTGGGTGTTGTCTTAGTGGTGTCTGGGTGTTGTATGTGTGGTGTAAGGGTGTTGTCTGAGTGGTGTCTTGGTGGTGTCTGGGTGTTGTCTGTGTGGTGTAAGGGTGTTGTCTTAGTGGTTTCTGGGTGTTGTCTGGGTGGTGTAAGGGTATTGTCTGAGTGGTGTGTGGGTGTTGTCTGGGTAGTGAAAGGGTGTTGTCTGGGTGGTGTAAGGGTATTGTCTGAGTGGTGTTTGGGTGTTTTCTGGGTGGTGTAAAGGTGTTGTCTGAGTGGTGTCTGGGTGGTGTAAAGGTGTTGTCTGAGTGGTGTCTGGGTGTTGTCTGGGTGGTGTAAAGGTGTTGTCTAAGTGGTGTCTGGATGTTGTCTGAGTGGTGTCTGAGTGGTGTCTGGGTGTTGTCTGAGTAGTATCTGGGTGGTATATGAGTGGTATCTGGGTTTAGGAGCGTAGGGATAGCAACCCTGTCATGTAAGATCATCCACTACTATGAAGCCACCACAACAAATTATGGGTTACTTGCTTACTGTAAAGGTGCACGGTGTTGCCGGGGCGATTGTTTCACCTCTAAATGGTCTTAAAGTGACTTTTTAGGCACTAGGCTGATTGTGTGGGGACTGTGTCAACTCTGTAACTAGAGGTTCAAACCGTTCCAGCTCCAGGCTGACTGAAAAATACTGTTTAAGCTCTAGAAAGATGTAAGATAGCTGGTTCTTCTCTAGGACGATGTAAGATAGCTGGTTCTGCTCTAAAACGATGTCAGATTGCTTGTTCAGCTCTAGAACGATGTAAGATAGTTGTTTCAGCTCTAGAACTATGTAAGATAGTTGTTTCAGCTCTAGAACGATGTAAGATAGTGGTTTCAGCTCTAGAACGATGTAAGATTGTTGCTTCAGCTCTAGAACGATGTGAGATAGCTTGTTCAGCTCTAGAACGATGTAAGATAGCTTGTTCAGCACTAGAACGATGTAAGATAGCCTGTTCAACTCTAGAATGATTTAATATAGCTTATTCAGTATTAGAACGATGTAAGATAGTTTGTTCAACTCTAGAACGATGTAAGATAGCTTGTTCAGCATTAGAACGATGTAAGATAGTTTGTTCAACTCTAGAACGATGTAAGATAGCTTGTTCAGCACTAGAACTATGTAAGATAGCTTGTTCAACACTAGAACGATGTAAGATAGCTTGTTCAGCTCTAGAACTATGTAAGATAGCTTGTTCAACACTAGAACGATGTAAAATAGCTTGTTTAACACTAGAACGATGTAAGATAAATAACTTGTTCAGCTCTAGAACGATGTGAGATAGTTGTTTCAGCTCTAGAACGATGTAAGATAGCTTGTTCAGCTCTAGAACGATGTGAGATAGCTTGTTCAGCTCTAGAACGATGTGAGATAGCTTGTTCAGCTCTAGAACGATGTGAGATAATTTGTTCAGCTCTAGAACAATGTGAGATAGTTGTTTCAGCTCTACAACGATGTGAGATAGTTGTTTCAGCTCTACAACGATGTGAGATAGCTTGTTCCGTATTAGAACGGTGTAGGATAGCTTGTTCAACTCTAGAACGATGTAAGATAGCTTGTTCAGTATTAGAACGATGTAAGATAGTTTGTTCAACTCTAGAACGATGTAAGATAGCTTATTCAGCACTAGAACTATGTAAGATAGTTGTTTCAGCTCTAGAACGATGTAAGATAGCTGGTTCAGATCTAGATTAATGTTGATTACTGGTTCAGTTCTAGATGGATGTAATGTGTAATATGTTTCACTCCCATGTTTCAACGAAAATCAGAAGTTATAATTCAAGTGAGGGACAAGAAGTGCGCCTCAATTGACCATACATGTTGAAAAACATGAAAAGCTTCAGGTACCTTATAATGCCCTTCAATGCGTCTGTTAGCAGTGTCTCCTTGCCTATTACGGTGGCGTGCTATTGGATATTACTAACCGAAAAATAATCAGAGTCAGATTTATCATTCTTATCATGGTGGGAGAGAAGAGTAATCAGGGTCAGATGAAGCATACTGATCCAGGTGGGAGAGGAGAGTAATCAGGGTCAGGTGAGACATACTAATCAAGGTGGGAGAGAAGAGTAATCAGGGTCAGGTGAGACATACTGATCAAGGTGGGAGAGAAGAGTAATCAGGGTCAGGTGAGACATACTGATCAAGGTGGGAGAGAAGAGTAATCAGGGTCAGGTGAGACATACTGATCAAGGTGGGAGAGAAGAGTAATCAGGGTCAGGTGAGACATACTGATCAAGGTGGAAGAGAAGAGTAATCAGGGTCAGGTGAGACATACTGATCAAGGTGGGAGAGAAGAGTAATCAGGGTCAGGTGAGACATACTGATCAAGGTGGGAGAGAAGAGTAATCAGGGTCAGGTGAGACATGCTGATCAAGGTGGGAGAGAAGAGTAATCAGGGTCAGGTGAGACATACTGATCAAGGTGGGAGTGAAGAGTAATCAGGGTCAGGTGAGACATACTGATCAAGGTGGGAGAGAAGAGTAATCAGGGTCAGGTGAGACATACTGATCAAGGTGGGAGAGAAGAGTAATCAGGGTCAGGTGAGACATACTGATCAAGGTGGGAGAGAAGAGTAATCAGGGTCAGGTGAGACATACTGATCAAGGTGGGAGAGAAGAGTAATCAGGGTCAGGTAGACATACTGATCAAGGTGGGAGAGAAGAGTAATCAGGGTCAGGTGAGACATACTGATCAAGGTGGGAGAGAAGAGTAATCAGGGTCAGGTGAGACATACTGATCAAGGTGGGAGAGAAGAGTAATCAGGGTCAGGTGAGACATACTGATCAAGGTGGGAGAGAAGAGTAATCAGGGTCAGGTGAGACATACTGATCAAGGTGGGAGAGAAGAGTAATCAGGGTCAGGTGAGACATACTGATCAAGGTGGGAGAGAAGAGTAATCAGGGTCAGGTGAGACCTACCGATCAAAGTGGGAGTGAAGAGTAATCAGGGCCAGGTGAAACATACTGATCTAGATCCTATCTCCCGCCCTCGTTGGTGCTTCAGGAAACAGGATGTGTCCCAGCAGACTTGCTGACTGAGTGATGATCCAAACTCGAAACCTCATTGTTAGTATCTAACTGAGCTAAGCCTGGACCACCTTCTCAAGTATACCTAGGAATGTTTGAAGATTCACTGTAACCTGGACCAAAGAAACGTGGACAGAGTTAGCTCGGCTCAGTTAGAGTAGCTCCCCCCCCCCCCCCCCCCCCCCAACAACAACCGTAGACTAGATATATAATACAGCTAATATGGAACATATGTTAATCTACTATTTTCCGTTGACACACGAGAAACCATAACAGCTGCTAAAAATGTATACAAGTATTTCAATAGCAATTCGTCGTTAATGCGAGCTGCTACTGTACACATCAGTCAGGGATAGAATAATGTGAACAAGGGTCAACTGGACAGACGGTGACTATCAGCCCAATCTATCGGCTTCATCAGCGTTTACTGAACTGCTGAGGTCTGGGGACCCCTATTTGTAGTACATGTGTTTATGTTGCACTCCCTGGTTACGGCGTCATGGCCCCAGTTTGAGAACCCGCTCAGTCGAGATACATTTTCCAAGATGTAATTAATTGTCGTTTTAATATTATGGAGACACACTTTAGCAAACGTGTCAATTTGTGACAAATCATTCTGTGTTTTATGACATGTATTGACACCGCCGTGTACAAGGCGATCTAGATGGTCGCTCTCTTCTCGTAGTTAATGCCACGTTCACGGAATGCACTTGATCACCTCAGCTAAATTTAGTTCTAAAAGCTGGATGGAAGGGAAAAGGTAGAAAGATATGGAGATAAAGAGAGTAAAACACAGAGAGAGAGAGAGAGAGAGAGAGAGAGAGAGAGAGACAGAGAGAGATGAGCAAATTTCAATTTATTGTTTCTAATTTGTGGAAACACGTTGTGGTGGTATTGTTGAGGAGTTACTCAGCTAAAGTTAGTTAGCTGGGGGTCGTGGAGGGGGTGGGGCGTGTTAGCGTGGGGGCGTGTCGATGGGAGGTGGCGGATCGTTGATCTTGTGTCGGGAATGCTTGAAGCCAATACATGTAACACTGAGAGTGACTCTCAGATGTCTGCAGTTTATGAAGCCAATACATGTAACACTGAGAGTGACTCTCAGACGTCTGCAGTTTATGAAGCCAATACATGTAACACTCAGAGACTCTCATACGTATGCAGTTTATGAAGCCAATACATGTAACACTGAGAGACTCTCATACGTCTGCAGTTTATGAAGCCAATACATGTAACACTAAGAGATTCTCAGATGTCTGTAGTTTATGAAGCCAATACATGTAACACTGAGTGACTCTCAGATGTCTGCAGTTTATGAAGCCAATACATGTAACACTGAGAGACTCTCAGACGTCTGCAGATTATGAAACCAATACATGTAACACTGAGAGAGACTCTCAGATGTCTGCAGTTTATGAAGCCAATACATGTAACACTGAGAGACTCTCAGTCTGCAGTTTATGAAACTAATACATGTAACACTGAGAGAGACTCTCAGATGTCTGCAGTTTATGAAACCAATACATATAACACTGAGAGAGACTCTCAGATGTCTGCAATTTATTTAACTAATAAATGTAACACTGAGAGAGACTCTCGGATGTCTGCAGTTTATGAAGCCAATACATGTAACACTGAGAGTGACTCTCAGATGTCTGCAGTTTATGAAGCCAATACATGTAACACTGAGAGAGACTCTCAGATGTCTGCAGTTTATGAAGCCAATACATGTAACACTGAGAGATTCTCATACGTCTGCAGTTTATGAAGCCAATACATGTAACACTAAGAGATTCTCAGATGTCTGTAGTTTATGAAGCCAATACATGTAACACTGAGTGACTCTCAGATGTCTGCAGTTTATGAAGCCAATACATGTAACACTGAGAGACTCTCAGACGTCTGCAGATTATGAAGCCAATACATATAACACTGAAAGAGACTCTCAGACGTCTGCAGCTTATGAAGTCAATAGATATAACACTGAGAGACTCTCAGATGTTTGCAGTTTATGAAGCCAATACATGTAACACTGAGAGAGACTCTCAGACGTCTGCAGTTTATGAAACCAATACATGTAACACTGAGAGAGACTCTCAGATGTCTGCAGTTTATGAAGCCAATACATGTAACACTGAGAGACTCTCAGTCTGCAGTTTATGAAACTAATACATGTAACACTGAGAGAGACTCTCAGATGTCTGCAGTTTATGAAACCAATACATATAACACTGAGAGAGACTCTCAGATGTCTGCAATTTATTTAACTAATAAATGTAACACTGAGAGAGACTCTCGGATGTCTGCAGTTTATGAAGCCAATACATGTAACACTGAGAGTGACTCTCAGATGTCTGCAGTTTATGAAGCCAATACATGTAACACTGAGAGAGACTCTCAGATGTCTGCAGTTTATGAAGCCAATACATGTAACACTGAGAGAGACTCTCAGGCATCTGCAGTTTATGAAGCCAATACATGTAACACTGAGAGAGACTCTCAGACGTCTGCAGCTTATGAAGTCAATACATGTAACACTGAGAGTGACTCTCATACGTCTGCAGTTTATGAAGCCAATACATGTAACACTCAGAGACTCTCAGATGTCTGCAGTTTATTAAACCAATACATGTAACACTGAGAGAGACTCTCAGATGTATGCAGTTTATGAAACCAATACATGTAACACTGAGAGAGACTCTCAGACGTCTGCAGTTTATGAAACCAATACATGCAACACTGAGAGAGACTCTCAGATGTCTGCAGTTTATTAAGCCAATACATGTAACACTGAGAGTGACTCTCATACGTCTGCAGTTTATGAAGCCAATACATGTAACACTCAGAGACTCTCAGATGTCTGCAATTTATTTAACTAATAAATGTAACACTGAGAGAGACTCTCGGATGTCTGCAGTTTATGAAGCCAATACATGTAACACTGAGAGTGACTCTCAGATGTCTGCAGTTTATGAAGCCAATACATGTAACACTGAGAGAGACTCTCAGATGTCTGCAGTTTATGAAGCCAATACATGTAACACTGAGAGAGACTCTCAGGCATCTGCAGTTTATGAAGCCAATACATGTAACACTGAGAGAGACTCTCAGACGTCTGCAGCTTATGAAGTCAATACATGTAACACTGAGAGTGACTCTCATACGTCTGCAGTTTATGAAGCCAATACATGTAACACTCAGAGACTCTCAGATGTCTGCAGTTTATTAAACCAATACATGTAACACTGAGAGAGACTCTCAGATGTCTGCAGTTTATGAAACCAATACATGTAACACTGAGAGAGACTCTCAGACGTCTGCAGTTTATGAAACCAATACATGCAACACTGAGAGAGACTCTCAGATGTCTGCAGTTTATTAAGCCAATACATGTAACACTGAGAGTGACTCTCATACGTCTGCAGTTTATGAAGCCAATACATGTAACACTCAGAGACTCTCAGATGTCTGCAGTTTATTAAACCAATACATGTAACAATGAGAGAGACTCTCAGATGTCTGCAGTTTATGAACCTCAGATAGCCTAGTAGATAGATAATACATATGTAGGTGACTAAGACTCGATGAAAGTATAGATTAGAATGTAAGAGTGCATGGATGGATGGATGTACTCGGATATATGCCCTATTTATTCTACACGAAATGCGCACAGACAGTATTATACCCATGTACCACTTTGAACCACTCAAGTGGACGGTTACAGAAATAAATGTCAAGCTCATTGGCTAAATATGGACCAGAGGTTGGTAGGAACGATTCGTGCCAAGAGTGCACAACTGCCCAAACACAGCGCATACTGATCAATACATTGATATTGTAAACTGTTGAGATTAGGTAGAATAAACGTTCTACTGCTGAGTGCGAAGTGATTGTTATCACGACAGGGCAATAAGCAAGGATTTCTTGTTGGAATATGTGCAGTGGTTCGGATACAGAGTGACAGTAAGTACTTGAAACATAACTTGTGTGACAGTTCCAATTGTTCTCCGGGTTTTCATTTCCAGCTGTTGTTGTTATTGTCGTTTCAAAGCGATTGGAACTGATTTCTGGACTCTGCGAGTTTTCTTTAGTAGCAAATTTTTAGACTTTTATTTACATCCCAGTGAGCCCTGAAGAAGGCGACCTGAGTCATTCTTGATGTACAATAATGCAGGGCTTATAAGCAGCGTGATCATTAGGTTTCAATGTGTTCATTCCCCACTTTGTTGGTCACGCTGCTGTCACGCAGCCTGTTTATATGTGCACGTCGTGGACGGGAGTGAAAGTCTTGATCAGTATATTTCCCCTGACTCTGATGTTACCCTCTGATATAGGGCAAATGACTACAACTATTGTCTGTCACCATCAGTAGCACATAGGACCACAACAGGACTGTCACCATCAGCAGGACATAGGACCATAATAGGACTTAGCCATCAAAAGGACATAGGACCAAAACAGGACTGTCACCATCAGACGGACATAGGACTACAACAGGACTGTCACCTCCATAAGGACATAGGACCACAACTGTTCACTGTCACCAACAGAAGGACATAGGACAACAGCTGTTGACTGTCACCATCAGAAGAACATAGGACAACAACAATAAACTGCCACCAATTTCTATTGAACGTCTCTAGGCATTTACTGAATTTATATTTGATGTTCCTCTTCCCGCAGGTTGTCGTTGGCTTCCCTTGTATTTTATGTCCCCTGCTGGATCCACTAAACGGTATGTTTGGCTACATTTGTTGGTCAATTCCTGATGATATTTCCTGTCTATCTGTGCTGTGTCAATCTAAATTCCAGTGTTAGTATTTGTCTTCCTCTGTTCTGGTTTTGTGTCTCCCTGTTCTGTAAGTCTGTTCTGTATTTGTCTCCCCCTGTTATGAAAGTCTGTTCTGTATTTGTCTCCCCCTGTTCTGTATTTGTCTACCCCTGTTCTGTAAGTCTGTTCTGTATTTGTCTCCCCCTGTTCTGTATTTGTCTACCCCTGTTCTGTAAGTCTGTTCTGTATTTGTCTCCCCCTGTTCTGTATTTGTCTACCCCTGTTCTGTAAGTATGTTCTGTATTTGTCTCCCCCTGTTCTGTAAGTCTGTTCTGTATTTGTCTCCCCCTGTTCTGTAAGTGCGTTTCTGATTTTCGTATACCATTTTTGAAAAATTAAACGAATTATGTGAAAGAGACATCTGCTAGCTAATGTGTGCTGTTCGGAATCAACGTTCCTGCAAGACCTGCCGTAAAATGGAGAAAATGTTACTCGGGCCACGAGAGAAAGCCAGATAAATTCTACGAGAATGGGCTACACCCCTTAAGAAAGTCAGACGACAGCAGAAGCAAGGAGAAGACGAAGTTCTTTGGGAACATTGTACTTTAAAAAACATAGAGTAGTTCAGATCTGGCATACGTATACATTGTAATCGTATTATAATGTGAGAAACTGCAAGGTTGAACATTGGGGAGGGGGGGGGGAAGAGACAGTGAGACAGAGAGAGAAAGAGAGAGAGGGAGAGAGAGAGGGTTAGAGAGCGTGGATGATGATGATGATTATTATTATTATTATTATTATTATTATTATTATTTTTATTATTATTATTATATAATCCCTTAAACTCTGAGCTGCTAGCTCTAGACATCTAAATGTCTTGTGGACCAAACCCCACGACCTCTTTAGTTGGAGTTCGTATAAAGTCTGTTGTCTTATGTGCATCATTATATCTAAGGGGACGGTATGGCCGCATCTTTGAGTATCCCCTAAGGGAGGTAGGCCAGTGTGTCAGTGTCCCTGGATGGTCACGCCTTGATATGGACGTAGCACACACATCACAGTCAGTCATCTTATCACCCTCAGTCAGTCATCTTGTCACCACCACCCAGTAATCTTATCTACCCCGGTCAGTCATCTTATCACCCCCAGTCAATCACCTTATCACCTCCAGTCAGTCATCTTATCACCCCCAGTAATTCATATTATCACCCCCAGTCAGTCATATTATCACCCCCAGTCAGTCATCTTATTCTCTCCAGTCAGTCATCTTATCACCACCAGCCAGTCATCTTATCACCCCCAGTCAGCCATCTTATGACCCCCAGTCAGTCATCTTATTCTCTCCAGTCAGTCATTTTACCACATCACCGCCATTCAGTCACCATATCACCCCCAGTCAGTCACCTTATCACCCCCAGTCAGCCATCTTATGACCCCCAGTCAGTCATCTTATTCTCTCCAATCAGTCATCTTATGACCTCAGTCAGTCATCTTGTCAACCCCAGTCAGTCATCTTATCTGCCCCAGTCTGTCCACCACTTATCACTAAGTCAGTCATTTTAATCACCCCGTCAGTCATTTTATCACCCCCCAGTCAGTCATCTTATCACCCCCAGTCAGTCATCTTATCACATCACCCCCAGTCAGTCATCTTATCACCCCCAGTCAGTCATCTTATCACCCCAGTCAATCACCTTATCACCCCCAGTCAGTCATCTTATCACCCCCGTCAGTCATCTTATCACCCCCAGTCAGTCATCTTATCACCCCAGTCAGTTATCTCATCACCTCAGTCAGTCATCGTATCACCCTCAATCAGTCATCTTATCAATCCAGTCAGTTATCTTATCACCCCTGCCCCCTTAGGTAATCTTATCAACCCCCCCCCCAGTCATCTTATCACCCCCAGTCAGTCATCTTATCACATCAGCCCCTTATCTAGCCCCTCTTTACCTGCTCCTCAGCCTCTTAGTCTGGCCCCTCTCCAATTTGCTCCTCAACTGATCGCATCCCACTGGACGCCATTATGATAACTGATTGTATCACATGGCACTGGTTGGAATATCTCGGTCTGAGACTGCCCCTATGTATTGAAGCACGAGTCTATATGTTAAAAATACTATTCCTGGTCTTCTGTCAGATAATCTTTGACTGGATAGTTCGATAATCTTTCGGATCTATCATTTATACATCGTAAAGCAAGAATATTTGAACATATATTTGAAACAACATTTACGTGTATGGGCAAAAAACGTTCATAGTAGAGAAGTATTTGAAACTTTTACCATCTCAAAAGAAGAGAAACATAAACAAAGACTTAGTAAAATGAAGTCTCCAACACTTCATCCCCGAAGACACTGTCACCTTTAGAACAACAGACACCGAATTGCAGATTAGTATTAACAAAATAAATTAAATCAACAGAAATACGGTCCACAATACCGACAACGGTCAGATCGTTGATAACAGAACACGTTTGGGAGTTGCTAAGAATGGAGGTCATCGTATCTCTTCCCCGATTTAAAAACTTCTTATCCCCCACACTCTCAAGTTATGTTTTGTTAATTCTGATGCTTAACATTTCTAGTTTTCAAAACACACTTCCCCTTAGCCTCCTCCAACAACAATACACAACATTCAGGTAAGGTTGCCTGAAATGATCTCTCGATATAATAACGAACCGTAAACGGCGTGTTTCTCATATGGCCCATCGCCGGTATCAATTGTATGGGGTTGCGTGCGTACCCCGAGGCACGTATTCTATGCAAGTGTTACTCGAGTCGCGCACACCCACCACGCTGACTACCTATACCACCATATCGTGAGACATATCAGTCATTTTGTTTAATCAGCGCAAAACTAATATTGTAGATTCTGTACCAAAGTTCGGTGTGTTCTTGTTGGCTAGATTTGAATCGAGAAACAAGGCTTGAAATGGACAAAGAATCAGATAGATATGGATGTGTAGGGAACAGAGTATCAAAGGTAGGAGGTGTGACAGTCTGGTGACTTGTGTACACAATATCTAGGTGTGACAATCTGATGACTTCGGTACACAATATCTAGGTCTGACAGTCTGGTGACTTGTGTACACAATATCTAGGTGTGACAGCCTGGTCACTGTTGTACGCAATATCTAGGTGTAACAGTCTATATGACTTGTGTACACAATATCTAGGTGTGACAGTATATGACTTGTGTACACAATATCTTGATGTGACAGGATGTGACAATCTGGTGACTTTTGTACACAATAGATGTGACATGATGTGACAATCTGGTGACTTTTGTACACAATACCCAGGTGTGACCAGATGTGACAATCTGGTGACTTTTGTACACAATATCTAGATGTGACAGGATGTGACAATCTTGTGACTTTAGTACATAATATTTAGATGTCACAATCTGGTGACTTCTGCACACAATATCTAGATGTGACATGATGTGACAATCTTGTGACTTTTGTACATAATATTTAGAGGTCACAGTCTGGTGACTTTTGTACCTAATATCTAAATGTAAGGTGACTTTTGTACACAGTATCGAGATGTAACAGTCTAGTTACTTTTGTACACAATATCTAGATGTAACAGTCTGGTGAATTTTGTACACAGTATCTAGATGTAACAGTCGGGTGACTTTTGTACACAATATCTAGATGTAACAGTCTGGTGACTTTTTGTTCACAATACCTAGATGTAACAGTCTGGTTACTTTTGTACACAATTTCTATGTGTAATAGTGTGGTGACTTTTGTACAAGAAATGTATCCGATCAATCAAAGATCACATGTTAGCTCCCTGCAGTGTGCAAGCCCTCAACAGATGCACGTAAAGTCTTCCTATCCCATGCCATCCCCTCCAGCAATGTCCATGTCTTTCCTGATATCTTTAAGCCTGTTGTAGTTTCTCTTTTCCATGAGTGTTAAGGTCTGCATATATTTTTCATGCCTTGTTAAATCGACAATGTGACTTCTTGTAACGCTGTCAGCTGTTTGTCTGATATATGTGTTTTATCCTTCGCCAACGCCCTCTCCTTACGTCAAGTGCTAATTCAATTCAATCCATGTGCCATCTCCGCAACAAATGTTGGCTTCGATGGAATGGAGCTCCAATACCCTCTGTCTCTTGTCTTGACGGTACACTCTGCCAGACTGACAGCAGTCCATCTTTTGATATTGCTCTCCCACTCATATTGCTCCCCGCCTCCTGTCCGCCTGCCATCAACACTCCCCTCCAGTATTGTTTTCAATAAAGTTTATTGTCGTTTTGTGTGACCAAATTATTTGACATGCATGATTTTATTGTCTGTCAAAATTTCTCTACATTTCTCTTGGTATGACATCGCTATTTGTTTGTTTCTCTTTCCACTTAATACAACACATTCAGCTATAAATGCACATTTCGAGGACCTCTATTTTGTTCTCCGCTTTTTCATAGTACATGTTTCTGCATCGTATAATAATGTCGCATACATCTAACACATAATGATGTATGCCCAATCATTCCCCACAGCTCCACATTAGGGACTCTATCACACCATTGAAATCCCTCTATTCGCCGCAGATATCCATTTTGGAAAGGTGTAACCGTTTTTATTGCAGTCTTCGTTGTTGCTCATGCCATAAAGTTATATAATAGCATGGAAAGTACATTGAAGTTGAAAACCGGTTTGTGTGTGTGTGTGTGTGTTCAACTGAATTTCTTTTGAGTTCGCCAATGCTAAGAAATCCTCTTTCCCTTTTTGTATTCTGAATTTAATTTTTATATCTTCTAGATGTGCTTCCTACTTGATCTATGTGTTTTCTCTCTGTGTATCCGCGGCCCAAATTTGTGCGACCATCTATTAAGCACACTTATATTAATGTGCACCTAATTGTGTGATCCTCGAGTCGTTTTGTTGAATGCTTTTGGATTATATTTCCGTTGGTAAAAGATGTGATCCTCATAATGCAGTAAACAACCAGCAACGAGAGAAATGGTGATATGAGACAGCACAGTCACACACCATAAGGCCCATAAAGCTAACTTTCAAGTCAAACTCTACATTTGAAATCTTCGTAAGTTTTTAATTAATTATATTACTTAATTATTTTATTTTATGAGCGTCAGTGTCACTCTATAGGGCTTAAGTAACTTCCAGAGTGATTTCCTGTATGAACTGTCAAATGTCTTTCCCTGGTCCATTGATTCGATATGTTTTTCTGAGCTCCATTTGATAGTGTGTTTAACTACTTGCTCTGTAACAATCTGGAGCGTACATGATCTATTTTGCCGAAAGCCTGCCAGTTTATCTCTCAACTGTGTATCTGTGGCTTAAAGACTGCCAGTTTATCTCTCAACCGTGTATCTATCGCTTAAAGCATGCCAGTCCATCTCTCAACCGTATATCTATGCAGCCTGGTTACACAAGGTTGGCAATCGACGTGATCCCTTTAGTAGTGAACGGTACACAGATGACACCAAGTATAGCCTAACCACCTGGAGGAATCCGGTCCATCTGCAGCAGCACGATCGGGGTGAAAGGAAAGCTACTGCAACACACCACTAAATGTCTTTTTCAGGGCACACACAAACCAGTAATATTACTCATTAGGGCCATTCCACGACAACTATGGCTTCAAGCCTGCTAGCTAATCTCTAAGCCGTGTTATCTATGGCCTCAAACCTTCTAGCTAATCTCTAAGCAGTGTATCTATGGCTCAAAACCTGCTAGCTAATCTCTAAGCAGTGTATCTATGGCTCCAAGCCTGCGAGCTAATATCTAAGCCGTGTATATATATGGCTCCAAACATGCTTGCTAATCTCCAAGCCGTGTTATCTATGGCCTCAAGCCTGCTAGCTAATCTCTAAGCCGTGTATCTATGGCTTAAAGCCTGCTAGCTAATCTCTAAGTCGTGTATCTATGGCTTTAAGCCTGCTAGCTAATCTCTTAGTCGTGTATCTATCGCTTCAAGCCTGCTAGCTAATCTCTAAACCGTGTATCTATGGCCTTAAGCCTGCTAGCTAATCTCTTAGCAGTGTATCTATGGCTCCAAAGCCTGCTAGCTAATCTCTAAGCCGTGTTATCTATGGCCTCAAACCTGCTAGCTAATCTCTAAGCCGTGTATCTATGGCTTCTAGCTTGCTAGCTAATCTCTAAGCCGTGTATCTATGGCTCCAAGCCTGCTAGCTAATCTCTAAGCCGTGTTATCTATGGCCTCAACCCTGCTAGTTAATCTCTAAGCAGTGTATCTATGGATCAAAACCTGCTAGCTAATCTCTAAGCAGTGTATCTATGGCTCCAAGCCTGCTAGCTAATATCTAAGCCGTGTATATATGGCTCCAAACATGCTTGTTAATCTCTAAGCCGTGTTATCTATGGCTTCAAGCCTGCTAGCTAATCTCTAAGTCGTGTATCTATGGCCTCAAGTCTGCTAGATAATCTCTAAGCAGTGTATCTATGGCTCCAAGCCTGCTAGATAATCTCTAAGCCGTGTTATATATGGTCTCAAACCTGCTAGCTAATCTCTAAGCCGTGTATCTATGGCTTCTAGCTTGCTAGCTAATCTCTAAGCCGTGTATCTATGGCTCCAAGCCTGCTAGCTAATCTCTAAGCAGTGTATCTATGGCCTGTTACAATATCTCTAGTATGATCCTGTTCAATATTTTCCCATGTACTGGTAGCAACATTATTTGTCTATAATGTGTGCACTGCCTGTCTACCACCCCCACGCCCTCTCAGTTATCGCTAAATAGATAGGTCCATATTTGTTTAAATATTGGGGGAGTTGGAGGGGGGGGGGGGGTATTAAAGATTCAACAGTTTAGTGAATATTGTATAGAATATATAGGTGGTAGATGTGACAATCTAGTGAATATTGTATAGAATATATAGGTAGTAGATGTGACAATCTAGTGAATGTTGTATAGAATATATAGGTAGTACATGTGACAATCTAGTGAATGTTGTATAGAATATATAGGTAGTAGATGTGACAATCTAGTGAATGTTGTATAGAATATATAGGTAGAAGATGTGACAATCTAGTGAATGTTGTATAGAATATATAGGTAGTAGATGTGATAATCTAGTGAATGTTGTATAGAATATATAGGGAGTAAATGTGACAATCCAGTGAATGTTGTATAGAATATATAGGTAGTAGATGTGACAATCTAGTGAATGTTGTATAGAATATATAGGTAGTAGATGTGACAATCTAGTGAATGTTTTATAGAATATATAGGTGGTAGATGTGACAATCTAGTGGATGTTATAGTGCCATATTTACGCTTCGTGTGGCCCTAGGCTGCAAGTAAAGCTGAGGTTCCTCTACAAAAGTCAGAGTGATGTTTTCGATGAAGGTTCAAACAATCATACCAAAAAAAAACAATAGAATGAAATAGAAATATTGTAATTTATTTTTTATATCTTATTATTTAAATATATTTTTAACATGAATATATGCTTTAAATAATATAATAATTTTAATTAACAAATAGATGAAGAATAAATGTAAAACGGCTCTTTCTCATCTTCTTCGGAAGGTCATCCAACGATCATTTTCTGAACGTGTAACTCCCACAACAACAAAATAGCCGATGAATTTATGATTTTCAATCTGTAAGACGTTCTATCTCGTAGTGTTATAAATATTGACAAAATGGTCTCTACGTTTGGGAAAGTAGATTTGATATTGTCTTTAACGAGAATGTTCGAGAGTCATGATTTCTTTCAAATTTGCTTGAATTTATAGTCGGAAATGTTTCGATTCATCAAAGTTCCTTCTCTATTTTTTTGAGATGTTATTGTAATAAAACATCTCTCATTTCATTGAGTCCGTCAATAGTAACGTTCAAGTTTATAGAAATGAGAATTTCTCCCACATTTCTCAATAAACAGGCGCTCTTGTCCACAAATTGTGTTACGGGACAAACATTGCTTGAACCAAAGCATTAACTCTCTTCCTATCTCTGGAAGGTGCTGTGTGGGCGCAATTTTCGTCACTTCGAAGTTTTTGTCTTCTATTCACAGATGTGTTTTGGACATCTGGTTAATAACTTGTATCTGTCTGATCTTATTGATCAAATTTAAATTAGATATCTGGTAAAATACATTAATCTGTTTTATGTAATTGATCAAATTTGTATAGGATATCTGGTAAAATACGTTTATCTGTTTTATGTTTATTGATCAAATTTGTATCAGACATCTGATAAAATACGCTTATCTGTTTTATGTTATTGATCAAATTTGTTTTAGACATCTGATAAAATACGTTTATCTGTTTTATGTTATTGATCAAATTTGTATAGGACATCTGGTAAAATACTTTTTGTGTTTCATCGTGTTGATCAAGTTTGCATTCGACATAGCTTGAATGTATTCACTTAGCGATGTATAAATCTTGACTCAGCAGCTGAAAGCAATATTAGAATCCTGTACTAACATGTCTGATCAGTATATTTTTCCTGACCAGACGTTAGTCTTCCTTCCCACCTTGCAAATTTAAATTATAGAAAACGAAATAAGTTTTGGATCGTTTTAGAAAAAATTAATATTGTTTAAAGTTATTGTAGGGTTAAAAAAAATAAGATTTTAGATATTTTGAAAAATTTAAACTCTTTATTACAATAATATTGTAAGGTCAACCAAATGAGAACTATCTTAACATGAAGTTCTAGGCTGGAGTTTAATAAGACTTTGGAGACATCCGGCACTGGGTAGATGGGACAAGCTAGTAAATCCGGTACTGGGTTGATGGGACAGTCTAGGAAATCCAGCACTGGGTAGATATGACAAGCTAGTAAATCCGGCACTGGGTAGATGTGACAAGCTAGTAAACCCGGTACTAGGTAAATGTGACAGTCTAGGAAATCCACCTCAAACAAACTGCCAATAGCCAAATGAAAATATGAAAGCCATAGCAGTAAAGACATGGGACGACACCTTCAAAGGGCCGGATGAATTTATTGTACAACAAGAAAGCTTTAGGCTACCTTGCATCAAACACTTCTTCTTCTTCTTCTTCTTCTTCTTCTTCTTCTTCGTCTTCTGTGTTCGTTCTCAATCTCCGGCTACTAAGTCCTCAACAGGGCTTTGCAAGTAGCAGAATGTAGTCCGGAGAACAGAGTGCATCATGTCGCTAGTTTACAGCTTGACCGCGATATTTGCACCTTTCGGTCCGACACATCCATCTTCGGCAGAGAATTAGACACTAATATGTGGGAATTGATACCAAGATTGTAGTAGCTAAGACTAGGGATGTTCAAAAAGTTCCATAACTTTAAAAATAGCCGGCCAATTCGACGTTCAGTAGCTCTGCCTAGTGATGACTTTCTTAATTAAACTACTTTTGAATACCATTGTATTCTGTTGGGATTATTTATTTTCCTGAAGCATGCAGATTGTGTTTCGCGTCTCTCGAAATGCCTGAATTTGATGAAAAGCGAGTCAGCATCAAGTTGCTTCAAGGTCGGAAAGACGTTCATGTGGACAGGTTTATAAGGATCCATACTCAGATTTATGCCTTGCTACAAATAGTTTAGAAATTGTTTTCCTTTTTTCACTGGTCCGTGAACAATGTTTCCTATTTTCACTGGTCCGTGAACAATCGTGTTTCCTATTTTCACTGGTCCGTGAACAATCGTGTTTCCTATTTTCACTGGTCCGTGAACAATGTTTCCTATTTTCACTGGTCCGTGAACAATGTTTCCTATTTTCACTGGTCCGCGAGTTTCAAAAGGTTGGGAAACAACTTCAGACGGTCGGCCGTCAGATGACGTCAGATGGTCGGCCGTCAACAGATAACGTCAGGGGGTCGGCCGCAAACAGAGGACGTCAGATGGTCGGCCATCATCAGATAATATCAGATGGTCGGCCGTCAACAGAAAACTTCAGATGGTCGGCCGTCAACAGATGATGTCAGATGGTCGGCCGTCAACAGATGATGTCAGATGGTCGTCCGATGACGTCAGATGGTCGGCCGTCAACAGATGGTCGGCCGTCAACAGATGACGTCTCCCAATCAAGACGACCAAATACATCATCTGACGATGTACATGTTGCCCAGCTTAGTGAGATGACTGCAATCGTCGTATGCATGATATTCTAACAGAGAAACGTCATGAGACAAAGTCTCTAGCTGTGGAGAAACAAATGCTGGTTACTCTATCATGGCAAGGAGCCAGCTCAAACATCACTGCTCGTTCGGGAATTGGTTGCAGCAGCGAGATCGTGAGCTACACCAGCAACCTTGCTCACGTCATCTAGTCCGAGCAGACCTGTTTCTATTTTTATCAAACTGAAATCTATCTGGACAAGACGACCACTTCAGACTATTGAAGAAATAAAGAACAATTTACACACGGATAGGCACATGAGGTCCAATTGTGTTTACCATAGCTGCTTACATGACGGGAGACGGCGTTGGGGGGCAATGAATTAACGGAGGAGGGCAATCGGCGTTGGTGGCAATGAATTAACGGAGGAAGGGAGACGGCGTTGGGAGGCAATGAATTAACGGAGAAGGGCAATCGGCGCTGGTGGCAATGAATTAACGGAGAAGGGGAGACGGCGTTGGTGGCAATGAATTAACGGAGGAGGGCAATCGGCGCTGGTGGCAACGAATTAACGGAGAAGGGGAGACGGCGTTGGTGGCAATGAATTAACGGAGGAGGGCAATCGGCGCTGGTGGCAATGAATTAACGGAGAAGGGGAGACGGCGTTGGTGGCAATGAATTAACGGAGGAGGGCAATCGGCGCTGGTGGCAACGAATTAACGGAGAAGGGGAGACGGCGCTGGTGGCAATGAATTAACGGAGAAGGGGACACGGCGTTGGTGGCAATGAATTAACGGAGGAGGGCAATCGGCGCTGGTGGCAACGAATTAACGGAGAAGGGGAGACGGCGTTGGTGGCAATGAATTAACGGAGGAGGGGAGTGTTTCGAACGAAGCATCACTGATTATGCTCCAGGTAAACGCCGACATGTTATTCAAACGAAGTTGTGGAACATTTTTAACAGACATCTTGTGCGTGCGAGAGAGAGAGAGAGAGAGAGAGAGAGAGAGAGAGAGAGAGAGAGAGAACGCTAATGCGATTTGGATGGTTTTCTAAAACCATATTTAGTCAAGTTCTATGGGATACGGTACAGTCCATGTGCTGACTAAATTGCCAAGTTAATGTACACATACAGAACTGAGTTACTGTAACAGTTGCACCCCGAGCATGAGCGTTTAGGGCAGGGGTAATGTGGTCGGTGACTCTGAGAACAAAGGTACCTGAATGCATGCCAAGGTCACTCACCGTCTCGATACTAAGTCCACAGAGGAAAACGGGGTTGGGGGAAAAAATGTGTTTACAAATAAGAGGCTAGGTGCTGACCACTGGCGTTCCGATTTGGATAGTGCGGAATGAGTGACAGACAAGAGGTCATCCCCCAGAGCCATCCCCCAGAGATCCACTGGACTGCTCTGATACTGCTTGAGACTATATAATACTAGACAAAGCTTAGCTCAAGTAGACTGGTCATGGAGAGAGAGAGAGCGAGAGACAGAATTTAGATAGGAGTCTATTTAGCTCACCGACTTAATAGAAGAGTGATTGATAGGCTGTTTTTACGAATGTGTGAGAACAGGGTCGCTGAACCAGCATACGTCTTCGAGTATTGGCCAGTCGCTCTATAAGGTGTGTGTTGGGCGCCCTGTGTCTAGAGGTAATCTGAATGTGTGTTATGCGTGCAGTACACCTTGCGAACGAGGTATCTTTTGAAGAGGTACGCAAGTGTACAGATTGACTCGTTGAGATCTAGATGTATGTGTGAACACCTTGTGAACGAGGTATGTTCTGAAGAGTTACGCGAGTGTACAGATCGACTAGGAAGGATCTGGATGTGTGTGTGGTGTGTCTAAACACAGAGGAAACGATGTATGTAGATCGATTGAGTGTGTGATCATACGTTAAATGTATTGAATGTATTATGTCCAGATCACCCGCCTGAGGGGATTTGAATGTTACAGAATACGAACGAGCGGACGAGTTTTTGAGAGTGTGTTGAGGGTGCAGATAAGGGGAGTGTGCGGATAGAACTGGGTTGGTCTAGTTGGGAGTAACATCAATAGCTAATACTTATGAACTCCGAGTATCTATTTAGATAAGCTATATTTCAATTATTGTTTGTAATATAATCCCACTCATGTTAATAGTTGTTGTAAGAGTATTGATATAATAAATATGTCACCTGCTGTGTGCTATATATTTGCTGTGTGTGGTCGTGAATGATGTGGATGAGGGTCGTAACATTATAGATAGTGGAAACCTGGACTCAGCTACATTACCGCTAAGGTAATAAATGAGCTTGTATGTCAGTGAATCTACTGTATCCATCAAGGTAATACTGTACAACATATGAATTGAGTAGACAAATGCTGTCAAATACAGCACTCTGGAACACTGCTAATATGTACCCTAAACAAGGACTTGTGTCACTTATGATTTGTTATTGTACCTGTCATGAACAAGTTCACTGTTGTTAATGTCCCGGGAAGCCCTAGGTTTGAACTAAACCAGGGATCAAGATGTTGAGCAGCGCATAAGCTGCAGTGGTCAGCGACCCATAGCTGACTGCTAGCACCAGGGCCAGCGAACCATAGCTGCCAAGACCCTTCTACACCTCCACGCGGTGATCCTGGATAACAGGCTGCAGTAGGGCAGACTGGCTAAGGAGAAGAGATCGAAGAGGAAATGCTAACCCGGTACTCAAAAAATGCTTGCTGAAGTCGGATGTGTTGGACCGAAAGGTGCAAATATCGCAGCCAAGCTGTAAAACTACGATACAACGCATTCCGTTCTCTGGACTACATTCTGCTACTTAAGCTCTTTCAGGGTTTGGTAGTGGGAGATTGAGAACGAACGTAGAAGAAGAAGAAGAACTAAGCCAAATAACAAAAGGGTTCATCTGTAGCCAGCACCATTGGTCCCTGACAACACTGTCACTGTGTCCTTAAGAGCCTCGCATAGAGCTTGCAATTACCCTGGTCTGTCCATGGGTAAAGGTCGTTTTTTAGGAACATGTTTCAACAAAAAAAAAGGAAGTTTCATTCGCACTCAACATTTAGTGGGACAAATATTCTCTCATTGCAATTAGTTCATCTCTGATTTCAAAACAATGATCTGTTGTCTTAGCATCAGCACCCGCAGACTCGCCAATAACGATCACATTATGCAGCCAAAAACGTTGTTTGAAGCACCTTTAACAAGTGCAAAACTCGATAGTGTACTCTGGTCCCGTTTTGTCTCTGTAAGCTATTTGAACACCGCTTCGAACCTTAGCAGTGCCCGTCAACGTTCTGAGAGAGAGTCGATTCTGTGGACGGTCCTCAATCCAGGTCATTAGAAATGTCTCCATATCTGATATTGGTCTCTCTCATTTTGTTGAAAGTCTTCAAGCTTTCAGTGAAGCCGATCATGTAGCAGCTTCGAGCATTTTGTCTTTGTTCTGTAAGGATCTCCGAGCCTGTCGAGTGTAGCTGAACCAAATCATGAGCATTTTGTCTTTGTTCTGTAAGGATCTCCGAGCCTGTCGAGTGTAGCTGAACCAAATCATGAGCATTTTGTCTTTGTTCTGTAAGGATCTCCGAGCCTGTCGAGTGTAGCTGAACCAAATCATGAGCATTTTGTCTTTGTTCTGTAAGGATCTCCGAGCCTGTCGAGTGTAGCTGAACCAAATCATGAGCATTTTGTCTTTGTTCTGTAAGGATCTCCGAGCCTGTCGAGTGTAGCTGAACCAAATCATGAGCATTTTGTCTTTGTTCTGTAAGGATCTCCGAGCCTGTCGAGTGTAGCTGAACCAAATCATGAGCATTTTGTCTTTGTTCTGTAAGGATCTCCGAGCCTGTCGAGTGTAGCTGAACCAAATCGTGAGCATTTTGTCTTTGTTCTGTAAGGATCTCCGAGCCTGTCGAGTGTAGCTGAACCAAATCATGAGCATTTTGTCTTTGTTCTGTAAGGATCTCCGAGCCTGTCGAGTGTAGCTGAACCAAATCATGAGCATTTTGTCTTTGTTCTGTAAGGATCTCCGAGCCTGTCGAGTGTAGCTGAACCAAATCATGAGCATTTTGTCTTTGTTCTGTAAGGATCTCCGAGCCTGTCGAGTGTAGCTGAACCAAATCATGAGCATTTTGTCTTTGTTCTGTAAGGATCTCCGAGCCTGTCGAGTGTAGCTGAACCAAATCATGAGCATTTTGTCTTTGTTCTGTAAGGATCTCCGAACCTGTCGAGTGTAGCTGAACCAAATCATGAGCATTTTGTCTTTGTTCTGTAAGGATCTCCGAGCCTGTCGAGTGTAGCTGAACCAAATCACGAGCATTTTGTCTTTGTTCTGTAAGGATCTCCGAGCCTGTCGAGTGTAGCTGAACCAAATCATGAGCATTTTGTCTTTGTTCTGTAAGGATCTCCGAGCCTGTCGAGTGTAGCTGAACCAAATCGTGAGCATTTTGTCTTTGTTCTGTAAGGATCTCCGAGCCTGTCGAGTGTAGCTGAATCAAATCATGAGCATTTTGTCTTTGTTCTGTAAGGATCTCCGAGCCTGTCGAGTGTAGCTGAACCAAATCATGAGCATTTTGTCTTTGTTCTGTAAGGATCTCCGAGCCTGTCGAGTGTAGCTGAACCAAATCATGAGCATTTTGTCTTTGTTCTGTAAGGATCTCCGAGCCTGTCGAGTGTAGCTGAACCAAATCATGAGCATTTTGTCTTTGTTCTGTAAGGATCTCCGAACCTGTCGAGTGTAGCTGAACCAAATCATGAGCATTTTGTCTTTGTTCTGTAAGGATCTCCGAGCCTGTCGAGTGTAGCTGAACCAAATCACGAGCATTTTGTCTTTGTTCTGTAAGGATCTCCGAGCCTGTCGAGTGTAGCTGAACCAAATCACGAGCAGCTATTGCATCCACTGGTTTTACACTTTGGTGCTGTTTAATTATCTTTTCTTTCACTTTCAAAAATGTCTCCTATGTCTCTTGCGTCTGCAATAACTAGGACTGGTTTTGGTGCGTTTTGGAGCCATGATAATAAATTTTCCAAAGAAAATTGCACCAAGATAACACTAAAATGGCTTAAGAGATGCGTGGTTGGCGATGCTTGATGCTGTTCGCTACGTTCTGCAGCATACATTGTTACCCAGTAAACTGTATTTGTAAGCAGGGAAAGCTAACTCTAATATAAAGTAGAAAGTACATACAAAGGTCAGTAACATAAATGTTTATTATGACTATATTCGTATTAAACTGACATTTATTATGGTTCTAAATATTGTTTTAGCCAGGGGTGGGGTTGAGGATGAACTCTCAACACCAACGCTTCTATGGAGTGCGTCTCGGCCTCTGACAACAAAGTCCATCTCCTGGCCTTCGTGCGGCAGAACTGTTTTGACTAAGAGGAGAAGGGGCAGAAGGCGAGTCACTGGCGCCTTAAAACCAGTAGTTTCGGGCAGATGGGGCTTGAAAGCCTAGGAAGGCAGCTCATCCAGGAGAAGGAAAACTCTGATTTCAAACCATTTGAAGCCTTGCAGATAAGATACTAGCGTATCTTGTCGGGTTTTGTCAGATATGGCTGTGCAACCTGTTTTCTGATAACTCTGAAAGTTGATCTGCGTCTACCAAACCTGACAACCGACGATGTGCGAAGGAGCACACGCAAGAAGATACAATGCCTTATCCTAGAGCGAGGAAAGACAACCTCAGACTGAGTGTTGTGGCAGGGCAGACCTGGACCTTAGCCTTGGTTGGCGGCTGGTCTAGGAGTGAAGCCCCGACATACGAACATATTGACCATTGCTCTGCTGATCCGGCAACTTCTGCAGCTTGCCTTGTTCCAAATGTATTAGTATTGTCTTTCCCTTGGAGCAAACAAAACAGACCGAGAGAGGGACCATCCTGTATGGGCAACACATCGTCTCTATATTTCTGCCCGCGCTTTGTGCTAATGGCACAATTATTATCGTCTGATTAGACGAAAAAAGCCGATGATTATGATCGAATCATTTACCACTTTTCTTACTCGATATTCCTTACTTTATGTTCCTTCTCTGCGTGGTTCAGTTTATCAGTCCCATTTTGTGGGTTTTTTTTTCATGCCACAAATTTTTTGAAATTTATTTATTTTCTAAAAATGCTATCCGTCTGTTGGTACAGTCTCTTGGTAAACTCTATTCTCACAACTCTATCACAGTCTCTTGGTAAACTCTATTCTCACAATTCTATCACAGTCTCTTGGTAAACTCTATTCTCACAACTCTATCACAGTCTCTTGGTTAACTCTATTCTCACAACTCTATCACAGTCTCTTGGTTAACTCTATTCTCACAACCCTGTCTAAGTCTCTTGATTAAGTATATTCTCACAACTCTATCACAGACTTGGTTAACTCTATTCTCACAACTTTATCACAATCTCTTGGTAAACACTATTCTCACAACTCTATCACAGTCTCTTGGTAAACTCTATTCTCACAACTCTATCACAGTCTCTTGGTAAACTCTATTCTCACAACTCTATCACAGTCTCTTGGTTAACTCTATTCTCACAACCCTGTCTAAGTCTCTTGATTAAGTCTATTCTCACAACTCTATCACATTCTCTTGGTAAACTCTATTCTCACAACTCTATCACGGTAAACTGTATTATCACAACTCTATCACAGTCTCTTGGTAAACTCTATTCTCACAATTATGTCCGTCTGCTTGTCAACTTTATTCTCACAATTATTTCCATCCGCTGGTGGACTCTATTCCCACAACTCTATCAGTCTCCTGATCAACTCTATAATCAAAGACGCATAACTGTAAAACGAACTATATTCTGAAAAACATGTGAACACAATTATATAAGCTGATAGTAGTTAGTCAAGTGTTTCATTCTGTCTCACATCACGGCTACTGTTTTTACGACGGAATTTGTTTCTTTTAAGACACCATTCTTCTGTCAACCTGCCGGGATTGACTGAGAACATCTGTGCATGCTGCAGAACTTGGGAAAACACATCTTACTGCTGAGTTGGAGTGAGCCACGTGCTGGCAGCACAGACTGTAGCGGAGTCCTGCTTCTGGCCTGAAACATTCAACCTGCTTTAACTGAGTGCCAGCTACACTCGTCAGGTAGGATCATCTCAGATGGGCGACCTCAAGGGACACGCAATTCCTGGCACGTTCTTCTTGCTGTATGGTCTGTGGTGGGCCGTGAGCTGTCTCCGAAGACATCTGACCAGTCAAAGAATTGGGGCGCGGTATCTATCCACATCAACTTACCCCGTTGACTGCTTCAAAGGCCGTGTCAGCCGTCTTCCTGTGGAAGGTATCGTCAAGATAGTCCTGTCTACTGCAGGCATGTTAGGAGAGCTTCTAGCCCACCTACCTGTTCCACCAATGGGAATCGGTAAGTAGTGAATACTGGTTATATTACATCACTTGTGACGGTGTAGCGAGGTGGTCAGTGGTGCGGCTCATTACATCACATGGGATGGTGTAGCGAGGTGGTCAGTTGTGCGGCTCATTATATCAAATGGGATGGTGTAGCGAGGTGGTCAGTGGTGCGGCTCATTATATCACATGGGATGGTGTAGCGAGGTGGTCAGTGGTGCGGCTCATTATATCACATGGGATGGTGTAGCGAGGTGGTCAGTGGTGGGGCTCATTATATCACATGGAACAGTGTAGCCAGACGATCAGCTGCCGCCCTCACAGATCAAACTTGCTTGTGTTGGTATTCATGAAGCAGCAAGGTCGTAGTCCTATGGGAAATAAACCCATTAGAAGCAAAACACAGTACACATCAACAGTACACAGTACACATCAACAGTTCACAGTACACATCAGCATGTCTTAAGAAACAAAGCAAAGTACAACTACAACAATTATTAAGTCATTATGGTTACACCGACCCGAGTGGTTTCCGGGGCAAACAGAATAGTAACTGGTTACTTCCCAGCATGTCGTAAGAGGTGACCTCATTATGTTAAAAAAACATTGCCATTGAAACCACACTGCAGATGGCAAGACTGAAGGCTTCCTACAAGCTGGCTAGAGTAAACTATACACAGTGTTGTACCTATGCTCCACCACCTGAAGGAGAAGTTAGAAGAGGGGGACGGTGATTATTTTACTGAGTTGTCCATTCGTGAAAAAACAACTAAATTCTGGCCATGATTTTTGTTTACCTTTGTTCTTAAACAAAACAACATTTGAGCTCTGCCACACTGCAACTTCCGGGGCGGACGGCGCAGTAAACGTATTGACAGCACTCAGTGACTCACAGCTGGTTGCTTGCGTCAGGCCAGCGACTCATATCTGGCTGCTTGCGTCACGTCAGCGACTCATAACTTGCTGATTGCGTCAGGTCAGCGACTCATAGCTGTTGCTTGCGATAGAGTCAGCGAATCCGAGTTGATCTAGAGCCTACTTCGTCTGCAAGTTTCAGTCCTGGAAACAGGTTGCACACGTGCTGCCTGGCTGAGAAAATAGAAATCGAAGATGAAAGCCATACCCAGACCCCAACATGCCGTGCTGAGAATGGGTGTGCCGGGCCGGAAGAACTCGTTGTAAACTATGACAACGTAACAAAACATCCTTTTCAGAGTTGATGCAAAAGAAGAAGAAGAAGAAGAAGAAGAAGAAGATGTAGGAGGAGAAGAAAAAGAAGAAGAAGAAGAAGAAGAAGGAGTAGTAGATGATAAAGAGGACGACTAAAGAATAAGAAGAAGAAGAAGGAGAAGAAGAAGAAGAGGGAGAAGAAAAAGAAGAAGAAGTAGTAGTAGATGATGAAGAGGATGACTAAGAAGAATAAGAAGACTAATATTAATCACACGTTTGTTGTCATCCTCTCTATCACTATAGATGATGTCGTTGTCGATATCATCACCATTAGACCTTACCTTCTGGTTGGTCAGTTTTTCTGAGCATGTCTCTCTATTTGACCCTATCCTCTGGTTGATCAGTCCTAAAACTGGTTGTAAGGTTGTCTGAGAATGTCTCTCCATTTGATCATATCCTCTGGTTGATCAGTCCTAAAACTGGTTGTAAGGTTGTCTGAGAATGTCTCTCTATTTGACCCTATCCTCTGGTTGATCAGTCCTAAAACTGGTTGTAAGGTTGTCTGAGAATGTCTCTCCATTTGACCATATCCTCTGGTTGATCAGTCCTAAAACTGGTTGTAAGGTTGTCTGAGAATGTCTCTCTATTTGACCCTATCCTCTGGTTGATCAGTCCTAAAACTGGTTGTAAGGTTGCCTGAGAATGTCTCTCCATTTGATTATATTCTCTGGTTGATCAGTCCTAAAACTGGTTGTAAGGTTGTCTGAGAATGTCTCTCCATTTGATCATATCCTCTGGTTGATCAGTCCTAAAACTGGTTGTAAGGTTGTCTGAGAATGTCTCTCCATTTGACCATATCCTCTGGTTGATCAGTCCTAAAACTGGTTGTAAGGTTGTCTGAGAATGTCTCTCTATTTGACCCTATCCTCTGGTTGATCAGTCCTAAAACTGGTTGTAAGGTTGCATGAGAATGTCTCTCCATTTGATTATATTCTCTGGTTGATCAGTCCTAAAACTGGTTGTAAGGTTGTCTGAGAATGTCTCTCCATTTGATCATATCCTCTGGTTGATCAGTCCTAAAACTGGTTGTAAGGTTGTCTGAGAATGTCTCTCCATTTGACCATATCCTCTGGTTGATCAGTCCTAAAACTGGTTGTAAGGTTGTCTGAGAATGTCTCTCTATTTGACCCTATCCTCTGGTTGATCAGTCCTAAAACTGGTTGTAAGGTTGTCTGAGAATGTCTCTCCATTTGATCATATCCTCTGGTTGATCAGTCCTAAAACTGGTTGTAAGGTTGTCTGAGAATGTCTCTCCATTTGACCATATCCTCTGGTTGATCAGTCCTAAAACTGGTTGTAAGGTTGTCTGAGAATGTCTCTCTATTTGACCCTATCCTCTGGTTGATCAGTCCTAAAACTGGTTGTAAGGTTGTCTGAGAATGTCTCTCCATTTGTTCATATCCTCTGGTTGATCAGTCCTAAAACTGGTTGTAAGGTTGTCTGAGCATGTCTCTCCATTTGACCATATCCTCTGGTTGATCAGTCCTAAAACTGGTTGTAAGGTTGTCTGAGAATGTCTCTCCATTTGACCATATCCTCTGGTTGATCAGTCCTAAAACTGGTTGTAAGGTTGTCTGAGAATGTCTCTCCATTTGATTATATTCTCTGGTTGATCAGTCCTAAAACTGGTTGTAAGGTTGTCTGAGCATGTCTCTCCATTTGACCATATCCTCTGGTTGATCAGTCCTAAAACTGGTTGTAAGGTTGTCTGAGAATGTCTCTCCATTTGACCATATCCTCTGGTTGATCAGTCCTAAAACTGGTTGTAAGGTTGTCTGAGAATGTCTCTCCATTTGATTATATTCTCTGGTTGATCAGTCCTAAAACTGGTTGTAAGGTGGTCTGAGAATGTCTCTCCATTTGACCATATCCTCTGGTTGATCAACTGGTTGTAAAAACAGTTCTCTAAGACGATAAATATGTGTTTTCTCTCGATGTGAAACATACATACACATACATATATGATTATATTTCTTACCATATCTAGACAGATATACATACATAATTATATTTCCTACCACAGCATCCCATAGACAGACACACATGCATAATTATATTTCCTACCAAAGCATCCCTTAGACATGCATACACAATTATATTTCTTACCATACAATCCCATAGACAGATTTACATGTATATTATATGTTTTGCCATATCATTCCATAGAAAGACATACACGAACATACATAACTATATTTCTGACCATATAATTCCATGGGCAGACATACATATATTATTATATTTCTTACCATTTCCTCCATAAACATGCATACACATACATATATTTTTATATTTCTTACCATATCCTCCATAAACATGCATACACATACATATATTATTATATTTCTTACCATATCTTCCATAAACATACATACACATACATATATTATTAGATTTCTTACCATATCATAGAACCGTCATGGCGAACTGTATCCATGACAATTGATATTATCATGTCACCGTGTCTTCTCCACAGTCCAGCATGCCACCATGTATTTTTTCTTCCTCCTGTCCGGAGTTGTGGATGTCGCCATGCACTATGGGATAGCCATTCCTCCTAAAACAGATTACATGTCGCTAGTGGTTGCGTTGGTGGTTGAGGGGTTGTTGTTTGCCAGCCATGTCCACGGAAGGTCCGAGCTCGATATCCATATACATATGATGTTGGTGTATGTCATTTTTACCACTGCAGTCGTAGTTGCTCTGGAGGCAAAGTAAGTCTGCTAACACAGGCTCTATGTATGTATGTGTGTATGTATGTACGTATGTATGTATGTATGCATGTATGTATGTAGTGTGACGTCACATAGCGACAAAGATGACGGTTGAAAATAATCTTTTTAGTTTTACTTGAGTTATAAACTGGATATGATTCAACATTACAATAGAGAGTATGGACACGTGATATTAGTGTGTAATAGATGGAAGCGTGTTATTAACAGTTGATGTATATTTCGTCATCTAGAGGGACGCCGGATTGTTGCAGTTGTCGTTATTTTCCTGTTTTATTTGATATGAACATGGCAATTATGTGGATTTGACAGTTGTCTACTGTAAAGCTAATTCCTTGCATGTGAAACTTGTCATTCTTATATCGTGCGACATTTCATAGTCAATGTAGCCTGAATGGATTGGTAGCAATGATCAACTAGTTCGTTAGTTAACATTGATGAGTTTTGTGTGGCCGGTCTCTGGTTGGAACACACCATCACTGCGTGTGGCTCCAACAACTGCTTTGCTGGTATCGGATGCATTTTGGCATGTGGACACAAGACACAGTGCAACGTCAGGCGCCTCATAAAGAGAAGTACATCAATGATGTTACTAGATGTAGTGACTCTGACACATGATGTTGTTGCTGGTGTTGTTGTTGCTGGTGTTGTTGTTGTTGCTGGTGTTGTTGAATGCCCACAATCGAGTAAGTTGACTCTTTTGTACACCCTGAAAAGGACGTTAAGTGGTGGGTTGTAGTAGCTTTCCTCACATCCCGAGCGTGCTGATGAAGGTGGACCGGGTCCTCCAGGCAGTTTTGCTATGCTTGTCATCATCTGCGTGGCACTGACTACTACGAGGATCACATCGACCCACATCTCGTCAGACAGGCTGCCTTGAAAACAACCTGTTTCCAGGGAACGCTACATAGAAGAGAGATTATGGTCTTGGTCAGTATATTATGCCTGACGTGACGTCTTGGTCAGTATATTGTGCCTGACGTGACGTCTTGGTCAGTATATTGTGCATGACGTGACGTCTTGGTCAGTATATTGTGCCTGACGTGACATATTGGTCAGTATATTGTGCCTGACGTGACGTCTTGGTCAGAATATTGTACCTGACGTGACGTCTTGGTCAGTATAGTGTGCCTGACCCTGACGCGGGATCTTGGTCAGTATATTGTGCCTGACTCTGACGAGACGTCCTGGTCAGTATATTGTGCCTGACCCTGACGCGACGTCTTTGTCAGTATATTATGCCTGACCCTGACGCGACGTCCTGGTCAGTAGGTTGTGCCTGACGTGACCAGCATCTCAGTTCCTCGACAGTTCTTGTTTATGTCAGAAATGCATGAAATATGTTTGCTTTTATAATATTAAATTCTTAGAGCTATTTCAAGTCATTAGTTGTATACATGTGTCTTTTCCTTCCAAGTCATTAATTGTATACATGTGTCTTTTCCTTCCAAGTCATTAGTAAGCTTTAATTATAAATTAAGTGTTGCTCTTGGTGAATTTACTTTCCTCTAGGAACACATAAGTTTTTTTGGGTTATGTTATTTTATTAAAATATGCCAGAAACAAACGTGTATATTTTCGTAATATGGACAATGTTAAACTTTTGAGGCGGTGAGTAACTTAGTGTAATTAGTAAGGTGTGTAGTTGCTAAGGCATCTTCTGAAATGTCATATGAGGGGGACTCAGTGGTCTCGAGGTAAGGTGTGCCTGCCTAGGTTAGGGAGGGGGGCGGGGGGGGGGCTGAGTGGTCTCAAAGTAAGGTTTTCGCCTAGGGTGGGGAAAACTCGGTGGTCCCGAGGTAAGGTGTTCGCCTAGGGTGGGGAGCACTCAGTGGTCTCGAGGTAAGTTGTCTGCCTAGGGAGGGGGGACTCAGTGGTCTCGAGGTAAGGTGTTCGTCTAGGGTGGAGAGAACTCAGTGGTCCCGAGGTAAGGTGTTCGCATAGAGTGGGGAGAACTCAGTGGTCCCGAGGTAAGGTGTTCGCATAGGGTGGGGAGAACTCAATGGTCCCGAGGTAAGATATTCGCCTAGGGTGCCGGAAGTCGAGTGTTCGAATCACGGTGAAGACCGGGATTATTTTCACGTGGATCTTCTGGTAAAAATTCCCATGATCTCTGTGTAGTGAGATTGGACTCCCGTGTTCGGTGTCGAGCATGTTATAAACTCCTCGGCAGTTGGAAATCGAAAAGAGTAAGCTTAACGGCCGCTGCCCAGACAAAATTCAAGTTAAAAAATCTAGCCAAGTTATTTGTACCTTTCCCCAGGTGGTTTGTTAAGAGCAGCTATAGATGGCGCCTAACTGGCGGCGGGTCTACTTAGCTCTATTGTTTGAGTCCATTAAGATGGACTCGCACATCGTTTAAACGACTCTCCAAGAAACTGGTTGTATACAGACTCTGTAGAGTCTTGTAAACCAGTATAAAGAAGTTAAAGTTAAGTTAACATCAACCGAAAATATCGGAATTATATGGACTTCGTCAAAGCAACTTGCTGATCTGGATTGTGTCGTTGGCGTGGCCCTTCTGTCCCATAGATACGGTCATAAGCACAAGAATACAAGTATGCTTGACGAGCGGTCCCAGGCTCAGTCTGTAAAACATGACAAAAAGACAGGTTTTGAGAGTCAGGGTAACTACCAATGATGAGATTGTGTTTGGTATACCCTTCTACAAGATGTTAGCTTCCACCAACTATCATGGAGACAGTATCAACAAAACGGGAGAAACTGATGCAGATGCCAGATTACGAAAATAAAAGACCATTTACATTGGACAACTTACGGAAATCAAAAGTAATTCAGTACACCATGAAAATAAAAATATTCAACTCCAGTGTAAAGTCGGTGCTATCGTATGGCTCTAAATCATGGAGATCCACAAAAAATATAACAACAGTGTATACTTTCATTAGCGGGTGCCGGCGCAGAATAATGAGATTGAAATGATAGGATAAGATCATGGGATGTGAATTTGTGGGGTAGAGAACCGGACAGTTACCGGTGGAATAGGGTGTGAACCGTTGGCGCTAGGTAGGTCATAAACTAAGGAAATCAATTGATATCATTACACAATAGTCTCTCTTCTGGAACCTCTGAGGCAAGAGATGTAGTAGCAAAGGATAATCAAGTTAAAGGATTGATTAGACTATATCAAGTCTTTCAAAGTACAGTCGCTTGCTAGAACAAGAGGGCACAGCTACACATTAATTAAAGAAAGATCTAGATTAGACTATATCAAGTCTTTCAAAGTACAGTCGCTTGCTAGAACAAGAGGGCACAGCTACAAATTAATTAAAGAAAGATCTAGATTAGACTATATCAAGTCTTTCAAAGTACAGTCGCTTGCTAGAACAAGAGGGCACAGCTACAAATTAATTAAAGAAAGATCTAGATTAGACTATATCAAGTCTTTCAAAGTACAGTCGCTTGCTAGAACAAGAGGGCACAGCTACAAATTAATTAAAGAAAGATCTAGATTAGACTATATCAAGTCTTTCAAAGTACAGTCGCTTGCTAGAACAAGAGGGCACAGCTACAAATTAATTAAAGAAAGATCTAGATTAGACTATATCAAGTCTTTCAAAGTACAGTCGCTTGCTAGAACAAGAGGGCACAGCTACAAATTAATTAAAGAAAGATCTAGATTAGACTATATCAAGTCTTTCAAAGTACAGTCGCTTGCTAGAACAAGAGGGCACATCTACACATTAATTAAAGAAAGATCTAGATTAGACTATATCAAGTCTTTCAAAGTACAGTCGCTTGCTAGAACAAGAGGGCACATCTACACATTAATTAAAGAAAGATCTAGATTAGACTATATCAAGTCTTTCAAAGTACAGTCGCTTGCTAGAACAAGAGGGCACATCTACAAATTAATTAAAGAAAGATCTAGATTAGACTATATCAAGTCTTTCAAAGTACAGTCGCTTGCTAGAACAAGAGGGCACATCTACACATTAATTAAAGAAAGATCTAGATTAGACTATATCAAGTCTTTCAAAGTACAGTCGCTTGCTAGAACAAGAGGGCACATCTACAAATTAATTAAAGAAAGATCTAGATTAGACTATATCAAGTCTTTCAAAGTACAGTCGCTTGCTAGAACAAGAGGGCACATCTACAAATTAATTAAAGAAAGATCTAGATTAGACTATATCAAGTCTTTCAAAGTACAGTCGCTTGCTAGAACAAGAGGGCACAGCTACAAATTAATTAAAGAAAGATCTAGATTAGACTATATCAAGTCTTTCAAAGTACAGTCGCTTGCTAGAACAAGAGGGCACAGCTACAAATTAATTAAAGAAAGATCTAGATTAGATATTAGGAAATATTATTTGTAATCCATTTGCTCAAAAAGAAGCGGGAAGGTCTTTGTTTGTTCACTCTATGAGGACGGACGCCATTCTGTATCTGCACTCCGCACTTGCAGCGATACCTAGCGACCGCTACCTACAGTAATCACAAAGCTGGATGTTGCTGCCACCTAGCGTCTGCTACCTTCAGTAATCACAAAGTTGGATGTAGCTGCCACCAAGCGTCTGCTACCTACAGTAATCACAAAGTTGGATGTAGCTGCCACCAAGTGTCTGCTACCTACAGTAATCACAAAGCTGGATGTAGTTGCCACCAAGCGTCTGCTACCTACAGTAATCACAAAGCTGGATGTAGTTGCCACCAAGCGTCTGCTACCTACAGTAATCACAAAGCTGGATGTAGTTGCCACCAAGCGTCTGCTACCTACAGTAATCACAAAGCTGGATGTAGTTGCCACCAAGCGTCTGCTACCTACAGTAATCACAAAGCTGGATGTAGTTGCCACCAAGCGTCTGCTACCTACAGTAATCACAAAGTTGGATGTAGCTGCCACCAAGCGTCTGCTACCTACAGTAATCACAAAGCTGGATGTAGTTGCCACCAAGCGTCTGCTACCTACAGTAATCACAAAGCTGGATGTAGTTGCCACCAAGCGTCTGCTACCTACAGTAATCACAAAGCTGGATGTAGTTGCCACCAAGCGTCTGCTACCTACAGTAATCACAAAGCTGGATGTAGTTGCCACCAAGCGTCTGCTACCTACAGTAATCACAAAGCTGGATGTAGTTGCCACCAAGCGTCTGCTACCTACAGTAATCACAAAGCTGGATGTAGTTGCCACCAAGCGTCTGCTACCTACAGTAATCACAAAGCTGGATGTTGCTGCCACCACCTCATGACACCTTTAGAAACTATCAACTATATTTTTCAGCTATCCCATATAATTGTGTGACCTACTTTCTGACTTACCTTTGTACCAATACCAAACTAACCCACATGTATGTTAACATTTGATTGCGTTTCACTACAGCCTCTATCATGTTTCTTCTTTTCTTCTTCTCCTTCTCCTTCTTCTTCTTCTTCTTCTTCGTACGCTGTCAGACGTCAACCTCTATCATGTTTAACTTAAGACTAACATCATACTAAATTCTGGTTCTCTCAGATTTGGTCACTCAGCAATTCTGAGCTTGGTCAGAGCCTATTTCCTCATGCTTCAGGGCTCATGGTTCTGGGCGGTGGGAATAATTCTGTACGGACACGGAGACAACAGCGATGTCTGGGACTCAAGCAGTCATGGCAGTGTCATGCAGTCTACAATTTACTTCAGGTAACCAATGTAGGTGTGACTGCCTCTCGCGCTGGAGTTAGAAGCATGCAGAGTATGTAGAAAGAAGTCTTAACTCGTGGAAGAGTTCATTATTTTAAATCACGTGACTTCTAAACAAAACGATTCCAATTCTACTTTGTCATAGATATCTTAGGAATCATTTCAGTTATTTTAGCAGGTGATGCAACTTCCAGCTTAGAATCTTCTCTAAACTTGAAGTTTTATCGTATGCTTGTATTCTTCTCTAAACTTGAGTTTATATCGTGTGCTTGTAGTCTTCTCTAAACTTAAAGTTATACAGCGAAGTCCTCTCTAAACGAAGTTACATCGTGTGCTTGTGGTCCTCTCTAAACTTGAGGTTATATTGTGTGCTTGCAGTCCTCTCTAAGCTTGAGGTTATATCGTGTGCTTGTAGTCCTCTCTAAACGAAGTTACATCGTGTGCTTTTAGTCCTCTCTAAGTTCTCCCCTGGAGAGAGGGGTTTATTATATGCTTTTACGTTTAGTCTTCTAATATGTGATGTATTCACTTCTTCAATAATCAGTCCTCGTCCTAGACGAGTATATACTACATTCATAACAAGGTATCTTACTTATTCATGAACCACGCACACAGACTAAGGCGACCATGACCCTCCACAACTTCATGTCCTGAGTGATGTTAATCTTTTATGGAGAAATAAATAAAGTTTTCTCCACTCTGTTTCGTAACTGGCATACTGTATCTCACACTTTCCTGGCACATCCTGTTATGTCGGCGAACCCGTCATTTTACATTTTCTTGTTTTGATTTTGGTTGTTAATTGTTTTCATTTCTACTTTTTCCCTGAGGAAGGCCTTGAAGCCGTAACGTAAATATAGTTATTGTTTTTTTTGTCCTGAAACGTTGGCTGAACCAATGTGTGTTTTTATCGACTTCATTTTTGATAGTGTTGTTCCAAGTGACTGAACTTATCCCGTCCAGCATTTCATCTCTGGTTGATCCTCTGATCCGTTCAATTGTGTGTGTAGTCCCGGTGTGTAGTTGTTGTGTGTAGTCGTTGTGTGTAGTCGTTGTGTGTAGTCCCGGTGTGTAGTCGTCGTGTGTAGTCGTTGTGTGTAGTCCCTGTGTGTAGTCCCGGTGTGTAGTCGCTGTGTGTAGTCCCTGTGTGTAGTCTCTGTGTATAGTCGCTGTGTGTTGTCCCTTCGTATAGTCCCTGCGTGTAGTCGATGTGTATAGTCACTGACCGTAGTCGATGTGTGTTCATACAACTGTCCTATTATTAAATGCCTCTCATCGCAGTTATTGTGTAAACAAAGCTTCTTACTCGTGTATGTTTTTCTTCTTCTTCTTGTTTGTGTTCTTCTTTCTCTTCTTCTTACTCATGTATGTTCTTCTTCTTCTTCGTCCATTTCTTCTTTATCTGCTTTTTGTTCTGCGTTCGTCCTCAAAATGGCAATGTGACGTTGGTGTCGTAGTTTACATCGACACTGCCATATTTACGCGCCTTTCGGCAGGGCACATCCGGCTTGAGCATGACATTTTAAAACTGGGTTTGTCTTCCTCCTTCGATTCATATTCTCTTAACTAGGCTGCACGATTGCAGTCTATTTCCAGGGCCGCCACTTAGAAGTGGAATACGGTCTTGGTCAGCTATTAGCAACTGGCTGCTGTCCAGCTCATTCCTTGCCGCATCTTCTGGCCCCTTTCAGACGTATCAAAGTCAATTTCTAGTTTCGTATTTCACAAGTTATTCACATCGATTATTTGACTTATTTAATATTAATTTCATACTTCGTATCTTATGTATCACAGTGACAGGTGACCGCCTGGTCGGCTCCAGTTTTAGACTGATACCGTCTCTGTAGTTGGAGTCCTAGCTGGAAACTGACCTCAGTGTAGTAATGCTTTTGTAACAGTTTCTGAATTTGTATATAACAAGGCTACTTGTCCGTGAACAACCCAATAACAAGGCTACCTGTCGCATGCATAGCTCAACGATGAGGCTACGCGCCATGTGCACAACTCAATGATGAGGCTACCTTTCTTGTACACAACTCAATGATGAGGCTACCTGCCCCGTATACAACTCAATGATGAGGCTACCTGCCCAGTATACAACTCAATGATGAGGCTACCTGCCCCGTATACAACTCAATGATGAGGCTACGCGCCATATGTACAACTCAATTATCAGGTTACCTGCACCGTACACAACGCAATCATGAGGCTACTTCTCCTAGCACAACTCAAGTATGAGGCTACTTGATTCAAGCACAATTCAATGATGAGGCTACTTCCCCCTGCACAGCTCAATGATGAGGCTACTTGATCCAAGCACAATTCAATGATGAGGCTACTTCCCCCTGCACAACTCAATGATGAGGCTACTTGATCCAAGCACAATTCAATGATGAGGCTACTTCCCCCTTCACAACTCAATGATGAGGCTACTTGATCCAAGCACAACTCAATGATGAGGCTACTTCCCCCTGCACAACTCAATAATGAGGCTACTTGATCCAAGCATAACTCAATGATGAGGCTACTTCCCACTGCACAACTCAATGATGAGGCTACTTCCTCCAATCACAACTCAATGATGAGGCTACTTCCCCTTGCACAATTCAATGATGAGGCTAC